>JADKLZ010000003.1:38814160-38828238 GCA_021533235.1 Biomphalaria straminea | reverse complement strand
CCTAGTCTGGTAGTTTCAAGTTTTGAGTCCTGACATTGCTGTACACTTTCTAGTGACCTAGTCTGGTAGTTTCCTCAAGTTTCTTCCTGCATTGCATTGATACTTCTGAATTCTCTTATTTAAATTTGAAATTGCGACACATAGAAATGTCGCTCCAGTTACCTGCTTTGTCTGAGTGTTGTTTTAATAAGTATACTTTAAAATTTAAATGAATAAATGAACAATTATGAATAACTATTAAATAAATTTAGTTGTTTATTGAAGATTGTTTTATTATTGAAGGCCGATCATCGATGCTCCAAAACAGATTTCAGGTTAAAACACTGGTAGACCAATAGAATGGGATTTCTATTTAGAAGAGCTCTTCCTTTAGTTTACTACTAAATGCCAGAGAAAATTTTATGAGAAAAGCGCAACTATTTTATAGGTGGGGACTTATTACAGCCGCCAAAGACAATATTCCTGGGTTCTGATGATATGCCGGGGAAGGTATTCGAATTTCGTAAGCTACATTACCTTCTTCCGCACACATTTTTCTTACGCGTCGCTTTTTCAGCTCGGATTATCACTAACTGGAAGTGTATTTTTCTGCTTCTTGTTGTTCTTTTTCATTCTCATTGTTATGTAGGAGTGTTCATATGACTAGACCAATACATGAACTGCGCAGTGGTTTCCAAATCAGGGAGCTCTCCAAATAGTTTTCTTTCTATTGGGGTGTTTTGGAGCCAGTGTCTTATACGGGCCTCTTGGTAAAGAGCGCAGTGTTGGAGGACGTGGTCGGTATTCTCAGGTGACACTCCACATGGGCAGATTTCACTTTCATTTGTCTGCAATAATGAGAGATATCAAGTGAAGGAATTCGCAACAAATTGGAACGTTAGTTTTTAACTTTCTGAAATAAATATTTAATTTGAATATTCTGTATTTTCTATTTAAAGTTTTTCAAAATATCTGGTACAAACGTAAAAAAAAAGTGTTTTCATTGTTTTGGTTATATATCATTTAGTCAAAACAAACCACAAGAGGCTGTCATCTCCTACCCAAAACAATCTTCAGGGGAAAGAAAAGCGTTTTTAAGTAAAACTTTTTTTTTCTTTTTTTTTTGTTTAAACGTAGCCCCTAAATGAACAACAGCGGACTGTACACTGGGACTTTCTTCTTCCAGTATTTTATACACATATATTATGTTTCTTAAAATTCTGAGGCTTTTCTTTTTTAAGAGGAGTTTTGTCTGCCAATTAATACGTTCTACTCTTTTTCCCATTCAGTTTATCTGTTGCGTTTCTAAAAAAAAAAAGTACTCTGCAAAAATTCTTCAATTGGAATTGATTTCTTGTGGATAAACAGCAGGTTTTAAAGGTCATGTGCACTCTCTGATCACAAATGAATGCAATAAATTAGGGAAAAAAAAAGAAAAACAGAATATTGAGAAAAAAAAAAGGAAAAAAACTTATTTAAAGGAAAGGACTGCAAAAATCAATACTGTAGTAATATAAGCTTCCTTTTTTCTTTATAAAACAAAACTAATAAGTACCAATAATTGATTAATTAATTGTTTAATTTTATTGATTCATATATTGTCATCGAGTATGAAATAATTTTGCAACATTTCAACTTCATCCAAGAAAATGAATGTGGGAGAAAAAAAAACGTGTACAAAACCGTAATAAGGGAAACAACTCCACTTAACAGCTACATCTCTCAATAAGTAGCATTTATTTTCATTTCTAGATACCAATTAATTACCATTAGTTAATTGACCAATTAGCTATATTTTTTATTGATTCATGTTTTGTTAGATATAGAAAATAAAAAAAAAACATGCATATATTTTTTTTGTATTTTTTTTTTTTGAGTCTTTGTTAGATATAACAAATATTTTGTTTATAGTTTCAACTTGTTCCGAGAATTTGTTTGTGTACAAGTAGTGGACTAGAGGGAGGTGATATAAGCTTTAGAATTAAAATGCAACTAAAATAATGCAGCGCGAGACTATTGTTTGAAGCTTAATCCTTTAGAGCCTGCATCGTCGTAATATATGCATTTTATTATGTATTCTCTATCTTATTTCCTGCCCTCCACGGCCTCTTCTGCTTGAGTCACGTTTCTTCCTCTATAGTTGTGGTTTGCGGACTTTTTTTTCAATGCATGGACCAAATGTTCAAGTTAATAAAAAGTTTTATGGTTTGTTTTGTCATTTTGACTTTCTCTTTATGTCTATTGTTATTACAGCGCATTCAGCCAGGAGTATGTTTGTTATTAGCGCTATATAATAAATTTAATAATTCTCGTTATTAATTTCCAATAACTCTTATTTTCTCAGCCCGTTAGACTATTTTAAACTGATGAACAAACATCTCTTGGTTCATTTTGTTGGGTAGTAGAATTAAGCTAGTCATAACATGATCGCTTATTTATTCGAATAGTCTCTCTCTTTCTCTCTCTCTCTCTCTCAGTGGCGTAGCTAGGGTGGGTGGAGGAGGGGGGAGAATTTGAAAATCCCCCGGCCCCCGGGACCCTAAATGAGTGTTTTTTACGTTATAAATAAAATATTACGTGAAATGTGGGGGCCCCAAAGAGTTCAAGCCCCCCGGGCCCCCAAACAATGGGGAATTTCTAGCTACGCCCCTGCTCTCTCTCTCTCTCTCTCTCTCTCGGCTCAAGACATTTTAGCGTGGCTACATGTTCAACATCTCTACTCACAAGAGATTGTTTGTTTGGTTTTGTTCCATCTATGTCAGACTACTTTCTTTTTGACTTAACGCACCCGCAGCCCAGAGCACTCTAATGGACGAAATTGTCCGGCGGCGACCCTCGCTAACAAGGTATTGTTGGCAGGTCCTGTCCTCTGGGAATTCGGTCCTTTATCTAGTGGCAAGCGGGGCGGGGTATCGTTCACCTTTAGGGCGCTGGAAAGTGGACTCCATTTGATGGGCGTGACTAGCGTCAAATGTGTTACTCCCAAAGTTGATCAGCGTTACATTGTCCGTGTCGTTACATGTAATTTATTTACTAAAGGAAGTAAAGACATTTCTCTTTAAATAACAAAATACATATATAGTAGAGTCTTATATTTGGCACAGCTCATTCGATTCTCCTTCAGTAAACAAGTCGCTTTTTTTTTGTTTATAATTCATTTGTTTTTATGTTTGGAGCTAAAAACAACGTATCGGGACTGCAAATGTCCAATTTTAGATAAGTTCCTTTATTTTTGTTCCAGTTTTCCAAAGCAGAGGGCAGTTTTTAAGATTCTCGGAAACCATGTATGTAAAGCTATTGTTTTAACCTCTTCGGGCAATTCTCCTACCCATAATGCCATTTAAGGGATGAAGAAATATTTATTAAATATAATTTATTAGCAATTACATAGTGGTGTTTATTGACGGTGTTCACCGTGCGCTAAAGGAGAAAGCACAAAAACTGCGTGCAGTATAGGAGCATGAAGCAAGATATGAAATTTTAAAATAAAATCTTGACTATGAGTGGTAATTCAAAGAAACACTGCTGTTTTTATAGTCTTTTAGTTGTAGAATAAGAATTTGCTTTTAGTTTTATTTTTGTAAGTTAAACCTTGATGAAATAAAAAATAAAAAAAAATTTGACCTAGGTCCCAAAGTCGATGTGCCAAATATAAGAATCTACTATAAGTAGCAGTTACAATTGCGTTCCTCTTTTATTGTTCTTTTCTCACACAATGAGGCTTTTTAATGTATGGAAGATGTCCATTGTGTGTCGCTATTTACCAGATATTTTATATAAGTGGGACTTAATAAGATACTTGGACCCTCGGACTAAAAGATGAATACATCGTAGTAGCGTTTTTTGTCTGTAAGCACTTAACAATCTGACACGAACTGCTGATTGGTTGTTTAAACATTGCCAGGTGATTGAAAGGTAGAGACAATGGACCTCATTCACCAATCGTAAACAAACAACATTTAGTCATGTGATCATATTGATAAAACAAGGTGAAAAACTGCCACTTGACAACCATCGCGTATTAAAAATTAGATCGTAAATTATATATAAGAGATAGAGCTCCACACGGCTAAGTGTCGTTTGTTTACGTTCGGTGAATGAGGTCCATTCGAAATGCTTTTATTAAATCTGCGTGGTTATGTTGCATGTAAAGTGAACAATCTAAAGGCAATGCTAAAATGAAATGCTATGGACGGCACCCATCTCAAGTGTGAGAATGATCAAATGCTAATAGCAATCTTTATTTTTTGTGAGCTGAAAGATCAGTTCAGTCTTCAGTTTGCTGACACAAGCACAAGTAACTGACTTCCAACTGAGAACTCTTGACGAAGCCCGCGGCAAATAGATCTAATATTGAGACCCGGAGAAACATAGATTAAAAAAAAAGTTGTCTTCTTAACAGTTCTATGGGAAAATATGTGGTCCTGGTGATCACGTTAAAGGCTGCACACGCTTTCAGAACCTTTGCACTTGTAGACAATAACTTATATTTTTATTGGAAATCATATTGTACCGTTGGGAGGGAGAAAAGGGAAATATTATTGTGGTTGTGTTTAAAATGAGTTAAAAATAAGGGTGCGTTTATATTCGAAGTGAACAATAATTGACATGTAGGCTGTATTATTACGTTAATACTTCTTAGGCATTTTATACAACGGACTCAAAATTGGCGAAAAATTACGTTTTTAACATAGAACGTTTTCCTGGCATATTTTGTTATTGCCTGTTTAGAGTTTTTTATTTTTTTATTTTTTTAAAGCCAAAACATTTATAAGTGCCTAAACAATTCCACCACTAACGCTAACGCCCTGATGTCCCAAATTCTCTTTAGTATACTATGGTATCTTGACATAAAAACTATTGATCGATTATTATGTCCTACTTTCCAAGGGAAGTCAGAATGTGGCATCGGGAGTTAATAACTATTGACTTATGCATACACTAATAGCACATAATTATGTGGAAACAATAAGCCCCACCAATGCTCTGTGTTTATTGTTTTGTGTTAGATGGTGAGAAGTTTATGATGAGATTTTATTTTTATTTTTAAAGTTTTTATATACATTTACATTAAAAAAAATAAGCCATCGTTAAAACACGGTTGATTTTACCTTCATTACAATGTTTCATGTGTACGCCTATTTGCAATCGTTTGTTCAGTTTTGAAATTCTTAATTTTACCACTTGGGTACTATAGTGTACTGAACAATGATATTGAGCTATATCTTTAAAAGTGCACATCTCATGCATTCTTTTACTTCTGTATAGATAAGTGTAAGCCTAAGTATCATTGGTTTTATTCTGCTTTTGTAGTGCCTTTGTGAGCTGGAATGAGCTTATCTATCTATATATATATAATTCTCTTCTTCCCTCAAGAGTTTTGTCGAGTAGCAAGAAGTAAAGGAAAGGTCACTCTGCGGAAAGTCCACGAGAAAACAAAAAAAAGGGGGGGGGGAAGAACACGTAGTCACAAAATAGCAGGACCGTTGCAAATTTGCAATATCACTCTTTTTTTTTTTTGTTTCTACCCCACGTTAAAAAAAAGGGGGGGGGGCAGTAATCTACTCTGTAGTAACCATCGAGGCGACATAACACTCTCAAGAGTTCGGTCACAATGGAAAGATCACTCTTTTATTTTTGCAACTCGGACGGAGGCAGTTATCCAAAATAATTTCAGAGGCGGAAAAAAAGACAATTTTCGTCAATATATTTCAGGAGATTTGTCTGAGTTTTCCAAAGATTTTAATAGTTTTCGCATATTTCCAGGACTTTTTGGTATATTTTGCAATGTCAGGAGATTTCCAGGACCTCCTGTTAAATCGACAGGAGGCAGCGGGAAATCTGTTAAAAGTTATAAAATGGTTTAATTTAATAATGTATACAACTAAAATTAGCGCCGGTCCTATAAACGTGCGGGTTCCACTGCGGTCGCATAGGTTGCAGTGGCCTAAGGTTGGCCCTGCAAAATAGCGGCGTATGCTACGCCGCCGGTCGGCTAGTTACGCTATAACGCGCGTCCGCATCTCACTCGACCACCATGGAAGCTATGAGGCACTACGTCAAAGAGTTTCTTACCAGGAGTCTAAGCTTGCCTGCCTTGTTACCACTCGGAGTTCCTCCCTCCCCCCCCCAACTCCCACCTTTTCCATCACATAATCAATCTGACTCACACTCTACGTAAATTAAAACAAATGGTAAAGGAGTATTATTTCCCATCCCCCAATGCCTGATAGACAAGTGTACACAAAGAAACCTTACTATTGTCATTGTGTCAGCATTGTTTTCTCACCATCTAGTCGAGATCTTACTATTTAATGTACCAGCAGCTGACGAATTCAAGGCAAAATGTAAAAGTTTAGAAATACATTTCCGCTAGAAGTTCCATTCTCGTTTTAAGAATGCATTACGTATTAATTCTAGATTTGGTTGTTTCGTTTCTCTAACGCCACTGGCAAGTCTGTTTTTTTTTTTGTTTGCACTTTTGGAGCTCACTTTATTGAATTCACTTTCTGGGGAGGTTCAAGGGAAAAAAAAAGTCATTGAATTTTCGATTTGACAGAATTGTGCGCAGCTCATATTGAAATGTAACTCATTTTTGAAGGAATATTTGCAGTTGCCAGTGGAAGAAACATTAAAAGTTCCTTTTTTATATTGTTTGCTTATTAGAAAGCCATAAAACAGACTTTTAAAACATGGTTTATTAAATACATTTTTTTTTACATTTGCTACTATTAGCTTGCATTTTCTCTTCATGGGTTCCATAGTAAAAAATTCTGGTTCGAACTTAATAATTTTTCGAAACATAATCATCTTTAAATTAAATTGGGCATATGACTGCAGCCTGAGTTAGGGAAATTCCCACACTCGACTCCAACCTTTGTATTCAGTAAAGAAGTGAATAGACGTACAGTTTGCACTATGTCTTATGTAGAAGTTCCAGTCTACATGCTCTTGTCACTTCCATAGCTGGACTTGATTTGGCTATGCTCTTTAGAAAGACATCTCCCACTAGTGAGGCATTGCAAGAACTACATAGAATGACAAATGGTAGAGCACCAAAATCTTCATAAAGAATAATTGATTGATTTCAAAACCTTTTGTGTGTGTGTGTGTGTGTGTTATATTAATTGTTTTAATCTTTATGTTTAACAATCTTTAAATTTTGATCATAGTTATATTGTTAACTCTTCCACTTTCTACCGCGAAGACGTCGCATAAGTTCATTATATATTGATATACAGATCTCTAGGTGAACTATAGCCGAAGTCCAGTGTTATAGAATGATATCTGAACGAAGTGGTCGTCTCCTTTCCATTAGAACTAAAACTGAAAGATTTTAAAACTCCTTTATCCCACTTTCGATCAGAGTGTTACGAGGTCAGCTGTTGTCATCGAGAAGTACATAGAAGTCAAATTAATAAAGCGGTGGTTGAGAATGTGTTTGTGTGTTCGTATGTGAATGTTGTTCGAATTTTTCATCGATATTGTAGTTACGCCGAGGTTGTCAATTGTAATCAAACTGAATTTCCATTAGATTGGATCAATAAAAATTATCTTATCTTATCTGATAAACAGCAACAGTTTAAATCCCCCCCCAATGTAAGTAGAAGATTTCAAACTATGTTTTACAAGTAATAAATCCATGATCGTCAGTCTATGTTTTGGATTCTTTGTTTGCATTCATTGATAGTTTATTATTACATAGAGAATTGTATATTGTGTTGACTGACATTATTAAGAAATAAATGCTCATTAATTTTAGATGCTATATTTTCGTTTTTTTTCCCCAATGATATAATGAGTTTATACAATAGATTTTAAAAAAAAGTAGATGTTTGTTAATTGTAAGTATACATTAGTTGTTGTCCTTCCCTTAAAACTAAATAAAATAAAAATCCATTTCATGGATATGCAGCTCGATAACTGTGTTGATAGTAGGCCTTTCTGGGGTGATATTAGTTACTGAATCTGCCTGTCCCCAGGCCAAGTCCCTGGAAATACCCCATGTATATGTTGCATTGACAACATAAGTGTTGCAACAGGACCATACGCGCAGCATTGAACAGTCGTGTGTGAGCAGACTAAACAAGGATTTGCTCTAATCTCTGCCTGATGCAAGCCCTGAGAATACAAAAGGGAAGGGGGCGGTTAAGTCTCCTGCACTTACCGTACGCCTATATAGACACAGTGTAACATCGGCTACCTACTAGGACGTAGGAGAGTGTTAAGTGACTAGCTGTGTTTGTTTTTGAAGAGCAGGAAAGGTGGGATTGATTGGAGTTATCGGGCTTGTTCGTGATTGCCTTGGGGGGTGACCCGTCTCTCGACTATCGCCCCCCCCTCACCTTTTATTTTTGTACTCTATTAGGACCAGGGGTTACATTTTACAATCTATCCTGTTCTTTCAGGTAGTTTTATTGCTTTCCTTTAGTTACCCATTGTTGGGGTGTCAGGAAATAGTTCGGGGGGGGGGAGTATTAGAGGAGTTCTCATTGTTAATCATTTTGTTTATTTACTTTGCAAGCAGCATGCATTGAGCACTTTGTGTTGTAGACGCCGGGAATAGGAATGTAAGGCTTGGTAAATGTTAGTTGTCAGAAATTATTTTGCCCCAAGGAGTTAGGTTATTATAACCTCACCCTTCAAGTAATAAGTACCTTCTTGCATAACTATTAGTTCGTAAAACATTCTACCATTAGGATAATGAAACCAGAGCTTGACATAATGTACTGCAGTTAGGATTTGAAAGCATTGACTGTCCACTATTTTTAGATTTTTTAAATTTTCGGTTTTTACTATCAGAGAAATTTTTGTCTGCCCAAAATTTCAAACGTTTTCTAAGCTGTTAATTTGAATGTATACAGTGCACTGTTGACCTAACACACAAAACAATAGGGAAGATTTGTATTTCTGTAAGAATAAGCAGGAAACTTTGGTACATATGACTGATGTGACCGGACCAGTCTCAATATAGTCAATGTTACTGCATGTATTCAATCTAAATGAGAATACTGCGTTGAAGGAAAGAGAAGAGAAATAGAAAAACGAAAGATTCTTATTTATTTACAATTTATTGTTATCTAGTAATCAGATGCAACAAAAAAAAGTTATCTTTGATTGTTTTGTGTGAGTACTTGGTTATAACACTTCTACTTGCTCAGCTCATTGATCAATCGGATCCATTGGAAAAGAGATATCAAAGAAAAACGATGTAGATCTACATCACTTCCGAAACACAACATTTGCAAAGTATCCATGTTTTGGCTTGGGTAGTGTTTGTATTTGTCACATATGCCATTCTGGGTTGATTTCTATATTCATCTAACTCTTCAGTATTTACAAACAGCTTTTGTGTTTCTCGCAGCACATTCTGTATTCATTACTTTTCCAGCTTGACTTATAATTGAATCTACAACACGAGAGTTATTTTTAGCTTTTCTTCGTCTTGATAGAAATTAAAATCTATTGGCTAGAAGTTGCATCAGTCGGTTGCATCAGTCACATGACAACTTCCGCCCAGAGACTGTAATTGCGTGAGATTTTCAGTCTGTGCATGAATGTCTCACTGACAGGTTGTGTGTTCTAACATCTCTAAGTTTTATTAAGAAAGAAGCCTTTGATATGTTATTATTTCATTGTTGATCTACTATTGTACATAAGCTGTACTTACGTTTTATTCAAATAAAGTTCCAGAGTTTCATTTTCTACAAAGAATCTTTTGCAGTGAATTCTAGTTCGACATTAATTCAATTATTTTAATAGAAGATTTGAATCCCCGGCATCACAAGGACATTACATCATTCAACATTGAATAACCTTGTGACAGTATTTATAAAGTTTAATTGCAAGTTTGTTCTTCAAAGAATTTGTCTTAATGTTATTAAAATCTGGAGCCTGTCCCTTGTATGAGAAACAAAACAAAACAACATTTAATGACTTATGTGTGTTTGGTGACCATTGCTTTTCTTTGTGCCAAGTGTTGCAGGCATTAAATTTTCGTATGAATGAAAGATTTTGTGGTGCTGCTAAATCGTAGTTGTTCTGTTTTCAGCTCATCTAACTCTTCAGTATTTACAAACAGCTTTTGTGTTTCTCGCAGCACATTCTGTATTCATTACTTTTCCAGCTTGACTTATAATTGAATCTACAACCAACGATGGCGTGGATCAATGACTGAACCTGTTGATCCGGTTGGTCAGCCAGGACATGTCCTTGATGTGTTGGGAGCCCGGTCAAGATATGAGAGAGTATTAGAGCTCACTACTTTGACAGGTCTGGAAGACTTGGTTCCTAGCCGAGAGGGGAATGTTGTGGTACTGTCAGCCCAATGTATTGATCTCATTATACACGTTCTAACTGAACCCTTAAGTCCCACACAATGGGAGGCAACAGACTGGTGTGTGGCCAATATAGCTCCACACTAGTTTAGGCAATGAAATACTGGTGTGTGGCCTATGTAGCTCCACACTAGGTTAGGCATTGACAGGCTTATGTGTGGCCAATATAGCTCCACACTAGGTTAGGCATTGACAGGCTTATGTGTGGCCAATATAGCTCCACACTAGGTTAGGCATTGACAGGCTTGTGTGGCCAATATAGCTCCACACTAGGTTAGGCATTGACAGGCTTATGTGTGGCCAATGTAGCTCCACACTAGGTTAGGCAATGACAGGCTTATGTGTTGTGTGGCCAATGTAGTTCCAAACTAGTTTAGGCAATGAAAGACTGATGTGTGGCCAATATGCCCTCAGACTACTTTAGGCTATGACAGGCAGATGTGTGGGGAATGTAGCCTCAGAGCACGTTAGGCAATGACAGGTTAGGAAATGATTAGATGATGTATGTCAATGTAGCCTCACACAACGTTAGGAAATGACAGGTTGATGTATGTGTACTGTAGCCTCACATTACGTTAGGCAATGACAAACTGATGTATGGGCAAACTAGCCTCACATTACGTTAGGCAATTACAGGCTGATGTATGGGCAAACTAGCCTCACATTACGTTAGGCAATTACAGGCTGATAAACTGATATTTCTATTGTTATGTGTTTTATGTTTAATGCTAATACTTAAGCATTTCATTTCTATTTGCTAATGTCAACAAACAGCCTGCACTTTGGATGAGAAGGGTATCCAAAAATTTATTTTAGTCAAAATTGTTTGTCTACTTAATAGGGATTTGGGTAAAGATGGCTAGCGCATTTTCTATTTCTAAGCCAAACTTACTTCCAAGTTCGTCTACCAACTTTTTTATTATTGGTTCTGAGAATGTCTGAATGTTTTTTTTTTGTGTTTTAAAAAAATGTTAGAATCTCCCATTTTGAAAATAAAGCCTCTTTCCAACCTCCACTCTTGTTGTGGCCTGTTTGAATTTTTTGTCAGACGCAGATTGATATTTAAGTTTCGTTTCTATCTTTGTTTTCTTATATCTCTGTCTAGCGGATCTTACTACTCAGTACGCTCGGACTCTACGCTGTTGAGTACACATGTACAAGGGTTATCTTTTTATTGCTATATTGTGAGGGTTATCTTGTGATTGCCATCATGTAAGGGTTATCTTGAGATGGTTTTCCTCACTATTGTAACATTTATTATGTGTGATTAACATCTTTGGTACAAATCTGATAACATACGGTACCCTGGTGTCCACGAAACCATTTTCTATTTTATATTTGTTTATTGTCTTAGAACAGTCTCGCTTGTATAATATCTGCGTTGTGAGATTGTCTACTTTGATCTCAGCCAGTTTGTTAGGCTTATTGCTAGGTTCAAATCAATGTACAAAAGAGGCCAAGAAATCTATTTCTAGACTCGTTTTATTTTTGTCGCGAGTTAGATAGGATTTTGTTTTTATGACTAGGCTTAAACCTACTCCCTCTTTTTCATTCCCTGCTCACTCCATCACTCTCTTTCAGTTTCTTTCCCATCTCTTCCCTCCCTGTATATTTGATTTCTTCCTTTTTTTTTCCCGACATTTTCCATGATGTGTTCAAAAAAGAGTTCATTAGGAGCTGCCTGGTATTTCGGAGACACTCGGGCTGAAGGAAATTGTTCCGATAACTCGAATACATTTTTCTTAACCCTCTTTGCACACTAGTGCCCCGAATAAAGATTTTTTTTTTTTTGAGAGTTGATTTAAATGCACGGTGGTTTGAGTCTATGTTGTGCAGGGGGGAGCATTGGTGGCTGTCTCAATGCTTGGAGCTAATTTTTTTTCAGTATTGTTCTTAAAACACAGTGGCAACGAGAACCTGGAATTCGGTTATAAAACGGAACAAATATTTTTTTTTTTTTTTAAAAGACAATTCTTTCTTTATGTAGCGGATGACTTTATGTAAGAGCGATTATTTTGTTCTTAATTATCAATGACTGTTAATAAACAATAATGTTTTTTTTTTAAACCCCGCCCCAAATTCCCATCCCCCACTCCATTTTCCGAATAATCATAATCATCATCTCTGCCTGTGGTCCCTTCTGGGGCATAGGCCACCAGTCAGCTTCCTCAAATCGCGGCGCCATGTATTCCTGGACCGTCCCCACTTCCTCTTTCCTTGGGGGTTCCAGGTTAGGGCTTGCCTTCTTATGTTGGATGCAGGCTTGCGAAGGAGTGACGGTCCCAAGCCCGGCTGAGAAAGGAGGAGGGTTGGGATAGCTACCCTACCATGTAACCACTAGTTACAGAAACACCAAACATTTCCGAATAATACTCTGGTATAAATCTTTTAGTATAAAAAACTCAATTAAGGTGATATATATCCAGACTAGTAACATTAAAAGACAGTAGTCTAGACTAGAAAACTGGATCTAGTTAGAGATATGATATAGAGATTCTTGTTTGGTGATATAGATCCAGGCTCACGAACCTAAATAGAAAGTAGTCTAGAATGATTCCTACAGAACACGGTGCGTAAAAAAAAAAGTTCCCTGAACATTTTAATGTTTATTTAACTCTTTAGTGAGCATATAGTTCTCGAGACCACATTTCATTTTAAGATATTTTGAAAAGTGATATTGTTTAAATCCAATTTTACCCAGTATGTTCAATTATCTAGTAATTGTTTCCCCAAAGATAATCATGTACTGTCAAATTTCTATACAAATCGTTAGAACGGTTTTCGAAATTCCGTCTGCGCCTAATGACCGTCCACTCCGAACCCACGAAGAGATTGCAAGCTAGTGAAATTGTAATAATAATTCTAAGAAAATACTGAACACCCAAGAGTTCAAGTTTCATGGTAAATGTTTGTCTAGGAATATGACCTACGGTTCTTAACCTTGTGGAATGATCTTTTGTTTGTTGTTGTTTTTTGAGAAGGTAGTGTTTGAAATAAAATTCAAATTACGTTGTGTGCATCAAGAAACAGAGAAACAATTAAAAGACAATAACGACAAAAATGAAAAGAGAGAGGAGCTGTGAATAGATAGAGAGTAAACGAAAGGAATTAGAGACAGGGGGGATGTTCAAAAGCGTAATCGCAAATTAAAGCACAAAAGTCAGTGAAGCACGTCTCCTGCGCTGAGTGCTTGATCAAAGTGAGGCTCGATGTACAATTATGTGAGTGAAATCAATCATTGGATTTATATAGGAACATTTGTATTGATATTTGATAACGACAGCTAAATAATCAAATGTATGTTGTTTTATTTCTGTTCTGGGCGCCTGCAGTCTTTCAAATGAACATGCGTTTTCAGAAATCTTTTAAATACACCAGTTGATGCTCTTGTGGGAAAAAAAAGTTTACATGTGTGTTGATAAATGTGTTGTATGAGTTTTCCTTTATCTATGTAACGTCCCTTTTTGTTACTGTCATTACCAAGACAGCACCACATAAATCATTTTATCTGCAGTATGTGAAAGGTAGTGTTTGCTACAGGCGATGCTAATAAAATCAACAATGTGTTTTTTGCGTTATGGGCATTTGGTTTAATTGGAAATATTCTTCTTTATCAAAGGTGGAGGTGTACTGGTGAAAGAAATAAAAGGGTTAAACATCGCTGCTTTAAAGGTAGATGAGTAAAAGGGTTAAACATCGCTGCTTTAAAGTTAGCTGAATAAAAGGGTTAAACATCGCTGCTTTAAAGTTAGATGAGTAAAA
>JADKLZ010000003.1:38749398-38791756 GCA_021533235.1 Biomphalaria straminea | reverse complement strand
CGCTTAGCTTCTTGTTATAGCGAGATTAGTGATATAGTCCCAGGGGCGTGGACACGTTGTTTGAATGAGGACCGAATACAGTCGTCAAATAATAGCTACCTAAAGGACCTTACACTAACGATAGGAACCAGCTTTCCAATATTTCTTTATTAATTAATTAGTAAAGAAAAGAGTTCGCCCATTCATTAAAAAAATGTTCTTAATCTCCTTTGAAATGAAATCTTTCTCTCCTAATTAACGATACTAATGTTGACTTCACCCCAATAAACTAAATCAATTTTTGGTTTTATAAACTTTAATTCGTGGTATATAAAAAGAGCATGCATTCTCCTAAAATTCTATACCAAAAGTTTTCTGATGACAAACTAGCATGCTATTGAAGTTTAATCATAACAGGGTAGAATGTACCAATGTGAAAAATGAACAAATTTGTCCGAAAGTGGAAATTAATTACGGAGATAAAGAGTTTTTAAAAAAATCAGCAAGAAGTATCGTAATGATAACCACAGACTAGAAAAGAGGAAGACTTGGTCTTTTTTCATGTTTTGGAAACTTACAATAATGTTTTGTTCAACTTATGAACTTTCTGTCTTTGAATTGGAATATTGCAATGAATGTAATATATATATGAACAAACTATCTGTGTTACTATTTGAATACATAATTAAAATGCTATTCGTCGGAGCTTTGCACTAAGCAGAACGTTGAGAAAGATACATTTTGGTAGTTTTCCTCTCACAATCACTAAATTATTGAAATTATCCAAACATTGAGAGACTGTAGTCTCACTGTAGTGGTTTACTGTCTTATTTTCTCTTGTCTAAAAGTTTCATAAACTTTAAAAAAAAAAATCCTTTTTTTTTTAATGTTTTCCTGTTTATTTTCTTGGAACCAAATCTTGAGTTCGTTTTCCTGAGTGTATTCTCAGCCATTCAATTATAAAACAATTTTCCTACAGTTTTTTTTTTCTGTTCATTAATTCTCTGCAAGAAACTTCATTTCTGTCTTGTATTCTAATTCTCTTGTCTTGGAAACCAAAGAGATGTCAGAGTTTGTCTCTGAAACCAAAGAGAAGATGTCAGAGTTGTACCATTTTCATTTCTTTGTTTTTTTAGATAGTCACGTGACTACTACTTTGGAGAACGAAAAGGCATTTTAAGTCATTTCTTCTTCAACGGACACGTATTGACAGGGTCACACTAATTACTGGCTGGCGCCTGTCAGTCCGTCACTTACTATGGAACCGAAAATAGTTTTTCCAACTTGACAATGTGTTTGAATTTCTCCAGACCCTTGGTAAAGCGCCAATGAATTAGGGTGATTTGCCGAATAAGCAATCACACCGAATCTCAATAATCATCTGGAGAGAGAGAGGACGTCTTATAGCAGCAGCACTTAGTTTTGTTATGGCTCTGTTTGGACTCATCAATTAGACAAAGGTCTAGCCTTGACCCATCGCTCATTTGGGATTTAATTAACATTTCGCGGATTTTAAAAAAAAATGTAGCTGGGTGTGATGGCCGAGGGGTAGAGCTGTGATTTTTGGAATTTCGGTATTTTTATTACGTCATTAATGGGGACCAGGCATGTTGGAGAAAATTAAGACGGTTGGTCGTCAACCGTCGGCCAAAGAAATAAATGATCTTTACATCATCTGCCCTATAGATGGCAAGGTCTGAAAAGAGAGGGGAGGTAATTTAATTTTTACTATTAGATGTAAATACTAGATGTATGGGGTTAGGGTTTAATTAGTAGAATAGAATTAGTAGAAATTAGTTAAAAAAAAACAACAACAAAACTACCAGACAGGGCAATTGTTTGTAACGTCTGCATGCACAATATATGCTACGCTAGCAGATAAAATAGCAAGGTTACAAAGACAGTTTGTGTGGAAACACAAACTTAAAATCGGCCCCCGAAGTGGTCCACCCAGGTAGGTTTCAATATTTTCAAAAAGAACATCCGAATGAAATTATATCAAAGATAAATGACAGATCTTATGTAGTGCCCCAGCGGTCAAAATATACATCTTCCGTGCTTTGATCTATCAATGTTTGCCTTGAAAAGCCGATGTTCTACGCAACTGCCACACCTCTTTTATGAGTTGGTTACTTAGTACACACTCTTCAGTTGTAACAAAATGAAACGTCAAATGCAATGCAATTTCTAACAGTATTAATTGTCTTAAATTAGGTCTCATTTATATGCATACTAATTGAATTGTTTCTCTTTAAATACTGCTTGCATAAAATATTTTAAAAAATTAGAGTTTGAGCTTTTAGAAAAGAAAAAAGTAGCCGTTGCATCAGAACGTTGTATGATCTAAAATATTGTGATGTCAGATTTTTATTTTCTCTTCTACTTTCTGAGATCTAAACGGGACGGACGGACAGACAGGACACACAAAACTAATAGCGTCTTTTCCCCTTTCGGGGGCCGCTAAAAATTGAAACATCAGGCGACCTGACGAGTTTTTCTTATACCATTACGTTCTTTTTAGTGTGTATTTAATGTCTCGTATCAAAAGACTAGAAATCTACATTTTAGACTGTTAGGGTAAAAGGCATGCTTTTATGTGTAGTACGGGATTGTGTCAGTAGAAATGTAAAGTAAGCCTTTATCTTTAATTTTTTTTCTTCGCCTCCTTTTTAATTCCATCCTTGAGAAATAGTTCTTATAGACAAAAAAAAACTGTTAACAAAATGAGTGTATCTCTGATCAAATGAAAAACTCTGGTTGTAAATTTTTTTCATTGATGTCTTCTGTCTATATGCGTCAATTAATTCTAATGTTTACTGTCTATATGCGTCAATTATATCTAATGTTTACTGTCTATATGCGTCACTTAATTCTGATGTCCCTTGTGTATCTAAATGCATCTCATAATTCTAATGTCCTCTGCCTATATGCGTCATTTAATTATGATGTCCACTGTCTATATTCGTCACCTTATTCTGATGTCTTATGTCTATATGCGTCACTTAATTCTAATGTCTATTGTCTATATGCGTCACTTAATTCTGGTGTCCTCTGTCTATATGCGTCACTTAATTCTAATGTCTATTGTCTATATGCGTCACTTAATTCTAATGTCTATTGTCTATATGCGTCACTTAATTCTATTGTCTATATGCGTCACCTTATTCTGATGTCTACTTTCTACATGCGTCACTTAATCCTTCCAAATATACTTTGTCTAGATTCAATCTTTATTAACATCTGTCATACATTTAAACCTTCCAAACAGCTCTGTAATAAATTCAATCCTTCGAATTTTAGTTCAAAACATCTATCTGAACCTCTCTTTCTACATTATATATGTAGACTATAGACAATGTGTAACATCTTTCTTATCTTTTCGTTACGTTGTCTTGGCCCATTATATTGATGCCCTCGTGAACGTTTCCGATCAAATCTATTCCTGGCTTTCTAGATTCCAACATGTTCATAAAAGGGATGTCTGTAAATAGATAATGGATAAAATCTCTTGTACATTTCAACTGGGTGGCTGTCCTAAAAGCACTAGGGTAAAAAAAGGGGTAGGAGGGCAGTCTTTATGTGATAGATACAGAGTAACATCAATAGTTTCCCTAAAGGTTACTGGAGGGGGGGGTATGCATGAACATATATAATATCTTCCCTCTTTGTACAAAGGGTGAGACCTTGAACGAGTAGAGCTGTATACAAATCCTTATGGACCAGTATTCAATTCCTTGTTGAGAGTATTGGTAAATTAGACTTCTACTTCTTATGAGCAACTTTTTCAACAATAATAAAAGACAATCAGACAATACAAATAATAGGTTTAAAAAAAAAACGCTTAAAAACCTTCAAAACATGTAGAAGAGTGAAAGAAAGATACAGAGTGCGTTCATTGTTCTTTTTTTTTAAATGTTTACCATAAATATATATCTTCCTTTAACCTAGTACATTTCCATGTAAAAACACAATTAGTTACGGTTAATTGAATAATTAATTGGTTGATATTATAGTTGAGTCACGTATTGTTGCCAAGCACAATATGATGATGATTGGGTTAGTAGAAATGCTCAAATATTCGATTGCAAATATCCAAACATCGAAGAAACTATAGAGTTGATATAAGCGTTGTACAAATAAAACATAGACATCGCATTTGGAACTCAATTTCAAAGGAATAGTTGATTGGGTTCAATTTCCATATAAGAATCACTCTACGTTATTGACGCTCTAATAGAAACTGCATGAAAAGTGACTAAGTGACCAACAGGACAAAATACTATTACGCTATTGTGATGATATAAACACAACAGATGGCCCTAAAAGAAAGTTAAATCACATTTTATTTTTACATTTGAAACTCACTAGGAAAAAAAAAAAGATTAATGTTGATATTTTTTTTCTTTTCGATCTAATGTTTACGGTCCAGTGAAGACTCCATCCACGAAGCTATATTTTTTTTTTCAAATTATCACTTTTTTGTGTCTTAATTCTAATGTATGCAAGTGTTGTCATGGCGGAAACAACAGAAATGCAATAGTGAGGATTTTCTGTTTTTTTTTTTAAACGTTAAAAAAGACACTACTTTTTCTTTTAGTTAACACACATTTCGTCTCAACACATGTATTCGATGTTTTTATCTGTTCTGTTTCGGTTAAGTTGTCTACCAGTAGTTTGGTGCTACAATTCAATGACCGTCAACAACAAACGGCTTCCCACGGATCCCTTGACTTCGTTTATAATTCCTCTATTTATGTCAAAACTTCATGGACGCTTATCTCAATAAGGACTCTAATAGATTTCCTTGAAGTATTAACTGTATCTCGCTGAGAAAAGAATTACTAGTTCGTTGGTCACATGAAGAAAACTCTAGTATGACGGTTATAATTTTTTAAAGTATAAAAGAATGAAATTTGGCACTAATCGGAGTTTTTAAAAAACATGTCGTAGTCAGCCGTAGTTTACCGATAAATGAGTTGTTTACCAAATTATTTATTTATTTATTTTTAGGTCAATCTAATAGAGATTACGTCTACATTCTAGATCTAGAAGTCGATCTAGACTAGATCTAAAGAGTTAATAGTCAGATAACGTGTAATGAAGGTACCAATAAATAATTGCTTTTTTTAAAGGCAGACCTTATGCCCGCTGGCCTTATGGGTAGAATCGTTCGTACGAGAAATCGCGAGTTCGATACCTAGTTTAGCGAATTATTTTTTACTTAATATATTTTATATTTTATTTTAATTAAAGCAGTATAACAAATGTATTATCTTTTTAATAAAATTTTTTTATTTTGAACTGTTGTTGTTGTGCTATCACCATGCCCTCTGATTTGTTACACTGTAATGTTACAACCTTCTCAGTCCCTTGTATCATTTTAACCTATACTACTGTAATAGATTAGAAAAACACTTCTATAGGAATCTTTGCCCATGTTCCTATCATAGACATAATAAATATAGACAGGCCAATAAGAGAGTTTTATGAGATGAACATTTGTGAATTGCAATTGTGTGTACTTTATTTTATGTCTATCATGCAATTTTTAAAATTTTTCATAATTCGGAAATCCGAATTCAATTAGATCTACATGTTTTCAAGTTACATAAAGTTACTTCCTTTTTCCAGTCTGTATTTATTTATGTCTATGGTTCCTATACATTACAAAAGTTCTCGTTTGACCAGAAAAATATCCCTAACACAAAGTAACTTTATATGTATATATTTATGGCAAACATATACATATATTTACATACACACACGTATCAGCATCTATGAACTGGTAGTTCTTTTTGTTCTAAAAACTGTATATACATATATCTTATGACAAACCTAGATATAAGTATTTATGATCTGATATTTTTATTCGTTTTTTATGCTTCAATTTGATCAGATTATTTTATTCATTTGACACCATGAAATACATAGATCAGTGATTATTGCTTCCTAGATTTTGGTTTTCGAATTTCTCGTCTCGATATTTAAGGTGTCATTCACTTGTCGTTTAAATGTCACATTTGTCATTTGAGATCATGGTGTCCTGATTCTTTTTACATTCTGTTTATATATATGCATTGTCTTTAATTCTTTGTCGTTGGTTTTCGTTAACATAGTTATAATTGTGTTACTGTCGTTTGTCAGTACATTTGAAATAATAATACAAGAGAGATATCAATACAGGTGAGAATAACTTGCGAGAGATAATACAAGTGAAATAACAAAGACAAGATAATACTAAAAATAAGCTGTGTGTGATACTTTCTGTTTGGTCGTGTAAACTTTGAATTGAAAAGTAAATTCACAGCTAAGAAAATATGAGCTCGTGATATTAGGTTTATTTATTCTGACACCTTAGTAAAAGATTTGTAAAATGTTATACTTTTACTCACTTGTATATCGTGTGACCTCATGCATTATGTCCGCCATCCATTACGTAATTCTGTTGTAAATAAAAACACGTGTAAAAGGCGTACAGGCTGTAGTTTGAATTGTAATGTTAATATGGTCTTATCTGATGCATAAATTGCCAATACTCCTCCAAAAGAGGTACCACAATGGAAATACTTTTTAATCTATTAAAGTTTCGGAAATAGACTCGTTCAACTTGGTTTCCTTCAGATAAGACACTGATATGAGACTCTATTTGAATATTATCGAGTTTGATTGAAATGTCTGGATTGCCGTTGATGCCTTGTTGTTGCTTTTGTCTCTTTCCCAGCATTCTGTTCGCAGACATCTGTGGCTTCACCGCCCTGTCGTCAACCTGCACTGCCCAAGAGCTGGTACAGCTCCTGAACGAGCTCTACGCCCGCTTCGACACACTGGCCACCCAGAACCACTGCCTGCGGATCAAGCTTCTCGGAGACTGCTACTACTGTGTAAGCGGCATGCCAGAGCCCAGGCGAGATCACGCCCATTGTGCCGTTGAGATGGGCCTGGACATGGTGGAGGCTATAACGTAAGTTTAGGTTCTGAGAAGAACACGTTGAAAAGAGTTGTACCCTAGTGAACTATGTGTTACATGGAAACCTCTTTAGTGTAAAGCAGGGGTGGGCAAATTACGGCCCGCGGGCCACATGCGGCCCGCCGAAGTGTTTTATGCGGCCCACGAAGACCTAAATAAATAATTATAAATATCTATAGACATTTTTGAAAATTTTGATTGTTATCACTTGCAATAAAGAGGCCAAAGAAACATTGTCTCTAAACGTCATTCAAAAGAGTTTTTAAAAAAAAAACGAAGATTATATTTAATAACAATACTACATAAATTCAGTAAAAGACATATTTAATAACAATACTACATAAATTCAGTAAAAGACATAAGACCTGGCCAGTATTTATTCAATGTTATGGAGAACTGTGTTGAAAAAGTTTGGTTGGCTAGTACGAGATGGCAAGGGTAACAACTGATGGAGCTTTGACTGAGAAAAACAACCTTTTTAATAGAATAAAGAAAATATTCCAACCATAAACTAGTAACTGAAAAGCTTACTCAAAGCTACATTAAATTGACAGCTATTAGGGGCAACTACTAGCACTAATTAGGGTGTCGTGCTAGGCATTTTGGAAGCATGTAGTTTCTAAGGTCTAAGGTCCAAGATTGTTAAAGGACTCACTTTACGATTACTTCCTGGTGGTAAAGAAAAGGAATAGCGAAACTTCTACCCAGTGTTATTGTTCGAAGTACAGTAGGTCTTTATAAATTGCATAATTTTAGTTTTTCTCCCTCATTTAGTATATTCTTATATTATTCGGAGCCACCAAAGTCATTTTGCCTATGGCGTCCAATTATCCAAGGCCGGTCCTGACTGGCAGCTCCGAAAAGTATGTGAAGATTTGGAATTAAAACATTCTGATGTTCGGTAACACAGTAGTATTCGCTGGCCAATCATTAGATCAATATGGAATGTCATGGACGAAATTGTTAGGTTCCTTGGTGGACATTGACTGTGACCCTTTCCTAATATTTCCAATGAAGAGCTGAAGATAGAATTCATGTGTCTATCATCGGAAGCATTGTAATTTGTTGTTTGCACTTGAAATGTATGTGCATGTTCTCAAACGAAGCATTATATATATATATATATATATATATATATATATATATATATATATATATATATATATGCGGCCCGCCTAGTCCCCAAATTTCATTAATGCGGCCCTCGGTTGAAAAAGGTTGCCCACCCCTGGTGTAAAGCGTTACATTGAGTGTCGAGCGACCCAGGTTCTCATCTGTTATTGCATTTTTTCAGTTGAGTTTGTTCCACTTAATAATGGTTTTATGTTACCAAAAACCATCATACATTTGTAACGGCTACATTTAGGAAATGTCATAATAATAATAGAAGATAAAGTTTCCTTTTGAGGCATCAGGTCTTATATATACATTGGCCAATGGATCAAACTTAGTTATGTTGAGCCATTTCATCAATCCGTTACCGTTGCTTTCAGTTACCACTGCTTTCGGTTACCACTGCTATCAATTACCATTGATATCTCTTACCATTGCTTTCAGTTACCATTGCTTTCAGTTACCATTGCTATCAATTACCATTGATATCTCTTACCATTGCTTTCAGTTTCAGTTACCATTGCTTTCAGTTACCATTGCTTTTAGTTACCATTTCTTTCGTTAACTGATATTTGAAATGCTATTTGCATTAATTTGCTAAAAGTTCGTTTGTGTTTTTGTGTCAAAGAATCAATCATAGACGACAAGGAACAGTGGCTCCCTCTCCTTCCCTGCATACAATGTCTAATTACATTCCCGTCTGTTTTAATGAATGCGAAGTTTATTTTGAACTTTTCCCTTTTGAAGTTGCGAGTCAGTTACATGTGAACGATGTGTGCTCGTGAAGTTGCGAGTCAGTTACATGTGAACGTTGTGTGCTCGTGAAGTTGCGAGTCAGTTACATGTGAACGTTGTGTGCTCGTGAAGTTGCGAGTCAGTTACATGTGAATGATGTGTGCTCGTGTACTGATCTGGTGATAATGCGGAGACACACCAGACAGACGATGGACTTGATAGCCGCACTTAGTAACAGCCGTGCACTAGCATTCTTGTCTAGCCGGGTAATCTCTCTTCCCCTCTCCCCAAAAAAGTGTGCCATGTCCAGACGTCATAACGTCTGCTGGATGTCAATATGTCAGCCTGCTTTATCATCTGCCTGGCACTTGTTGTCTGCCACCAGTTATTTGTCAACATTATTTGCCTGTTTCTTGATTGTCTTGGGAAGCATTCAATAATTTTGAATGCTAAATGATTTTGAAAAGATCAGCAAGTGTAATCCTCTTGTAGTCTACCAATGTCACCAGTCATCTATTTCATAGATCAAGACTATGATGCAGATAAGATTTACCTGTTCTGATATTAAATTCTGTTCTTGATTGTTAACTCTTTTGTCCTTCATGTCTTCCTGTGCTCATAGCAATTTCTAAGCTCAATTTGGTTTCAATCTAGTTTATCTAATCTACATCTAGTCTACATCTTCATCTAGTCCACAATCTAGTGTACATCTAGTCTACATATATAAGATTGTCCAGAATGCATACCAAAATTACCAGGCAGGCATTAAATTGATTAAGTTGATTAAATTAGATATGATTTTTTCTTCACTATATTTATATGAGTGTTTTGAATGTATATTTATCTATTTACATATCTTTTGATTTACACAATTTATTGATTGAGTTAGTTTTCCTAACATAATTACCGAGTCTCAATGACACATCTTGTTATTATGATAGCAATATAGTTATGTTAATATCTTAGTAACCTTCTGCCCACATCAGCAGCTTGTTTGTTATGTTTGATTATATTTCCAGTTTAGTACGAGATTTAACTGGTGTTAATGTCAACATGAGAGTGGGAATCCATTCAGGCCGTGTTCACTGTGGTGTCCTTGGACTTTATAAATGGCAGTTTGATGTCTGGTCTAATGACGTGACCTTGGCTAATCACATGGAGAGTGGAGGACTACCAGGGTAGGTTACCAAATGTTTTCTCTGTACTTTGATCATTTATTTGCATTCTGTTACCCTGAAGTATTCGTACCTATCACCACCCATCCCAAATTTAACCATTTTCCTTTTTCTTGTTTCACATTAAAATTTTTTTTTTTTTGTTTCACCAAACATACAGCGGCCATACTTGTTGATATTTTCTCTTACCCCACCATATGTTATGATCTTAATATTAAGCTCTTGTAACATAACTATGTGACTAACTAATGATGTAACACAACTTGATTCATAGTCCAGACTGTCTAAATATTTTAGTGAATACTGCATTTCTAATTGTTAAACTTTATGAAGAAACAGGAAATGTGTTTTAAAAATTAGCAAGACCTAGCTGTATGAAAACTTTTTTCAGATTAGTTTTGCCTTTTTTAAGTTCTTGAGTGTACATTATATTTGTTAAAACCACTATATCAATAAAATTATTATGATTACTACATTCTTTTATTCTCCCATTATCAGTAGGAAGTGACTTTTAAGATAATTCTTTATTAAAACAATAACTTCAATATTCTTTCTAGTCATGTGCACATCAGCGCCGCAACCAAGGAATATCTTAATGGGGACTATGATGTGGTACCAGGAAAAGGATCAACAAGAGATTCTTACCTCAAGAAACTTGGTATTGAAACTTATTTGGTCAAAACTGATACCAGGAGATATAAAGTAAGTCAGATTTGATTAGGAAGAAATTTTATTTGATTCTTCACATTTTTTTGTTCACACAAATCTGTTTTTACAATTCCTCTTTCTAGGTTGCAAACTCTTCATCAGGTCAAAAAACATGGGTGGACACATTTTTTGAAAACAGCTTTAATAATTTTCCTAGAAATATGACAGTTTATGTACATCTTTGGGGAAATTATTACTAGCTGATAGGCCACACTTTGAGAAATCTAGTTTGACCATTATAATCCTTTAAATTGTAATAAAATATACATTTGGCTAGAGGTCTAGATGTTTTTATCTTGAACAGATAACACTAATGCCTTGGATTAAGTTCAATTGCCAATTATAAATGAATTAATTCACTCTTTTTACAATACCTCTATTCAGGTCCCCCCTTCATGAAAGTATCTGGGTGGGTGGGCAGAAAGCTTATCTCAAAAACAACACTAAAGGTTTTTCTAGAAATTAAACAGTGATGTATATCGCTGAGAAAAGAGTTACTAGGTCGTTGGCTGGACAGGTTCAGTTTGACCATTATAATTTTTCTATCTCTGAAAGAAAGAGGAAGGGGCCTGGGTAAAAAAATGTTCTTAAATCTAACATTCATTTATTTTTAAAAGAACAATCGCTTAATAAGTTGCATAAAGGAAGTATTGTCTTTTGAAAAAAGTATTTGTAATATTTGTCTTGTTACATCGCTTATATCAACTCTGTCTGGTCAAACCTTGTACATGTTATATCACTTGCACCCATTCTCAGATCAAGTTGAAACTTTGTACAAATATTCATTGACACAGACAAGACATGAATCAATAAAAAATAATTAACCAATTAGTGGTTTAATCGCTAAATATAAATTATTTTTTTGTTTGATGCAAACGAGGAAAATTAATCCCACAGTATTCACAACATGTAGTTTTTGTCCCCTTAGATAATTGAACAATTTTTTCCCCACAGTCATTCTCTGATCAATTTGAAACTTTGCCCACTTATCACTGTCATAGACAAGACATGAATCAATTTTAAAAAATTGACTATTAACAATTAATTATTGGTTATTAACTATTTTGTTTGGTATTGAATAAAGGAAATAAATTCTGCGTTATTGAAAAATAGTTGTTTGTTGAGTTCTTTCCCTTAGAGAAACCTTTTTTTATATTTTGCTTGTTCTATAATATTCTTAACCACCTAATATATTCATTAGTCTTTAAACAAATTGTTTTTCGTGTTTGTTAGGCATTTGACAATGTGAGAGAACATGTGACAAGTGGAGCCATGAAACTGATGGGGATTGAAGAGAAAGGTCATGTTGTGTAAGTTCATCCTAGATGTTATAGATGCAGGTTTCAAGAATTGTGTTACTTATAACTTGCAGTGTTTATAATTAAATAAGAAGTTGTGGCTGTGAGATACAACATGCAATTGGTAAACCATTCATGCCAGGTTTAATTACTGAGTGTGTCTTGGTATACAACATGCCACAGTAAAAAGGTCCCAATTTCGATGGCCGGGACATGTAGTCCGCATGCCAGATCACCTTCCTAAATGACTTCTGTACAAAGAGCTGTATGCAGGAGGGTGCTTTGCGGGGCGGGGGTGGGGGGGTCAATACAAACGCTGTGAAGACACCTTTGGGAGCTTCTTCTAGAAGTGTAACATTGACATTCATGGCTGGAAAGCACTAGCTCTTGATCTCTCCTCATGGCATGTAGTGAGGAGAGTGGCCACCATGAAAGAGTGTTGAACCAACAAAAAACTGAGAGAAGAAGCAGGCCTATCTGCAACAGACTAAATCTGCCCATGTGTCGCCTGCCTTATAAAGTGAACATTGGACTTCACAGTCATCTTCTTTAACATAGGAAATGAGAAATGTGCTCATCTTAGACTGAGTGTTTTCGTTATATACAGCTCACTATT
The DNA here is from genome assembly GCA_021533235.1 of Biomphalaria straminea. Lineage (NCBI taxonomy): Eukaryota > Metazoa > Mollusca > Gastropoda > Planorbidae > Biomphalaria > Biomphalaria straminea. Next base: position 38,779,165 of record JADKLZ010000003.1, on the reverse strand, counting down.
GTGCTTCTCTTGACTTGAATGAGTGTAAAAATTAGTTTTCACAAATTATAAGTATTGACCAATGAACAAGTTAGCCCTGAATTATATTTCTTACTGTCGCGTAGATCTTAACAAAAAAAAAAAAATAGCACATAAACTACAATAGCAAAACAAATGCTAGATAACTTATAGACCTGTTAAAATCTCAAAGGCTATAGTACTTGGACACCTCACCCAAATAAATGTTCATAAAAAAAGCAACTTGCAAGTTCTATTCTGTTTCATGACTCTGATTCTTTAGGTTTTCAATGTTATTAAAACTGCATTAAATAAACATTTTTTGTCAGATTAAAAAGTTTTGTTGATGACATTTCAGGACCATGGATCAGAAAGATATTGATGATGAAGTCAATGAGTATCTCAGTCGAGCAATTGATGCTCGAAGTGTTGACAGACTTAGAGCAGACCATGTTAAAGGCCTTTTCATGACATTCCGAAAAAAATCTATAGAAGAAAAAGTAGGACATTTGTATTGTACTTGTAATCAAATCTTACCTCAAGATTCTGTTGATTCTAAAATAAACTGTTTTTATTTTTTATATTGAATTCTCCCTTAGGCATTGAACTTTTGATTGTTGATTCTTGAAATAAATAAACTGATATTTCCTTTTTTTTTTTTTTTAACTACTAAATAGTTGTTTGACTGTGTCTGCATAAATCATGTTGAATTGGTAATTTACTATTTGTTGTTTGTTTCAGTTTTCTAGAAAACCTGACAGAATGTTTTCTGACCATCTTCTTTGTCAATGTATCATAGTGACAACCATAGTGGTGTGTCATTTTTTATTAGCTGAAAAGTAAGTGTCTTTATTGTTTATCTCTACCTCACAACATAGATTATTTACCTTAATAATATGTTGTCAAATAGGGCGCAGTGGCTGAGCGGTAAAGCGCTTGGCTTCCGTACTTGAGGTCCAGGGTTCGAATCCTGGTGAAGACTGTGATTTTTATTTCGGGATTTTCGGGGGCCCTTGAATCCACCCAGCTCTAATGGGTACCTGACATTAAGTGGGGAAAAGTAAAGGCGGTTGGTCATTATACTAGCTACATAACACCCTCGTTAACCGTGGGCCACAGAATCAGATGACCTTTACATCATCTGCCCTATAGACCACAAGGTCTGAAAGGGGAACTTTACTTTAATATCTTGTCAATCATTTTTCTTGGCAAAGTGTTGTCAGTAACTTATCTTGGTAAATATCAGTTGTTTGTTTTAACAGTGTGTTGTCATTCATTATTTATCTTGGTAATATGCTTTCTATCATTTATCCTAGTAATATGACAATAATCATTTATCTTTAATAAAATACTGTCAATAATTATTTCACCTTCACCTATCCTTTAGTCTGTTGGATCATTGGGACACCACACATAATCTGTTTACTGCCTTTTTCCATTCCACTCTGTCTTTTGCCTTAGGTAGAATCTCTTTCAATGACAGTCCTTTCCATTCTTAAGTGCTGTCTTCCCATTGTTTTCTCTACCTGCCTCTTCTTCTTTTTCCTGGTACTGTTCACTGAAGGAGCTCTTAGTGACCATGTGATATGGCCATAGAGTTTTAGTTTGCATTTTTTAAAACTAGTTAGCTTGTTTATTTTGGTAATATTTTAGCAATCATTTATCTTAGTTATATGTTGTCAATCATTTATTTTGATAACATGTTGTCAATATTTTATCTTTGTAATATATTGTTGACAAATTTTCTTAGTAAGATGTTGTTAAAATTTATACTGGCAATATTTTAAGTATAAAGCAGCCCCTAAAAGGGGAGAAGCCACATAAAGTTTTGTGTGGTCTAAAAGGTATGCTAAGTTCCCGATGTTAAACAATTTTTACTATAAAAGGTCAATAGCAACAAATTCAAATATCAAAAAACAAAAGTTCTTTTTTAATTTAATTTCACCTTTATGTTCTTGGTGACATAAATATCAAAACATGAATATCTCCCCTCATTGCTTACTAAACTCTGACGCACTAGGACCATCTTTAAAAACAACTTTTTTTTCTCTTGTTAAGTTAGATTTGTAGCAGCGCACACAAATACAAATGTTATTTAATTTTTTTTCCTTTCTGTATCAGATAACAAATTTAATTGTTTGTTTGTTTGTTTTTAAGCAAGAAATTTTTTCTCCTGAAGGTACAAAATCAATATATATTGAGGATTTTTTTTTTAAACAGTAAAGTTGTTAATCTGAACAAAATGAAACAGTAAGCAGAAGTCAATTCAGGGCTGTTTCTTAGAGGGTATGTCAGAATCTTTAAAAGATCTGCTTGCCATCTCTACAAAGTAATGCTTTGGGAAGATAATCACAATCTTTTTGAGTTGTTTCCCATGTCGAAGAATTCAATTAAAATGTACTGTCAGTACTGTAGAATCTTGAATAAGACTTCTTCATAATTCAGTATCATTCCTTTTCCCTTTGAATTCTCTCTACTCCGCAGACATTTCTGTGTGTCTTTGCACATTTTCTTCAATGCTTTTGAACATTTGTATGTATCCACTTCTAAATTTACTAAATGAAAATTTGTTTTATTAAACATTGGTCAATGTCAAGTTAAAAAACTATTTTGTTTAGAGACTTTTTTTGTTTAATATATGTTTTTGTTTTCAACATTTATCTCTATTTCAATAAGTTTGTATATTTTTAAAACCACTGTTTAAGTCATTTTTAGCATTGGATGTTTATATTTTTTTAACTTTTTAAGCTCAATTTTCAATTTGTTGTTATAATTATATTTATCATTATTCTTTTTTTTAATTAATTTTTCAGAAAAATAAATAGTCTTATTACACAATTCCATATTTTTCATCTAAAGTTTACAATAAGCCATGGTGGTCAACATTGTAAAAGTTTGAATGGTTAAAAGTAATTTAAATCTAATTATTTGATAGCTTGTGTTGCCGCAGACATTTTTTTTTTCATTGCAGCTCAATTTATAATTGAATATTGTGCTCCAGGAAATAGAAATATTTTTTGAAATGAATTATGCATGCCATTGGAACCATTATTTCATTCTTTTTATTTCTTTGGAATATGGAAAACTGTAAAAGTGTTTCTAAAAATCAGTTGTCATGTTTGTTGTATTATTTTTTTGTAAAATAGTATCATTCTATTAAGCATAGAAAATTTATTTGTTGGTAAATACTTAAAATAGTAATATTCTTTTTTTTTTAAATAAGGTATTTTCTGAACAAGTACACTGTAGTGGATCTAAGCAGAGTTTATTTTTTGTCTGTTTCAGATCTGAATATTCTGTGATAATGGAAATATTTTTTATTACCTTCAATCTTGTTTTATTTTTCCTTTGCTGTGTGGAAGTTATGCCCGTAAGTATTAACAGCTTCTTTCTAGATCATGAGCTTTCAAATATAGATCTAGTCATTAGTAGCTTTTCCCACCATTTTTTTTTCAGTGGGTGCCGATGTATGCTAGAAGATCTTTACATAAATTGATAGGTATGAAACGTGTAAGCCAGACCATTGCAGCTGCATCTGTTTTGTGTATATTTTTATCTACTATTTTTCCTATGGTAAGTCCAACTCATATCTGTCTTTGAAATGTGAGATATATATTTGATGTTTCTGAACTTAATGTACTTACAAGATATAAAATAATAAACAAGTTTTAGCTTTTATATATAGTGCTCAGAGTGCTGTGGTCCAATCTCATTTGTGGACCAGTGGGGTTGGCGGGTATCTGGGAGGTTTTCCATGCTCCCTTTAGGCACTCTGTAAACACAACTCTGCTCAAGGCTGGTGTCAAACCTCGAGCCCCCTTCATAGGTAGCCAAGCTAAGCTAAGTTGAAGTGTACTTATCCTCCACATATATATATACACATGTTGTCAAAAAGCTAATGAGAATAGTTATTTGAATAAAGTAACATAGAATAGGTTATGAAAAATTGTGATATGAAGATTTCTTGTATTATTCCAATGCAAGCTAATGACATATAAACTGTTTTAAGATAGCTAATATTTCTTTCTAACAAAGATAATAGATATTTTGTATAGCCTTCAATTATATAGCATAATTGTTGTTACCTAGAATGTTTCTTTCCTCATTGTTTTATGTACTATAATATTTAACTTGATGTTTCTGATTGTCACAGATTTTCTTGTCAACACCAGATTTAAAACAGTGCCTCACTGAGAAAGAAAACAATTTTTCCTTAATTACTGTTAGGTTATATAATATAACCAGAGCATCTAGAACCACTGTGTGTAATCCAAATATTGCTACTTTCTTCTTTCCAGAGGTAATTTTATGTTGCAGTTCAAAAGTACAATAAAAAAAACAACAACTTATAAATTTCTTTTGTTTGCATTGATTCTCATGGGATCACTATATATATGTGCTGATCTTCCTACTCTTAAGGAAGCCATGGTGTAGCTAGTGGATTGGTCTTAAATAGGTCTTAAATCAAAAGTGTAAGTTAACATCCAAGGGGCCTTTTGGATGAAATTTATAAAGCACTTATGTTTCTCTAGGTCATGGGTTGAGATTTATCTGAAGTTAGAATTGACCAGACTAATGTGGCCAGCTTAATGATGGGACAGGTGGCCAACTTAATGTTGTAAGATGAGGCCAGCTTAATGAGGTGACATGCAGCCAGCTTAATGTGGCTAGCATCATGATATGACCAGAAAACGTTTCTTTTTTTTTCTACAAACTTTTTTTTCAGGTAAATCTTTAGAGTTGGTGGAACTGGAACTCCTTCAAATGTTCCCTTAAAAACTTAAGTTATCACAACATTTGGGAATTTATTTCTTTGGTTTAGAAGCCTCACATTTTATTCGCTCAGCCCTACATCTCAATAAGTTGTTCAATTAGTAACAAAAATGTTTTATAAGTCGGTGTTTTGATAGGAGTTTACTGCCCCTGTGTCTTCTGTTTCCTAAGTTTTTAAACCAGATATAAACAGTTGGTTTGTCATACTCAAATATTTTTTTTTTCTTTCTTCTATACAGCATTTCCTGTATGGTGTAGTCATATCAATGCTGAGTACATCTGTGTTTTTAGAAGCATCTAGTCTAATCAAATTGTTGCTGTCTCTGCTGATAGGTGGGGTGTACATGATTTTGATGGAAGTGGCCTTTGTCAGACTGTATACCAACAGAGACTACCTACTTATGACTGATCATGGGTAAATATACATACATTTAGTCTACATCTTCATACAATAATAAAACAAGATGAATCAGACTTAATCTATTGTTGCTTACTAATAACAATAGGTCTACAATATACTGTCTGATCTTGTCAGTTGGATTAAATGCGTTCAAGTCATACAAATATCTTTTTGATAAAACTTTTGTTAACTGTAACAGTTGGCAGGTAAGGTTATAACACAACTTTTAACTGTCAGATCTCTTGAGTTAAACTCAATCTTATATTTGCTCTGTTTGGTGATCATCACATATCATTTATTTAGCAAAATGAAGTTGTAATGTTTTTTTCTATCTAAAGTTTAGATCCTGAGGGTAATGGACCTTGGGTGCCTTTGCGTTGGGAAGCCATTGTCATCATCATTATGATCACACTCATACTGTTTCTACACGCACAGCAAGTGGAGTCCACAGCTAGGCTTGATTTCATATGGAAAATTCAGGTGATCACTTGAAATCAATATTTTATAGAATATAATAAAAATGTGAAAACCAACTTTTTCTGGGAAGCTTAGACCTAATTAGCATTGTAAAAATCTTATTTGTTGTGTTGGAGTTGTTATTTTGCTTCTGGCATTATATGTAATGATTGACAATTCATTTATTTATAAATATTAGGCTAGTGCCAGCTAACTGTTGTACAAGTGTGTGTATAATATTGTGGTACAAATGCCCAACAAAATGCAAGTTGAAGGACTTTGCAATACACGTTTAGACAATGGTATTAAAACAATGAAATACAAGTATTTTTTTCTCTATTAATAGAATATGTTAAAAGAAAGAATCTAAAAAAAAAATTTTTTTTGCTCTTTATTGAAGTGTCCTTAAAAAACAAATATTTATAGACTTATGAACTTAAGCTAAAATAAGTTTGTTTGTTTTTTTGCTCTAGTTGATACAAATACTTCAAAACAATTTTCTAAATAGAGTTTGATTGTAATAAAGTAAAGGCTTTTTTTTATCAAGGTATTTGTCTTTTGATGTATATGAATGTTGCTAATTAAAAATAGAGGTTTGAAAGAGTACTGGTAAACCAGTACTGGTAAGGGTAAAAAATTTACTTTGCACTTCTTAAATTTCATGAGTAGATTTAAAAATTTAATAAGAAAATTTGACCATTTTGATTTCTATAATAAAATTTTGGGTAATAGTGAAATAACAAGATCTATTAATTTAGTTCTTAGACTGTAGATTAAAATTCATTTGTCTTAACTAGTTTAACATTTAAATTTAAAAAAATTATCAATTTTGTTTTATTTATATTTAATTTCCTCTTTGAACAGGCCTCATTCCACTTGACAGGTCATTGAACTTATCAGTATCAGGTTATTTATTCCTTATTCAGTTTGATCCATGCCAGCTACAATCATCTCTCATCTTTCTGAGATAGGCCTATAATTGCTATTACAAATGCTCTTGCAAACAACCTGGTCATTGTAGAACTGACTTTAACTCGTATTTAAACTAACAAAAGGAAATAAGCTTTGATTTTGTGCATCATTTAAAGAATAATAAATTGCTTCTTAAATTTTTATTGCACCAACGTAATAAATCATTTTAGTCTTAGAATTTTTCATTATTATGCCAGCATTATTTCTAAATATTTTCTTTGTTGTTGTTTTTTTTCAGAGAATGTAATTTAAAAAGAAAACAAAACTTTAAAATGTATTTTTTATTATTGCATTAACCCTACAAATAAAAGTGTATGTTAATTATTAAGAAATGTTCCATTACAAAAGTAAAAGAAGTTGTTTTTAGGTTAGAAAAAAAAATTCCCAGCACTAACTTTTTGTTCGCCTGTTAAGGATGCTCTTAGATTGTTGCCAGGTCTGCAAACACTTATTGCAATTTGTTGTGTTTAGCATGTGATTAATACAACAGAATTAATAAGCACCTAATGCTTGATTCACAGGTTTATCTCCTCTTTCCTGAACAGTGACTTGAATGTTAGGCCTACTGTACAATCTTTTAATGAGCACAATAAGTTTTAGTTCAGCACTAATCTTTAATGAAATACAGCCTAAAGATTTGCATAACTGTAGTGGATAACATTTTATAAGCTAAGAACTGTTTCCAGAGCTTATGATTTCAGAAAACATGTTACTGCATTCAACCTTTTCTTCTCCTTTTTTTTTATTTGCATACAAAATAATACACATATTTTAAAATGTTTCTTTTGTTTTCTTCAATGTCACTTGTATTAAATTTATGACCTCTGCTCATTAGAACCTAAAAAAAAATCCATAATTTTTTTTTATTTAAAGCTATCTATTTGTGCTTTGAAGAGCAACAAATCACATCTTGACTTTTATCCTTTATGTATTTTTTTTTCATGTAATGCATTATGAATATTTGAGATTTGACTTTTCCTACAAAAGATCTTAATGCACTATTTCTTCACTCTTGACATTTTTATTTTTCATATTATTATTATAGTGTTATGAAATAAAAGCTTTGTTTTTGGGAGGGAAGTGATATTTTAATGTTTTGCAGGCTTAACAACTTTTAATATTATAATTTTATTTGCTTTAGGCTCAAGAAGAAAAAGAAGAAGGAGAGAATTTAAGAGAATACAACTTGAAGCTGTTGTCTAACATATTACCTCTCCATGTGGCCAAACATTTCCTTAGCATGAAGGATGAAACAGTAGGCTAAACCCTTTTTTCTGTTTTTATAAGTCATTTTGTTTTTTTAGTTGGCACCTTTCCATTCCTCTCAACATTAACTTACTTACTTAGAATTAGATACTCCTGCACCATTCGGCGTATTGGGCATCAAGCTGTCTCCACAAAGATGTCACTTGCAATGTTTGAAGTTTCCTCCCACCTGGTGTCCACTGTTCTGAGGTCCTCCATGAAAGTGGGGTGTCAAGGATGTCCCTGTTTGCACTTTCCTCATATTGGCCTCCATTTTCTCAACATTAAACGTACAAAATATTATTCATGTAAATGCTATGTTTAGTTTATATTTAATAACAATGTTTATCTAGAGCAGCGGTTCTCAACCTTTTAAGCTCGGCGACCCCTTTTTACAATCCCCCACTCTGACGCAACCTCCCCCCGCGACACACACATACAGCAATAGAAGAGTAGGCAATAATAATCCATATTTTTGATGGTCTTAGGTGACCCCTGGCATATGTTCATTCGACTCCCAAGGGGGTCGCGACCCACAGGTTGAGAACACCTGGTCTAGAATGCTTCTCATGTTTGGGTGCAGGGTTTGAGATTTGAGCAAATTATTGTAATTATAATTCTCTTATAGAAAAAAGTTATAAAGTTTTTTATCCTTATTTAACCCATGACAATGAATGAGTAAAAATTTTGAATTGTTTTTTTTGATGTTAACGTTGTGTATAGAAATATATAGTTTAATGTGCCTTGTCTCATCTTCTAGAATCTGTACTATGAAGACATCAACAATGTGGGAGTGATGTTTGCTTCCATTGTCAACTTCTCTGAGTTCTACATAGAGCTAGAGTCCAACAATGAAGGAGTCGAGTGCTTGAGATTGCTCAATGAAATCATTGCAGATTTTGATACAGTAAGCAAATGCTGAACATTCTTTCATTTTGTGTCAGGAAATATTGTAGGGGGGGTCAACTGAAGTTTTAGTATGGATTAAGTGAATGATGAAATGACTATTGGGGATTAAGTAATTTTAGTACATTAAACTCTGTTGGATTGAAATGTGTTGTTGGAGGTTACAAAGACTTGTATTCATCATAAATATTTTTATTGGCATTTTATTTCATTATTCTGTCATACTGAAAACTTAAAATACAAAAGAACATTTAAAAAAACATAATACACAAAATTTGTTTTGTGTTTTTTTATTAGGTATTTTTCTTTAATTTCATACAGATTTGTGTTACCTTTAATTTGTTTAATATCTCTTCACTTTAAACTCGATTTTGTGTTTTATCAAACATTGCAATACACATATTTTTTAAGGGGCACAGTGGAAGAATGGTAAAGGGTTCAAATCTTGGTGAAGACTAGGATTTGATTTAGGGATTTTTGTAGGATACCCCTGAGTCCACCCAACTCTGTAGGGTATCTGACATTATTTTTTTGTGTATTTACTTTTTTTTCCATTTATCAAAAACTAGTTGCAATTACAGTTGTATAAGTTGTGATTAATCTAATTGATTTGTTATCAACACACTCACATTTGGTTTATAACTAAAGGTTTTGTGCAAATGCAGACAAAAAATGTATAATTTGTTGCACAGTTTAATCAATCAAAAAATAGTATTTTAAGTAGCAAATTTTAAATACAATGGATGCCTGGTCATCTGATATGTACTGGACTGTCCTTTGGATGGTCTAGGGTTCATAACCTGCCAGCTGCCCCCCCCCCCTTTATTTGGAATAGGATGAATACTTTCAAATTGGAAGGAACATCTGAAACATGTCAACATTTTACAAACTTTCTCTGTTTCTGTCACAGTTATTAACACATAAAAGGTTCTACGCTGTGGAGAAAATTAAGACGGTTGGCTCAACATACATGTGTGCCTCAGGACTGACCAGTAAAACAAATCTCGCAGACATGCAGCACATCACAGCTCTAGCTGACTATACTTTTGCTCTTCAGAATCAGATGCAATACATTAATGAAAACTCTTTCAATAACTTTGTTATGAGGATAGGTTAGTATTTATTTATTAGTTTTTAGCAGTGAGATAGATGTTGTTGTTTTTTAAACTATAGTTGTGTGGTTCTACTTATTGGGTTGCAAGTAAGTAAAGCTTTTTGTTTGTTTAACTTGTATATACTTTTCTAACAATTATCTCATGTAAGTCACCAAAGTTAACATTTGAGTTATAGGCCTAATGTCTTAGAGTTTACATTGTTTCTCTTGGTTTTTTTTTTCAAATAAAAAAGAAAACAAGATCTAGATTATTTTTAATTGATATGAATTTTAAATGCTGCTCAACAGTTAACGATTTGATTATTCTTTTTATTCATGATGTTTAAAAACATTTGGTTTTAAGTAGCAGATTTTTTTTTTCTTTCTTTCTGTTTGATCCTAGGATTTATTTTCTACCTGTTGAGTCTTTTTTTTTTTTACTTCATTTTTTTAACAATTTTTTAAAATGTTATTTGTGTTTTGTGCTTCTTTAATTTACTTTTAATTTCTTTTTTCTAAAATGTTTGCACTTTATAGATATTTTAGTTGGTTGAAATCTATAATATCTTCACTCTATCCATAATTTTGTTGCATTGGTACAATGAAACATTTGTTTGAAGTTCAATCAAAGAAACACTTTTTTGTTTAACCTGAAAGGTATCAACATAGGTCCTGTTGTAGCAGGGGTGATAGGTGTGAAAAAACCACATTATGATATTTGGGGTAACACTGTCAATGTGGCCAGCAGGATGGACAGCACTGGTGTGCCAAACAAAATACAAGTAAGTGTTAACATCACTGATGTGTCAAACTAATATTAGTATGGACTGCACTGATGTACATAATATATTAGGTAAACATTGGCTGCGCTGAAGTTCTTAACAAAATAAATTCTAAAAAAATTTTACAGCACTGAAGGTACCTCATAAAATGCTAGTAAATTACTCATGTAAAGTTTTGTGTGACAAATCATGTTTAATGTTAATAATTAACCTTTAAGATGGTGATATTTAGGAATATTTTATTTAATTTGAAGATTTTACTTTTTTAGTAATCAATATATGTTTCTTTACACAGATAAAATAGTGAATTAAGAAAATAAATAGAATTTCATTATATAACTACTTTCTTTTTTCAGAACATAACTTCAAAAGAAGAAGATTTTATTCAACCGTGAAGTTATTTTAAACATTTAATTTGAATAGAAAACAGTTTTTTATTTCATTTAAAAAAAAATTTTGTGAAATTATAATAACACTGAGATAAGAAGGCATTTAAAAACAAGCAAAATGTTACATGCCTTTCACCCCCCACCACACACCCCCAGTCCTACTTTTTCCAAATGGATTATTTTTTTTAAACTTTGTTACATTTCATGCTTCTGCATGTTTGATGTATGTTAAATCAAAATTTTGACTTAGAAATATACATCTGAACTAAGAAAAATTAGTTTTGACTGAAAAACATCAATGACTTCTGCTCTGCTAGAAAAAATATTTTTTTTAATATTCTTTTAATTTTGGTACAAACCGCTATAAAGAGATAATGAGTTATGAGTAATAAGGAACAGCCTCAACACACCCAAATGAGCCTAGATAGTTGTAAGAACATGGTTGACTTAGAATTGTGTCAATGTCTTGGGTTTGAACCTTGCCATCCCTCAACGTCCTGCGGTAGGTTAGGGCTAGGATATAACAATCTTCACTTCTGAAGAAATATCTGAAATATTTAAAACTAAACAATACACTTTTAAAATCTTTCACAAAAAACAATGCTTTGTCTCTGCTGAAATTCTAACTTTAAACTCTAATTGAAACTTAAAAACACTAACTCCACTACACCACCATAAAACCTTATTTATCCCTAACCATTTTCATTATTGGTATTATATAAAATCATTTTTAATTTTTTTTTCATATTTCTAGGTGACAGCAGAAATCTATAAGCTATTAGCTAGCAGAAGATATGGTTTGTCTTTCAGAGGAGTAGTCCAAGTCAAAGGGAAAGGTGATATGCAAACCTATTTCTTGGAGTCCATGCCACCCGGTGCGTCTTTAGAGGACATGAGAACTATAGATTAACAGCATAGTTTAGTTGTTCACTTGCTTATGCAATCCTTAACTTCTAATTGTCTGTGGTGGAGAAGGTTACGTTTCTGTGGGTTGTGTGGAATAACATATGCAAGTAAACAAAGTGTTGATCTAAACAAAGATGGAAAGAGTCTATTTGTTTCTGTTGGTGCTATATATGATAAACTTTTTAAAGAATTCAAAGGTGTTTTAAGTGCTGCTCAGCGCTTTGGGATTTCCTATAACGCCATCTTTTCATCCAGATAATTCAGCTCAGTTGCCAAGCTCAATCTGTGTACTTTGTATTGTCCACGATTTTCTCAATTGAAGTGCTGACTTTTTGTTTCTCTTGAATTGTATTGTAAACTAAACAATACATAATATATTTCAATATCTTTTTTGATATCCAGCAAATGGCTTCTTTTTTTTTACATATCCTAAGCTTTCAAACTTTACAAACAATGTTTATAAAAATGATAACTAGATTGAATTAATGTAAATGAGATGATTTTATTATTCTTATATTTGGCTAACAAAAAAAAAAATATAACTCTAAAAATTTTCAAAACTTAAAAAATAGCTTGATTACCATTGAAATTCTTTAACTAGGCTTCTACCATTTTAAGTATTTTTTCTATAACTTGAATTACCAAACCATAGAATGAAATCAAAAGTTCATTTGTCCTCTTCAGTTGGACAAAGTAATAATTTAGATTGAGATGTTCACATGTATTTGACATCTATTCAAGAAGTCATTTACTAGTTTTAGTTTTTATGTTCATACTTAATAAAGTTTAAAGACAAAAACATGTTGAGAAGCATAATAATGTACAGAAAAATGAATACTGCTCACATATTTATTAATCAAGGATGGCTTACATGTTTCTACAAGTATTGCACTAAAGATCTGTTCTCTCTTTGGTGATGATCTTGTTTGACCACCCTGTTTATACAATATTGAACAAAAATCTGATCATATTTTGAAAGGTTTATAAAAGCTAAGCTATCTGGTGTTTGATCTCTAAGAAAGTCACTATCACTTTTTGAAGTGTTCATCTCTGCCTCATTGTTTTTCCTCTGATCACTTCCCATATGTTAGTCTTGTCTTTCCTTTGTTTTTTATTTTTGTAAAATACCAGGTTCAGTTTTTATGTCTCCATTGATTTTACAGTGACATTTTGAGATCATATGTACAAACATAATAGTCTTTAACTAGACTTCAAATTAACAATAGGGAAAAAATGAGAATTTCTTTTATTCTTTACCTTTATGATTGAATGGACACAGATACAAAACATAGCCCCATATATTTAATGTTCAAATGTTGCTTTGTTTTATGAAATCTATTTGGAAAAATATTTTAATCTTTTTCATTGAGTAAGAGTAATAGATTTTAAAATTCATTTACTTCCTGTAATTTTAATTACCAGCACATAATTATTTGCCTCTCCCATTAACATTTTCAAAGTAATTGCAATATTGAAATTATAATAGATTTTTTAAACAATTGCTGCACTATTTGACTTTATTTATATACTTATTATAAGTAGGACCAAATTAAAGCACTATTCTTGCATTGATATAGATACAGGCTCACAAGAGCACTGTCAAATGAAGTTTGTTTTATACTGTTTTAACATTTGTAATTTTCAACTGAACTGTATGAGTAACATATCCTATGGCTTATACCAAATGTGATATATTATAAAGGAATTACTTCATATTGCATGAGTCGAATTTTTGGTGTGTAATATTGTATGATTAGTATTTCATGTGATATATATTTCTTGTTCCCTATGGTGCAACTGGGACTGCGTAGTCACATGAAACACTGCACTCATCCTTCAGAATCGAAGACACTGCCATTATTATGGTGCAAACACTTGATCAGCAGAACTGACAATATTTTTTGTACTATTTCTAGCATTTATTTAAATATTTTCTTATTGAATCTCATTTTATTTCTTCTGTTTACATTTTACTCTACATGAATTTGTGAAGTGAAGCAAGGGCATTAATTGCTCCATGCAATGACATTTCATGCGACCTAAATACTTCTTTAACTCCTTTTTGTCATTATTATTATTATTATTGTGAAAGTTTCCTATGCCTAGCAATGCTTGAAAATTGGTAGCCCATTTTAGTATGTGACAGTTGAAACCAGAAATTCTAAGTTTTACAGTTCATTTTTCAACTGTAGAGTCACGATTCATGAACCAGCATTTAAAGGCTGGCGTCTATTCAGCTCAGTGGCTGAGCGGTAAAGCGCTTGGCTTCTGAACCGGGGTTTAAATCCTGGTGATGACTGGGATTTTTTAATTTGAGCTCACCCAGCTCTAATGGGAACCTGACATTAGTTGGGAAAAAGTGAAGGCGGTTGGTCGTTGTGCTGGCCACATGACACCCTCGTTAACCGAAGGCCACAGAAACAGCTGACCTTTACATCATCTGCACTATAGACCACAAGGTCTGAAAGGGGAACTTTACTTTTTTTTACTATTCTTCTTCTACTTCAGTCTCTAACACTGGTTGAAGTAATGATATTATATAAGTCCAACAAAACAAAATTGAGTTTTAATTAATTTCTTATAACATTTTGTTTGGAGAGTCAGTTTTAACATTTTCTTAATACAAATACAGAATTTCCACATTCTAAAAAAATTCTAAAGAAAAAAAAATTTAGAAACCTTTCCCTGCTGAAGTGCTTGTTAAATTTAAACAATTTTTTGTTAAGATTTGAAAGAGAGTCTAAGTCTGCCTGTGTTTATCTTTTTTTAAACATTTTTCAAATAAATTGTTCACTGCTCCACAGCTGATTGAAGTCATAAACTTTAGGATAAATGGCAACTTCAATGAATTGTTTTTATGTTCCACAGGCTCTAAGTCACCACCTCTGTCCTATATGTGTGATGGTTCTAGCGCTTCATTCAGAAACAAGTCAGAAAATACATTAGCAGATTATTGAGAAATATTTTGTAGGGTGGGGTGGGGGCTGAGGGGGGATAGAGAGTTGTAAAAATTGTATGTTTGGGTGAATGGCTTAGTCATAAGCAATTTTAAAAAAACAGATGAAATTAGTTAAAAATTTAGTGAAATATAAAGATAAGCAAGATTATTTATTTTTTTAATTAATAAAATTTCTTTAATAAAATAAAATATTGCGCATTTTGTTTCCAATTCGCAATCTGATTTCACATTTATTCTGCTACATTAAACTGAATCCTTTAGTTAGTGTGCAACCATCAGACATATATGGTTCAGTTCTGGTAATGCTCATTTATATCATCTGTGTAAGTAAAAATAATTTGTACAAATGTTGGTACAGTTCTTTTCAATTCAGTTAAAAATTTATCTGCCTGTTTTTTAGATTTTGTTTTTTGCATATTTAAGTTCAATGTGTGCCAATTTTGTGCATTCATTTATCCATTCAACATTTCTTTTTTTTTTCAAGGAGGGAGTGAGGCTGCAGATAATAGTTTACATAAATGTTAAATTATTAACAGAATACAAATATGCTGTAACCACTGGTACACACAAGTATAAAAGTTGAGGGAATGACACAGACTTTACATCTTTTGGTTTTGTTGTTATTTTATGAATTGGTTCACATTTGATATTGTCTGGTATTGTGTTTCTGTTGTTTTAATTATAAGCTTTTTTTTAACAAGCATTAATTACTTATATTGGCACTTTTGTGTTGTATTTTATTTGGTGTTCAGATTTTTATTTTTGTGATTCATTTAATTTTTAAGTGAATAAGTTCATCTGCATTTATTATAACTTTGTATTTTATATTTACACAGCAAAATATATTTGGCTAGTATATTTTAATTTGTAACTTTGTAAATAATCATATTTGTACAATAGTTGTCTAAATGCTAATTCCCATATTGTTATAATTGTTTCATAGCCGGTGCATCTCACTTTGGAGCAAAGAACAAAAGACCACAGTTAGTGACACATGTTAGTTTTCTTTCAACTAGACTTTTTTATTTTTTAGTATTGGATTAGTAATGCCACATTTTATGCCAAATTTTTGAATTGTTGTTTTAGCTCAAATGGTGTAATATAATACAGAGCATGATATTTTTTCTACTAAAAAAAGTATCATTTCAAAGAAGAAATTTTCTTTTTCAATTAAAAATTCTTATATTTTGTTTACCAACTAGAATATTATCTAATGTTTTTGTATTTTAGAAATTTGAAGTTTTGCTCTTGTGTGAGAATCATAGATCCATGTATTGTGTATTGACTCATGATAATATATTTACATTGACCAATTCTGAAATATGTACAATGTTTTGTTTCAATTTTTTTTTTCTGTTCTTATCTAGACATACTTTTTATGAAGGCTGTTGCTTATGAAAGTTAGGCAAGCCAAATACTTTATTAATTCTTAATATTGAATATTTGGCATTTGTTATATAGCAAGTGACTTGCTAACAAAAGAGATCAGAAAATGTATATATTTAGTCCACTTTAACTCTGTTACTTCATTATGAAAAAAAAATCCTCTTAAAGTCAACCATTATGAATGCTTCATTTAATTTCTAACTTGGGAGTCGATCATCTTATCTCCTACACTTGATAAAAGGTCACCAAAACCCATTGTTAACCAACTAGCTATAGTTTAACTGAAGATATTTAACATGTGACTTTTTTTCTATGTGTAATATCCCTTAGTTATCTGAACCACTTTTCAAAGCTACTAAAACTTTGAGTTATTTATGTTTGTGCATGCATGACTCTTCAATGAATCCTCTGATATACTTCTGGGTACTACGTTCATATTCTAGTAATTTTCTAGACGAAGCATTGACCTGGCTGCTAATAACTCTTTGAAACATGTTCCTCATTTTTCAATTGAAAATGTCTGCCAGATGTTCCCATGAATCTCAAAAAGCTCAATCCTTATTGTGGGCTATGTATTGACTTGTAGAGTCATATCATATCTTACATTTTAAGCATATTCTTATCATGTGATATGAATAGACCACATTCATATGTTTAATGTACATGGTACTAACCACATTTAAATCATATGTTGTAAGACCCTGTCCAGGCCTTTTTTTGCAATGTTATGACCAGACTTATAGTGCTTAGAAAGGACCAAATTTAGATATTGTGCTATGAAACAAAAATGACCACATCTTGTTATGTGTTGTATTAAAATGACCATATTCAGATCATGATATTATAAATCAATATAGAACAAGAGAATGACATTGATTTCTTGTGTACATTTCGTACAATTTTTTGTATGATTTTGTTTTCATTGTAATTCTGCCCCCTATCTTGCCCTTTAGCCCCAGATTTTTCTCAAGCATTACTAGCTGTTAGATAATTGTTTTGATACAAATGCATAGTGTGTATATTGATTGAAGACTTGTGTGATACACTAGCCTAGAAGATGGTGACATTTGTTTCATTGGATTTACATGTTTCCTATGCTGTATAGATGTACAGGACATGAGTAATGTTACAAGTGACATCTCCCGCTGTTCAAATGTTTTGATTTTTCCCAGTCATCCATTGCTCCATATCCACCTTGTATTATATGTTTCATTGAGTTCTGCCGAATAAATAAACACTATGTCCAAATGATTGTGTAACATTCCAGTCTGAACAAAGAAGTCAATTGTTATGTTTTCATTTTCAAAAGGAAACAGAATATTGAAAAACAAACACAAAAATAAAATTGTTTTGTTTAGTGATTTGGTTGGCAATGAGTGAGAAAGAGAAAATGTCAATTTCTATTAGTATTACCTCTAAAGAACTACATTTCTTGTATATATTTAACTTACAGATTTATGGTGAAAACGTGTACACTTAATACCTCTAGACACTTTGATGCTATTGACTAGTGTAGTGTGGTCAAAAGAATGTTATATCTCTTAACATTAGATTCATATAAACAGCGATGTTCTTGTGAACGCCGGTGTAGAGAGTATAGAGGGACTTCTTATGACCCGATAGTTACGCTGGACAGGGCATGTATCCCGTATGTGAGACGAACGTATGCCAAAGGCAGTTTTTTTTTTTTTTTTTTTTTTTTGTGAGCTAAAAGGTGGTCAACGTAACAGAGGTACCCCAATGAAACGCTTCAGTTAAGACGCCAACTTGCCTTAGCTGACATAGAAGAGAGCATATGGTTGCATACGGCCTCAGACACAAAGGCCCCGGGATACACATTTAAAGAAAATCCGCTGCCGAGGACAGACGCAGACAGCGAAAAGAAAATCGAAATTGACCACCTGCGGACAATAGTTATGCTTGCCGTGGATATGGCAACATAGATCTATGTAGAATCTAGGTCACAGCCGGGGCTGCGTAGCCACGGTAAATACTGCATTCCTCACTAATCTTCGGACTCGAAGACAAGCCTTATTATTATTATTCATTGTTATTATTATTATTAGATTCTATATTTAGAAAGTCGCAGAATTCTCCAGCAACGGAAGTTTAAGTTTGTTTTTAATTCACTCTCCTGCATTATTCACTTTTCTTGGAAATACTAAGTGACGAAACATCTAAATCTAGAATCAGTGCAGACCAACGAGAAAAAACGTTTACTTTCACGTTTGATCATGCGGCAGATATTGTTGTAAGTAAATAATACACAATGCAACAGCAAGTAGAAAGATCTGATAAAACTTGCACAAAGAAAAACAAAAAAAAAGCCTTAGGCGAAGTGAGTAGGAATGGCCCTAAATGAAATACAATAGTAAAATATTAAGACAGACAAATATGCAGTGAATTATATACGGTCCTGTAAACTAGATCTAAATCAACATCTATATATATATTTCTCAAAAGACAAGTTCAAACACACAACAACAAGTAAGCAACAAAAAGTAATTGGGAACATCCTATGGCGCAGCACGCGGTGTGAATGGAAATTGGTGTATCCCAATCCGCACTATTTTGTGAATGAAAGTGGTGTTTATATAATTCTCTTCTTCTCAATTTTTGTCATAATATTAAAAGTATTTCCAGATTATTGTGTCGTAAGACTATTGAAACTAGAGCAACAATACACAGATAGAGTATACTCTCAGGTTTCACTTTAGAAAGTACTTTAATTAATATCACAAATTACGCACATTCGTTTATTAGACATGATTACGAAAGGTAACTCATCTCTCTATTCTTAGATCTAGATCTAAAACTCGAATTCGACTCTAAGATTATAGAACTTCTCTTCGCAAAGATAGTTTCATGCTTTAGCACATGAACATACTAATTATAGTCCATTCATTTCATATTTTAATCAAATTAACATTCAAATTTGTTTTTCTAAAGCATTGTTACATGAGTGCAACTCTATTCTTAATATCGCGTAAATTAAGGTCAATTGGCTATTTTTAGCTCCATTCATAGAATTTGTTATTCATGAATTCACGCATTCGCTTTACTTATACCAAGTAAATGGGAAGATCCCATGGCGCAGCATGGTGTGAATGGAAAATCATGTATCCAAATCCAATCCGCACTATTTTCATTCACAAAATAGCATAGCATATTTTTTTTTGTTTACTTTATTTTTACAATACAAAAGATTTTAATAATTTCCGGAGATTTCCAGGACTTTTTCGTAGGCGTATAATTAATAACATTTCAGGAGATTTCCTGGGGCTCTTGGTAAATCAAGAGGCCGCGGGAAATTTGTTATATGTTATAAAATGGTTTTATTTAATAATTTATACACCTAAAAATTAGCACGGGTCCAATGAAAGTGCTGGACACACTGCGGTCGCATATGTTGCAGTGCCTAAGGCCTGCCATGGAAAATAGCGGCGTATGCTATGCCGCCGGTCGACTAGTATCAGATAAATTCACGAAAAAAGGTCTTCTGGTTGTTGATATTTTGTATGGACGGAGATAGAGTTGTGGTTGTTGATAGTTTGTATGGACGGAGATAGGGTTGTGGTTCTTGATAGTTTGTATCATGGGAGTAGCCAGAAATGAAATCCCTTCCGGAAAGGAGGGGGGCGGAATTTACTGACTGATTTTTGGATTAGATTTTGTTAACTTTAGGCGAGATTTCAATACTAACACATCATTTATCCCAGCGCAGCCAAGGGGTTTTGAGTTTAAAACCCCCTACCGGGGGGGGGGGGGTTGCAGTTACCCCCCCTCTTCTATAGAACAAAACAAACAAAAAAACAATGTAAACGACAATTTCGAAAATTCCAAGAGGGGGGGAGGGAGTTTGATTTTAAAACCCCCCTCCGAAATTTTCGATAAAACCCCTTCTTTAATGTAAGACTATCCATACATCAGTCACCGATCTCTATGAGCGTAACCAAGAAGGGTTTAGTGTTTAACCCCCCCCCCCCAGAGGGGCTGGCCGTTAAAACCCCCCTCTTCAATATATTAAAAGCAAATTACACACTAAAATTCTATGAGCGCAGCCAAAGGGGTTTAAGTTTTAAACCTCTTATAACAAAAATAATTACGCACTCCAAATGCTATGAGCGTAGCTAAAAGGGGTGGTGGACTTTAAACCCCTCTTCAGCGGGGTTTAAAGCAAAAAAATACTTCTTCAAAGGAAAGGAAATTACACACTAAAGATGCTATGAGCGTAGCCATAGGGGGTTTTCAGTTTAAACCTCCTTCAGCGGTGTTTGAAGCTAAAAAATATCTCTTCAATTTGAAAAAAAAGCAAATTACACACTAAAAATTAAATGAGCGATGCCAAAAGGGGTTTTGACTTTAAACTCCCCTCCAACGGTATTTGAAGCAGGGGATGTGGAGGGTGCGGTCCGCACCGGGTGACACCCGATAGGGGGTGACACCCAAGTGTAAAAAGGCACATTTCCAAAAAAAAAAAAAACTTTAAAATGTGACAGAAGCAAAATCATAAAGCTTAGAAATGGTTGAATAAAATTATTCTAAAGGGGAAAAAAAAGATTTTCTTGTCCGATAGATAGCGGTTATGTCCACAACGAGAAACTCGAGAAAAGACTGACACTGAAGAACATTTATAAGGCTTTCAAATAAGTAACATTTCTCATTAAAACATTAACTAACAACATTCTGTCATTAAAACAATACCAAAAAAAACCTACTCTCATTAAAACATCAACTAACAACGTCTCTCATTAAAACATCAACTAATAACTTTCTATCATTAAAACATCAACTAATAACTTTCTATCATTAAAACATCAACTAATAACGTTCTCTAATTAAAACATCAACTAACAACGTTCTCTCTTTAAAACATCAACTAACAACGTTCTCTCATTAAAACATCAACTAACAACTTTCTCTCATAAAAACATCAACTAATAACGTTCTCTCATTAAAACATTAACTAACAACGTTCTCTCAGTAAAACATCAACTAACAACGTTCTCTCATTAAAACATTAACTAACAACATTCTGTCATTAAAACATTAACTAATAAATTCTCTCTTTAAAACATCAACTAATAACGTTCTCTCATCAAAACATTAACTAACAACGTTCTCTCATTAAAACATCAACTAACAACGTTCTCTCATTAAAACATTAACTAATAACGTTCTCTCATTAAAACATTAACTAACAACGTTCTCTCTAAGTAAAACATCAACTAACAACGTTCTCTCATGAAAACATCAACTATTAAAGTTCTCTTATTAAAACATCAACTAACAACGTTCTCTCATTAAAACATTAACTAACAACGTTCTCTCACGAAAACATCAACTATTTAAGTTCTCTTATTTAACATCAACTAACAACGTTCTCTCATTAAAACATTAACTAACAACGTTTTCTCATTAAAACATCAACTAATAACTTTCTCTCATTAAAACATCAACTAATAACGTTCTCTAATTAAAACATCAACTAATAACGTTCTCTCATTAAAACATCAACTAACAACGTTCTCTCTTTAAAACATTAACTAACAACTTTCTCTCAGTAAAACATAACAAACAACTTTCTCTAATAAAAAAATCAACTAATATCGTTCTCTCATTAAAACATTACTTAATAACGTTCTCTTATTAAAACATCAACAAATAACGTTCTCTCATTAAAACATTAATTAACAACTATTAATAATTTTTGAAATCAAATCTTATCAAATCAAATTCCGTCCATTGAAAACGAAGTCGCAAAGTATATTGAGTTTAAAGTTATTTATAAGTTTTCTAATTTGAAATCCTGAAAAGGAAATGTAAATATTTATTTTCTAAAGTTATTGTAAACTTTTAAATGTTAAAAAAAATCTTTTAAATTTGTGTAACTATCAATATACTTTTCATTAAGTTGCATTTTTCATTAGTTGTCCTCATGAAACTACCACTATATGTGATTATAATGTTCAAAAGTTTCCATTAAGAGCTGCTTAATGTTTACTTAGGAAAGCATGCTCAGTTGGTTTTTAATTTGTTTCTAATTTAAAAGTCCTAGATGTAAATGTATGTAATGATTAACGATAATATGTAAGAGAATAAACATAATCGATACTCATTTAAACTTTGTGTAGCAGCAATCAACGAACTGTATTATTGCGCAAAAAAAGCAACAAATGAACAACGATAGTTTTTTATTTGAAGAATAAGTGGAACGCTGGGGGGGGGGGGGTGACACCCTGATTTTACCGCACCGGGTGACACCCACCCTAATGACGCCACTGATTTGAAGCTATAAAATACAATATATAAAAAAAAAATCAAATTAAATGCTATTTGCGTTGCCAAAGGGGATTTTGAGTTTTACTCCTGGAGTGATTGTTAAATGGACTTTTGTGTTACCCGTGTTTGTAATCGTGCTTGTATTTGTAATCGTGTTCGCATTATCGTAGTCTGTGAATCGTGACCAGTCTGTACTATGTTATTGTGTGTAGCAGTCGAGTTTTATTGTAATAAAGCCTTGTTTATAAGGTTATGTGTTAATTCAGTTTATTTCAATTTATTACAATATAACCATTCTTAAATGGAGAAGTTTTTGCGTCCCAATAGACTGGATGCTGATCCATGCTCAACCACGGCTTCCATTGCGTGGAAACACTGGATTTCTTGCTTCGACAGATTCGCAACGAAGGTAGGGGCTAGTGAAAGCGAACAGTTTGACCTTCTATGCAACTTTGTATCTCCATCCTTATATCAGTATATTTCTACCTGTTCTAAGTACTCAGAAGCAAAATCTATTCTTGAGAACTTATTTGTGAAGGCCCCTAATGAAACGTTGGCCAGACATTTGCTTGCAACGTGCAAACAAGAAGTCGATCAAAGTCTTGATCAATTTGTACACAAGCTGAGAGTGATGGCCAGAGATTGTCAGTTTCGAGCTGTTAGTGCAGACAAAAATGAAGAGGACGCCATACGTCATGCCTTCGTTAGCGGCATGCGTTCGAGTGTAATAAGACAGCGGCTACTTGAGAAAAGATCCCTTGACTTGAAAATGGCTTTAGATATTGCCAAGACACTCGACATGGCCCAAAAAGAATCCAGTTCGTTTAGTGCTCCTTCTCATTTGGTAGAGTCATCTCCTCTGTCATCGGCAATCTCTACCGAAGAAATGGGAGACTCAGAAACAATCGCAACAGTGAGTACTAAATGTTTCTTTTGCGGAGGAAGTCGGCATCTCCGAGCGAAATGTCCTGCCAAAGACTGCTTGTGTCATTCTTGCGGGAAAAATGGACATTTTTCGAAGGTCTGCAGGTCCCGCAACACACCTAAAGTCAAAACATCTCCTAGCCACGAGATTAAAAGACAATCACGTAAAGAGTCTAGCTGCATTAAGGGCTCTACACATCTAACATCACTAAGTGCTGCTTCGTCCGTACCTAGTTTAACTAAATCAACAGTACACATCTCCCTAAATGGCGTAGACCTAAAAGCCCTAATTGATACAGGTAGCGGGGAAAGCTACATTTCTTCAAACATACCAAGAGAGTATGATTGGTCAGTGACACATTCAAAGCACAAAATTTCTATGGCGTCATCTCAACTGTCAAGCGTCACTAGAGGCCACATATTTGCATCGCTAAAATACAAAGGGGAAGTTTATAATCAATTCAAGCTTTCGTTACTAGATGAACTTTGCACTGATGTAGTACTTGGGTTGGATTTCCTCGCATTACACAAAGAACTGATATTTCCATTCAACGGTAGTCGACCTGCATTTCATGTTTGCTCGCTCAATGCTGTTAAGGTAGAGGCACCACTATTGTTTGCAAATTTATCTCCTGATTGCAGACCTATTGCAACTAAATCTCGCCGTCACTCCTTCCAAGACACACAATTTATTAAAGCTGAAGTCAAGAGATTGATACAAAATGGTATCATTGAACCTTCCAAATCGCCTTGGAGAGCTCAAGTCCTAGTCACGACCAATGAGCGGCACAAAAAGCGAATGGTCGTCGATTACAGCCAAACTATAAATAGGTTTACTTATCTGGACGCTTACCCTATGCCAAGAGTGGATGAAATGGTGGAGAACATTTCCAGGTATGAAATCTTTAGCACATTGGATCTAAAGAGTGCTTATCACCAAATACCTATTCAACAGAGTGAAAAGAAATACACAGCTTTTGAAGCCTGCGGGAAACTCTACCAGTTTTGTAGAATACCTTTTGGCGTCACTAATGGTGTAGCGTGCTTCCAGAAAACCATAGACACTATCATAGAAAAAGAAAAGTTGTCTGACACGTTTGCCTATGTCGACAATGTAACAATATGTGGTACAGATGTAGAATCTCACAACAAAAATCTTTTGCGGTTTCAGAAGGTAGCTCAAGAATACGGAATAACCTTCAACGAAAGTAAAAGTGTAATCGCCACTAATAAGGTAAAGCTGCTTGGATATGAAATATCCAAAGGACACTTGAAGCCTGATCCCGATAGATTTCAAGCCCTTCGAGATTTACCACCTCCTAAAGATATGAAGTCTCAGAAAAGAATCATAGGACTCTTGGCATATTATGCCCACTGGATACCGAAATTCTCAGACAAAATGTATCCTATAATGAAAAATCAAATTTTCCCGGTACCCACAAATGTAAAAACAGCTTTGGAGGACTTAAAACTAGAGTTACAGAAAGCAGCCATCTTCACTATAGACTATGACCGCCCTTTAATAGTCGAAACAGACGCTTCTGATATTTCTGTGGCAGCTACGCTAAATCAAGATGGTAGACCTATTGCCTTCTTCTCCAGGACACTTTCACCCAGTGAAAAACATCAATCCGCCATTGAAAAAGAAGCTACTGCAATAATTGAAGCCATACGAAAGTGGAGACATCATTTGTGCGGTAACTATTTTACCCTCGTTACCGACCAACGATCTATTTCATTCATTTTCAAGGACACTCATAGCAGGAAAATTAAAAACGATAAGATACAAAGGTGGAAATTGGAATTAGCCGGTTTCAAGTTTGATATCCAATATAGACCTGGGAGTGCAAACACAGCAGCAGACACCTTGTCTAGAGGGCACTGTGCAGCCATGTCAAGACATAGTAACCTAAAGACGTACCATGAATATCTGTGCCACCCGGGTGTTACTAGACTTCTACATTATGTCAGGTCAAAGAACTTGCCTTTCTCGGTTGAAGAGGTTAGACAGACCATTCAACAATGCAAAACGTGCAATAGAATTAAGCCGCAATTCTATAAGGAATTTGCAGGCACGCTCATAAAGGCCACACAGCCGTTTGAGAGAATAAGTGTTGACTTTAAAGGTCCTTTGCCATCAGCCACTCGTAACAAGTATTTGTTAACAATGATTGACGAATATTCACGGTTTCCATTCGCTTTTCCCTGTCCTGATATGACCTCTAAGACAGTGATTAAGTGCTTCGACCAGTTATTTTTCCTCTTCGGAACACCCAGTTACATCCACTCTGATCGTGGCACATCATTTATGTCCACAGAAACTACAGAATATCTACATTCTAAGGGCATTGCAACTAGCAGGACAACGGCCTACAATGCAAGAGGCAATGGACAAATAGAAAAGTTGAATAAAACATTGTGACATTTTATTAGCATTGGACTCAGGGAAAATGGAACTATCACAGTGGGAATGTGTGCTGCCTCAGGCACTTCATTCAATTCGATCATTACTGTGTACTTCTACTAATGAAACTCCACATGAACGGATCTTCAAATTCAACAGAAGATCGCCAACAGGAACATCCTTGCCTACTTGGCTACAGAACCCAGGGAAGGTATTACTAAAATCACCTGTAAGATCTTCAAAATTTGACCCATTGGTACAAGAGGTTGAACTTCTTAGTTGCAACCCGCAGTACGCCCATATACGATTTCCAAACGGCCGGGAAGAGACGGTGTCGCTTAGGCACCTGGCGCCGAAGGAAAGTTCCACAAATGACTTTCTCGAACCAGAGAACGGTATTCTGCCTGAAGAGGTCGGTGACTCATTGGATCTCTCACCAGGGAGTCGCTACGTGCCTGAAGCTTTTAGCAATTCACAGAGCCCTAACCCAAGGATGCACAACCAGCCAGAAGTCATCAGTGACTCACAGGGGAGTCACCCAATGCCAGAAGCCAATATTGACTCAAGTCCCGTACCGGTTCAGAACTGTTACGACCTGCAAGGAGAAAGGTCTACGCCAGAGACAACTCCGAATCCTTCCTTTCCTACTCATGGGTATAACCTAAGACCCAGAAAGAAATAAAGGAGGGGTGAATGGAGTGATTGTTAAATGGACTTTTGTGTTACCCGTGTTTGTAATCGTGCTTGTATTTGTAATCGTGTTCGCATTATCGTAGTCTGTGAATCGTGACCAGTCTGTACTATGTTATTGTGTGTAGCAGTCGAGTTTTATTGTAATAAAGCCTTGTTTATAAGGTTATGTGTTAATTCAGTTTATTTCAACTCCCTTTATGCGGGATTTAATACTAAAAAAAAACATTTTTCAATATAAACAAGATTACAAAGAGAGTTTGTGTAATACACAAACTCAGAGGCGGCCCCCGTCGGAGTCGGATCCCTGTCAAATCCGCCAATTCGCAAGATGTTTTGGATGTTCCTTCTAAGTCCCTGGCTCAATTCCAGTATGCTCCCATCCTTAAACTATCGCAATATTTCTGAAAGAACAGTAAAGGTTAAATCATATTTTCAAAAGCCTTTAGTGTTTTTTTCTAACCGTGACGGACAGACCAACCAACAGACAAAACGCACAAAAATATGTTAGTTACATCATAATGGGTGTATTAAACAATTTTATTTTAAAAAATCTGATTTTTTTTTAAATTTAAGAAATTAGTTTAGAATCATGTCATTTCCGGGCTTTACGCTAGTACACGAAAGCCGCTGCTAAAAAATCATTTTAAAAAATGTGCGTGAACTCTATATGCCTTACGTATTTCTTATAGTAACATTTCCTCCCTTACATTTACGTAATTATTTTAGAATTGGTGTTTTGTTATTAAAAAATCGCTTGCATAATTAATTTTATAAATTAAACGGTTTGCTTTTAGAAAACTAAAAGTAGCTGTTGCACCTAAACTTTTCAAGCCGCATTTAATGGTGAAATAATATTTTTCGTATCTCTTCTAGTTTTGGCGCTCTGAGTCTAACAGACGGACAGACGGACAGACAGACAGAAAGTCATTTTAAAAAATGTGCGTGATATCTACATGCCAAGAGCATTTCATATAGTAACATTTCCTCCCTTAGATTTACGTAATTGCTTCACAATTGGTGTTTTATTATTAAAAAATCACTTGCAAAATAATTTTTATAAATTAAACGGTTTGCTTTTAGAAAACTAAAAGTAGCCGTTGCACCTAAACTTTTCAAGCCGCATTTAATGGTGAAAAAATATTTTTCGTATCTCTTCTAGTTTCGGCGCCCTGAGTGTGACAGACGGACAGACGGACAGACGGACAGACGGACAGACGGACAGACGGACAGACGGACAGACGGACAGACGGACATTTTGCACAAACCTAATAGCGGCTTTTTCCCCTTACGGGGGCCGCTAAAAAGCAAATTACACACTCAAAATTCTATGAGCGTAGTCTATACCACCTCCTCCAGAGAGTTTTTTTTTTTACGTTTAAACCGCCTACAGATGGTTTTGGGTTTAAAATCCACCTACCGAGAGCTTTGAGGTTGAAAATACATTATTCTAATTCTAAAGCAAACTATATTCACCAAAATCTATGAGCGTAGCTATGGGGTTTTAAATTTCTTTAAAAAATGATTTTGACGATAAAAAATTGGTATTTTCGATATAAAATCTTTAGCAAACTACAGACACCCAATTACACGATTGTAGTCATTAAGAGAGGTTACACATTTCTACCAGTGGCTGGGCTCCATTAATAAAGTCTTCTGCGAAATTAAAAAAAAATTGTAGCTCAACAAGATGGTAAGACAGATTTTAGGACTTAGTTATAGAGATTGGGTCTAAATCAAGGAAATCCTATGCCGAACTAGGAGTCGACCCCTTAGTAAGGTTGTGACAGAGCGTCGCATGAGGTTAGCGGGACATGTTCTCCGACAAAATAAATTACAGCCTAATAAAAGTTGCGATGACATCCAAGTACAACTTGGAGTCCTCAGAGCGTGTGGGAAGAGGCTTCATAAATTGCCAGTCACAGATTTTTTGTGGAAACATCTTGTCGTCAAATGTGCGGGAGGGTCTAAGTCAGTAAGAATAGCCCATAAGGTTTTTGAAATAAAACTTTTTAACAGCAAGATAATGCACCATAGATACCTAAGAATATGTATTTTGTTGGCATTCAATACCGGAAATAGTGCTTGGCGGCGGGGCTTCGACCTGCCAAGGGGGAGAGTCTACAGTTTTGCCACTAACTGCAGGAAGAACATATTCTAGGGCACAATAAACGCCTTCCGAAACAATGAAGCTAATAAACATTAATTATGTACACACACATAGACACACACACACACACATATTTATTTATTTATTTATTTATTTTCCCCGAAAAAAAATCCTGGCTACGCCCATGGTTTGTATGGATGGAGATATGGAGGTGGTTGTTGATAGTTTGTAATTTATAGCTTGATATTGAATCTGAAAATCATTAAACCAGCATGAATAGACCACGTTGGGAGCCAGTTCTGTGTTTCCAGCCAAACTTTGTTTCTAACCTTGTTCTTATTAGATTTGCACAGTATTGTGGTTGGCTTTTGTGCTTTGTTACTTGATCTTAAGAAAGTAACCAAACTAACGTGTAGTGGAGGTATTCATCGATAGCTGTTCTTTTATTTTTCTCAGATCATTTTATAATTTTTATGGCCCTAACCCTATTTTCACACACACACACACACAAATACAAACGCTACCCTCCCCTTCTAACCCTCTTTTTAAGAGTTGCATAATAATGAGATTATTGTGTGCGAGTCCAATTGTTCTGTAATGTTCCACCGATCCTAAACTCTGAAGGGGAGATTAACAGGTTAAGCACTTGGGTCATGCTACCGATTAAAAGTTGAAGCTCGACAGGCAAGTTTTTTTTTTTACTCTCATGTTATAATCGTGAGACCAGTGTATAGTTGTAGACTTCATGATATAGATCCAGATCTACCTAAAGTGGTAGGAACAAATTGGCCAGTGTATTTGAATAGTGAAACTAAAATAACAAGTCGTGTTTATAGTTTGAGAGATATGAGAACAGTGGGCCGTATAGATGACACAAAGATACAAAGGTAAGTCTGTTTTTGTTTTGTTGTTGTTCTTTCTACTGTATGTTCTTTTATTATTATTGATATGTATAGCAACGCGGGCACGTTGCTCTGCCTCATCGTGGCGACTACCAGTGGAAGTAGGCGAAAGAGTAACAAACGATGGAAATTCCTAGCTACGCCACTGGTCTCATACCAAAACCAAAGAGATAAATAACAGCGGCTGAAAT
>JADKLZ010000003.1:38729909-38748998 GCA_021533235.1 Biomphalaria straminea | reverse complement strand
AGGTAGTATATAGATAAATAATAGTTGATTGTTGTTTTTTAAATGGAAAATATCTAAAACAGTACCTAGTAAAGTTTATCTATTAGGAGGAAACATTTCCTTTCTATGAAAACATGTCAGCAAAAAACTTGACTAAGCATGATAAGAGTACTATAAAAAAGTTTTTTTCGAACGCCACGATTGGTATTCTATTGACATAGCTTTGAGCATGCTGTCGGTATGTTTATACTATGTTATCGGTATAAAATTTATGACCCGAATTTTGTGGAAAGTGAATGAGGCGGGAGAGGGGCGGGTCATTGGTTGGAAAGTGACGTATCGGCAAATTCAGCCTTCCGCATTGATCTTTACTTTTCCTATAAGGCTCTTCTTACAAGGATGATTCTTATTATGTTGACATGGTCAGTTCCAATCCCGAAACTTCGTTAATAGCAAGTAAGTTTTAGTTTCGCTTCACTCAATAGGAATCAAGATGACTGACTAGATGTAATTCTTTTCTTGCAACTTTCTGATAGGCCTATATGTGGTGAACGTGACATGATAGTAGTGCTCAGCTTTTATAAATGGAGAGAGAGGAGGAGTTATAGCTGATTGGTAGGCTTAGTCTTTTACTGTAGAAATAGAGAGACGGAGTGAGTTGGTAATCCTATAAGCTAGGTAAAAAGAAGATAATTAACAGAATACTATTGATTACTTAAACCTTAAACGATTGGACGGCGTGTTAGGCACCAGTTTTTTTTCTTTAAAAAATTAAAATACTATTAGAATCAAAATACCTATTAGTTTGTTTTTTTATATATACATTTACAACTTTTGTCAAAATTAATTACGATTAATTAACTAATCGGTTAATTTTGTTAAAAATAATGTATTTTTTGTAGTCGATAATGAATAACTGTAGCAAGTTTCAACTTGATCTGAGAAAGAGAAGCGTTAGAAATAACGTGTACACTATGTTGACCAGACGGAATGATTTGATATAAACTTGATAAAGATCTATGTTTACCCTTAGAAAACAAATGTATCAGGATTGAAATTTTAAGCAAGCTTATGTAAAACTTTATGATATATGTATGACAGCTACAAAATGTTCCATTGTTGTTTTTTTAACCTTTTTTTTTAAATGTTTGGATTGATGTTACACAAAAAGGCATGGCAATGAATCAGGACAGGGCTTGTCAATAATGAAATGAAAGTATCGACCTGCAAGACTTATTATGAAGTGAAAACCATTAATATTGATTGGGCGTAGCATCGATCAAAACTTTATGTCCGTATAGTTAAGTTTCGCAGGCTTATTGAGTACGGACATAACATATTTTGTGAGTCTTATGTTCAACTAGGGAAAAATGTTATAAATATATAGCTACTTATTCATTGTGTTATTTTGGGCAGATTTATATTGTCGTATTGTATATTGTCCGTCTGTCATGTTTATAGGGGGCCTACAAAAGTAGAGACTCTAAATCTGAACGCTGTTGTCAAGAAGCACCAAAAGTACACTTCAGATGTCCAAACTTCATGCCAGAGATATATCTAGATCGTAAAGCGGCAAAAATGTTAATGAACAACTTGTAGTTAGTTATAACTTAGATATTAAATTTCAGTATTAAATATCTCTTGGGGGGCTCTAAGCTAGCTTGTTTTGGCTATAGGTAAATCGGGTCCTGTATTGATGCTTATTTATATAGAGCATTCCATTGTTCTGTATTGTATTTAGAGATTATCGCGAGAATGAAGGGTTTCCAAACAACTGCACAGCCATAGTATTGTAATTTACGAGACGTCTGAAGCAATGGAGGGTATATTTCTCTCTTCTGTCTACTGTGCGCAAACAAACGACAACGTTCTAGACTATTAGAGTCTAGACTTTAGAATTATTACTGGGAATGTAAAAGATAAAAAAAAAACATACTTTTGAGGAGATCTGAGTAACAAGTTTCCTTTGAGCAGCCCTAATTCTACTGATCTTTGAGGGGTTTTAAATGAAAGAAAAAATAGTTACGTTTTTGCTATTGATGATTGTATTTATGTGTTTAAACCAAAAATATATGAACGAAGGAATGCGCCAGTAGTTAAAATTACAGTAAACAACAAATTGAAAGCCGAACCTTTTCAAACTTAAGACCAATACCTTCGAGACGGAAGACATCACCTCAAAAGGAGGTCTGGTAATCCCACGAGAATCTAATAGTGTGATTCAACTGCAATTTACTTTAAAAAACCCTACGTTTTTTTATATGAATTGTTTTTGTAAGAGGTCTTTAGAGCGTTAATTTCTATAAAAATAATGTATAACCCTAAAAGGAATATAACTCTATTGTATGCAGGATATACTCAATATAAAACTAACACGAACTCAGCGAATCAATGAATTACCTTGTCAAAAAAAAAGGAAAAAAAAAGCAGCACGCGATCTTTTAATACTCAAAACAAAATTTTCATTGGAATGCTCAGGTACATTAAATTTAAACTTCGACCTATCTTATAAACCATAAATGCTGATATTATGCCATTGAACTTTTATAGCAGTCCTATCGTCGCCTGTTACGTTGATTGATTCTTGAATCGTTACAGGGGCAAAACTATTTTGTTCTTTCTCAATTATATTATCTCCTGAATAGGTCACTACTGAACTACATTAATATTTTAACTGTAGGCCTACACCTATGCAATAAAGTAATTTAATTCTAACAAGCAGTGTTGTATACTCTTTCTCTCTCTCTCTCTCTCTCTCTCTCTCTCTCTCTCTCTGTATCTATTGATATATATGTCTATGTTTCTTTCTTTCTGTGTTTATCGTCCGAATACATACATTAAAAATAGTTTATAAATCTATAAAACATTTTAAAATCGTCTCCATGCGGCAAACATTTGATTGGAATATAAAGGTTATAGGCTACTTTGGTTTTCTTGTTGTTTTTGTTTTAATTACATGTTTTGATATCTAATAATACACTTTTGGTGGCAAATAACGAAATAAGTTGACAGGGAAATTATTCTAAGTTGTAGTAACTTATAGGAATACTATAGGGACAAAAACTGATTCCAAATAAAAAAAAGTGATTTCTCTGGAATCATTGTCTTATCACAATAGTCCTAGAAGTCTAACCCTAATCAAAATAAAAGTTTTCCGTCAACACTAATCTATTCGGTCCCCCTCCCCATTTATTTCCAACTTTTGAAAGTCTCGTCTTGACCTGTTTATCTCTTCTCACATGTCTAAACACAATTGTTTACTGAACTTTTGTTTAGGCTTCAGGTAATTATGCATTGATCCAAATGTGGCATTCAAAGTTGGTAAACAGGAAAAAAAAGGTTTAGGGATAATAACAAGATCCTAACAATGAAACCTATCTATTCAGCACGGAGAACGCGTTCCCTAGATAAGTGACACCTAACAATAGCCCTTATAGTACCTCGAATGTCAACGTTTCACTACAGGACCACCAAGTCACCATAAAATTTATGAACTAGAGCCTATTTTACTATATAAATATTGAGTTCGCCCAACTGAACGCTACGTGCGTATAGAGGTGCGAGTTTTGAAAACAACATTTTTAATGCACTTCCTTTTCATACATAAGTCATTTAAGTCCCTTGTGTTTGAAATCGACTTAAAAGAGTTTATGCGCTGAATAAGGTCCCTAAGTGTTAAGGCAACTTTCTTTATCCCAATGTTACTTCAGATATGGTAGTGCGTGTCCTTACAACTTTAGTACAAGTGTAACATCTAAGATTAGATTTCTTTGAATGCTATATTATTGTAGTTTCGAGTTTAACCAAATTTTGTATTACCATCTTGGGTATTGTGCATTAGTATATAGATATTAGATTAGTTATTCTACAGCAAAACCATAGAATTGTACTTTGCGAGAAAAGTTAACCATGCTCTATTTATATTTACCCCCAACAATTAAACTAGATTTGAATTAGCTTAAATTAAAAATAAATGTTTAGGGTACACAAGTATCATTCAATTCATATGGGCATTGGGTCGATGATAGGCCTATATCTAGGTGATAGGCTTTAATGATCTACCGTGTAGTATGTTTTGTATACCAGTGTAGAAGAGAACTACATAGGACTTTATGTCATCATTGGGTGAGGGAGATCTTTACTCTGGCCGCTGTTTCCATTGTAAAAATAATTGTATGTTACTGTGCAATATTGTTTACATTGTTCAGAAACTTTTAATCCATACTTAATGCTCGCACTTCCGGTACAACACTTTACCCTCATGAGTTGAACACGTGACCTAATCCTTAACATGAATTAGGGACATTGTGGTAAACTGATTAACTTACGACACGAGCAGTCTCGGGTCTGAATCTCTGTGAAGAATGGGATTTGGAATTTCGGAATTTTGGGACGCCTCTGATTCAACCCTATTCAAATGAATACTTGAGATTAATTGGGAAAGCAAATGCGGTCGAAGAGCTGACATCTTCGATAACCGTCTGCCATAAAAACAGATCACCTTTACATCATTGGCCTTTACATTGCAAGGTCTGAAAGGGATACTTTAATTAATTTTAAAATGGAGCTTGTCCTCTATTGATATTTTTTAGTAATCTTTTTTTTTTCTATTTATTTCTTTAGTTAAAGAAATGACTGATGAAGATAAAAACTCTTATTACGGAAGTATTCTCAAGGAACTGTGTGGACATGACAGGCCTGATAAGACTTTCATGAAATCTCTGGAATGTACACGTTTAGCTTCAGGCAAGTGTCGTGCCACGCTCTGGCCACTAAACATCACACCAAGAGCAGCCGGAAGACCGGAAACTGCCAAACGACGTCTGCTGAGCAGTAGAGATGACTGTAGCACCACAAGTCCACATGATAATACAAGGCTACATTTAACTTTAACCCAGAATGGACACTTGCTGTATGAGCAGCGAAAGCTTAGAGATACTAGAGGCAGTCGTTGCACTTCTGCCGTAAATCGTGAATCCTTGTCCAGTGCTCTTCTCAACAGTAGCTTAGTGAGTAGAGGCAGATGTAGGCCTAGAACTACGTCCGAGAGTTTTGGGACGTCACAAAGAACTTCGCTGTCTAGTCGAACGTGTACTTCTGCTGGAAACAGATCATCAGCCTCATCTCTCCAGACATCTCATTTAGTCAAAGATTTAAATTTAAATAAAACTACGTTATGTATTTGGTGTATTGAGGTAGGTCACCTAAACTGTGTGTCTCAAAGTTTACAGAACTTCGTTTCTACAAAAAGTGTTTCACAAACT
Organism: Biomphalaria straminea; assembly: GCA_021533235.1. Classification (NCBI taxonomy): domain Eukaryota; kingdom Metazoa; phylum Mollusca; class Gastropoda; family Planorbidae; genus Biomphalaria; species Biomphalaria straminea. The sequence goes on along the minus strand of JADKLZ010000003.1, from coordinate 38,743,755 downwards.
TACAAAATAGAGTCTAATAACCTCAGAGACAATACATTATATAGATCTAATTATTATAATACTGTCTATTTTGTTGTCCTGAAAGTGAAACTAGATATATTAACAAAAGTTGTTTTATTTTAAGTATTCTATCTAAACAAGTTGTTTTCTTTTTTGTCTCTTGTTTTATAACGATAGATCTAAATCTGTCTTAACAAGTTTATCATGTTTCTACGAAGTAGGGGAAGGTGGGGCTAGTTGTCACAATTTTTAATATTTTTGTTTTTTCACCCATTTAGAATTAATTTTTTTTTACCAAACTTCACATGATGCAACTTACACATTCAGACAACAAATAGGACAAGTCATATAAGCTTAACTCTTTTATTTACCAGAGATAAACAAACTCAAAGTGGTTGGGTCAAGGTTGTGACAACTTGCCCCACACCAGGGTAAGTTGACACATGGCATGGGGCAAGATGTCACAAACAAATAAATATCACAAAGATCACCATAGCTTAATCTGATCAAAAATTATGTCAAAGATTAGGCCAGACTTTGTTCTGGCAGTGGTTCCTTTGCCTGTTGGTGGTGGAAGAATGGCGTGAATATCTTCTTTTGGAACAGTTCCTATGTCAGGTACCACAGGCGCTAGAAATTTGTTTGCTACTTTGGTGCTTCGTCGTAAAAATGACACTTCAACATCTCCATCTTCATCCTCTTCTTTCGTTACCAAGCCAACTAGATATTTTATACTTTTCTTTTTGGTAAAAGCCACAAGTACATAGCCTATATGACATGTAATCAATCTAGATCTAGTTTCTCTCGGTGTCAACATTATATGTTGGATCGTTTGAATAAAGAAAAAATACTAGAGTGAGAGATATCTTAAAATTTGAATGTCTCATAAAAGACTAGTACAGTTAAAGGTTATAGATTTCCACAACCTATTCCAAAAAATTCAATTCCCAAATGAATGAATTTATTTGAGCATCCATGCTGCCAACTTCAAGTACACACATGCCTCTTTGCTAATGGCTACTTTAAAAAGCCATCAACTTAATACATAGTGTTAATCAACTTTTGACCAGCAACCTCTCTTTACTTAAGGATTCTGTAAATAGCATTAAGGGGGCTAAAGGAGAGTTATACAATTCTGATGGCGAAAGAGGGAAAGAATCATGATGATGCGGACATTTTGAAATGTCTTCTTCATCAAAAAGTTTTTTAATCGACTTAGGTCTAGTTGCTGTTGTCTTTTGCAAAAATGTTAAATGCTATAAAAAAAAAAAAGTCCTACTTAGAAGATAAAATTAGAAATTTTTCATATCTTTTTAATGTTTTTTTATGAGAAAAGGGAAATAAACCTAAATCAATTTTTAAAAATGAAACAATCAGTCAATTAGGCCTAATAACTGGTTATTAATTATTTTATTTGATACCAACAACGGAAATTAATCCTTCAGTATTCACAGCCATGGTTAAATATGTCGAGATTCGTCTCCTCAAATAATTGTACACATTATTTCTCCCACACCCATATATAGTAGTTACATAAGCTATGTATTTTATTTAATGTTTTTTTTTTACATTGCTTAGTTGTCGTTGTTTTTTAAATTTAGAACAAGAAATTAGCTAATGTAGCAGAAACAGAACAAGGTTTCTTTCACCAGGGAAATGTTTACATACTATTTAAGGCAAGTAGATAACTTATAAATTGGCTATTCAATAAATGTTTGATTCCTAATGTTATACAAATGTTATCTAAACATTTTAAAATTTACTTTTGAATTTCTGTTACTTATTGAAGATGGATAGGGAAAAATTGTTTATTGAGGGATTGGTAAGATAAGCCACTATTAGGCTATTTATACATCAGACTGATAATTCTGTTGTAAACCTGTTTTCCCATAATAACCATTTTCCACGTGCGATCTTTTTGAATTTTGTGTATGCTGTGGGGCGAAAATGACCTGAGCGCGAGTGTGTTGATGTTTAAAGAAACTTAAGTTATGATCGTCAGAGGATTGAGGATTGTTTTTCTTTCATGTGTGTTAATGAATCGGTATATGTTCATTTTCATTGGAGTATTGTGAAAATATTTCTTTTTATTGGGAGTATTAAGTGATTATAGTTGGATTGCACTTCTGCAATCAGATACAAGTGACCTGAGGATCCCCCTTTCAGATCTTGCGATCTATGGGGCAGATGATGGAAACTGTTTTTATGGCCAGTGTGTTATGTAGCCAGCACAACGACCAAACGCTTTTACTTTTCCTAACTAGTCAAGTAGGCCTACCCATTAGAGTTGGGTGGACTTTAGCGGCGCCCTTAAAATCCCGAAATTCAAAATCCCAGTCTTCACCGAGATTCAAACCCAGAACCCCAGGTATGGAAGCCGAGCGCTTAACCTCTTAACCAGCGCGCTTTCGACCTGACGATCTATGAGTTCTTTTCTTTAGTTCCCTTTCACGTCGTGCCAACACTTATGAAAGATTGTTGAAAGGTTGGTTAATAATTGGGACATTTATTGCAAGGACACATATTAATTATTAGTCATAGACGCTATTTAGATTATTCATTAAGAGACTTATTTGGCAATTAGGCATTGGGTAGTTTATTGAGAAAGTGATATTAGGCTATTTATCGAGCGTAATACGGGCTACCCGACAAAATAGCGCAGACCAAAAGGCGCCGACAGAATGCCGTGAACAAAATAGCGCAGACAAAATTGAAAGGAAAAAAAATTCAGTCATTTTGCAAGAAATATTTTAGATATCTTAAATTATCCTAGACTAGTGGCGTACCGAGGGGGGGGGGGAGCGGAGGGGGCATCCGCCCCGGGCGCCGGAGAGTAGGGGGCGCCAAAATGGGTATTACACGCTCTATATAAACAATGCAATCCACGAACAGTTTGATGGATTTTTACAGCTGTTAGAAAACCTGTATGAAAATGGTACTCAAACTAGTGAGACTCAGAATGATGCATACAGTTTGCTTCAAAATGTGATGAATTTCAATTTCATCACTCTACTTGATTTCTGGCATGCAGTTTTGTCAAAAATTGACCGGATTCAAAAACGACTGCAAGATCCATCAATGAATTTTCATGACGCAGCACTGGATTTAGAAGGACTGCAGCAACGGCTAAGTAGCATTCGAGAAGATGTTTGCATCACTGCAGTCAATGCAGATAAAGTTCTGTGTGAAAAATTGGGAATTAGGATAGAAGGAAGAATTAAACGTCGAAAACAGATGCCTGGTGAAAATGCTCGTGATGCAGGACTCGGTGCGGTTGAAGAAATAACTCGCATTATGAAATCAGTTATTGATAGACTGATCCAGGAGATGACAACACAATTTGGTCGTCTGAAGACGTTAGATGAAAAGTTTGGATTTCTATTCGACATCAGTAAATTGTTTGCTAATGACATATTTCCAAACTTGCGAATTGCTTTGCAAATTATGCTGACAATCTCTGTGTCAGTTGCTAGCTGTGAGCGTTCTTTTAGTAAACTAAAAATCATTTTAACTTATTTGAGAGCTTCAATGGGTCAGGAGCGTCTGTAAGACTTGGCATTGCTAAGCATAGAAAAGGAGCTGGTCGAAACAATTAATTTTGATGATGTCATTGACAACTTTGCTAGTGCAAGATCACGAAAAGTAGTTCTATAAGAAATGGCTAATGTTGCTTCAGATTGTTCATTAACTTTGTTTACAATAAAAAAAATTAATTTATTGATTGGGGATTGTTTTTATGCAAATATAGATTACGCATACTAATGGGGGGGGGGGCGCCAACAGACTATGCCGCCCCGGGCGCCTGGCACCCTCGGTACGCCACTGTCCTAGACAAACATTATGTCAAACCCATAGGCCAGGAGTTCACAACACTAGAATAATAATAAAATGAAGAATTTCAAAATAGTGCACTTCAAAAGCACGCTAAGATACTTTCCTACTTATCAGACTCACACACACACACACACACACACACATAGGCCTACACTTTCATAGTCAATATGTATGCAATGTCACGTAGAAACTCAATGGCTTGTTTCCGTACATTGGCAATAAATCTGCAAGACGTCTGTTGAAGGTACTTTTGCTTGCAGCATTTCTTCGTTCTCCAGCATTGTACTTTAGAATCTTGTTCTCATCGTTCTCTGAGGAAGTAAGAGATTAACGTGTAGACGTTGGGGTGATAACGCTCAATAGACAGCTAAAAATGCATGGTGCCATTCCTTCACTGAATTGTTTGTTCGTGGTACATTGTCATGTGCTCGAGCTCTCACATTCCATAATGTTAATGGAAATTTAAGCTTAGAGTCAATCTGCGGTTTCGTCAATATTTGTCCTCCCAATGGTCAAACTCCATAAAAACATCTGGATGAGCATCATTTGGTTCTTTGAGGACAATATTTTCATCGGCAGGTGGAAGATGAGATTAAACGAACATTTGTCAAGATAAGAAAATGGTCATCAGATTAACTAATCCAGACACGCTTAAAGCTAGTTTGCTAATGTTGCAACAGGAGAAGTCCAGATTTGATCCAAGAGAGATGCCACAGATAATCAAGATTTCTGATTATACTATAGCACACGTGTAACACACACATCGTCATACTTAACCTTTGAAAGTTGTCACCACATTTCCAAAACATATTTTTTTAGCATTATGCATTTTAAACATTGGTGAGAAGGGAGAATAAGATACAATTTTAAATTACTCTCTTTCTCTGCAAGGATGGCCTACTTTTAGATCTATTAATAGTGAAGAAGAGACCTCAACAAAATTGAGGTCCAGGAGCTTCACTCAAATCTTGCACTTTATTTACGCTATTTTGTAGAGAAATTTCGCTCTATCTTGTCGTTGCTATTTTGTCGGGTTACTTAATGATAGCGGTACTTTGTAATAATTTAATTAAAGGCTTAATATATACATATCTGGATTATTTAATATATTAAAGATAGGTCTAGACTACCTAAAATTGTGTTTGTTTTATAAAATTAATTATTTCATTCATTTGTTGTTGTTTTTTTTTATCAGAGAAATTTAGAAAGTTGTAGGACTGATCTCCATATTTGGCAAGGCAGTCTTTCTAGTCAGGTGAATTGTTATTTTTCCTTTTTTTTTTCCTGTATAGACAAATAAAATTTATTGTTTTTGACCTGACATAAATGGTTGTTGAAAAGTTGGTCTAAAACTGATTTATTATCATACCTTTTAATGAACTGTCTACATCTCAATGTGGAGTCGATGTTTCTGAATTTTCAGACCATATAGTTCCCCTTTCAGACTTTTCATTCTATAGGGCAGATGATGTTAAGGTCATCTGTTTCTGTGACCAACGGTTAATGAGGATATCATGTGGCCAGTACAATGTCCAATCGCCTTTACTTTTCCTTCCCCAACTATTGTCAGGCACCAGTTTGAGCAGGCTGGACTCAAGGGCGCCCAAAGATCCCAAAATTAAAAATTCCAGTCTTCACCAGAATTTCAACCCAGGACCCCGTTTTAAAAGCCAAGTGCTTTACCGTGCCTCCTTTCTTGTCAAGTCATGTAGTAGGTGCTTTGAACTGTTTGATTCCTTTTTGACATCCTCCCCAGCAGTCCTGGAGGAGCTTTGGGCAAGACATAAATATCTTAATCAATGAAGGAACTTCCAAAGCTTATAAAACAAAACAAACAATAATCCTAAATGTTTTCAATGTTGTCTATCAGTAATTCAATAATTGTGAATAGACAAACAGTTGTCCAATATTCTATTGGCTACATGGAGCTCTGTAATCATTTTGTACATAGTAGAGAAAATTAAAAGTGAGCAGAATATTTCAAAATAGTTTTTGATTTTAAAGTTATTTATTTTCATTTTTAATTGTATTTTTTCAAAGAATGACCAGATATTAGCAAGAAATATAATCAGTGAAATAGACAGAGTTATAAACAGAGTTTCCTTTATATCCATTGAGGTAGGTTTGCAGAATTATATTAGCACATTAATTAAAGCTTTATGTCATAGCCATATTCTTAGCCTGGAATCTATATTTTTTTCAAAAAGCATAATTACAAACTGGGCTGGAAAAGAAGAGAGGTAACTCCTATATTTCTTCTTTTTCTTCAATCCAGAGTGAAGGTTCTGAGACAATAATGTTTCGTTCTCTTTTTAAGAAAGGCATCGTGTAAGTATTTAGATCAAATGCTAGTGAAAATATGAGCATTGGCTAACACAAACAAAGACTAAATCATGTGCAAGAAATATTTTTAAAATTATTAGAAATTATAAATAAAATGACTACTATATGTCTACTTCTGCTAATAAATAAGTTTTCTTTAGTTAGAAAGAAATGTGTTTTTAAATTGTAATAATTTGTTATAACATGTCTAACAGAATTGTGGAAGGTAAATCAATTGCAACTAGATCTAAAGTCACATCTGGCTGCTATAACAATCGATTGTATCATGTTAAAGGGGGACAATTTCTTTCAGCCACTTGTGTAAGAATTATTTTTCAAAAGTTAATATAATTAATTTTTTTAAAAATTATATCCCATTTTATGCAAAAAATTTTCATTTAAATAAAACAAAGTTAGGTATTTATAATACTAGTATTTTGAAACTTTATATATCAATTAAAATTAATTAACACAGCTTTTTGACAAATATGATTATATTTCTTGCTCAACAATGTATAACTTTTTGACAGATGGAATGTTCTGCATTAGCTATCACTGATGACAATGCCATTATTTTAGATGGCTATCCCAGAGTGTATGTTTGTATTGGCAAAAATGTAGATTTTATTTTGAGGGAAAAGGTAAATTTTTAATGTGGATTACTAATATTTATCATGTAGCCTACTACTTAAGATTGTAGATTATTTAGTTAATTACTATACAATGATTTCAATGAAAAGCATAAACTGCACATTCCAACAAATTGGTGTATTTGTTATAGTACAAATTCCTGATTCAATTAATGTTCTGAGTATTGTTTGTTTCAAATAAAAACATTTGGCCTCAATTTCATATAGAGCCAAACAGAAGCCTACATTTCATTCTACATCTGTTTCATGGCTACTTCTGATGGTGGTTTTAATAAGAAAATAAGTTTCTGATATTTTCACACATTGGTGCTATCAAACTTTAGTAATTATAACTTTAAGAGAAGTTGGTGATTAAGCAAAACAGAAAGACAGACTACCATTGAATGGAAAATATGATATAGTCAAATTATTGGTAAAGTAAAAACTTATTGCGATAGTAACAGGAGATAAAAATGTTCATTTGTATTAAATAAAAAAATGTGCAGGCTCTCTCATAATAAACAAGGATATTTAATAATGTGCATATTCATAGTGTAAAAATGCAGAAAAATTCAAAGTAATTGTATTCAGAAGTTTTTCAAAATGCATGAGAAATGACTTCCACTTGATTCCATGAGCACAGATGAACAATGGCTAACTGCTGCATCTCCCCCATCTTTGACCAGAGGCAAAAGCTACACGAGATGCAATTATTGAGTAAATGGCAAAAAAATCAATTCAAACACAGAAGCAAAAAAGACTTTTATGCAAACTGTCACAAAAATGTCTCCTGCTGTAATGCATGATTATAGAGATTGATAATTTCTAAATAATTTTGTTTAACAGAGCAATAAAAAAATGCTAGTTCTTGTTTTGGCCAATAAACCCAACATGTCCATTTTTTGAACTGGTCAATCAATGCTCCCATTTAAAAGATCAGACATTGTTGTCCAGCCAATTTAGATAGCTTTGGCCTGTTTGCAATTTGGCAGACCACTTCCAGCTGATATTGGGATATGTAATAGGTTTTTTCCACTTTAATGTGTTTAATAAAAAATATTTTCTTGTTGTTTTTTTTAAACTAGACTCTGCAGCTTGCAAAAATGATTAATGATCAACATGGAGCTGAAAGGAGTCAAATAACTGTGATGGGTAAGCTGTATATTTGAAGATAAAGTATGAGATAAATCTGTATAAAAAAATATTTTTTAACCAAATGTAGTCCACTACTTTAAAAGGACATAAAGTGGGGGATAGAATTAAGTTATTCAATGAAACTTATGAGGTATCATAGTGTTAAAATGACAAAACAATAATGATAATTTTTTAGAAGTAAAAGAATTTTCAAGGAAGTATATTTTGTTTTTAGAAATGAATTTATTTTATGCTCCATGTGATTCTTAGTTTAGAAATCTTGTTTAAAATTTTCTACAAGAAAACGTTATTGTTATCTTTATATTAACAATAAACAAGACAATTTATACATATCCTATCAGATGAAAATGATGAACATCTAAAAAAAGGATTTGCCAGGAAGTTAGACCCAAATTTACCCTGTTACAGACAAAGTTCTGAAGAAATATTTGATGAAGTTATACCTCAGGAAACTTTACAACTATTTAAGTAAGAAATCTAATTTTTTGAAACATAAATAACAAAAAAGCTTGGTGGATTTTATTTGATTCTTAATATTGTGTGTTTATTAGTATTTTTGAATAGTTATTAAAGAGAGGTTTTCTTAAAATCAATTTGCTTAGGAGATGTTTTAAAATATCTAAGTTGAAATGCCAAAAGACAATATTTAATAATGAAATTTTATTGTAAAATGAATTATTGTTTCTAATTATGAAATTCCTTTATTAGTATATATTACAGCATATTCCAGTCAAAAGTTAAATATTTATGGTGTCCACATTTTTATTTAGAATCAATGGATCCAGAGCAGAGTATGATATGCCATTAGTGTCCAGCTATCCACTGCATCAAAAATATCTAACTAGCCAGGTCTGTTCTAAACTTTGTTCAACATTTGCTAGTAGCCCTTAATAATCTTTGTTTTTATTTTGAAACATTTTTACTTCTTACTTTAAGTATATTTTGATGTACCATTTATATGTAACATATAACCATGGATAAAAATGATGGAGGTAACTTCTATATCATTATATAACTCTTAACAATTAATTCAAAAGCATATAGATTGTTTCTACTTTATGAAATGCATTTCTCTATTCAAATTAGGGCATATTCTTATTAAAAGTTAAGACAACCCAGCCAGTATATATTTGGGTTGGTCAATTTGCTGATTCATTAGCAGTAAGTGAAGCTTTACTTAATGGACAGGTAAGAAATAGATAATTGTTTTTTTTTAAATTGTTAAAACTCTTTTCATCTTTGAATTGCTTTTTCTTTTCCTTTTCTTTTTTTGATATTTTTAAATGTCTGCATAAGTTCAAATGACAAAGATGGACTCCTCCCTTATTTTGTTATCTATTTTCAACATGTTTTGAAACAGATGTTTATGCAGACTCATCATTTTCCTGCTTCTACACCTTTATGTCGTGTAAGAGAAAATGAAGAGCCTAGAGACTTTAAAAAATATTTCAAAGATTGGAAAGACAAAATACACCATACTCCTTCTAAAGCAGTGCATACATATACTGTAGCTAATATTGGTAGGTTGTAGTTTAGTTTCAATATATACAGACTAAAATTTGTTTTCAATAAATTGTTTGTGGGGAAAAAAATAAACGAAATATTGAATAATGTACATCATGTTGTTTTTTTTATCCCTAATTGTATTTATTTTTGTATGACCTTGACAAGAGAGAGCACTTCTATCCAACTGTGAAACTCAAATCATTGGGAAGTTAAAAGAAATTCAAAAAGAGGTCAATGTTTTGGAATGTAGCAAGGACTATGAAGTAAGATATACTTTTTTTTAGTTCATGTGTGGGTCATAGATCAATTTTTATTGTCACAAAATTAGTGAAACATGGCTTACCAAATGAAGTTGTATTGTAGCAAAGCCTATACTCTATTGCTCAGTTTATAATTTTTTTAAGTTGTTTGAGCAGCATTTATCTTTATTATAATTACTTTTTTCTTGTATGCAGGTTTGGTTGATAGATGAACACTTGATTCCCTTAAAGACAACTAGTTATCCAGCATTTGATAGAAGTCATTGTTATCTAATATTATGTCATCAAACAAATGGAGAAAACAAAAATTGCATATTGTACTATTGGATGGTAAGATCAAATTTATTTCTGATAAAATATTTTCAGTTTTGCTTCAGATGTAATTAATTTGTAGTTATTTACAAATTTCATTTAAAATTTAAAGATGTTTGAATATTTGAATTTAACTGCTGCATAACAACAGTATAATGATAATATATGCAAATATATATATGTAATAAATAAGCATAAATTACTTTCATTTGAAGGGTGAAAGAGCATCAAGTGAAAAAAAGAAATTGGCTCTGTCTGTGACACTGCAGTGTCAATCATTCTTAAGCAATAGCTGTCTTATGGTAAGCTGTTTACACATTTTAACAAACTTTTTCTTTATAATAATTTTACGGAGTAAACTTAAATTGTTTATAAATAAAGTAAATTGATCTCAACTATATATTTATGTTTTCAAATGATAAATTTAGAGCATCAATATTTTCAAAATAATCTCAAATAATATATTTATTGCAAGAAAGTGAAAACATTAAATAAAAATGTGATTCATTTTACATAAATCTTTTATCAAATCATTCCTTAACTTAAGGTTAAACTTTTCTGTTGCAGATCAGAGTTCTAGAAGGAAAAGAGCCAAAACATTTCTTAACAGTTTTAAACAGTTGCCTAATTGTGGTAAGATGTTTGGGTTTCACTTGATTAGATGATGTGTGAACATAAATTATTTTTTTTACCAAAATGTTTCTTATAAGTCTTCAGTCTGAAAAACTTTTTTTCAAATAAGAGTTAGGTTCAATGTATTTTTTGTACAAACAAATGAATTTAGTAGACATGAAAAGAAAATGTATGAAAAAATCAACAAATATCTTACAGCTATTCATTTCTTGAATTTATTCCTAACATAAAGCAAAGACTATTTTTGTTTCAGTATGATGCTGGCTCAAATCAAAACATATCAACATCAGATATGGATCTCAACTTTGATAACAATGTCATCATGTTCTGTGTTAGAGAACACTATGAGGACCTTTTGACAGTCTCACAAGTAATTTGTTTCTTTTTATGTTCTTCAAATTCCATTAAAAAATAAAAATGTCAATACTTACATAAAAATGTCTAAATATTTGAACCTATAAAGCAAAAAATATTTTTAATGTTTGATTTCTTTTTCAGGTTCAGTCAAGCTCAAAATGTCTGAACTCTTCTGCAACTTTTGTTGTAATGTCTAGATCTCAAAAGTACTTATGGTATGGCAAGGTGAAGGGTCTATTTATGGTTTTATTATTAGCAATGTAATAAAATCTGTTTCAATAACAAAATATTTTTAAACATTGCTTTAAAATTTCACACTATAATTTAAATTTCAGAATTCTACTGTACTTGAACGTGACTATGCTAAACACATGATAAACCACTTTTGTCCTGAAAGGTTGTTTTAAATAAAGGTTTTGATTACACATTATGCTATACTATGTATATACTATATATACTATGTGTATGTTTTGTAACTTAAAACTGTTGCTAAAATTCTTTGAGGTCTTTATTGTGTAATCTAATATAAGTAGTTTTCAATGTTCCAATGAAGTAATATGTTTCAACTGAACTATTATTTACATCCTCATTATTCCTCAGAATGCATGATTACATTATTGTTGGTGAGGGCAGAGAACCTGATCAGTTTTGGACTTGTGTCTTAAAGCATGGAGAACATTTAGATCAATTCCCCCCAAAAGTATTGCTGATCATTGCTATCTTTGCCTTTTAAACATGGTTCAATTTATATTCATTGTATCATTTTTATAAGCTTTTTCTTTAGTTGAATTTGTATGAATATTTCTTTTTTTTTTTCTTTTTCAGAGTTTATGTTGTGAAGAACCTAGACTTATCATGTGTAAACAAAGTCAAGAAAAGTGGCTTTTCAATGATATCTATGATTTCTGTCATGAAGTAAAGTTTTTATCTATTTCTTTCTGTCTAAATTTACATAAAGGTTAAAATCATCTCGCAATGCTTACTTATAGTGTGTATAATTTTTACTTAAAAATATTACAATATAAAAATTTATAAATTTTACTATTTATTTTGTAAACAATTTTTTTTTCAGAACCTTTATGAAAGTGCCATATATATTTTAGATTCAAGGGATTGTGTGAGTCTCTTAATCAAAACATCATTTTAATTTTTTTTTATAAAAATAATGCTAAACAATGTATATATATGCCTAGAATAAACTTAACTTGTACCAAAATTAAAATAATAGGTACCTAAATAAAACTAATCTATTCAATCTAATCAAAAGGTACATTTTGAAGTAAATATCTTGAAGTTCTTGAAACTATTGAACCATATATACTCAATCTGAACTTCAATGAAAACTAAGTTCCATATCTTAGGAACATGTGAAGAAAGGCTATCAGGTCATAAGTTTCTAGAGAATAAAACATGGAACAGGGATGAGATGTAGAGGACAGGGATCTTAATGAAACATTTACTAAACTGTCAGCAAATTTCATCATTTTTTATGCTCTGGTGATAAAATGTTGCCATGCCATACTCAGTACTTGCACAGGAGCTAATGGAGTGTATGCAAGAGAGCAGAGAATCTCTTTTTGACTTTCAGATGCTTTTGTTGACATCATTGTGAAGGCATTTTTTTTTAAATAGTGTTTAAAAATACCAAAACTTTAAGGCTATGGTTTACTACTGATAGGGGAGAGAAATCTTTCTTTTCAAGTAAGATTTAATCATACAGGTATAATACTTTATTCATTTTTTTTATAATCAGATTTTGCTGTGGATAGGTCAATCTATAAATGAAGTAACTCAAGATATGATTTCATCTATTTTTAGTGTAAGTAGCTGATCTGTTTTCTACACGTATATATAACTGAGCAAAATATAAAGCTATTATCTGCATTATTATCCTTTGTTTTTAAATTATGATGTTACATTTGATTGCCATGAATATTTTTGCTCTTACTTTTATTTAAGGCCTACTTATCTATTGATCTTACTGACCGACAAGAATCTGACATAGATATTTGGATACTTCATCAGTCCAATGAACCATTCTTGTTCTCCAATATTTTTGGGGATATCTGTTTTAAAGTAAGTACATTATTTGGATCAAAGATTTAGGCTATCCAAGAAAGTATGTTTGGATTCATTTATTAAATAGAAGTACTATAGCTCATAACAATTAGTATACCTTTTAGTTTCTTAGCCTACTAATTTATAACTTTTTATTAATAGCATGCAAAAATCATGTACCAGCAAGAAAGAAAGAGACTTAGAATTGAGAATGCTCTGATAAATTTGAGTAGGCAGGTGAGTAAATATTACATTCTCAATAAAAAATTAATAATCATTCATTGGCTGACTGGTTGTCTGATATGTGCTCTGAACTGTCATCTCAATGGTCCCAGGTTCAGACCCTGCTTGAGGATGTAATAATCCTCAATTGAGATAACATCTGAAACTGTAAAACAATATGCAAAATAAATAACAATAAATATTCATAATAAAAAATATTTTTTATTTTTAAATAATTAAACATTTCTTACCCAACTCTGTTGCAGGGAGAGAATGCTGATTCATCATTAATTGACATGCAACATTTAAAGGTATGTCACTTTTAGAATAGCCATTTATAGAACATCAAAACATCTTTACATTCCTCAGGGCAATGCCACCTGCGTTGGCTTGGACATGTTTGCCAGATGGAGGACAATCGTATCCTGAAAATCATTCTGTACAGGTAACTTGTGTCTGGCTCAAGAAAAGCTGGTTGCCCCCACCGCCATTATGTTGATGTGATAAAAAAGGATTTAAAATCAGTGAACATTGATACTGACCATAGGGAAGACATAG
>JADKLZ010000003.1:38709933-38722797 GCA_021533235.1 Biomphalaria straminea | reverse complement strand
AAATAAAATATTTTTAATTTACTAATGCATGTATTAATTAAGATAAGTGTCACATATGCCATTATAGATTTAGTTGTATATTTCACATTTAAAAGATTGTGTGTATATTAGAAATATAAACCCTCGCCTGATGGCTCGGGAGTTACTCGGGGAATCCAGACACGAGTTGTTAGCTCGGGTTTTTACAGAGACGTAATATGGGATGTTTTGAATTCTATTGGTTGTTTTAAAAAAGAAGTCACATGACTTCCGCCCAAAGGGTTGGTGATTGCGGGAGATTGTCAGTCGAAGCTTGAATGTCTTATTGAGCAGACGTGTTTGTAATATCTCTAAGTTCTAATTAACAAAGGAGCCTTGTAATTTTATTCATCTTGTTAGATCTGCCATTGTACATAAGTTGTACTTACGTTTTGTTCAAATAAAGTTCCTGAATTTTGTTTTCTACAAGAGAATCTTTTATTGTGAATTCTAGATCTACATTTATTCAACTACTTCAATTCAAGATTAAATCAATCCCCGGCATGTCACATCATCCATCATCAATCAACCGTGACATTTATATATAACATTTGTTATTGTTTTTTTTTTAATTTTGATCTATTAAAACAGAAAAAAGAAAAACTGGCAGAAAAAATTGTAAATGCAAATGTGAAAAAACAGTTTATTTACTTGGATTGCAACAAATGTTATCATGTGTCTGCAACAAACCATTCCTCTGAGGGTCAACACTTAAGGTAAACTATGGCTGACTTTAATTCTTGTTTCTGTCAAGGGATTGAAATACATTTATTTTTATTAGACTAATCCCCTAGTAATTGGAAATTATCACCTTCATAATACATAAACTGCAAATCGTATTAAAAAGTATTATCTTAAACAATTACAAAGAAAAAGTTGGTGTGTCTATTAAAAGTGGTTGTTGTTTTTTGTTGTTTTTTTTTTATTATAAACATTAAATTAATGATAGAAGTACAATAACTTTAATACTAAAACATTTTTAACAGCAAAAGTGAAAAAAAATCATACTTTTAAGTATGACATATATAACATTTTAGTACTAAAAATTGTGATTTAACAAATCAAATTTAATTACAGACAGATGATATAAATGCTGAATCAGAAGGTATTGGGATTGATAGATTAAAGATATAGACACAGTTAGTTAAAGATATACATATCCAGGAAAAAAAACATTTTCTTACAGTAACCCATCATTATAGCAGGCTTATTATATGCAGCTTTGCCACTGTATGGCAGCACAAAATAGATTTACATCTTTACCTTTTTTCTTCTTTCTCCTGACATTAGACAACCTTGCTTTAAAGGCAAGTTAAGAAATAGTGACCAACAGAAGTAATTCCTTTTTACTTTCAGTAACTTAGAATATTTTTTAGTTGCTAAAGACTGCTAGAGAGTTGCCAAGCTTGTTCTGATTTAGTAATGTTAGTATTTTGTTGAACTTTTGTGAAAAGTAGCAGGATTTTAGAAGAGATTTACATTTCTTTTAATCATCATAATCTTTTTTTTTGTCTGGTAACATGATTATTGATATTCAATGATATTATTACACCACATTATAAATTATCAAGTCACAGCTTTTTTTGAGATACAGAAGTGGAGTTACTTTCATACTGCTTAAGTCAATGAAAATTAAATGATAATCTGATGAATGGAAGAATCAGAACAAAAATCTAAAGAATGGACACAATACAATCCAGATGATGACAAAAAAAGCCTTTCCATCTCAAAACTCAACTCTAGTTTTGTCCTTTTACACGGCCAGACATGCCTACAAAGCAAATGTTTCACACAAAAGTAATGTCATCATTTCACTCGTCTGCAAGTGGCCAGTAAAAAAAGAGCCATTATACATGGATTCTATTATGATAATCTTGGGTCTACAACAATATTAAATTACCCCCTCAAAAAAAAAAAACAAGATGAAGTTGATTATTGTTTTAATATCTATTTGTTATTAAAGAAATTTAAGTTTACTTTTGTTATACTGGGCTAAAATTTTGTCCTTTTATTAGGGCCACAGAGATTTCCAACTCAGAATATGAGCGTTTGGCTGAGGAGACACTGGATTCATTGTCTGAGTTCTTTGAGGAGTTGCCAGAGACTGAAGCTTGCAATGAGGACTATGACTGTGCTTTTGGGGTATTGTTACTAATGCATTTTCTATCTTCACAAAGTCTTTTACCTTTAATTCAGTGAAATGCTTAAACACAACAGTTTTGTAAAACACACAAACACACATAATACAAGGAGAACTTTTAAAAGCATTTAATTGTTCGTTTTAACATATTATTGTCATAATTATAAAAGTCCTCAATTGGGCCAAGATTGTTTCTGGAACTCCTTTGATTGATATGACTTTAAAACAAAGTTGGCTGTAAATTGTGTATTTGAATTGTCAGTAAAAAAATACCACCATTCATTATGTAAGAACTATTATTGTCTAACAGAATGGTGTCCTGACAGTTCACCTTGGAAGTACAGAAGGTACATATGTCCTGAACAAACAAACTCCTAATAAACAGATCTGGTTGTCCTCTCCACTAAGGTAAGGCTACATACACATTTGTTTGGGGCAGAATTAGAACTTGGAACAAGTACATACCCCATGACCAGGCAATGACTAACTTTGACAGAACTAGATGCTTGGTCAAAATAATAAACTTGCCATTCTCAACAATAACAAAAATTAAACTCTGAAATACTTGGCCAAGTATTTTTTCAAGTTGTCAAAAATTAGAAAGAAATGGCAAAAGCCATGTTTGTAAGGCATTTCCTTGTGATTTTTCTAAACAGGCTCTGCCAGATAAGTTTACAACATATAATTAGTGTAATATCTAGTAATTAGATCATGGTGTTTCATTCTTTTTTAAGAATCAGAGGTTCCATCATTAGAATGATTATTACATGCTAGCCTAAACCTCCCCCTTGACATGACAACTTAAAAACAATCTGAATTGAATATTACACTACTAATCAACCATCCTGTTTCATGATTATGAATAGTTCATTTTCTCTCTCCTTACTGTTTTGCTGGAATGGGCTGTTAATGTTTGTTCTTCATCAATTTTTTTTTTTTTTGATGACAATCCAACTCTTTAAGTTTTAATTTATGCATGATGCCCATTCACCCACGACTGATCACATTTTAAAAAAATCATAGTGAAAGTGGATCTCTTTGTAAATGGAAATTTAGTCTTAAGATTTAAAAAAATTTTCTTTTAGATTACCTTATGAGTGAAATTAGTTTTTTTCTTTTTTTTTAGTGGTCCCAAACGATTTGACTACTATGAGGGCCAGTGGGTTTATCTGAGAGATGGCACAGGCCTTCATAAACTTCTTGAAGAGGAGATTTTCGAACTAACTGGAATCAAAGTTGACCTCAAAAAGTGCAAATTCTACACATATGGCATTGCAGAGCGTATGTCAAAGACTAACTGATTCCATATTTCTGAAAGGGACATGTGTGTACTACAAGTAATGAAATCTATGCAGCATTGAAATCTAGAATAAGACTGAGTAGTGCTGCTCCTGATTCAGTTCCTAATGAAATTCCAGCCTCTATTCCATCAGTATTTTGAACATTGCTTTTTTTATGTTTTTTTTTTTTTTTTTTTGTGAATGTTTTAAAAAAATGAATTTAATATTTACAAACAATCCAAAACTTTTCTGCAGCCTGCTGTGGATTCTCTTGTTCAAGCTTTGTTTCATTTAGTCAAGTATATGCTGATCAAATTCCAATAACTTGATAGTTACAATTAAAATACTCTAATGTCTAATCTAATAAAATTAGCAACTACAAATTTGAAAGCAGGAAACAGAACCTAGATAAAATAAATGACAGTTCTGAAAATGTTCATATTGAAATCTGTTAGGGTGGGAGAATGTTTAAAAAACTTTTCTTTTGATTTGTAATGCTAACTTTTGTAGTGTAAAATATGCTAAAAAAATTAATTATTGATGTAAAATAAATCTTAAGGGAACAATCCATGTTAAAATGACAGTATATTAATCAAGGATCACCTAGTCAGGTTATCTCTTCCTTAATGAATATAGCTTTTTAATGTGCTGGTAGTTTTTTTCATGCAAAATTTCAACACACAAGAAACAATTTTTTTACACAATTTTCTTGATGATGACAGTTTGAAACTATTTGTAGTACATCACTATGTGCCTTGTATTATACAAACAGATGGCTTCTGTGCCTAAACATTTTCTTATTTCTGAAATCTGTGGATTCCTTTTTTGATCTTCTAGAAAACTGGCTTGTATATAGTTCTTTACCAAGTCACAAGTTGGTTTAGTGCTTTGATAACCATCTCTCTGTTTAGTCTGAGAGCATGTGTTTACACCTGTGCCAGTAATTTTTTTGCTATGAACATATCATGCCATGTTTTAAGTTTTATTTATTAAAGTAGATTGTGTGCACTTTGCTGATTTAGTTGAAACTTTTAAACATTTTAAAGAGATTGGATGGTTGCCCATCTCTTGGTTTCAAACTTTAATGTGACACA
The DNA here is from genome assembly GCA_021533235.1 of Biomphalaria straminea. Classification (NCBI taxonomy): domain Eukaryota; kingdom Metazoa; phylum Mollusca; class Gastropoda; family Planorbidae; genus Biomphalaria; species Biomphalaria straminea. The sequence continues at coordinate 38,718,265 of JADKLZ010000003.1, read as the reverse complement.
GATTTTTACCTAGGTATAGGAGCATGGACATTTCTGTAATCATCCTGCTCCAATTGTGATCTTAGTATTTGGTCATTGCATTCACCATCTAGTTTTCTCATTAACTGTTGGCTATTAAAGTTGTAGATTGAAACTCTGCTCTTGTATTTTTTTTAATTTCTTTTACACTTTCCTTCTCCAGTAAGGAATTGAGTTATCACTGCTGTCTTAACAGAATATTAATGTCTTATTTTTTAGGAACTGGAGACATATCACAACTTTTTTTTTTTAAATTGAAATCATCAGTGTGGGAGAAATAATGTAGTTAAATCTGAAGAATTGTTGGGATTCAGTTTGTTAGTTCAATAATTATAGTTTTATTTCTATGTGTTTTAGTTTAGAATCTTTAATTTACCTCTTCTGATATTAATTTGACAACTTGGTTGTCTTTATAACATGTGTCACTGACATTATTATATGATATCATGATCACTCAATATATTTATTTATATAAATGCAAGGTGCTTTCAGATAATTGGAATTAAAGCTTTTTTTTTTCATAATTAATAAACATTTTTTAGAGAAACTGTAATTTATCATAATCTTTCAACTATTGATACTGTTTGCACTACAATATTGCAAGCCACAAATTGTATGTTATCATATTCGAAATTTGCTAGTTTATTTCATTTTTTCAAAAGTATGCAAAGTTACAGTATACCTATCTTTATTTTGTTATTGTTATGCTGTAGACACAATTTTTACACACATTAAGAAAAAAAAACCAATTGTTGCTGTATATTAGGTAGCAATGGCCCTATCTTTTTCTTATGTTCTTTTCTTATTTTTCTGTGTTGATTATCTTCCCTTTTTTTTTTTGTTTGTTTGTTAGCAGTGTTACTTGTTTTGTTTTTAATTCATTCAATCTAGAGACATATAAGTTTTGAACTAGTAGTTCAAATGTATTTTATTTTGGGTCAATACACAAATAAAGTTTTTCCAATGATATAGATAAATATAAGTATTTGACTTAGAAAAAGTTATAACAATGTTTCTTTAATATGCAGTGCTGTAATGTTTTTCTTTCCATTAATCCTTTATTAGTTTTCTGGTCATGTTTTTTTTTTGTCTGTTTATACTTTCATGTTTTGATGTGTCTCTTTTGGGATCTCATAATCATATACTGTATTATCTAGTTAAAATATGTAGTATACAGTCTCATGCTTAATTATTGATCAAAAATCATTCTGGCTTCTATTGTTGTTTTGGTTATTTCTCTTCAATTCCCCAGTCTTTGAAAGCAGGCACAAGTATGTAATATAAAATATACCATTGAACTTGTTCATTACATTTTGCTCATTGTTGTTGTTTTGTAAAGAAGGGATAACAATTTACTTACAAGAGTTATCAAGTAGTATGTGACCAAACATTGGATAGAAGAATTTATACAAGCTCATTTGGAATGAAATCAAATGTTAATGATGTCACACAAAATGTTTCAAAATTCACTAAAAATCTGTCCAGTAGGATAGTGAAACTGAAGTCATTTTTTAATCTTCTAATTTATAATTGAAATTTTAAATAATTAGGTTTTACAAATGTTTTTTAAATCAGAAGCAGCTAAAAACAAAATGGATTTTTTTTTCTAGAAACTTTAAATGATTTCAGTTGGCAAACTTTTTAACTTGTACATACTTTATATATTTCTTGAAGTCCACAAAAAATATTTATTAATTGAAATGTACTTATGGACAATAAAGCTCAATATCTTATTTGGTACATGTCCGTACCATTTTTGTTATCCTAATTTATTATTGTAGATTTCAAAGATGTAGATTTTATAGACAAGTTTTACTAATTATTTTTGTAGTGTCGATAATTCCTGTTTATTTATATTGTAGATTTGCTGTGCTGGTAGAAAGATTTTGTTCTTATTTTTAATACTTCTTATCGCAACTAGTCATTAGTAATTAGGATGATAAAATATTCATAATGACAATGAGTTGAGGCACTGTTCTGGTGGAAACATTCCTTTTCTTTATTTTGTTTTATTTCATTTTTTTTATATTTAGATTCTTGGTAGGAAATCTCCAGGATAGTTTATTTTTTCTTAATTGACTTAAATATTTTTGGGTATATATATATATATCTTCTTTCGCCACAGCAATATGTACAATCCAGAACTGTACACAACAATTCAGTCAAACCCACAGGTTTATTTTGTGTGAATTCAAGTAAAAATGATTTTTTCTTTTTGGTTTTTAAATACACTAGCAACCTCTTCTGGTTTACTGACAAAAATATTTTGTTTTACAAAGGCAGTGACTAGATGGGGCTCCCAGACTTCATAAGGTTTTTCTTCATGTACTTATTCAATGAACACTACATGAGCAGCTCAATTAAAGTACCAAATTACACTGAACAAAGTGCAACCAAAAGTATTTCATAGATGCTGTGACCTGTTCTATTGGTTAATATTATTAAAACAAAATTCTTGATTTGTTACTTACAAAAGGCTTATGCATATAATTTGATAATGATATTGAAGTTTATTGAAGTAAGTCATTTTAAAAGATGTGTAGGTCTATATTTTTGATTGAAATAAAGCTGTTGAATTTCATTAAACTAAGTTTACAAACCTGGGAATCTAGTTTCCTCACTGATCTGTGTACATGACCTACTTTAAGGAAATCATTAAGAGATTGAAAATGTTTTCAACAGTCTGTGCTCTACACTTAGATAAAAATGAACCAATTCTTTTAATGCACCAAACTTTGTTGTTGTTTTTTAGTGCACTTCAATCAAAGTGTTTAAAATATTTGTTCAGGTAAATCTGAACATTTAAATGTGTGAATATCTTGTGAGTTTCTTTGTTTACTGCAGATTGATGTTGAGTTGAGCCTGTCATTGGATGAGGTCTGAGCAATTTGTGTATCTTGTCTACTCATTTCCATATAATTGTTTACCTGAGTCAATTAACATTTTGAGTATCATAACACTCACAAAGTTTGCAATTTAAAACTTAAACCTTTTGTTCCATATCTTTTGTTTTCATTTTACCTGTAAAAAAAAATCCATAACGGTTACATCATTATCTCACATTCAAAGCTTTTTGATGGTATGTGGAATAGACACTGATACTCTGCATAGAGGTATAGACTGGCCAATAAGAGAGTTTTATGAAGTGACAATTAGTGAATTGCAATTGTGTGCACTTTATTTTATGTCTAAAAATTTTGTTTAATCTCTAAGACTGAAGATCATGCAATCTATATATTATTTCTCAAAGAATTAGGTCAGACAACAACAACGAGTAAATAGGGAAGATCCCATGGCGCACGCACCACGGTGTGCATGGACCCAATCCGCACCGCACTATTTCATTCACAAAATAGCATAGATATAAAGAAATCAATAGACCGGGAAAAGGAAGTAACTTCGTGAAAACACATGTATATATATATATATCTACTATTGAATTACAAAAGATTTCAATAATTTCGTAGGTCTATATTTAATAACATTTCAGGAGATATCGCAGGGGCTCCTGGTAAATCAAGAGGCAGCGGGAAATCTGTTATATGTTATAAAATGGTTTAATTTAATAATTTATACATCTAAAATCTGTTCCTAGATCTAGATCTAGATCTAAAACTCGAATTCAACTCTAAGAAGATTATGGAACTTCTCTTCGCAAGTATATAGCACATGAACATACTAATTATATATAGTCCATTTAATCAAATTAACATTCAAATTTGTTTTTCTAAAGCATTGTTACATGAGTGCAGCTATATTCTTAATATCGCGTAAATTAAGGTCAATTAGCCATTTTTTTAAAATCTCCATTCATAGTATTTTTCATTCATGAATTCACGCATTTTTACTTATAACAAGCAAATGGGAAGATCCCATGGCGTACGCACCACGGTGTGAATGGGAAATAATATATCCAAAGCCGCACTATTTTCATTCACAATAGCATAGCATATTTTTTTTTAATTTAAAAAGATTTTAATAATGTCCGGAAATTTCCATAACTTTTTCGACCGGCGGCATAGCATTTAATAACATTTCAGGAGATTTCCAGGGTGCTCCCGGTAAATCAAGAGGCCGCGGGAAATCTGTTATGTTTTATAAAATGGTTCAATTTAATCATTTATATACCTAAAAAATTAGCACGGGTCCAAAGAAAGTTAGGGACCCACTGTGGTCGCATATGTTGCAGTGCCTAAGGCCTGCCCTGGAAAATAGCGGCGTATGCTATGCCGCCGGTCGACTAGTTTTTTTAATTTTTCATAATTCGGAAATCCGAATACAATAGATATACATGTTTTCATGTTACATGAAGTTACTTCCTTTTTCCAGTCTATATTTATTTATGGCTATGGTTGCAGTGTAATGATTGATCTTCCTTACTCCAGGACCACAAACGAAGAGACAAAAGTTCCACTTAATTTACTGTGCTAGTGTAAATAATGTGTTTCATTTGAATCTATTGTCCACTATTCAAATGATTATTTTGTTAGTGAATATAATTTTGTTGCAGATAAGAAATGAATAAATATAAAAAAAAAACGTTAATGTCGTTGCTTTATTTAATTATGTTCTCTGTATTCAGCCAAACTTAGCAATAGAGTAAGGAGAGACAGAAACTTGTCCAATATTTACTGTCATGTTCTGTCTACCAAGTGTTTGTGTCAACACATATGATCTACAGTCCAGCTGCTACCTACATATTTGTCTACATTAAGACGTCAAACGTGCTTCCAACTAACTTAAGTTTATAAGGGAAATACAAATACATAGACATTTGGACAGAGTGAAAATCAAAGGTCCTTAAAGTAATTCTAAAGTAAAAATGTCTACAGATCATTAGACGACTTTGCTACCTTATGAAGTAATGTCTGTAATTTATAAGATAAGATGACTTCGGTTTATCAGTAGACCTAGTTCTTCATTGCTCATCAAATATGTATAGCAATTGTAGTCATTTTTATATACTAATTTAATCTCGAGAGACAAAAAGTATTTGCCTTATTTCCTGATTCGAAGTACTAAGACTTAGTCTTCAATTACGAGATAAACAATGGGATTGGCCTACTTTTGTCTGGACGTTTTCGACCCCTGGCTATATGTCATTATCTACAATTATATATATATATATATATGAATTCAGCTTAGGGGAGATGAATTTATGGTTCATTTTAGTTTAAAACAGATGATTACTCATAATCTATTTATAGACGTTGTACTCAACTCAAGGGAGATAATTATACAAGTTTTGTGTTCTGCTTTCTTATTTTGACGTTTGAAATGTCACTGGTCAGCATTTGACAACCCATAAAAAAAATACGTTTTACCAAAAAAAAAAATCCTTTTGTGCGCATTGAAAATAATACAGAAAAATGAAGATAGGTCTATATCCATAGAAATGTCACTGGTCAGCACTTGACAACATTCTTAAAGTTTGATTTTAACTTTGTCTATAAAGAGTAGGTATACTATACATTACCACATACCTCCCATATACCATTTCAGTCGTTTTGGTTGTAGCTCTAAACAGTTAGTAGAAAAAAAAACAGTTGTAGGTATATTATATTCTTCACGTAGAACTTGAAATAAACTTATTTGTAAACAAAACTGAATAAAACTTATATTGATAAAAATAAACAGCTTTCAAATTCAATTTATATATATTTATCTTATAAACTCTCTCTCTCTCTCTCTCTCTCTCTCTCTCTCTCTCTCTCTCTCTCTCTCTCTCTCTCTCTCTCTCAAAGTGAGTTAGGTGGTCCCAAATGAAATAGCAAAATAAAAATAAACATTGAAAAAAATAAATTACGCAATTCTTAAAAAAAACAACAAGGATCATCTGAAATAAGTATTCTAACAAGTAAATTTTAACAATTGTAAACAAATTCTCAGTCATAGTAGAGTCTTAGAACTAGACTAGTAGACGTAGAGCCCTAGTGCACTGCTATATGTGAGATTTGATACAAGTTTTGAATCCTTGTGAGGCCCTGACCAATCACAATGAAGCGGCTGCCTAGTTTGCCTATGCCTAAGGCCGGCCCTGCCACCTCAGTTGTTCTATCAGAATCTCTTCAGCCTACACAACCAAACCTTCTGCCCACCTTTACGCCCACGCATATACACCATAACCGCCTGCCTTTGGTAACCCACACCAGCTGAAATGGTTACTCTTGGGAACTTAAGATGTTTTCTGGGGTAATAAAAACAGCACAGAATTAATCAAATTCATCAACGGCTACTAGCAAACTAGATCTATATGTTACATCCAGGGCCGGATTTAGACATGATAAGGCCCTACGCTATTAGAGATATGTGGCCCCTAGTTACTCCATTATTTTTCCTTTGGTCTTTCTTTAAACTGATGAAAATATCAATGTAACGATTTTGGGGGGTCCCAAAGCAGACGGGGGCCCTAAGATATAGATTATGTATTCTATTGGTAAATCCATCTTTTGGCACAGGCCTACAAAGGCGAATCAACAAAGTTGTACAGCCTATATATTTTTATAATCCATTGTGAATTAACCAATTATTTGAGACTATTTCAAAAGAAGACAAGATAGAAATACATTTTAATAGCAATACTTCTTAAATCAAAGTATTGGCTAGTCAATTATGTTAAGAGAAGATAATAGTGTATTAAAGATCAATTAATGAAAAGGTGCATCAATAAATAAATACTAGGCCTACGTTTCGCTAAAATTACATTTCACACTGATCAAAATGAAGCTAAGCCTACATTCATAGAAAAAAATAATGAGAAAAAAAGGCTTTTAAACATTAATAATGACAATTTTTCACAAATTTTCTACAAAGAAGAAACCACGATTTGTAAGCCCATGTGAAATGGTAGAAGCATCTTGCGCGTTAACTCACCCAAATGTAGACCTTCAAACAGCTACAAAATGCAGTGCTTTAGATGAGGTTAGAAAGACAAAGATCAGTGTATGCAGATTATTTAATTAAGTTTTCAATAGAAGAAGTCTTGTACAATCAATCACATTGTTTGGTTAACAATGCAAGAAAGTGGTATGCTACTTGATCAGAAGAATTTCCAAACCACATCCTTTAGCCTACTTCTTAAAAAATATATAATTTTTTAAAGACACTTACACACAAAAATATAGAATGTATTTTTTAAAAAACATTATAAAAAAACAGTAGGAGCATAAACTGGAACTATTGATGAACAAAAAATTCACTTTTGCTGATAATGTTTTGAATAAAAGACAAACCTGTCAAAACCTCAGCACTCAAACTCTCAAGTTCTTGACTAAATTCTTTTCTTTTCAGATATTTAGAAAAGAAGATAATGTTCAATCAATTTTCGCTTATTTTTGTGAGTCTTATTATTTTAGCCAGCTGCCAGAAACAACGGAATTCAAGTAAGTAATATAGGTCTAATTAAAACATATTCACTGGTATTCAAATTAAATTAATATCTTGTTATCTAATATAATCAATTAAGTAATTAGGTGTTTTTGGTTTGGGGGGGGGGGGAGATAATTATTTATTTATCGACATAAACATTACTTTTTACTTCGCGGGAGAGGTGTGTCACAATGTTATTGGTAGAGATAAAATTGTGTTGTAGGCCTATTTTCTAAAAATTCTCTGACATTCTAATGGGGGGGGGGGTATGCAAGATTAACTCTACTAAGATACAATTAAATGCCACGTTCGTAGAATGCCAGTAGGTCGACTTCCACAAGACATCCTATATGGCGATCCCAACAGAAGGAAGGAGAGCCGTTAGTCGCCCACTTTTACGGTATATTTAAACTTGAAACAATAAATATAGATACAATAAGTATTTCAAATACAGGCAGGGGCGCCCTTAGACCACTGCAAGCTACAGGGCCGCATTGGGCTCAAACTCCCATAGGACCCGCGTTAATTCTAAGTGTAAATTGTAAAATTAAATCATTATACCTTATATAATAACAGGGTTTCCAAGCCCCCTGGAAATATCCTGAAATTATTGATTATTATTAATCTCCTTATTAAACTCATAAAAATTTCATTAACAAGAATAGACACAATTGTCAATTAAGGATGCCAATCGTATGCGCGATAAAAAAAAACAGTATTATCAGCTTTCATTAAATAAAAAAAATATTGCAAAGACGAATGTATTTTCTAATACAAAATCTTAATTTTGACATTATGCTTATCCCTACCCAGAATGAATTTTGCAGGGCCAACCTTAGGCCAATGCAACCTATGCAACCGCAGTAGGCCCAGCACTTTTATAGGACCCGCGCTAATTTTAGGTGTATAAATTATTAAATTAAACCATTTTATAACTTATAACAGA
>JADKLZ010000003.1:38646851-38687327 GCA_021533235.1 Biomphalaria straminea | reverse complement strand
GACTTGTGAAGAGAGGCCACGTTTACTAAACTAGACCACTCAGTATACACCAAGGTCCAAAACATTCTGTGACTTGTGAAGAGAGAGCACGTTTATTAAACTAGACCACTCAGTATACATAAAGGTACAAAACATTCTAAACAAGATTCACGTTTTCTCATCTTCTTGACATGCAGACAACTGTTTCTTGTGTCTGTAGTTTGTCGTGCGCTATACTGTCAAGCTTAGTTTAAACAATAGAAGTCAAATTTCAGAAACAATGGTCTGAAAAACACAAACTGTTGATTGGCCAGTTGGATAATAGTTTCAAATAGGGGCTTTAGCACGTAAACATTGAACGGTGTTGCTGGAACAGATTGCGAGCTCGTTGTGTGTGTATTGAGAACTCCATTGATATTACTTGAACTCTAGATTGACTATATATAGCCAACATCAAGAAAAATTAGAATTAGAATTTAGAATATTTCACATTTTCTATGATAATATATGCTCTGGTAAGATTGAGACTTTAACTATCATATTTACAACATGGAAATACTTTGGCTCTACTGAGTAGCATATTTGTTTATCTTTTACTGATTTGTTGCTTAGACAATAAGATCTAGTATATGATAAGGTTGTTTTTTTTCCCAAATGTCTTATTTCTCACGTAGTTGATTTTTTGAATGATTTGTTTATATAAATGTGTACATGAATTCTGAACATACGTACCAGTATGTGTTGGCTGGGTAAAGGGATCCAGTTCTTTATATAAACATAGTCGTAACAAAATGAATGTGATGTGTTTTGAAATAAGAATTACATCTATTGTGTGCATAGATTCCCAAAATATTTATATAAATATCTAATAAAAAGAGGAGTTTTTGTAGCCCAACAATCTATGAAATTTTACGTATCGAGTGACTATTGTCGAATTATCATTAAGAGTTCATTGTTCCATATGCTAGGACAAATTTGTACAAATGCTCCTTCTTCCCTGGCGCTGTTAAAGCATGTAATGGGTTGCCTGAGTCATCCAGGAAAACCAATGACTTGGCAGAATTTAAGTGATTAACATGCATGACTAGATTGACCTAGGAACACTAGTAGGACATAATCATGTTTTTTTAAGTAACGTCTGTGTTTCATGAGATAAGATAAGAGAAATGTTTCCTATTATGAGTGTTTGGTCAGGGAAAGGCTTTTATCACGTGGTCAGGATGAGGGATTTTCTGAATGTAAGATTATTGATTCAAGAATTATAATAGAGCAATGTTCAGGGAAATTTTGCGCATCGTCTTCTTAGTCTAGATCTAATTATATTCTAAAGTCCTGTCATTGGAAATATTCAATATAAAAACATGGTTTAGTCAGCTGTAGTGTAATAATTGTAAGCATTGGAGGAAGAAAAGTTACAAACTAGCAGGGACAGAAGACGAACTAGCCGACCTAGTGATGCGCATTGACAAGACTTCAGCAGCTTATGGCATGCAAATCAATGCAGAAAACAAACAAATTATGACCAATAGCCAACAGGGCTTTACAAAGGCCATCAGTATTGGAGGTGAAAAGCTAACTGGCGTTAGCAGCTTTAAATACCTCGGAGCTATTGTCTCGGATGAGGGAACAAAGCCCGAACTAATGGTCCGAGTAGCACAGTCCACAGCAGCCCTTTCTAAACTTAAGTTAATATGGAAAGACAAAGGCTTAGCCCTCGGCACCAAAATCAGACTGATGCGCTCCCTGGTCATGGCCACATTTCTATATGCTTGTGAGTCTTGGACGCTGACTGCAGAGCTAGAGAGGAGGATCCTAGCAATGGAAATGAGATGCTACAGAAGGATCCTAGGCATCACATTTAAAGACCGCATCACAAATCAAGAGATTAGAGACAGGGTTACTGCAGCGATCGAATCCCATGATGACCTGCTAACTACTGTGAAGAAACGAAAGCTTAAAATGTATGGCCATGTAACAAGATCTTCGGGACTCGCAAAGACCTTCCTCCAGGGAACAGTACCAGGAAAAAGAAGAAGAGGCAGACAGAGAAAGCGATTGGAAGACAACATCAAAGAATGGACAGGCCTACCATTGAATGAGATTTTAAACAGGGCAAAGGATAGAGAGGGATGGAGAAAGATGGTCTTCAAGTCTTGCTTGGTGCCCCAACGGTCCACCAGACTAAGGGATAGGTAACAGGTAACAGTGTAATAATATCTTATCTTATTAAATATAGACGCTACTTCTAAAACGAAGATCATTACGTCAATCTAGTTATCCCAGTTTATTAATGACTTCAATTCTGCTAAGTAATTGGTTTTCCTGGTTGACAACCCAATCTGTAACATAATAGTATTAATATCAGGTGGCCGAGCCTTGCTCGGTTAAATAATTTCACAAGAAAGGTTATTTACCCGAAGTCATTTTGGTATTTTTTTTATAATTACGAAAATGAACGATCGGATAAAGACTACTAATTCGAAGAATTTCTTTAGTGTTCTGTTTGTTCTATATGTAAATTGGTAAGTTCAGACATTTAATCATACATCGGTACATTTAATTTCATTACTTTCCTTCCATAGTTCTATAATACATCAATCTTCAATAAAATGGTGCGCAAATGTTTAATTAGGTCCATTGATACTTTAAAACTCGTTCTTGTTTGCATTGTAGTAAGGTAAGCCTAGTGACGTAAGCAGCGTTTTTCCCGTTTACGTCATGGAAAACTTTCATTCATAAATTTTCCATTTCATTCATAAATTATTCTGACCAAAATTAAATTGAGACATTTTCATATCGAAATAACGGTCGAACTCGAGTTTTCCCGATGTGGCCAATGAGTTGAGAATTTTTTTCTCACTAATACGCACATACCTTGAAATTTTAAAGAAAATCGTTTGAGCCGTTTTCGAAATAAAATTTATAAATAAATATATATATATACAAGAATTGCTTGCTTAAGAGTATAGGATATGTACATTTGCACACTAGCGCGTCAGTGCAGCACCGCTGGTGTTTACGTAATAAATGGAGTTCCTAATATGTCTTCCCTCTTAAACACTACTTTGTTATTTGTGTACTACAAATATTCTACACAATCCATGCTCTAATAGCACCGGAGAACAAGGCGCTTTTGTAGAAATTTGTCCTAGCATATGGAACAAGAAATGTGCCTTTATCTTTGTGTCCTTCTGATTAGTTGATTGGTTTTTGTTTTGTATTTGAAGATTATGGTTCAGTTTTTTATATTAAAATTGCTACTTTACTTTTAAGTCTTCTATTGTCACTAAAAAGTATTTTTATTGAAACAATTGATGCCAAACAAATTAATGTTCTTGGAAGAATGGTGATACATTTTACCTTTTTCTTCCAATTGATTTGATTAACGTTACATATTACCTACAGATTATACTTGCTAGATCCCTTTTCTTCAGCCTATAATAAAACTTGTGTTTTCTTCCGGCCCCTTATGTCCTAATGTAGCCTAGACTTTTTTTTAATGAAAATAATAATATTACAATGAGAAGTGCGTCATTTATTCACATCGTTATATATTTATAAATGACACAATAACTACAAAATTCGAGAAACATTCACTGCAAAGACAGAAACAAAAACAAAAAAAAAGTCTTCCGTCCCAGCATGCATTATGTCAACGTGCAGGCTACGTAAACTCAAGTGCACTTTTAACTATTTCGTCGCTAGTCTAAATCGTTACACTTTTAGTACGTCATTACACAAATATAGTGTTGACAACAAGAGTACCTTCCTGCGCAAATGGGGGGACACATTTTCTTCCAGTCATTTGGTCATCCTTTTAAAGACCCCGTTAAAAACACAAGAAATTCTTTTTTTCCTTTACAAACACACTAGTTGCATGGCAATCTTAATGATGTTAGAGAAGTCCTCATGATTCTTATCTTATATATTACAGACGTTACTTCAAAAAAGAAGATAATTAAGTTCTAAGCATTTCATATGTCAGTCTAGTTATGCATGTTAATCATTGACTTAAACTCTGCCAAGTCAATCTAAGAAAAAGCCAAACGAAATTCAAGCGCATCACTACTCGGCCACCAAGTCAAGTGTAACTCAGATTAATGGCTAACTAAGAGTAATAGGATAATGAGAAACTCATAGTTACAGGTAACTCAAAATAACGGATTCATAGTTACAGGTAACTCAAAATAACGGATAACTTCCAATTGGAAGCTAACGCTAAGGCAGTTCTTTACAATCTTTTCTGATATCGTTTGAGCCCATCAGCTCTTCGGGGTGACAAGAGTTTATTCTGCGCACAGCAATCATGGGAAAATAACCATAGTAAAGACGAAGAAAGAGAAAACAATTAAACATTGAAAATGTTTGTCCTGCCTTTTGTGTTTTATTTGTTCAACATAGAATTAAAAAAAAAGGGGGGGGGAGAGCGGAGAGTTACTTAGGATGGGCATTTAAAGTGGATTGTTCTTATTTAATTTAAAAACAAGTGTACATAATAAAAAAAATTGAAATTAGAATCACGAGGTTAAGGGAATGTGTGAGATCAATCTAGTGTACTCCACTAGATCAAGGAAGAGGCTTACTGTCTACTCAAATAAACTAATACAAGTCATATAATGTTATATGCATTTAAAAAAAACAAATTGTTTCGGACTGTTATGAAAAGAGGCAGCCTCTTTAAAGGGATGAATCAGGGAAGATATAGATAGGGGAATACAGTGACAAACAACATTTTGAAAGTCTCAATGCCTTATTAGATGTAATTGTACGTGTTTTTTGGAAATTCCTTTAGATTTGAAGTTCATTACAAATTACACCCTAGCCCCAAAAAAAAAAACGACAGTCCAGAGGGCATATCTCACAATAAGGGAGTCATGTGTATATCGTGGGGGAATTATGCCAGGATCAGGATTTTTTTCGGGGGGAGGGGAAGGGGTTGGGGGGATTTTTTTCCCCTCCCCAGCCCCCCCCCCCGTGGAAAAAATATATGTATTTATGTGTGTGTGTACATAATTAATCTATCTTTATTACATTCTGAACTTTCTTTTTTCGGAGGACATTTATTGTGCACTTGAATATGTTGTTTCTGGAGTTAGTGGAAAAATTGTAGACTCCCCGCCCTTGCCAGCAAGAGGGTCTGAGGGAGCGCCGGTATTGAAAGCCAACAAAATGCATTATCCTGCTTTTAAAAAGTTTTATTTCAAAAACCTAATGTGCTATTCTTACAGACTTAGACCCTCCCGCGCCGTTCGGAGCATTTGGTGGCAAGCTGTTTCCACAAAAATCTGTCACTGGCAATGTCTGAAGCCTCTTCCCATCTGCTCTAAGGACCTCCATGAAAGTGTGGCGCCAGGTTGTACTAAGTTGTCATCGCAACTCTTATTATGTGTAATTCATTTTGTCGGAGAACATGTCCCGCAAACCTCATGTGATGCTCCTTCACAACCTTACTAAGAGGTCGACTCCAGTTTGGCATAGGATTTCCTTGATTTAGACCCGATCTCTAAAACTGACTCATAAAATCCATGTTAGCCATCTTTGTTGAACCACATTTAGTGTTTTTCAATTTCGGCAGATGACTATTCACTGCACTTGAGCCCAGTAACTGGTAGAAATGTGTAACTTCTCTTGACTACGCTCTTGGCATTAGGTGACAGTAGTTTGCTTTAGATTTTAAATCGAAAAGGTAAATTTTATCGTCAAAATAATCTGTTGTGGGTTTTTAATTCAAAACCCCATTTAGTTACGATCATAGAATTTGGTGACTGTAGTTTGCTTTAAAATAATATTGAAGATAGAGGTTTTCAACCTCTAAACTCTCTGTAGTGGGATTTTAAACTCAAAACTATCTGGATGGGTTTTAGACTTTAAAAGAAGATCATCAATAATAAATGTAATTTATATTTGCTAAAATGTACGCATCAAGTTGTTCACGACGACTAGATGACTAGCAGTTTTATCCCGTGTTTGTGTGTGTCAGTATGACTCATATGAGGGCCTAAAAGTAAACATTCTAAGAGAAACAAACCCACGACACATCGGACACATATACATACAAATATTAATACCACGACCTCTCTGGATAGCACGCTTGACTGTGTCACAGGTGGTCAAAGCTTTGTTTGGATGAGTTAATTGACCATCCGTCTGTTCTCTCTTCACCTGCAGACGATCAGTCCGTAAACAAAAGTTAATCACTGATTAGACTCATTAACCAAACGTAGAGTCTCACATTTTTAAGGTATGTTTTGTTTTTAATCCTTCAAGGCCTACTTTGTTTATTGAAGATCAAACCTGTGTTTGTTTTAAACTGTTGTTGACTGGTTTACGGAATTACTGAGGTGGAGACATTTGAAGGTTAAAACAAACCATCATTAGCACCTCAAGACCGGGGGTAGGGGTGGGTTAAATTTTTGAATCTCTATGTTTTAGAATAATCATCAGGTATGAGTCATCATCACTAGTAGGTAAAACTAATTTGCGCACCTAAAAATGAAATAAGAAAACTTGAGAACCAAAGACTAACCAGCCATATGTTAGAGAAAGTCACTGAATGTCAGTTTGACAACCTAAAGCCCAAGGAAACCGTGGAGCACTGAATGCACTGGGATCTACCAACTCAATAAAATCTTGAAGATGCGCTACATGAGATCTATACTTCAATAATAGTATGTCGACGTTAGTCATGATAAATTTAAACCTCATGACAAAACTGAGTATTGGACCTATATAAGTTTTACATTACATCCAAAAAGAAAAAAAAACATTCGCGCAAACAGAACACCAACGGTTTCAGTTTGTTTGTTGTTTGTTTTTTTTTTTTGTTTTTTTTTTTGCTACGAATCATGTGCATTTTTTTCTTTAATTAAGTTTTGAATCTTTACATCTACATGTCTTTACATGATTAAATATAGGCCTAATTTTCTTATCTACACCAAGCTTATCTATTTACATTTAAAGACGTTGAGCTTGTAAAACTCCATTGCATATAGAAACTGACTAAATTCACATCGTTGTTGTTTGTTTTTTTTACAACAGGAGTTAAAAGGACACAAACTCGAGGAGAGAATGTTCAATACATTACTTGTTGTTTTTATGGGACTCATTGTTTGTGGTAGCTGCCAGGATAATAAAAATACATGTATGTAGAATTTAAAATCACATTGACTTATATAATGGTGAGAAAAATAAATAAGGTTTTGTATCACTTATAAGTAGGGTTACCAGAGTCTGGCAAAATGAGGCCATGTCCATCTTTTTGGGGTCCTGTCCTCCATCCGGCAAGCATCGGCCTAAAGTATAAAAATGTCCGTCTTTTTCATAACACGTGAATACTATCATTCAATCGGTTTTATTCCATCTTCTAAATTAACTGCACAAACTCAGACAGCAGTAATGTGACATTTTTTTGACAATCTCCTTTAAATGTTTTTTTTAAGAACAGTCAAAAGAAACCAGCATTCTTAATGCACTAAGATTTTCTAGGATTTATTATGCATTCCAAGGCATAGCAATAACGTTGGAAAGGTGTTTTTGCTCATTAGCTCAGAAGGCAGCGAGAGGCACTTTTCTCACAGTGTACAAAATGAAAAAAGTCATACATGGAGCTCGACTAGTAGGTTTGCGCTACTGATGTATTGCTGGAAACAGGTGTTGTGTCTGAGAATTACAATACTAAAGATAGTCAAGTTCTACAGTCATTGATTTAATGAAATGTTTTATTAAACACAGTGTAATCGTATGCCTTCTCTTTTTAGTTTACTTTGTTTTTGTTTTCGTGTCCTCCTTTGTAAGACTTTGTCCTCCTATAGGTGTGCTTGTGTCTGGTAACTCTACTCATAAGGTTGTAGGGGGCCCTTACAGGTCAGTCGAAAGCACATATTACGTTACAAGCAACTAACTCAAAACAGCAGTTGCAGATTACAATGAAACTTAACTATAAAGAAATTATTTGCATTATATGTTCTAAGAGTGTGGAGTTTTAGTAAGATGAGGCCCTCCGTAGGATTGTGTGGAGGTCCCTACCCTCTTTCAGCTTTAATATGTAGGCAATTAATATTAATAGCATGTCTGTCATAATGGTGTAGACATAATTAAAGGGTATTTTTTAATTTTTTGAAAATCTTTTTTCCTTATAGTTAATATGCATATTTTTTTTACAAATTATATTTTTTGTGGACTCCTTTTGATCCCAACATCCGGCAATATTCCATGCACAAGTTTCTGTTTATCGAGGGACAAAATGCTTGTGCTCTTGAAGTGTCTTCTGTCCTTGATGGATTGGTTAGGAACTGCACGAAAATAAGCATCAAAACTAAGGTTCATCCTCAACGATGTACGCATGGGTGACGCGAGTTTGAAAAAGTGATGTAGCAGCGAATGACTTTAAAATTATGCCGAGTAGCCTACTGGGTATTTCAGAGAGAGAATCGGCTTATTCGACAGGTTAACACATTCAGTTTGATCACAACGAAAGATGATCTAAATTAGAAAACGTTTTATAAAGCCTACCATTATTATCTGTTATTTTTACCTCCAATGATCGACATGTGTCCCGCTTTGGCTCGCTAAATATCATTTCACCTTAGCTGGGAACATTTTAATAAATGTTTGGTTTTGTTTACAAGTATAACATAGGCGTCCCTATGACTATATAAATCTTAACTATTGTTTTATAAATGGGAAAAAAAAGGTTGCTCATTTAATAAAAAAAATAAGGGTTCGCTTTTAAAAGACCACAAACGATTATCAGTTGCACCTTTTCTTTTTATTTTTGTCAAGCTATAGAATATAATGAAATCGAATTTTCAATAGCGCTTATGGATTTTTTAAATTAAAACGTGACAAACCTGCGGACAGATAGACTACACAAATTCTACTTTTTCAATCGCTAATTTGCTTTTAAAGTTCTTTTTTTTCTCTGTCTTTACATAAAGCCTATTCCTGCCACACGGGCGATGCTTGCAATGGTCATACAAGCATAAGTATTATTAACAACGTTCTCTACTGCTGCAACCCTGGCGACGGTATTAGCATTGCAGATGGCATCATTCTAAACAATGGCGTCTACATCGGTAAACGAACTGTCACCATCAATCAACTGAACCAAGTCAACTGCGTCTGCACCGTGACAGACCCCAAAGATCTCGAAAAACTCCAAGAGATAGAGGGTCATGTGAACGACATTCTTCAGTCCGTTGGGCAAGGTCTGAACCAACTGGAGAACTCTTTAAACAATATGTTTAAAGATTTTTGATTGTTTTCGTTCCGTCTTACTTCCCATGGGATTGTTTACAATTGTATTAATATTGCTTCGGATTAATTTCGTTATTAAAAGTGCCATATCTTTAAAAATAAAACATTTATTATAATTTTGAATACATTGTTCGTAGTGGATCATTTAGAACTATAAATTAGTGTATTTACCTTAAAGAAATTAATCGACAGGTGAAAGTTATTAGTTTTTTTTTTATTTTTGTTCATTTCTTTATATGGAAAAATGTACAAATAATGGGAAAAAAAATAATAAATCAAAACTGTCTGATTTTGTATTTGTTTATCTCATAAAGATTTAGTTGGAAAAAAAAGTAGATCTTATAAATTGACAAAATGAAGGAGCATTAATTGTATAAATAAAAATAAATATTTATTGAAATATAAATATTGTAATCTAACCAGTTAAGGCAACAGCAGGACACTTTCTAATGTAAGAACAGTTTTTTTTTTTTTATTTTATTCCTACACATTTTCTATTCAAAATAATAATATCAATAGGAAATAAACCTCATTCATTTAGTAGTACATACAACAAACATGTTCAATCTTCTTTCTGGATAAATTTTTTTAGAAAAGAAACAAAAAAAAAACAACACATGATTATTAAGATTTCATTCTCACCATAGTAGAAGTAAAATTGAATGAGAAACAAGGGATGAGATTTTTGGTTTATTTTTAATGAAATGATTAAGATAAATTCTTGAAAACTAAAAGATTTTCTTATTGTAATTGATTTTCTTATGTTAACTTTAAGAAAACATATATTTGGCCTGTTTTGCCAAAAAATTTGAGTGGCATTTTACCATATCTAACCTATAGACTTGTGTACCGTGCAAAAGTTGGTATATAAAAACAAAGAATCTTTTTAATCAACAGCAACATAATGTTTTTTGAATGTTGTAGCTCATTCAAAAATATATTGTCATGAATTATATGAAACATTGAATAATTCATGAATTATATGGCACGTTGAATAATACTTTTTCTTGTTAATCAACAGAATAAAAACAGAATCATGTCATTAAATATTAGGATATTAATTACAATTGAAAAGTGGGATTCTAGAAAAATATATGCTTTTTGTTTTATAAACTAAATTGTATTTAACAGGCACTTTAAGTGAATGGACACCTTAACAAAACAATTTTTTTTTAATTCTCAACTGTGTTTTCTGAGACAGATTTTTAGATAATGTACCTATATTTACAATATATAGGGAAAAACAAAATAAATGTTTACATGTTCACTATTTGATACTATTATAAAAAGTAATAATGTATGCTATTGATATAAATTGAGAAAAGTTTAATAATAGTGATTAAAAGGGTTAATTAGCTATACTGATGAAATATTTTATGCTGCTTCATTACAGATTATATGTTTCTTGATAATTAAAAGATGCTTAAAGATTAATTTAGAAAAATGTTATAGACAAAAAGGATTTTAAAAGTTGAATATATAATGCTATATAAAAATTTTTAATGAATCTAACAAGAGAAATAGTATAGAAATTAAGCATGTTTTATATAAAAAAATATACAGTTTTATCAAAAGAAATACTATATATAAACAAAGTATATCAATAACATAACAAAGCTACACCTTTTCATAACTGAAATAGGTCAAGGGAACCATTCAAAGGATCGTAACTTCAACTAAGCAGCCATAGCGAAAGTCAAGCATGGTTACAAATATATTTTACAAAATATTTTCGCATATTATTCTTCAGTATAGTTTACTTTTGCCCAATTGAAATATTTTAAAATTAGATTAGAATCCATTATCAATAGTATTTAAAAAAATTAAGCCATTTATTAAATTAACCATTAACTTTACTTATCCCATGTTCTGTTAGATGATTTCTCTACATTTCTCTTCTATTTGCCGTTTTCAAAATATATATATATATATATATGTAAAAAAAAAAAATTATGAGGTATATAGATTACTTACATGATTGATAAACAGTATCAACATATTCAGTGATTTTAAACAGTTTAACCAATGTAAAGAAAATTCAAAACAGGATCAATTAGATTTAAACAAAAATCACCATTTGGAATTTTACAGCACAAAAACAAAATGTTATGTTATAAACATTTTCCCCTGACTGGCAATGTATTTCTCTGACGCTGAGCACTAAATAATAAAACAACTTTTATGTGACAAGTCACCTGATTTAACCAACTGAGTCATGCTGCTGATTGCTGACAGAGCATAGTAAAAACATGACAGTGTATGAAAGTATTGCTATACACACAACTTTGTACTACAAAAATTAAAAACGGAAAGGTCATTCCTCACAAAATGAACAACTCTATACACACAACTTTTTGTTGCTGATCTACTGTGTCATTGTCTAAACATAACTATTTAAAAAATAAAAAGGTTTACTAATTGAATCTTTGTAATAAATATTAATGGCAAGAGTAGCAGCTTTTACAAGTATCTATATGCTGCTAAATAATTATATGTAACACTATAGAAAAACATTATTGTCAATCAATGTCTATTAATAATTTTGTGTAAGATCAAATCAGCATACAGTGAATTTTCCCATGATTTTTAGTAGATGTACAAGGCACAGTTGATTATCACAGAAGTAATTTATGACAGGCTTATAAACTATCACCTATGGACAAATCTAGTACAGATTGCTCACATCTGGACACAACTCTTAAAATTAACAGCTGGCATATGGAGGAAAATTCTTGATACATATTGCTCACATTTGGACATAATTCTTATGTGGGATATGTGGCTGAGAGGCTTGGCTAGCTAGCAAGAGGGCAAGAGTTCAAAACCTGACCAGTTGAGTTGTTTTCGCTGAGCGCCTAAAGGCAGCAGAGGAATCTTTTTCCCATAAGCCCCCTCTCTTCACTTGTCCATAGCTCATAGAGCATGCTATAAGAATGCACTATACAAAAACAAAAAAATTCTAAGAACTGCAGTGCAAACTGAACAATAGTTCTAAAAGTATTAAGTTTGCCAAGTAAAATATTTAAATTTATTAACAACCTAAGGTTTAGTTATGAATGCTACTGCCAAAAAATGAACTGAATACTAGAACAATATTTTTAAAAATTCAACTTGAGGTTAATAATATAAGTGGGAAAAAATAAAAAGTCAGATAATAATAAAATAAAATGACCTGAATGAGATACGTGAGAGTTGAAGAATACAAAAAATGAAATAAATGTATAAATTATCTTTATATACAGAGCTTATGCAACACAGCGGTGACAAGCACATTAATTGCTGCAATTAATAAATTATTAAATAAATAAATTATTGGTCTTTTATACATTCTGGTAAATAAATGCCTATGATTACAAGAGAGAGTCATATAGTGTTATGAGACAGCATTTTAACAAGTATAAATTCATAGTTTAAAAAATAAGTGAATTATTAAAATACAAAGTATACTATATGTGTATAAATATATTTCTGTTAAAGTAAATAAATTTATATAATTTGCACCAATAGAGCAAGCTTTACATTTGTTGGTAAGTTGGTGATTTCAAATCTTAAATCTGAAGTAAATTTTTCCATGAATATTTCAATTTGTAAAAAAAAAAAATGTTTAACTTGGTGTTCATCAATTCCGACAGCTTTAAACTTGTGTATTTCATTTAATGTTTCATTTCAAACATCTTGAAGGTTAGAAAGAGTATCCCTGAGATACCAATGAAGCATTTTGTAGTTCAGGAAAGGATTGCATGGAGAGAAACATCTTATCACATAGAGAGAGCTGCTGGAGCAGTCATCTGCAATAGTCAAACGTTACATATGAATTTATCCAATGTAAGCTCATTACTTTGACTAAGAAATTGTTATGAAAAAAAAATCCATTTAAAATTGTTTTCTATTTATTTTAACTCATAAAAAAAAAGAAAATCAACTAAGGCTTCCTTTCTACCTCAAAAAAAAATGTTCAATCATCTAGTTCTTAAGTATTAGCACTCTTCACATTACATTACACTTAGCTTCATGTTGAAGACAGAATATCTTTACAATATTTATTATTAAAAGATAGCATCCTGTGCTGCTGGGGTGTAGTGGCTGAGTAGTAAAGCACTTGGCTTCTAAACCAAAAGGTCTCTGGTTCGAATCCTAATGAGAACTAGGATTTTGAATTTTAAGGTAGGATTTTTAAGATGCTCCTGAGTCCTTCCAACTCTAATGGGTACCTGATTTTAATTGGGAAAAGTAAAGGTGTTTGTTCATTGTGCTGGCCATATAACATGGTTATTAACCATTTACCCTAGAAACAAATCACCCTTACATCATCTGCCATAAAGATTGTAAGGTTTGAAATGGGGTACATACTTACTTTTATCCTGTGCTGCTGCCAGTGTTGGAGACATAGTGTAATCACTAACCAATAATATTTTAAAATTATTATCTAAGAGGTCTTAGAATGAGTCTATTAGATACAGATCTATGATGTCAAAAGGAAAATAAAAGCTTGGTTCACTGTGCTAGATACAGATCAATGAAACAAGAGATCTCAGAACAAGAGAACTCAATTCCTTACCTTACATTTTACATTTGATTATCAAATGGGGAGCAAGATAAACCATATAGCTGAAATCCAACTGGACAGCTTCATGAATTTACATCTTAAGCAAATTAGATGAAGACATATAAGCTAGAAAACAGTCTACACATTGATTATCTACTTGTGAACATATTTAACATTCTCACCTGCTAGGTGTGGCGGATGAAAGAGATGATGAGTATGCATGTAGCTGAGGGGAGCTTGTAGAAGAGGTCAAAGAGCTGGCTCTACTTTCAGAAGCAAAGGAAATCCTGTCAGACTTTGAGACCTGCTTCTTTTTTACTATTTTAGGTAACATTGATGTTGAAGAACTGAGGAATGGAAATTTAAATCTAAATCATGTATACATTTTTATTTCATCAACTCTAAGCTGTTGACAATAAATTATTTTTAAGGTAGGAATATTCAATAAAACCTTTACATTTTGTATTCTAGAATTCTTTATTTAAAAAAATAATAATAATAATATTAAAAGGTTTTAAAGCTAAGAAAATTAAGTTTTATAAAGTATCTCTATAGTATGAATATAAACAGCTGACAGATAACAATTTGTTTGTTTCAGTTATTAGTTTGAGAGATTATAAATTATACACATATTAAACGTGAGATATGCCTCAATAAGTATTTAAACAAGTTTCTTTAAAACTATTGCAATATATGTTCAATGACAAATTTTCATCAATTAGTTTTTTCATATAATTCCAGAAAAAAAAAACTAGTATATTATTATTGAATTTAGAAAACAAAATAGCAAACTAAATTTTACTAAACATATTAACTAAACCCATAAGAAATATGTTAATCAATATTATCCAAAAATGATACATAATGCAATAAACATCAAATATTTTTTAGTTAAAAAAATTATGAACAAAAAATTTAAATTAAAAAGCATTTTAAAATCTTAAAATCTCATTAAAACAAAAAGAAAAAAAAGTGAAAATAAAGATATTCATGGGTTTTTATTAATTATGTGAAATATAAAATATATGCTACTGCCTGAAAAAAGATATTTCAGATACACTGGAGCAATCACTGGAGCTTTCACTGAAAGTAAAGGACAATATTTGCAGACTACTGCTAAGTATAAAATTAATCTTATCTTTCACAGCTACAAATTGTTTATAACAACTTTTTAAATTTCCTTTACAGTATTTTAATAGTGCCTTGGGAAAAGAAAATAATTTTATTCTAGTCTAAAATTCCTAAAGGACAATAAGGGATCATCTTTTCATTAGAGATGTGAAGTAGTTCAGCAGACAGTCTTCCTCTAAAAACATACAGGTAATGTGCCATTCTTTCCTTTGATTCCATTCAGTGGCAACATCTAGATTCATTGTTGGGAAATGAGCAAAGAATACCAATGGTCCAGTGCCTAATTCTACACAGTACAAATATAGACTGTTTGGCCTAATTGCCCCCACCATGGATAATCTTATAATAAGCAACAAATATGCTTCTAAGCACCATATTCTTGGTCAGGCTCATTCCGAAATTTCATCCCTATATTCTTAGGTCCAATCCCTGTATACTGCCATAACTTGCTTTAATATACTTGAAACAACACTGTAAAGAATTTTCATGACTATGGTGACTTTAAGGTTGTGACTGTCATTGCTTTAGGTCCTAGTGATTCCATCCAGATGAAAGATTAGTGGGAGCAGTGTACCGTCTTTTCCTAAAAAGGCAGGTATTTTTTGTTTTTCTTTTCTTCTATTGATCCACCAGTTTTCAGATCAGCAGTCCTGAATTACTAAAAATTATGTAAAGTTACGCTATCAGACCTTGAATTACTGAATTACTTTTTGTTATTAGTTTGATAAACATAAACTGCTTAAATAGTGAACAAACAGAAAAAAAAAACAGGTACTCGAAATAATAATTCTTTACTATCTATAAGGTTAAGAACTTAACTACTGTCTATGTCTTATTAATATGTAGCAAGTCTTTTCTGATATTACCTGGATTTGAGACTACTATTGGATACAGTTTGCTTGACTTCATAGGATCTGATGTGAGAATTGGGTGGTGACCACTAGGGAAAAATTGAATAATATAATTTTATTATAGTATATGTTTAATATCAAGAAAAAAAAAAGTCTTCAGAGTGAGATATCAACATCTATAAAATGTTCCTGTTTATGAAGTGAATGGCTGAAGAAGATTTATGTTCTCAATACTATGAGCATTTGCCTGCAATGAATGTCTGGCGTCATATAGAATTGAAGGCCTGGGATATTCAAAAACCTTAAAAAAAATCTTAATGTGCTAGTATAGTAAGTTTCAAAAATTCTTTTTCTTCTAGCCAGCTTTTTGCTGCTGATCTGTAAACTCTTTTGCAGACTGTTAGTTCCCCTTTTAGACCTTGCCATCTATAGGACAGAAGATGTAAAGGTCATCTGTTTCTGTAGCCTAAGGTTTACGAGGGTGTCAAGTGGCCAGCACAACAACCAACCTCTTTACTTTTCCCCAACAAATGTCAGGCCCCTATTAGAGCTGGGTGAACTCAGAGGTGCCAAAAGATTGCGAAATAATAAATTGTCAGGATGTGAACCAATGAACCCAGGTTCAGAAGTCAAGCGCTTTACCGCTCAGCAAACCAAACCTTTTTTTTTCAGACTGTGCCAAGTAAAAACAGTGTACAAAGTTTCAAACATATAAACTTTTGTTTAGTAACTAATAATCACTTGTCATCTCAGCACAATTTAAGAAAGTAAAACAAGCTGAAATACTTTCTAAAAGCCTTGCTTATATTAAGTGAAACAGCATCAATTGTTTTGAATCAATCTTAATTGTACACATTTAAGTAATTTATTCTCTTATTTAAGTGTCTGCTATATTGCAAGTTGACAAAGAGCCCCTTTTACTTCGTGGGGAGAGCACTGTCTAAATTTTGCAAGTCTTATCTTCCATTAGCTTAGCACATTTTCCTCATAAAGCAAATTAATTAATTATGACTAAATGATTAAATAATTGTTTGATTTTTTTATTGATTCATTTTCTGTCATTGACAATGAATAATTGTGCAAAGTTTCAATCTGATGGAAGAATTGTAAGAGGGAGAAATAATGTGTAAAAGATTTTGACCGGGCAGAAGGGAGTGAGTTGATATAAGTGAGGTAAAATGCATATTTGCAAGTATGTTCTAGGCATATGTTTCACAAAATGAATGTATTCTCATGAGAAACAAAGATAGCCTTAAAAACTGATTTATTTCTAGCACAATAAGTTTTAGAAAAGTGTTGAATATAAGAAATTTTTTTTTCAAATACATTTCATTGATAATACCTGGTGTTTTGGATTAGAAGTTGGATTTTCTAAATGAATATTTTCCTCACATATTGACTGCAGTAATGAGATCCCTATTGAAAGAAAAAGTCCTAAATTTAAAAATATAATATTCAACAATATAGGAAAGTAACTTTAAAAAACAGAAATTCAAGCAATAATTACATTTAATATTGTGCCTCTTAATTAACACTGGAATGAATAAAATATAAATATACCTTTTTGCTCCATGTGATTGTACCGTAGCACCCACTGGTCTAGAAGTAGATTGTAATATCGAGGCTGTTCAAAGTATCTTAAATAATTGTGTGTCTGAGGTGTAGGGAATAGCCGTTGAAAATTTCCTTTACGACTATCCTCATCAATACTTTCACAAAGATGCCTTGCATCATCAGGAGTTAGAACATCAAGAATGGACTGCATGACTTCCTGTCATGTAACAAAAAAATTGAATTAACTATTGTTCTATTGAATTACAAGAAGTTTCATTCAGCAAAATACCCAGCATGTAAAACAATACATTGGAGAAAAAAAAATTGAATTCTTCTCTGTTGATATCTAGTCTACATTCAGTGTAATAAGTCATGTTTTTTTAACAAAATCATCCAAGCAAACAGTCTTCAATTCCCATCTGCATGAAATAATGATACAAAGTTTGAATACATTTCCTAGCAACCTGCATTGTTACTTGAACCAGAATCATTAGGGTCTCATTATCAGTTTTTTTGTTTTCTAATGCTCATGTGTGTTCCATTGAAACTTAATCAATTATGGCAGTGTCTTAATCTTCAAAACCATCATGGCAGTAAAGCTTGATCTCAAAAGATATAATTCATTTTACATTGCCATCATGATATTTTTTTTGGCTGATTAAATAAACTTTATTTAAAATATGTAATAATATTCTGTGGCAATCAGCCAGAATAAATGTTTACCTGAATAACTTAAGAAGATCAAGCTGAAATTTCACACAATTATTCATTGTACCTAACAAGACATGAATCAATTTAAAAAATTAAACAATTAGTTAATTAATTATTGATGATTAATTATTGTTTGATATTAAAATAAGGGGAATAAATGCTACTTAATGAGAGATATGGATGTATATACAGATCTATTCCCCTTAATATGTTTTGACATGTTTTTCTCCCACTTTCCATGCTCAGATCAAGTTGAAATTTTGCATAATTATTCATAGTTGACAATACAGGAATCAATCAAAAATTAACCAATTAGTTAATGAATTAATAATAATTAATTAATTATGTTTTATTTTGCAAAAAGGGAGTTAAAACCTGCCATTTTCAGATAGTTGGCAGGAGTTAGCTGCCCTTTTCCTTAGATAAGCTTTGTTTTTTAAAAAATGTAATCTTTTATTTAGCCTATTTAATGTAATAAGTTTTTTATTATGCTTTAATTAATTTTTTTCTTTTTTTTTTTCTTTTTACACTCAGTAAACATTAGACCAGTGGTCTTCAACCTTTTTTGGCCTACCGCCCCCTTTTCGTATTTTTTTCCAAAAAAAATTCCGCCAGCGCCCCCCTCTAAGAAAAACACGTGAATCGTGAGAAGGCAAATATGAACAAAATATCATCAATTTATTAATATCTATGCAATCAACAACACGTATCCTGCACGGGAGAAGACCGCATGTCAAAGGCAATCTTCTTTGGCAAGCTTCGAGTAGGAGGAGTTACAGAGGTGCCCACCTCGTTAGCGCTATAAAGATCCACTCAGGCGCCATTTAACCCTCACTGGCATAGAGGAAAGTACCTAACAGCCTTCCCTAGATGCAGATGTCCTCTGAAAGAGGCAGCTGGAGAGTTGTCACAAAAGCTGCGGGACAAACATTTGAGACTCAAAGAAACGTCATTATTGAAGACAGGTGCAAAAGATGGAAAGAAAATTTAAATTGACCGCTAGCAGACGAAATTCGAAATATTATGCAAGTCGCAACTAGGTTTGCGTAGTTATGTGAAACACTGCACTTAGTCTTAATCTTCGGAATCGAAGGCATTGCCAATATTATCATTATAACAAAATTATTATTACACACAAAAATTAATGTCATTGTCATGACTTTCTTTCAAATCCTAAGAATAGTCTCCTTTTAAATTGTTGAATATTAGGGCCTACTATTTTTAGGTTTAATTGTAAATGTGTTTATATTTTTAATTAAACATTATTATTGCTGAACTTACTACAAAGTGAAATGAAGCTAATGGGAACCCCGTGCCTCCTGCAGTCTGACAATATTAGAAATTTCAAGCTTTAAATTAGTCAAAGCAAGGCGAATGTCTCATCTAGTGGCTATATCCAGCCTATTTCTTTGCTTATTCATTAAGTTTGTTATGCACTAAATCTAGGTTAACCATGTATGTTGATGGAAAAGCTAAAACATAATTCCATTTTCGACCAAAGTTTTGGGATTTTACTGAAACATTCAAATGCAGCCACATCTCTGTTGTGCCTCCTATGTTAGCATTCTTTTTACTGAAGACATAATTTTGTAAACCTATTTTTGAGTTTGAGTTTTGAGGCACACCTGCAACTCAATTTGAACATCGGTAACAGATGTTTAATAATTGTTATTTATATTTAATTTTTTTTTAAATTTATTTATTTGCATCCTAGAAGCGAATCGTAATTTCTTCATAGCGCACTGTTATGGGAATTGCAGAAGTCGGTGTCTTTAGGCAGTAATTCATTTTTTAACAAACAAGTTACGTGAGATTGTAAAACTCTTTAAATAGATTTATATAAGACTTATCTTCGAGTCTGAAGATCAGTGATGAATGCAGTATTTCCCATGGCTCCACAGCCCTAAATGTGACCTACATATTGTGCCAAATTCAGGGCAAGCATAAACATTGTCCGCAGGTGGTCGAAAACCAGAAAAGTTCTCATAAACTACATGTTGCTCAATATTACTGGGCATTTTTATGATGCCAATTACTTTTTGAGATCTTAACATGACATTTTTGTTTTCGAAATACTGTTCAGTTTCGATTAAGACATCATCTTATGACCAATACATTCTAAGCGGCTATCACTATTTAACAGTTCACCTAGGCATAAGAAAATGACAAAAAAAAAACAAAAACAAAAACAAAAAAAAAACAACAGAGAATCTTTATGTACCAAACAACAACCAGTTTTGAGGCTTGGTTGAGATGCTTGAAAAAACTGACCTAACCATATAAGAACTTCGACGAATTAAAACACCGATACTCAAGTCCAGTACCTCAGATATAGGATTCAAAACGAGATTATGGACCTGATGGTTTATTTTCCCATCATCCTTGGTTGCACGATTGATGTTAGCAACAAAGATGCCGTTTACATAGCATTTTGTGGAGTTATTAGATTCAGAAGTTAAGCTGGAGAAAAGTTCCAGTTTATGTAGTTTAAAGGTCAATAGTTCAGTATTTACGTAAGATGGTATGTTTAGTATTTAAAAAGGACTTCAGTGTGAGTGGCGGACGATCCTGTTAGCTTGACATGTTACGATATATCCACAATATCTAGTCTACCCTTCCAGCGAGTGCCCCGCATTTGACATTCGCCTAGGGCCCACGCACTGGTAAGGCCGCCTGCGACAACAATCTAAGAGCCTAACATCTAACATCTTTTTCATTATTTGTTTATTTATTTTATCTAGTGGCAATTCACTAAAACTCTTTGCAATATTCCATTTCATAACACTCTGTCAATGTTTTTGTTGAAAAAAAAAGATTAAATTATTCTATTCTGTCTATTTGAATGTTAGCTTTAAAGTTTTTCTTAATTAACATTTACATATCAAATATTAACATATGTTGTTATAAGAGACTTTAATCTAAAAGACGTATTATCCACTTTTTTTAACAAATCATGAACGTTTATGCACTCAAAATCTAAGTAAACTAGACACCCTTCGATTTCAGCAGAAGAGTAAGAATTTTAAAAAAGAAAATGGGATTCCCAAACTTAGATTCTAAAGTTAAATCAGAAGCAAGCTAATTAGGCCTATACTTGTATATTTAGTTTGCTAGCTTTAATTTTCAAGAATTGTTTTATTTGTTTTGTTTCAGTGCACCTTTAGTTTCTTCTTTCCCCCTTTATACTCAGCGCCCCCTTACCGCCCCTTTTTGTGCCCAGCGCCCCCCTACCGCCCCTTTGGCTTCCAGCGCCCCCCAAAATCTCGAAAACGCCCCCAAGGGGGCGATATCGCCCCCGTTGAAGAACACTGCATTAGACAAACATATTTAAATTAATACCAATAAAATATCTAATTTAAAAAAAAAAAGAAAAAATTAAAAAAGAATAATGGTTTCAAAACTTAAGAATATAAAAACAAATTGTAACAATGGAAATTACAACAGAATGTTTAATTATTACACACTATGTGATGTTTCATCACAAATGCTTCCACAATGCTGTTTTTATTCACAGCTAACAATGACAAATATGGCAGCTAAAAGAAATAAAATTAATAAATTGAGAGCACAAAAAATTATATGAAATACTACTCATTCCTCAAGCCAAATTATTTTATCATAATTCTCACTAGATAAATAATTCATTCTGTGCCCAAAAAACTATCTTATCTTATATATTACAGATGTTACTTCAAAAAAGAAGATAATTACATCCCAATAATTTCATATGTCAATCTAGTTATGCATGTAAATCAATGACTTAAAGTTGTTGGTTTTCCTGGCTGATTCAGGCAGCCCATTCTATTCTCTAATGGCACTAGGAAGAAGGAGCAGTTGCACAAATTTGTTGTAGCATATGTAATAAGAAATGTGCCTCTATCTTTACATATTTCTGAGTATTTCATTATGTTTTATTTTTCATGTGTTTTTTATTTGTGACTTTTAAACAAGTTTTTAAGTTTGAATCTTGGTAAATAATAATATATTTTGAGGGGCTATTATAGAGCACTGTTATTCAAAGAAAGAAATGGGAGGACAACATAAAAGAATGGACAGGCCTGACTTTGGAAGAGGTTCTAACTAGGACAAAAGACAGAGAGGAATGGAGAAAGACTAAGGAATAGGTAAAGGTAAGGTTATTCATTAATCTAGTTTACAAGTGCACCCAAAATGCCAATGCAATATAAGGTTTTTCCTTACATGTTTTTGGGGTAGTTCAGTTATTGGTCAGGCTGTATTGAGCAGCAAAGTTGTAGAGAGTGAAAGTGATAGAAGTAAAAGGGATGTTATTAAAAAGTGCAGATAATTTACACTCATGTAATATTAGCTGATGCATTCCAATTTATTAGTACATTTTAGAATAACAAAATGGCTGTTATAGTCTAAACATATAAGCAATTCTTGAACAAAGCTTTTAACAAATCTCTCTTGTACACAGATTAAAACAAAACAAACAATCAATTAGAGTTACTAAATTGCTTAAGCAATGACAATACCTCATCTTGAAACTTTTGACAGAAATATGCATGTTTGGCACGCTCGTCTGGTGACAGCTGAGTTGTAAACAGCCGCTTGTCCATACAGAATTTGTTTGGTGGAGCATATTTACTGAAATAGATTTAACATTTCACAAAAAACTAGAATAAAGTAGTGGTTTTCTTAAGCATTACAATAACATTTTTATTTTCACAAATTTTAAACAAAAATGTTTGGCTTACTTCAATTTTCAAAATGTCTGAATATCTACATTATCCATTGTTCAACTGACGTATGGATTTCAAAACCAAAATAGAAAAAAAGTTAGAATGCTCAGCAAATGAAATAGTTATGAGGAATTATATTTCATTAGATACAATTAGTATTAGCTAAATAATGAACAAAATGTACATTTCCTTCAGCCTGGAATTAAAGACATTTCATCGACAAACTTAAATTTAGGTCAAGATCGAGTAAAAAGGTAACCACTATTCAACCTTGACAAATATATAATCTTATTGCTTGACATAATTAGTTTGCTTTTAAAAAGCCAGTCTTAAGAACAAATAAATATTCTGATATATGAAAATAATGTAGTTACCTAAGGTCTATTTCTGATGATGTAGAATTTGGGTGAGTATCTCTTGCATCAGGCAATCTAAGACCAGCTATATTCATCATATCTTTAATCAGTCCACTTTTGATGTCCACGTCAAGCTTTGAATTTGAATGCAAGCTGTTGATAAATAACTTAGTGCTAGAAAATGTAAGTCAAATTAAATTTTCAATTTGCAATTAAGTTATCCCCATATCAGCAGCCCTAAAATTTTTATTTTGATATTTTATTTCAAACTTATGCAATATAACAATATGCAACCAAAAAAAGCATGGCATTAAACTCTTTAAAATTTTTAATTACCTTGGAGAGATATTAACTTCTAAAATCCAAGGTTTGCAGTTCTCATCTAACAAGACATCAAAACCAAAGAGTTCATGGCAGCAATATCTACTATGAACATTTGCTTTTGTTGTGCTGTTGATGGATGAGTCTCCACTGGAAATTAATACAAAAGTAAAAAAATTATTAAAACAACAAAGTATTTGATCTAAAATAATATCAAAGGAATTGTTTGATTTTATTGTATATTTGACCCATAGTAATACACAGTAAAGGAAAAATTCAATTACCTAATGATAGTTTTAATGATGAGATCTTTAATGGTATTCCAGACAGCAGTCGTGTTGACTCCGTGTTGTTTTAAATACTCCCACAATGATTTCAGACTCCTACAATGCAAGAAGCATCACTAATATAGAACATTGGTTACAGAAAGAAAAAAACTTAAAGAGAGATAAAAATTTGGTTCTTAATTTATGTCTAACTTTATTGGAATGAAGGAGAAAGTTTAAAGAAATAATTTTTGTAGGAAAATGAAGCTCAGTGTCCAACTACTAATTTAATTACAAAATTATTTCATCAAGAAACTAATAATTTTTATGATTTTTTTTTTCCATCATGAGAATCTTAATCTCCTGTAACAATTTTATAACTGAAAATAACAATCAAAATTACTGACCATAACGATCTAAATTACTGAGCATAACAACGTAAAAACATTAAAAGTTTTTTTTTGGATGAGAAACAGGAATTAATTAAACTTTATTTAGATTTTGTTTTATTTCAGCTCACATTTACTTATTTCACTTACCATTTGTGACCTTCACAGTTGCCAGTATTAGAGTTGCTAACGTACTGTGTATTTTTCTTGTTGACACTGTAGTTAGTCAAGTGGATGAATCTATTACTGAGTGATTTTGTGGAAGATGAATACCTGAAATTAAAAAAAAATAAATGTTAACATCTCCATGTTGTTACATGAACTACTTGTCAGCACTTCATTGGCCTAAATGCAATTGCTATATAACATAACATAGAAATAAAATTTTTACAAGTTTAATCATTTACAATATTCTTACTTGCTAGAGGCAAAACGAGCTAATCCATCATTATAAACATAAAGTCGTAGGGGATCATATGAGCTGACATAGACATAAATTCTCATATCAAATTTGCTGCCATTGATAAGATATGGGCTGTGGATATACCTGAAAAAGAATTCATGTCTATTTCAGAAGTACTTATGAATATTTTGACCATTTTTTCATATAAAAAAATTAAAATTGCAGCTTTCAACTAAACAGAACATATTATATTTAGTACAATAGCATTGTTTGGCTAACCAACAACAATCAACTGTTATATGATTAAGTGTACATGATTTTAGATAACTAATGTATATTTTTTTAAAATTATTTCTAAGCTAAATGAAGTTTCATAAGGGTGTGTATAAAATTAAGAATTGTTTTCTCATTTCATTTCAACTTACTTCTGAACTATTACTGGTCGTTTTCTAGGAACTTGAGACCACTTACTGATTACTCTGATACCTTGACCTCTGGCTGATGCTGGCTATGGAGAGAAATAAACAATATTTTTATGTTTCTTAGTTATTAGAATACAGTGGCATAGATAGGGTTGGGGGAGGAGGTCAAAATTCTAAAGTCCCCTCTTGAGGAGGGCCCCCAAATGAATGTCCTAATTTTTTTTTTACATTAAATATTAAATATTAGGCCTTTGCCATACTGTAATCGTGCCATCCATGTGAAGTCAAAAGTGCTAGACAGCATTGATTTAGATGATGTTAAAATCAACTCAGGTGCTATTTTACCCCCACTGGCATAGAGAAAGTAGCTGGCAGAAGATTGCCCCTGAAAGAGACAGTTGGAGAGCTCTCACAAAGCTGAAGGTACCATATTTAAGACCCCCTCAAAAAAGCCCTTAATGAAGACAGTTCAGAGGACAAAAAGAAAATTAAATAGCCAGTGGACAACAGCTTTGCCTGCAAGATATGTGGAAAAATATGCAGGTGAGAACTGGGTTTGCTTAGTCATGTAAAACACTGCACTCATCTTTAATCTCCAGAATTGAAGACATTGCCATTAAGTAGGAAAATAATTGATTAGTAAAAAAAAAAATGTTTTATGATAATGTAAATAAACAGGGAGAGTGGCAAAGCGCTTGGCTTCTGAACAAGGGGTCCCAGGTTCTATTCCTAGTAAAGACTGGGATTTTTGGATCTTTGGGCACCTCTGAGTCCACCCAGCTCTAATGAGTACTTGACATCAGTTGTGGAAAAGTAAAGGCGGTTGGTCGTTGTGCTGGCCACATGACACCCTCTTTAAACCGTAGGCCATGGAAACAGATGACCTATAGACCATAAGGTCTGAAAGGGGAATTTATATATATAAATGGAAATATGTTTTATCAATTTGTGTACTATTTTTAATAGAAAATCAATTGATAAATTTGTCTTTTGTAGTAATGTTCTTAGTTTTTAGTATTAAATAGATCCCTCTAATTCAAAATAAATGGTGATGTAGGCAAAGTTCAAATGAAATGTAGTTTCTAGGTATCATTTGAAAATATAGATTTCCCAAACCCTAACCCTTATTTGATATCAAACAAAATACTTTATTACCAATAATTAATTGACTAATTGTTATGTTTTTTAATTGATCCATGTTTTGTTAGATAGAATAAATAATTATTTAAAATATCAACTTTATCTGAGAATACTTGAGGGAGAAATAGCATTAACAATTATTTAAGGTTTTAAAGGTTGTTGTTGCCTGGGATTGTCAATGGGAATAAACTCCCATTGTCTATAAAAACACCCAAAGGCATGTGTCTCAGATAGCCTCTAACAACTAAGTCCAGCACCTAGCCTACTTGTTTGGCTTAGATACTAAGCCCGCTAAAACTGCTCTTACTAACAGGTGATGGGGTGAAGGTGGATACCTGGCACCAGAAAAAATGGAGCTTTGGGCAGATGGAGCTTGTCAACTTAGTAAGCAATTCATCTAGGAGAGGGGAACTTGAGGTACTAAGGCTTCAGAAGACAACCTCGATGAAAAATCAGGAGTGAAGCCCCTTAGGCGTTGGGAGTATTAAAGCTTTGAAAGGGGACTAAACTCATCATATTTAGCCATATTTGTCAATACTAAAGGATTAGTTCTCCTTGTTGGTATCAAACTAAATCATTAATTACTAGACATTTGTTGTATATTTTTATTGATTCATGTCTTGTCTATGCCTATGAACATGGGTGCAAAATAACATGTACAAAATTCTTACTAGACAGAGTGCGTTGATATAAGTTTTGTAAAAAAAAAGTGTCAATGTTTTCTTTTATAAAATAGAGAGTTATAAACTCAGCCTCACTAACGAAGCTATTTTTTTTTTTATTTTTTTTCTTTACCAGGAGATAAAAATGAGATTTTGAAAGCTTTTATTTTCTATATCAAAATTATAAGAGTTAATATTCATTTTAACTAAAATTAGGTTAAGTTTTTCAATGCGCTATTGTTGCTTTACACTGTGGACTTGTCAAAAACTTACATTAGGTTTCTATAGGGTACTTTTTAGCTAGGGCAAAGTAAATAGGCAAAATTTTGAAATCAATGACTGGCATTAAAATATTGTCAATCTATAGTAAAAATAAAACAACTGATAAACTAATTGAGGTTAATAGACTACTTACAGGTTTAACAATCCATTTCTGTTTTCCTGATCCCTCCTCCCAGATTCTCTTCAACAGCTTATTGTCTGTTGGCAAGACAAAAGTTTGAGGGAAAAAGTTGAATTCCTTTTTGCCAAAGTGAGCCTGCATCCTTGAAAGATTTCGCCAAAGTTTGTCTTTACGTCCAATGTTGAAAGATCCTGGAAAGTGGTTCAGCTAAAGAAATATAATTTAGTAATTAATAAAAGAACAAAAATCAATGAAAACAAGAGAGGTTTAAAAAAAGTATCAAAAGTATTTTAAAAAATATATAATTTTTAAAAATAGAATTTTTCAATAAAAACATTTCCAGATATTTATTTTGCATTGTAAAACTAATTCTTGGCTGAATTTTATTTAATAAAAAAATGACTGCATCATAAAATTTAGAAAGAAATCTTATAACATAAAAAAATGTTTTTAGATGTTTTGTGTTTTGATTTCTTCCCCCCCCCCCCAATTAGTACAGTATAGGCATCAAGTTTGAACATCAATTGGTGACATAGAGTTATAACCACTTTTTTATTCGACATGCTAGGACAAATTCATTCTTCCCTTGTGCTATCAAAGCATTGAATGGATTGCCTGAATCAACCTGGAAAATCAATAACCTAGCAGAGTTAAGTCTCTAATTAACATGCATGAATGTTTATTTAGAAATGTTATAACAGTTCAACTGTACCTTTTGAAAATCTCTGAGTTGCTTAAAGCACTGAGCTTTCATATGTTTGCCAAAACATCCCATCCATTCATAATTTTCTAGAGGCAGAATTTAAAATATTATGACTAATAAAATCTCAATTGATAAATAATTTAATATTTTGTAATCACCAACAGAAAATTTTATATTGTCAAAAAATCATAACTAACATACACATCAAAAAATTAATTCAAAAGTGAGTTATAAGAATATGCTTCAAAACTATATATTTCCAAATCATACAAATTGCTTTTTAATAAATAAAAAAAAGGAAACTAAAATAATGTAAATATATATTTTTAAAAATAAAGCCTACTTTTTGTAATTCTAAAGCCTATCCGACCAATAGCAGTTTTAACAACAATTGGTGTTATAGGGCTAAGTTTCCATTTTAGCAACTTTTTGAGTTCCCAAGGTAAAGTCTCAGCTGAAAAAAATAAAATGAAGATGATTTTAAAACATTAATTGTACAAACAAAATCTAAATGTCAAGTTAAAATTTACTTTAAATAGTTAAAACATTCAGATTTTATTTCAGCATATTTTTTTTCGGTGTTTGAAAAAACAAAATGACCCATTTTAAAAAACAGGGTTGCATTGCAATCTATAAATCCTTGATACATTATTGTACGAAATGAAGTTCACATTATTTATAACAAATATCTTTCCTTTTATATTTTCACAGGGGTGGTAGCTGCTTGGTAAGGAACTTGGCTTTACTTTTTTGTGGAACATGATAATATGACAACATATTTGATTTGTAAAGAAAGTGTAGCTGTTTTAAAATACAACAACAAATAAATGGCATAATGAAGCAAATATGACAACATTCTTGGTTTGAGCAGTGAATAAAAGATTATTAATGTACGTCAAGAGATTGGAATATTGATGTGACCAAAAAGACACAAGAAAATGAGTCGGTTGTAAAGCTAACTACAATGTTGCTCATATCTTAAGTAGAGAAATAAAGCCATTTTCAGACCCGTGAAGAAAAAAAAAGATAAATTTCTAATATCCCATTAATTAATGAAGCACTGGATCTACAGGTTTCAAATCAAATAGTTTCAGGTCAATTTGATTTTATAGGCCTACGTTTATATGTTCATGTGGCCCGCGACACAAGTTTCAAAGATTAAAATTAACAGCAGGTCAAATTAGGCTGAGCATCACGGATATAGAAGAAAAGAAGTTTGAATTACACTAAGGAAAGAAGTATAGAATGAAGGAAGGAGTTAGCTATTGAGACAATGATCAAAACTAGTCTATGGATCAAAGCTAGTAAAGGATGCAAATAAAAAATGTTTTTCTTACTTTTTTCCCCTTCCTCTACAAAGTTCAGTGTTGGCGGGATGTTTTTAAAAAGACTAAATATAAAGGCAGGTTTAATAACCACACTGTTGGGAGAGACTGACTTAAGAGTTTGACTTTTGGTTTCTTGGATTGTTGTTATAACAGGTTGTCTAGTAGGGCTTGTGCTTCTAGTGGAGTAGGACTCAGATCCTGCTAGAGAATAAAGAAAGAAAACATTCATTTCTTTAATATTACTTTCTTTTTAGTAAGCAACATATATGAGGACGGCAGTGTTTCTCCAAAATAAGGCTCCACAGCCATATGAAAAAGTGTTCGAGATGAACCATAGTCATTCTGCGACTGTAGGAGGCCAATAATATCAATAATATCTGCCACTATATGTATATTACATACTCGCAGCTTGCAACTTGCATTAGAAATTACTGTTAGCTTTATATATATATATATATATATATATATATATATGCTTAATGGATACAGACAGAAAAACAGACAGATAGATAGTAAGAGAGATAGATATTATCAAACTATTAAAATCAAATGTATCTATATGATAAACTTAATTCAAACATATTGCTTATTTAAATGTACATCAGTTTGAAAGAAAAAAAGATTCACACATGTTTTCTGTTGTGAATGTTATTTTGGTAAGAGTTTTTGAAATAATTAGTGAATGTCAACTTTTAAGCTGCCTCCCTACTAAGGTTATACAGTACTAATGCTTTCATGAATGATATGATGTAACAGAGATTAGACAGCATGAATACCAGTCACCATTTTTATGAATCTAGTTTTTAAATGTTCTTTAAACATTAATTCTTACAGTTTTAGTATTAATTTTAAACTAAAGCCATCAATTCACAATTTTATTCTAGATATTCCGCACTGTCTCCCAAGTAGCATTTGAAAGCTAAAGAGCTATAGTCATTTCAAGACTCACCATCAGAACTATTTGCCTCATAGTAAGACTCTAAAGCTTCTTCTTCTCCATCTTCATCACTACTCTCTCCATCACCAAGTTGTCTCTCTCTAAAATAGTAACAAAGTACAAATAGTGAAATATTAAAATATTTGCTACAAATGATGGTTAGATTTTCTCATTTATTCAAAAAACATGCTCATTAAATTTAAAAAAAAATTTAAACTAGATATAAATTTGGATGTGCAAGTAAACAAAATTTATATTAAAAAAAAATCAACAGATCAGCAAGGGTTATATTGCATGTGTGTGCTATTAGCCATTCCCTACATTTCCACCAACCAAGTTCTTCACTTCTGTAACCCAGCAACCTCCCAAATAAATAACAAACTTTGTTAATAAACTAACATGATGTGTTCACAAAATTAAAATATATCTTTTTAATTTATATGAATTTTTTTTAGAAGAATTAACTTTTTTTTTTAAGTCTTAAGAGGGTAAATATTAAAGTATTTAACAGTAGTTAGTGCTGTTGTTTGTGTTTTTTTTTTTTAATTTATGTTTTTCATTAAACTTTTTTTCTATTTCCTACAAGCTACCACTCAGCAGACTATCATAATTATAAAATAAAAGGGTTTTGGTTCTAATTAGTACTCACTCAGATGGAGAAAATTCACTGGCATTATCTGCTTCTGATTCTGTACCATAGTTACTGTTGACTTCCTCATCGTCACTTTGTGCTTGGTTATTTTTGCTATCAATAACATTTTTGGATTCTTCTAGGATTGTTCTTGCTGACACTGGCCTGCCCTCTGTAGACTCATAATCCTTATTCATACAATTTTCTTCAGCACTTGGAAAAGATTTCTGTTTAGTGATGCTAAATCGTTTTAACTTTTTAAATTCTTCTGATTGCATCTGGTCCACATTCTTTTGTTGTTCTTGTGCTAGTTTCAGAATATGAGTCCTGGATACAAATTGTTGAGGGTTAATCTCAGATTGAGGTGGGATAACTCTGGTACTTGATTCTTGTGACTTCAGTTTATTATCATATCTTGAAAATTTCTGATCTTGAGGTGTCATTATATTTAAGTCTTTTTTAACTAACTTTGCTTCAATTTGGTTGTAGGTAGGATTAGTTTTAATTTCTGTAACTGGCTGTTTTATATTTTGAATGTTTGTATTGATCATTTTTGAAGAAATTTTGGTTTGCTGTTGCATGGAAGCATTTTGTTCTCTATAATTCATTATCATGGGAACTTGAATTTCAGTATTATTTTTTTTTCCTAAACTATAGTGAGCATAGTCATTTGTCACTGATTTAGCATGTGGGGGATAAAAACTAGTGCTTTCTCTGGATAAAGGCCTTGAATGCTGCACATTTGTAGATTGTTTTTTGGTGGTGGTAGCTGTTTCAGATGACCTCTGTTTTATCTGCTGTTGAGCT
This sequence comes from Biomphalaria straminea, assembly GCA_021533235.1. Lineage (NCBI taxonomy): Eukaryota > Metazoa > Mollusca > Gastropoda > Planorbidae > Biomphalaria > Biomphalaria straminea. Next base: position 38,655,829 of record JADKLZ010000003.1, on the reverse strand, counting down.
ATCTCATTTTTGGACTTTAACTGTTCCTGAAGAAGTTTCAGTTGTTGATCATTGTACAGAAAATCATCTTGGCTAGTTAATTTTACTGCCATTTTAGTAAGGTGATCCTTATCTTTTAAATGAGGCTTTGCTTGTTGACTATATAAGCTGTAGCTTTCATTATGATTAGCATTGTTCTCATTGGAGAAAGTTGTTTGGTGGATCGAAACAAGATCTTTTGAAAGAAAGCTAACCTGCTGAGGTATACTGTCAACTGCTGGCCGTAGGTGTTTATGACTAGAAACTATTGGTCTTTCTGACAATAACTGATTATTTGCTGAAGAAGTTGTTAAATATTTTTTTTCTACAGCGATTAGATGTTTATTATCTTTTTCTAGTATATAAAACTTCTCTATCTTTTCAACAGCATCAGTAACACTCTTCAGATTCATTTCTTCTTTATTTACACCTGCCATACTTTTTTGGGTAAGTGATTTTCCTGTAAAAGAATAAATTGAAGAAACTTATTTACTGAGAAAGAGAGTTAATTTGATAACAAATTGTCAAAATGCAACCTTAATTTTAAATTATTGTTACAGTTTTGAAATTGTTTCAGTGTCGTTGGACAAATTATTCAGACATTGTAACTCAAGAATAATATAATAAAGAAAAAGGACAATATAATAAAGAAAATTTATATTTATGTTAACAAAAACAATTTTTAGTTACTTTTTAAAAATATTATAAGCAAAAAATTCATTCTGTACGGGGGGGAGGGGGGGGGACTAGGTCATATGGAAAGGCATGGAATATAGTCCCTATACTCCTTAGTTGTCTGAATTTCTCTCATACTTTTTCCCTACATCCAAACCTAATTAACCTCATTTCCCACACTTCCTAATTCCAATCCTGACTCTTACACATTTTATCTATTTTTTTTATAACATTGCTCTTTTTTTTCACCCTTCCTCTTTTTTTTTTCCATTTTCCAAATCATAGATAAGAATTAATTAGAAAGAAATACTATTTTTTGTTCAAATGATGTTTTGTTTCTCAGTGGATATTGGAAAGAGAGATTTAACATGTGAATCGTCTTTCTTCCTTAATAACCTGGAAGTTGTCACTTGCTTGAGAGCTATTAAAGTTATTCTTTTAATAATCAATTAAATTGTTAAATAAAACAATAGAAAAACTAAAAAAAATAATAATAACAAAGTATGTGAAAAATCAATTATTATACAAATTAATTGCTAACAGTGGGTAAATAAAATGTTAAAAAAAAAAACAGGTACAGATTTTGTTCTGATTTTTTTAATCTTATAATATTATATAATGATGATTGTTGGCTGGATTTTTTTTATACATGTTAATGAGTAACCAAGTTCAGAGTGATTACCTGTAATGGCTTTGGTGTTTTGATGATGGCTTGAGTGAAAGGAATCAACATTAGAATCAGTTATTGGTTTCCCACCTGAAGATTTCTCAAAAGGGATTTCTGCCATTTTTTGAATGTCAGCATAATTTATGTCATGGGGCTTGAAGATTAAGCTTGAAGGCCTACAATCTTCTTTTGTCTGCAATGGCATGCTAGATGCTAAATAGGAGTTATTATGAGGCTTCTGCATCTGGTGGATAACATCAGGATGTTGAATTTGTAGTTCCAAAGCATTCAGTGGAATGCTAGAGGCAAAGTAAAACATTGTTTCAAGGACTTGTTTGTTTAAATATTTTTTATCAATGGGTGAGGTCTGACCAACTTTTTGAGACCCATTTTGCAGTTGAGACTTACTACCATCTGGAGCATCATAGCACTCAAGATTTTTTTCTTTGTTACTGTTAGCAGGTCTTAAAAACACATTTCTTTTAAAATTTTGTTGAGGGACAGCAGGTGATGTGTATACTGGTACTGATGTAGAATAATTAGAATTGTTATCACTTAAAATATTTTGAACATCAATGGCACTAACAGGTTTGGAAAAAGGGTTCAAAAAGGAAGATGTTCTTTTAGATCTCTGCAATGTTTGTGTTTCTGAGAGTGTCTGTTTTGAAGTATCACCATTTTCACAATTAACAATCTGGCATGGATCGATTATCTTACCATTGTTATTTTGAGTACAGATCAAATTATGTTCTTCTTTAAAACTGTTTGAAGCATTATTCTTTAAGGTTGGCCGACTAACTTGCTGACGGAGAGGTAATTGTTTTCTCAGAGCTGTGTCATCTGAGCCGGGTGTAGCTTTAGTTGTGATTGTTGATTCTTCATAAAATGCCTTTTCTCTATTTAAAAGACCTCGAGTAACATCAAGATTCATTGCTAAATGTTTTCACAGTAACTTTAAGCTACTTGACTGTTAAAAGGAGGCATCCATCATGATTGAGCATCACACCTACAAAAAAACAACTTATTAGTTTAAGTAAAAACTATAATATAAGTATAAAGCAAAGCAAATTTCTTTTTTTTTTTCAGTTGTTCTTATCTTATTATATTTGTGGTGGTTAACATAGAGGTGCCCTACTGAAATGCTTTAAAGACCAGCTTTGGTGCCAACTTGCTTTAACTGACATATAAGAAGGCACCTGATTGCAAGCGGCTTCAGAATGAGACAGCTGGTGGTCACTTACAAAGGCCCCGGGATACACATTGAAAACCAAAAGAAAATTTACTGCCAAGGACAGGCGTAGATGACTAAAAGAAAACCTTAATCAACGACCAGCGGACAATGGTTATGCCTTGTGCTCGATGTGGCAAAATTTGTTGGTGCCAGCTGGGGCTAAGCAGCGATGACAAATACTGCATTCCTCTTCAGATAAGTTTATTACTATATTTGTGGTTTATCTTAAAGTTTAAAACCTTACAATATCAGCAGAAAAAAATATAATACTCCTTCTGCACAAGATCTTTTCAACTGGCATATTCCTAAATTTTAAATGAGTGGATTCCTTTTTTAAAAATTATTTTTAAATATTTAGGTTTCAATTATTGTTTCTTTCAAGGTAGGGTTAGGGTTATGCATGAGATGCGTGGTGGAGAGGCTTAGTACGCTTGAACTTGGCTCAGTTTGGCTACCTAAGAAGGGGGCTCGAGGTTTGACACCTGACTTGAGAAGAGTTGTGTTTACTGAGCACCTAAAGGCACCCCCAAAATCCTTCTCCCAGATACCCTTTCCGCTTGTCCTCAAATGAGCTTGGACCATAGCACTCTGAGCATGCTATAAGCATGAAAGTAGGCTATATAAAAGCTATAGTTTATTTATTTTTTTTTAGGATAGGACATACAAAAATTTTGGGTAAAAAATGTCTAGAAAATAGTCTAGAAACTGAACTAATTTTGCTTTTTCAAATCTTATTTGTAGTCAATAATAATATTAGGGTAAGATACTAATGTGATATGATGAAATAGAATGTTAACTGACAAGAATGTTTAACTTTCTAAGATAACTGAGTCTTATTCTGAGTGAGACAGGATAGTTTGCAGCTGGGTTCACTTTAGTGAACTGAGTCTTATTCTGAGTGAGACAGGATAGTTTGCAGCTGGGTTCACTTTAGTGAACTGAGTCTTATTCTGAGTGAGACAGGATAGTTTGCAGCTAGGTTCACTTTAGTGAACTGAGTCTTATTCGGAGTGAGACAAGATAGTTTGCAGCTTTGACTTTAGTGAACAGCTGGATTACATTTAGTGAAAACCATTGTATATATTATATGTCTTCTGCTTATTTTCTGAACACACAAGTATCCATACGGCATTTTATAAACGGGTAATTTAGTTGTTTTAAAACTTGTTTTTTCTAAAATATTTTAAGAGCTATATATAGTTCTATTTTTTTAGCACTTTAATTTTAAAACTTTTTAAAAATTCTTTGTTGTTGTGAAGAATTATCTCTCTTTGCTTAGGAGTTAATCATGATATATTTTTAAACCTGAAATAGTAGCCTAGTAAATAGGTTAATGCTGCCTAACTATTCTTGACTAAATTTATTAAATCTAAATCAATGTAGAAATTATGTTACAACATGTATATGTATTATATTATACAATATATATTTAATTCTATGTAATAATGGCAGTTTCATATTGACCAAGCAATAATCGGAAATTTAATTTACTTAACATTTTTGTCCATAGACAATCTGCTCTACATCAGTATTGGTCTAAAACTATTGCCTTTTTATATTTGATACTTTGATAATCTAGATTTATCATTATTTACTCTTTCTCTCAGTAATTATTTACCACATTCTGGTAAAATCAACTTTGGTATCATCAGTTAGGAGAGAAGGAGATAATATATATATATTATTATAATATTATTTCTAGATCTTTCTATATAGGCCTAAAAGCCTAACTACTAATCTATAACAGTAGTTCAGTAGATCTAGATCTATATTATAGTATTGTCAGAAATACCTTTTTTTTATACTAAATTACATTATGAGAATAGTCTAAACAGAAATAGATCTCTAGATCTATCATTATTAATATTATTATTATATTATATCTAGATTTAAATAAATTCTAAGATTCTAATCTATAGATACTAATCTATAACAGTAGAATTAATCATGTAGAACCTAGCAAACTAGATCTACAGTATTACTTACTAGATCTATTACTATAAAGTATTACCTTATTAATAGTAATTATACTAAATTACATTATGAGAATAGTCTATTTTAGATACGGTTACAGAAAAAGATCTAGAATCCTGATGTCAAAAGTAATAATTAGTTATAATAATAAAGATTAAAGTAAAAATTTAAAATATATTTATGTATTAAAAAAATAATGAATGACAGAATGTTTAATTTTAATGATTTTATTTAACAAATAACATTATTACATAACTGATTGATACTGATATCGTTTCAGAACATTGCTGATTAACTAGATCTAGATACTTTACGTTATTTCCTTTAATTTTCAAGAATGAGAATCGATCTAATTATAAACCATAAATATAGAAATTGAATACTATTTAAATATCATACTTTATCAAGGGCCGCCATTGATCAACAATGTCTAAGATGCTAAGAAACAGTAGCAAGTCACGAAAATAACCAATAGAAATTTAGATTTCAATCGATTGCTTGAAATTTAATGAAGGGAGAGCAGTAGCATTATCCATTCTACTGGAATAGATTTATCGTCTACTTCACAGACCTATATAAATTACACACGTTCCTTCAAAACAACTTGTTTTACGTCCTACGTGCAGGGGCGGACTGGCTATGTGGGCATTCGGGCAAATGCCCGGTGGGCCGGTACCCTAATGGGCCCGTAGTTTACCTAAAGGGTCTCACGAATACATTTGGTCACACATTGAATTGTTAAATGTTTTATAATATTCCCTTAACAAAGTGGCCCTCTGAGCGTCGTGTTTAAAAAGAGTCCTTTACAGACTCAACATTGTAGGTCCTATAATTGATTTCTTTTAGCATATTTTCCGAATAATGTAATAGTCTACATCCGTAGACAGTGCTAGTGTAGGCTTCATCTTTTTCGGGCCTACACACTTAGCGATAAAAAGCAACATAAGGGTTAGATTTCTTATAAAAAAAATATAGAGCATGCTTACAGTTATGGATACATGATAATAAACTTAAAATAAATATTTTCTGGACAGGTAGGCCTATAATATAATTGGAGGCCCATCGTATAATATACAATTTATGGGCCGGAGTGTTATAGAAATGCCTGGGCCGATTTTGACAACCAGTCCGCCCCTGCCTACGTGTAAACTATAGGCCTATGTGTTAAATTATGTCCCAGTCTATTATAGGCTTAGTCTAAGGGTCGATAAACATATGGTTATATGGTTATGTCTCGATTGTTATTTTAAAAATTATTATTACCGGTATAATTAAAGAAACCCTTGCCGAAGACGTACGGTACAGACACATACGAAGAGACACACGATGGCCAATGGCAAAATTGGCCTATGCTGTTCATAACTGGATTGCGTATAGTCCGTAGTTAATCATCCTTACAATTCGGAATCAAAGACAATCACTAAATAACACTATTATAATAAAAATAGGCATTCCCATCTTAGACAGTGGCGTAGCAAGGTAGCCATGGGCCCGGCGGGTTCAAGAATATCTAGGTAGGCCCCCCTCCCAACTGGTCATGAGTCATGGCCCAAACGCAATAAATCCCTTTGCGCCATGGTTGGTACGTCACAGACTGTGGGCCCCTAAGGGTCGTGGGCCCGGGTTCATTGAACCCCTTCGCGCCATGGATGCTACGCCACTGCCCATCTATAGATCTACTACATGCTATGATATTATATGCTACGGTACCATACCGATGTTTAATTTTGAAGGTAAAAAAATAATTTTGAAATAGCTAGGCTACCGTTAATAAAAAAAAATTAGAACAATTTAACTTTAAAAGTCTAGACTGAGAGTGATGATAGGCTTAATTATAAGCACTTAAATTGCGATTTCTCGGATCTGTAGTAACGTGATTCACGTGTAATAAGAAAACCGGGATCGGTATACCATAATGAAAGCTACAGCTTATATAGATCTAGTCAGATGTGGCAAAATTGGCCTATGCTGTTCGTAACTGGATCTGCATATATATATATATATATATATATAGTCAGGTAGTTAATCATCCTTACAATTCGGAATCAAAGACAATAACACTATTATAATAAAAATAGGCATTCCCATCTATATTAGATCTACTTCGCGAAATCACAAATACGTAAATTTTATCAATGACATATGCTACCATACCGATGTTTATTATAATTTTGAAGGTAAAAAAAATAATTTTGAAATACCGTTAATTAAAAAAAAATAGAACAATTAATTTTAACTTTAAAGTCTAGACTGAGAATAAGGTGACATAATTATAACCACTTGCGATTTCTCGGATCTGTATTATAGGCCTATAGTAACTTGATTCACATGTAATAAGAAAACAGGGATCGTAAGCTGTCTTTTTTTTTTAAAGCTTGCTAGATGTAACAGCTAGAGGTGCTCCACGGAAACGCTTTGAAGACCAGCTTAGGCGCCAACTTGCCTTGATAGCTGACATAGAAAAGAGCACCTGCGGTTGTATGCGGCTTCAGAACGAGACAGATGAAGGTCTCTTACGAAATCCGCGGGATACTCATTTGAGGTCAAAATTTTAAGAAAATCTGCTGCTGAGGACAGACGCAGACGGCGAAATGAAAATCTTAATCGACATCCGGGCCCGGGGGACAAGTCACAAATATGGTTATTCTTGCCCTCAGGCCTGGATTAACCTTTTTTTTTTTTTTTTTTTGCATAATATTGAACATACCAGCTGTCAGTGGAGGATCGGGGGTCCGGGCAGAAGGGGGCACCCATGTGGGTTTGTGCCTAGGGCACCAAATTGGCTTAATCCGGCCCTGCTTGACCTGGGAGTGGCATATGTAGGTCACAGTTGGGTCTGCGTACCACGGGAAATATGACATTCCTCATAATTCTTCAGACTTGAAGACAAGCCTTTATTATTATTATCTAGTAAACGCATGTTGATAGTAGGCTACAGAATCATATTTATTTTCATGTTGTTTTTTTTTTTTTAACTTCCCTCATCTAGATTCGATACAATTTTATTTCAATAATGTACATCATATACTGTCCTATATTCTTTGTAACACGCTCGTCAAACTTGGGTCAGACTATGAGAGAATCAATTTAAGCAGAACCAAGCCCGCAGTTTGTCCCTTTTTTTAAATAGGCCTACAACTGCCTGTTCGTTCAACTTATCAATGGTCCCGGGTTCAAACCCTGCTCGCTCTCATGCTCTGTCGTCCTGCAGGAGGTTTGGGCTAGGAAGTAAATTATCTTCAACTCTAAAGAAACATCCGCAACGTAAATATTTTACAAACATGTCCCCTCTAAAATAGGTGAAAATCATATATATTCAATCAAATTTTAAATAGTGTTACTCATACTTGTTCTTGGCCTGAAGAAAGCAGGAAATGCAGCACAAGGTGCACCAATAGGTCTTCCTCTAACAGTGTTGCCAATATGCACAGGCCCCAACATTCAAAAGTCCCAGTCTGCTTAATAGTGAGATACAACTCATGGGCTAAAATCTCAGCAAGTCGCAGTGACTGCAATTCAGTATTAACTTACGCCAATCCCTTTGTGCATTAACTCTTTGGTGTTCTGAAGTTTTGTGTAGACGTTTGGCAGTTTGAAATTTTAAGACCTTCCAACAATGACCTCCTATCAAATGGAATTCTTGACAAACTTAACAATGCACTGTATTAGTCCACACAGATACAATCATTTGCTATAACCATCAGCCCGTTCATATGCCATCAATAAATACAGAGTATCTGTATCGGGCATCATATTGACAATATTCTGATTATAATAGATTTTTCTTCTTCCTCATTGTTATGTTGGAGGGTTCAGATGACTAGACCAATATATATATATGAGATGAACTGTGCAGTGGTTTCCAAATCAGGGAGCTCTCCATATAGTTTTCTTTCTATTGGGGGGTTTTGGGGCCAGTGTCTTATACGGGCCTCTTGGTAAAGAGCCGCAGTGTTGGAAGATTTGGTCGGTATTCTCTGGTGACACTCCACATTATAATAGATTGATTAGTAACTCTTTACCAAAGAGCAATCAGTCAACATGTTTTATTTACCAGTTTCTAATTTGACCATCCCATGACATTGACAAAATGCATCCAAAGCATCCAATCACTTACCTTAGCACCAAGCACACAAATTCTTCTTCTTCTAACCAGCTTTTTACTGCTGAGCTGTCAGCTCTTTTGCAGACTGTGCCAAGGAAAAATACTGTGCTGTTTTTTTTCAGTTGCTCAGCACTGCCATAAAGGGTGTTGGTTATGTTGGGCTGTAGTGGTAGTAGGGTCTGCCTAAGGTGGATTAGGAGGGGGCATTCAAAAAGGATATGGTTTACAGTTTCATAAGGGTGGGAGCAGTGTCTACAAAGTGGGAGTTGTGTGGGATTTATTTTATTGAGATGATAATTTAAATGTGG
>JADKLZ010000003.1:38611828-38646451 GCA_021533235.1 Biomphalaria straminea | reverse complement strand
CTTATCCCCACTTTCACCCCCGGCATTGACAGCCCATTGGAACCCAAGCACACAAATAGGGGGCTGCAATGCACAGTTTTAACTTTCCCTAACATTAAAAAGCTCTTTCCCAAATCAAAAGTTAAGGGCATCAAATGTATATTTTGCTCATTGTGTATTAGAATTCTTTAAATTTACATTTTACTCATTCCGTGTATTAGAACTCTTAAATATTTTTTTACTACATACAAATAGTAGCACAACATTTGTACATATACATTTGCATAGTATTTTCAAGTCTTTCTCTATAAAATAATTGATAACATTAAAGGCAATGGTTTCATCATTAGATGATCATCTCTGTACCAAATGCCCAATATGCTTAATAGATATATAGCATAGGTCTAAAAAGAGATAATGTAGAGAAATACACATTTCAATTAAAATTTCATTGTTGGGTCAGACCATACTTATCTAAAGTTTATATATTGTACAGTATTATACACAAAGTTACATCCATTTCAAAAAAATAATCTAAAATGGAATAGTGTCAATAGAAATGTATTAGACCAGTACCGGTACGTAACATGTCTCAACTCAAAAATATAAACACAGCCACTTATAAAATCATATTTATAACATAACACTAATGACTTAAAAATTATGCTATCATTATCAGAACCGTTTTAAATCTTCACTAATTATTTAAGTTCTTTAAAAAAAAATCTGCCCCTTATTACATTAATTTATAAATCTGTGTGGCTTTGATACAGGGTGCTATAAAGGCCAATGCAATTAATAATGCCAGCAGCTTTTTTTTTCACTGATCCTGAAATACGAACATAGTTTTAATACAGAAAATATTTGTATAATTATATCACTCAGCTGTTGAGACTGATAAAATAGCATCCTGATATGCACGGTCAGATTAACCAATCTACTGTAAAAAACATCTGAGGCTTTTCAAATGTTTTCACCAAAGGCTCTTGTGATTCATTATGTGCATTTATAAATCTAACAATTGTGCTGGTGAATCCCCAATGTAGACAGAATGGAGTCACTAGTTATCATTAAACTTGCATTGTATATGGCCCGTATCCTGTTCAAATAATGACCATATGAAAGCTTAAAGGACACTAGTATTACAGAAATGCTTTAAATTTTAATGTTATACAAGATACATGGAAGTTACTGCATTATAAACACAACTCTAAGAAAACAACTAAGATAGATGCAGATGGAAATAACAGAACTTAAATAAACAGGCTTTTTTTATGAGTTAGATGTCAGCATATTATTTATCTCCCAGATGGATCTGCAAAGCCATGTTAAATACTGCATTCTAACTTCTAATCTTCTAATCTTCTAGCTTAAAGTCAATGCCTTAATTGTTATCAGTTCTTAAAAAAAATGCTTATAAATACAATTTAGCATGTACCGGTTAATGTAGGACAATTTGTACATCAGTATAGTCAAAGATCAAAAACATTCATACTATGAAACATATATATTTTTAAAATTTTCTTCAAATTTTCATGCTTTCAGAATAAAGCGTTCAGAACACATTTCAAACAAACCAAAATATAATAATAACATTTCAAAGAAACCAAAATATAATAATATATCTAATCTGTACAATAGTCACCAAAGAGATTTGCTGAAATATAAAAGTCTCAAGACAAAAAGTAATATAATATAAACGAGCCCAACTTTGGATGGTTAGGCGTACTAATATAGCCTACAACTTGAGCTAAGCTTCTCAAATTTAAGCACAATGGTATGTTTCTGTTTATTTATATTTTTTAACAAACTATATATTTTGTACAACTAGAAATGTAGACCTAGGAACATTCCCATAAATATAAAAAATGTCTACTAAATAGCATCTAGTTAAACCCAAAACCAAATCAAACTATTTCAATCAACAAGGTCATACTTAAACAAAATTACACAAGAATAACTGATATAACAAAGTTTAGAATTTTTAACCTGCCTACGTAATCTAATAAAAAAAAAATGTTTATGGCTATATGAAAAGGTCTTGAAATGTCACAATATAGATTTTGCATGTTATTTCTGAACTAGAAAATCAAATTAAATTACTAAATATATTAGAGCCATTTAAAAAAAAAGAACTCTTAAAAAAAAGATCCCTTTTAAAAAATAAATGCACAGTAACAGGCAAAAGAAATGAATTCGTTCAAAAGGACCTGATGAATATGTTAAAAATGTTCAAAACATATAACTTAGAAAAAAATAATTAATTAGAAGTAAATCTACAAAGCAAAAATCTATACAAATTATACAATACACAAACTAGAGCAGGATCAACAAAAAAACAATTGTTATTACTGAGATACATATAATATTAATTATCTTGTCTCTCTGAATTCGTCTTTTGATATACTCCAGCTAGTAAAGCCAATACAGCAAAGGCTTGTCCACCCACTCTTAACCTCATCATTAGCTGCGCTTTACGCCCATCTCCACTTCTCATTGTTGACACGCCAATGGCAAGCACAACTGTCGTGAAAATGACACCTGAAAAACAATAAATTAACATGATTGCTTCATACCTAATCATATAATGTAATGGTATAAAGAAATAATTTTAAAACAAAGACCTAGTGAATTTTTTAAAAAATGATTTGACATTTATAAACGTCATAAAACTAGAATCTAGTCTAAATAAAGGACTCTCAGGTAAGTTGGCTAAAAAAAAAATGAAAGCTAGACTTAGTTCTACATCAGATTTGTAATAAATTGATATTATTTAATGTCAATTGATATTATTTAATGTAATATTTAAATATTATAAATAGACTAGGGGTGCACCGGATAGTCGCTCCGGCTCCGGCCGAATATTCGGCACTTTTTCACTATCCGGCACTATTCGGTTCTGGTCGAATATCACTACCGGATAGTAAACCGGATAGTAAAAACTACAGTGTAGTAGCTGTATTTCTTTTAATATTGTTAGGCACCTCCGCGCGCTAAGTCTTTTCCAGATACGCCATACAGAGGTAACACTTAAATATCGAAACAACACAGGCGAAAGACTAACAATATAAAGGTGTCGACGCTGATAAACGATGTTCAACAAGAAGTTTATACTAAATATCCGTGTTGATATAAAGATACAAATATTCACAAAGTGGACATGATTAAATAATGTCAGTTCTGAAATACATTTACTTTTTTTTTGTGTCAAATAAAAAAATTTGTTTTTTAAAACAATAAACAATGACTATGCACCAAATCTTATTTAGTACAAAGACAAGGCGTGTTAATCTAAATAGGAATAAAAATGTACATTGTAAGATCACATTACATACATAGAAGCGATGTCTGGCACATTTTAAAAGCTTGTTAAGTTGTTTTGACCTTTGAGTGTTCTAGTAAACATGTAATATTCATTAACTACGTTACGCTGATAATCTGTCTAGATGTGCGGGTATATCTGTAGAGGTAGAGATGAGCGACCCCCACCTCCTTTTGTTTGTTTAGTCCATAACATTGAGATCACAGGGAGCTGACCACATTAAGCCTGATGTCAACGTGTTGACACTGTCTAGAGGTCTATCTTAAGAGGGAACTAAGTTTGTTTACTTGGAGAAGAATTTTTATTAGGGGGCGGGACTACAAGCCATCTCTCTATAAGGTTAATCTGGTTTGGGTTTGTTTATTATGAGATAGGTTGTCAATCAAAGGGTCAAAGGACCACAAGCCACACCTTTTATACTATTGGCCGGGTAATAAGTTTGTTTACTTTGAGTTAAGTCTCAATTAGGAGGCTGGACTACAAGCCAAACAGACACTGACCAGTGGTATCTTTAAGGGAGGGCTCAAGAGACTCAACACCCTTAAATTCTTATTTTTTTAACCCATGACAATGTATTGATAGACATGACCATTCTTAAGCCAGAATGAATTAACGCAATTTTTTAAGATATATTGACATTGTCTATAGGTCAACAGAGAGCGCGGTGGCTGAGCGGTAAAGCGCTTGGCTTCCGTACTGGAGGTCCCGGGTTCGAATCCTGGTGAAGACTGGGATTTTTATTTCGGGATTTTCGGGCGCCCTTGAGTCCACCCAGCTCTAATGGGTACCTGACTTTAGTTGGGGAAAAGTAAAGGCGGTTGGTCGTTGTGCTGGCCACATGACACCCTCGTTAAAAGTAGGCCACAGAATCAGATGATCTTTACATCATTTGCCCTATAGACCACAAGGTCTGAAAGGGGAACTTTACTTTTTTTTTTACTATAGGTCAACAGATGATGACACTAAGTTTGTTTACTTGGAGAGAAATGTATGGGTGTATGTAGTTTTTTCCTAGTCTTAAAACCTTTAGAAAGAAAGCTAATTTCATTGCTTAATCCTATTGACTTAATATATAGGGCCTAAAGGAAAACCTAACAGTAAAATTTAACATCACAGAAAATAAATTGATCGCAGAAAATAAATTGATCTAAAGCACCATAATATGCTGGAATGTTAAGAAACACTTGACCTCTGTAACTAGTGTACGGATAATTTGTCCTATCTATTTGTTTGACTGACCATGCCAATGTGTTATCTTTTTTTTTTGCCTGCACACTAAACACTATCGCGTATGCCCAAAGGAAAAAAAACGCGTGAAGGTCAACACAATCATCTATACACATTACACTAGGACAACATGTGTAGGGTCACTACGTCTATCTGACCAGGTTGTTACAATCAATCAATCAATCGAACACAAAATCCATTTATGTTTCTTTTTTGGTAGGTAGGGTGTGGATGAGTTTTCGTCTATATTTGGTTTCCTAATGCTCTTTGATCTATTTATCAGTAGATCTAAACATCAATAATGTAGGTGTAATGGATGTTCCTGCTGTTAATAAAATATCTTTTGCCGCAAACGGATTAATAAATATATGACCTACTACGCTTCTGATTCCAACTATTAACTAACAGCTATCAGTATTAAGTTCTGGAAGCCAGAAACAGTCTTTGGACTTAAAAATATAAGTCTGATGACCGATTGTTGGTCGAAATTCTTGAACACATACATTCAACCATCATACAAGCCAGATGAGAGGTTTACATTAGTAACTAGTAAAATATAACTAACACATTTTACAGTGACCTTCCGACACGCAGCCTATATGGTTGGTGGCTTCGTACATACACACAGACACACTCATGCTATTCATGATGATGCTACACAGATTAATTTATGTTTATAAATACTATTAATCTTTAATAAATCAATCAGTAACAGAATTTAAAGCAATAAGGTATATAAAAGGGAAAAAAAATTCCAACAAATATAGGTACGTTATATAACAATTTCGTAAAATGTTCAACAATACAAGTTATATACAAGATACTTAGGTATTCGGCTCCGGCTCCGGCCGAATATCAAATTTTATTATCTGGTCATATCCGGCTCCGGCCGGATATCAAAAAGTACTATCCGGTACACCCCTAAAATAGACTAATACTAAATAATACTATAATACCTGTCTATAGAATCTATAGATCTATCTTATTTTTATATTATTACTATACCTTATTAGATCTAGATTATCTATAGTAAAGTGCGAAGCTTGAAAGGATTAAGCCTGCTAGCAGCAATTTTCAAGTTTAGATTTTTATAGCATCGTAATGGTTTGACCTATGAAAAAAATGATGGTATCTCTGAATTCCTCGTTTTTTTTTATGTAAAAATAAATCTGATTTAATATATTAATAGGCTTAGTTAAAATTAAATATGAGGTCAAAGAGATGTAGGGTAGGTATTGCCAAGCATACTTTTCCTTGAGCTGATTTTTCCACAGTTAGTAAGCTCGATCGGGTTGATAGAAGGTTCGAGCAGATCAAAGAAAATATATCTAAAAACATGTTTTAATATTTAATTTTCACTATAAAGTCATTTTCTTTTTACTCTAGCATAAGAACACCATCCATTGCACCATTTCCCAACCTCCACAACTTCAAATAGTCTCTTTTAGCTGATGAGCCATCAGACTTAAAAATAGCCTTAAGCCCATGACCCAGTTCCATAACTACCGGATAGTAAAAAAGAATAATTCCACACCTCCTGAGTTTGACCTCACCATGAACTTAGCCTTAACAAGGAAATATTATGTGTCGGAAGTGAAGAAAAAAAGTGCATGCGCAGTAGCAATATAGTAGTAATTTGGTAAACATTCAAATAAAAAAGTTTTAGCAATAAAAAGTGAACTACTCGAACCTCTCAACAAATTTGGGCTCCTCGAACTTCACACTTTACTCTAGATCTAGTTAATTAATAATGGACCTCGTTCACCAAACATAAACAAACAACATTTTCTCTTTATGTTCTATACAAATTATAAATACGTAATTATACGCAATACATAAGGCTGTCACGTGATACATATTTTTCACTATTTTATCAATATTCTGACTGGCTAAATCATACTAAATGTGTTTATTTAGATTCTACAATTGGCGAATGAAGTCCATTATACTAGGTTCTAAATCTATTCTATAGTAAATATAGTATCTAAGCTGAGTAGTCAGTCTTTTGATTTCAAGTATTTTTTTTTTGATGAAATATGTTATAAATTTAATAAATATTATTGTTTGTCAACTGACAACTTACACTTCTTACAGTACTGTAGTGTAGACTGTAGTGAAGTGTAGTGACACTGCAGTGTGTGACTGTTACTAAAACTTAATTAGATCTACTTATTATGAAGTTATTCAGTCTGTCTCAGTCAGTTCTTAGTTATTTAATTATATTATTAGAATAATAAATTTAATACAGAGTCAATCTTAGTATCTATAGTATTAGTATTCTCATTGGCCTCCTTCAGTCGTAGAACGACTATGGTTCATCTCGCACACTTCCTCGTGTGGCTGTGGAGCCCTATTTTGGAGAGACACTCCCGTCCACAAGTATCGCAGGTAAAGGTGGTCTTCGCTACAGTGGTAGAGGAGCTGGCCATTTTCCGCGTTGTCCGCTTTTCTTCCAGAGCTGAGGCCCATGCTCTTTCGCTGTCCATAGCTTTCTTGGTTCCACCGAAGGCATATATCTCCATTCCAGATTCGATGGCAAACTTCTAAATATTGCTAGACTGAGGGCCAAAACTAAAACCAGAACAACCCTCATAAGAGACATGCTCTTCGCGGACGACGCAGCGGTTGTGGCACACTCACAGGAGGAACTTCAGTTACTGATGTCCCGCTTCTCTCAGGCCTGTAAAGAATATGGCTTAACTATCAGCACAAAGAAAACAAATGTTATGGGACCCCCTGCTACAGCACCACCCTCCATCCTCATAGATGATAACAAGCTGGATGCCGTAAATGAATTCTGCTATCTAGGATCCACAATTCAAGACGACCTTTCTCTAGATGAGGAGATAAAAAAACGTATAGGGAAAGCTGCATCGACCTTCGCTAGACTTAGGTCAAGAGTTTGGGAAAACCAGAAGCTAACTACAGCGACCAAAATGGAAGTCTACAAGGCATGCGTTATGAGCACGCTGCTGTATGGCAGTGAATCATGGACCACTTACGCAAAGCAAGAGCGTAGACTGAACTCATTCCATTTGCGATGTCTTCGTAGGATCTTGAAAATCACATGGAGAGAAAAAGTGTGCAATACAGAGATCCTTGCACAAGCAGGTATTCCCAGCATCTTTACAGCCCTCAGACAACGCCGCCTGCGTTGGCTTGGACATGTTCGCCGGATGGAGGACAATCGCATACCGAAAGTCATCCTCTACGGACAACTTGCGACAGGCTCAAGAAAAACTGGTCGCCCCCACCTCCGTTACATAGATGTAATAAAACGTGACCTCAAATCAGTGAACATCAATACTGACCAGTGGGAAGACATAGCTCTAGACCGCACCAGATGGAGTATAAGTATTAGTATATAAAATTATAAGTTTAAAAATTAAAGTTAATGACTATGACTATCTAACTAATATGAGTTTTAAATCAGTTTCACAGTCTCAGTCATTTGTGTGAGTGTGCTAATTAGACTTTAGAAATTTAAGACTAGACTCTAAGTCTAAGACGATTAGGGTGATTAGTAATTTAGTTCAGTATTACTAGTATTAGATTAATTAGTTATAATTATAATTAATATTATTAAATATAAAATTATATCCGTGGCCGTGCCGTAACACTAGTACTAGTGGTAGTAACAGTAACTTTGAGTAACTTGAGTCGACTTGACTCTTGACTCCGTTGAGTAACACTGACTAACAGTACGGCTTACTTACCTAGTGGAACAAATGGGTTTTCTTTAGTCTTTCTGATCAGCTTTTCCTTTAAACCTTCTTGCTCATAAAAGGGGGCTGGAGGAGGTAAATAAGCGAATTCTCCATGGGAGTCAGGAACTGGCCCTACATTGCCTAGATCTTTATTGTCCTTACTAGATCTGTTTGCTTGTGCCATTATTGTTTGTGGTCTGTGGAGACCTTGAAAATGAAAGAACTGTTGTACTATCTGTGTTTGTCTGCACATTTGATTTGATATTTATATAACAATAACACAATTATATATAGGTGAGTGTTAAACTTTAGATGCTTAGATCATCATCATGGAACTATAGATAATTTTGAACTAAACATAATAGTCTAGATCTAGATCTATTAGATTCTATTACACATTGACTTTGGCATAGGCCTACATAGATCTATTTAATATATCTAGTAAATTATATAAAGAGAAAAGTTATGTTTTAAACACATAGAGTCTAGCCTAATAAAATGAAATAGCTAAAAGAAATAATTTTTCACTCTTTAATTAAAAAAAATAGATTTGCCCTAGTTATGTAGAAATTGCTTAGCAACAAATTTAGCGTCCATTTTGATTTCCAAACTATATTTAACTTTATTACTAAGTATATTCAACAATAAAATTCTAAAATTTAGATCTAATCTAGTAATGTGGCGATTTTTTAATATTTTTTAAAACCATTATCATTCATTTTATTTAGATCATTAGATTTTAAGTTAATAACTTAATTGTTTTCTCTAGAATAGATCTTATAATAGATTGTTACTACTACTACTAAAAGTACTACTACTAGTAGATTTAGTGCTACAAGAGTAACAAGTTCACTTTTCAGTACAAATGCAATCTTTGAATCATAAATCTATCATCTAGATCTACATTCCCCTATTCTAGTCAGTCTAAATTCTAGAGTAAAACTTATTTAGAATTTTTTTTTATTTTAATACAAATGAAAATCTGACCCAGACACGTTTTATTATTTATAAGTCTAATTTAAGTATTTTAAGTAATTAGATCTAGACTTGTAACTTCTTGAAATTTATGAGTGGCTATGCCTATATTGAATATTCTATAAATTAATTTAGATCTATATATTTTCACAATTCTGGACCTAGAAAAAAAAAATTAAATATTGACCTTTCTCCTTATTTTCATTAAACCCTGACTGATGATAGGCCTAGGCTGCCTAGAGCTTACAACATACACAGCATTGCTGTAAAAATGAATTTGCTTTTTGATGGGTTGATTGTTAAGCAGTATAAAGCCACAGCAAAGATAAACAAGAGTACAATAGATCTACTCATGATGTTTAAGTCATTTAAATCGAATTTATAACCTGCTGTTTAAAGTCTAACATAAACTTCATAAAGCTTGATAACCACATAACCCACTCTGACCCATGCTAGATTTTTTGCTTTAAAATTTCTTAAAAGTAATAGTTTCAGAATAGTGCTGTCTGTTTATTCCTACTACAGTCCAAGGGTGATTCTGCAATCAGTGAACCTGCATACACTATCCTCTCAGTGACATTAGTGCTAAAATAATGATGAATGCCATATTCAAGGGAATGGGTTCTAAGACATAGTCATGTGACATGCACTATATTTCTGCATTGTTGACACAAGGACAGAAAGGAACTCATTCCCCTTAAAATCACATAGTTCACTAGTCTCAAATTTAAAAAAAACATTGACACTCAGAATATATATTTTTTTCTTTGTAAGTATTTTTGTGAGAAATTTAAAAATACATTGTCTTTTGTATTTTCTTTTATCAAATATATCTCAGTTGCATAGTCTATTTTAACAACTTCTTGTGTCCTTATATAAACACAATAAAACTTCTAAGTGAATGAAGCACGTAAGAAATATCCACAAGTTAATATACAAGTACTTCTTTAATTAAATAAATACAATAAGAATAATCACATTTGAAACACAATATTGAAATAGATTTGTTAACCATAACTATTTATGAATTAAACAGACTGAACGTCTTCCTCCAGACACTAAGTTGTGACCTTTATATATAATATTCAAAAGCCTAGAGTCCACTAAATAAATCTTTAGGATAACCTCTGATCAAGTTCTATCTACCCTAGTTAATTCTAGTGTGCAGTCCTCATATACCATTTTATCTTTTAGTAAAACTAGTGAATAGTCTCACATTCTAGTAGTAATTCTTTTTATTAGTCGACCAGCCACTCAATACCTACTTGGCATGACATGCACTACAGTTACCAATTAAATCATTTTAGCCATTTTATGTTTGTATATGTCCCTTTTTAAAGCACCTTACTGGGTTTGTTAACAGTGGCAGAAAAATAATATTATTATTAAAAATATATCTCATAATATATTGTTATATTGTTTCATCTATGCTCAATCATGATATTAACAATAATTATTTTCAATTTAATTATTTTCTAAACAGTGCAGGCAGAAATACTCATTGAAAAACATGTCTGACAGATTTCTAAGCACCAGCAAAGGACCTAAATTTTGTAAGTATGCTACCAGCAAGGGACAAAATCTATTTGAACGTGGCTACTGGAATCCTATGCCTGTGGATACCTACTTGAGTGGCGATGGTATGTCTCACTGCTACAGAGGGCCTGGTTATTATGTTCCTTCAGAGCGAGCTTGGGTGGATTACAAAGACCACAGATCTCTTCCCCCTCTAACAAAACGGGATGCCATACACATGGACAGTGAGGATAAATACAGAGATTTCCAGAAAAAGCGTGACAGTAAACCAAATGCTTCTGGTAAGTTGTTTCAAATCAGAATTTTGTACACATGTTTCTATAGTGATTTCGTACAGCTGGCCTTGGCTTATTTCCTATAGAATTGTATGAATTATACAACAATTTATGATATAAGGAGTGTATAAAATGTAACACTTGATAGATGTAAAAAATGATGCTTTAAGAATACAAAGAAAGTAATACCAAAATTGCATAAAGTAGGAATTGATTTTTTTAGAAATGTTGTTATATCACTTGATGTTTTTCTTTTGCAATGTCCCATGGAACAACTTGTTTTATGACTTCTCCAAAACCACACACTTTTTGGCCCATAAGTCATAAACCTTATATTCACAGTTGTCTGTATAAATAGTGCCCAAGGGACAGTAAAATTTAGACACCTCCCCCACCCAACAAACACTTCTTTGGTTCTTCTCTGGTTCATCAGTTACAGAGCTAAAGAAAAACAAAATTCTTTGCCATGCAAACTACATATATTTACTTAATTCTTTGGCCAGTCATTTTCATCCTGTAAGGGTGAAAAAACTTTTTTAGTAAACAAAAAAAAAGCAGTTTGAGAGAAAAAAATCCACAAAAGCCCCTTAAAGAGACACAAACACAATGACTTTCTAAAGTTTCAAAGTCTAGACTCTAGATCCAGCCTACTTTTGTATTTTCCCACATATAATCTGTCAGTTATACAAGTTATTACAAAGGAATGGCAGGTGGGGGGGGGGTTTACAAAAATTTTTTTTTTTCAGAAACAGCATAATGGAAACTATGGACAAACTGGTGGGTCTTTACATCTCGAATAGCCAGAAAGCTTTATGAACATCTCATTCTAAAACTTAAGAAAAAAAAAGTACTGATGTTAGTACTTTATGTACTGGTAGCTTACGGCGAGTCATGCACATGGAGGTATAAAAGAGTGTGGGTTTAAGGCCTGGGCAAAGTGAATTGATTATGCCACATGCAATTTAGAAATAAAAATAAGCACCAAAAAAAGAAAAATATTCAATTCATTAAAAAAAAAAGCTTGTCCAACATAAGTAGTCTAAAAAATAGATTTAAACATTTGTCAGTAAACCTTGAGTAGTAGAGACTTAGAGCTAGGGTAGTAGACATAGAGCCATAGTACTCTGCTATATTTGAGATTTAATATAGGTTTTGCAATGTTTTTAGAACTGTGAGAGGCTCCACCAATCGGAGGCCCTGTGCCTCTGCTTAGTTTTCCTATACCTATAAGGCCAACTCTGGCGGGTTGTACAATTTTGTTTTTACTTATTTTGTAATTTGTATTGGTTATATGCATATTCAGGGTATATGTATGAAAATATGATAGTCATTGAATAAGAAAAATGCTAAGTTAATCTAAAGAAAATGGTGAAGAAAAACTCAGTAAAATTTAATATTTATTATCATTGGTATATGGAGGATAATAATGAGTGAGTCAGGGGGTCAGTGAGAGCTGTTATTTGTTGAGAGATTATCATCCAGCGTAAATATGAATAGCTTAATTTTTTATTGGTCAAAATCATTTTAAATAAATGTGAATGTTACTAAATAGATTTATTTATTATTTTATTTTTTCTTCAGGAATTTCAATGTCTGGTTATCCCATGAACTTTACTGGTGTGCCATATCCACAACTAATTCCATTTCACACTGATGCTTGGAGAAGGCGATGGGATGGACCTGGCAATTTTGTTCCCCCCGTTGACAAATGGGTACATGAGAATCCAGGATCCTTGTACCATGCTTACAAATTCTACAATGAAGAAGATTACAATAAATTTCGTCATTTGAACGAAACTCCTATTTATCGCCAGAAAGTTGTCAGATAAATATTCTAACTTGGAAAATGTTTTTCTTAGCCAGTTTTAATTGTTCAAATTTTTAATCAAATCTGTTAACATTTACAAGGGTGGCAAAGCAGATTTTAGAAAAATAAGTTTAATCAATGACACATATTTAATTCATGCTGTGATGCGAATTCATGAAATATTTCTTTTATTCAGAACCATCTGCTAACATTCAATAATGAATGATAGACTAAACATAAATCTTGTTTTGAATGTTTTTCTAAACAATATAGAAACAATATAAATGTTAACCCTATTTTAAAATGTATGAATAATTTATCAAATAAATTTTTATATGAACTTATTAAAATAAATATGTTTAATTTTGATGCTGTGGTGCTTTCATTGACAGTATTACATTATTTTTGCAAACAAAATTTGAATAAATTGCAACTCAAAATTTGATAGTAATTTTATGTTTGTTTATTATTAATTATTTCAAACAACAATAAAATGATTATATTTACATTAAATTTTTAAATACCTGCTATAACAAAACAAATGCAAGAAAAATAGAAATATTTTGAGCAATATGATATCTACATATGTATAAAAGACATTTCAAAACAGAAACCATGAGTTAGCTGCAATATAAGGAATAATAATACATGTGATAAAGGAAGATAACAAGTTTACAGAATGATTGTTGAGTATTTCTCTTCCACTTATATCTTCAACATCTGGTCCTTTATATTCCACTATAAATCCATACTTTTTATGTTTACCTAAAAAGAATGATAGACATTTAGAAAATTGTTGAAGTGTTTTAAAACATTATAGTAGGTTTTTTTTAGATGATGATTTGGGATTACTGCATTCCTTTGATTTTGGTGTTTCTTATGCACAAATTATTTTATTAATTGTGTGTACAATTTGTAGTTACAGCTGGAAATAGTTGTTTACATTTAGTACAGAATTGTACTAAGGTCTAAGTAAATATTATATGCAATCCACAATACACTTGTAAAGCTTGATGTGTTTTGTATATAATTTTATTTTGTCATAACAATAAAGGATATAGCTACATTATATGTTAATTTTTTTTGTCTTATTGTACAGAACAATTTCAATATCAGCCTGTTCCAAAGTGTTAATATTAATAAATAACTGCATAATAATACACTGCATTTAAATTTCAATGAGAAACTTTAAAAAATCTTATTTACAAAATGATTTTTAATCCCCTCCACACACACAAAACATGAGAAATAGAAGCATACTTCTATTTAGAAAATTACAGTTTCCAACAAAACTACATTTTATCACTTCAACAGGTTTTTTTTTTAGAGAATATAAACTATATTTTTGAAACTTAAAACCATCAATATTAAAAATAAAAAAAAAAAAACTAATAACAAATACTTCTCTAAGCTAAAAGGGTGAAAATGAAATTTATAGAGAAAAAATTCTCTAAACAAATTCAATCCTATTATTTTCATAAGACACTAACCTAAAGATACTATAATTTGAAATATAAATAATTTGAAGTAGTTCTTGACACTTCAACATCCAGAATAAGCATAGATCTTAAACTGGTGGGAAGCGTGGTTGAGAGGCTAAGTGCGATTGAGCTTGGCTTGACTACCTAGAAGGGGGCTCGAGGTTTGATACCCGGACTCGGGAGAGTTGTGTTTACTGAGCACCTAAAGATAGCAAGGTAAACCAACTCCTAGATACCCCCTCCCCCCCCCCCCCACGGGTCCACAAATGAGATTGGACCAAAGCGCTCTGAGCATGCTATAAGCATGAAAGTACAATTTAATATTAAGAAATAAAAAATTACACTTGAATTCACCTGAATATTGTAAAGATGCTCCGAGAATTGAATCAATCAATGATCCAATAACTCCTGCTAAAGCACCATAACATACAACAGGCCACTGCTTTGGAGAATCTAAAAGATTGTCACTACTAAATATGACAAGCTCAGTGATATAAAATCCAAGACCAACAATGCCACCACCAACAATGCTACTAAGTGTTCCATACAAAGATACACCACCATTTGTGCCTGTGAATTATAATTTAAATATTTGGTTAGCCAAAGATATTTGATATAAATTCATTTCTGAACTAGCTCTTCAGAAAAAAAAAAAATGAGGACATGGTCTCAGTAAGCTTCTATGTAGTTGATTGTTTCACTCAATAAAAATACCTAAGTTACGTTAGGCTTTTTTAATAAGATTTTTTTCACATTGATAGCAAGGTCACTAACCTCTAGGCACTCTTTTAAGTTTAAAAATGTGAACAGGGTCTGAGCTTCCCACAGCCGAACCAATCTCTGAAGAAAATGTATCCCCACAAGAGCTTGCCAGTGCTGCCATAACAGAAAGAGCATACCATGATGCAGAGTAGGTTTTAGAAAAATTGATAGGCACATCTAAGGAGCCCACCTGTAAATTGTTTTAAATATATTCATTCATTAAAAGTCTGTGGATAAATTATCTCTACTTGACAAAATATCTACACCCAAATCCATTACTCATTTTAAATAGCTTCAATGTTTGTTTTTTCCTTTACTTATTCTTATTTTTTATAAAGTTTTATTCATAATCAGTTTTGCCAAAATAACTGATATATTTAAAAAAAAAAAAGGAAGTAACAACAAGTAACAAGCAAGCATTCACACATGACTTAACATGTTGCTGTTGGTGGATATTTAACATTACACTGACATAGTCATTATATCTAGTGAGGGACAAGAGAATGGCTCATTAACACCTCTCTCTCTTACATGCTGACACCACACAATACACTCTGCACTATTTGGATTTGTATAATGTTCTGTGTTCACACCTCTTCTCCATGTGCACTATGTTGTAATCACAGAACTGAGTAATCAAACCACAGGACACCACTTTTTGATTTACTTGAATATAGTCTGGTAACCGCAATTTTGAAGTTCTAAACTGAATGGTATGGTTAAGTTTTTTAAAGTCTTATTTTTTCAAATGAAAAAAAAAAACAACAACACTACCCTAGAAAAAAATAGTATTCTGACAAATGCTAATTAATATTGAGGTACAAGAGCAAAAATCAAATGAAACCTCAATGAAAAAAAGAAACAAGAAAGCTACTCAGCGAAGAAGAGAATATAGATGAAGGACTTGTAACTAGTTTATAAAGGCCAGATCTCAAGATGCACCAGTAAGCAGACTGGTACTTAATACAGAGGTTTCCAGAAGTAATCAAGCTTAGTCATGTCACTCACAGATGAAGTAGCTTTGTAGGAAATTCACATTATTTAGTGATTTCCACTGTTAAGATGTAATTCGAACACTTTGAATGAGAAGACTCAAGAACTACTCGTGTATAAGGAGTAACTTTGTAGAAAATCCAAATTATTCAGTAATCTCTCATGTCATAGTGTATTTCAAACTTAAGCATAATTATAAGTTAATGTAATAATTAGTCAAAATGCTTTTTAACCTCAAGTAGATATAAAATAGCCAATACTGCTGCAGGGCCACCATTAGAGACTACTTGAATCCAGTTTCTTTGACCACCTAAGTGAAGAAAAATGTTAATAAAAACAAAATTTTACATGTTGGTGCTCTTAAATATTAAATGCCATTAAACAATATACACCACTGATGTGAAAAAAAAAAAATCTGTATGGATTCTTTGCTCCATAATTTATTTCACTAAAATCAATGTACCCTATAATATGAAATCAATAAAGGGAAGTGTAAATAAAAAAAAAAATACTGTACTATTTAATGATTTGCTAACTGTCATTTCAATAATTTTACTTGATAGTCTTAGTATTGTGAAAAATCTTTTGAAAAGAACAATTATTACATTTCCTTGTAAATTACATATAACTTATTTAGAAAAAATGTAGTATCAAAACTAAATTATATTTTTAAAAAAAAGCTGACATTGGGATGGTCTAAAAGCATTAGGAAAAGCTGTTTAAAAGTTCTATTAAAAAAAATAATAATTACCTTCTTTAAATTCTGCCTCAAACTTTCTTTTTCGTGCTGATTTAAACTTAGTAGCTTTTGAGGCAAAGATAAAAAACACCAGAAGTGATACCATAAATCTCAAACCACTGATTGTCAAGAGAAATCCAACAACAATTCCTAAAAGACATCAAAAGAAAATATCTATCAATTTCTCAATACACTCACTTAATTAGAATATGACATTTAATTCTACAGTCTTGTTTGGTCTCAGCATTAATTCTAAACATTTTAACTTTAGACATTATAAACTCTAAAACAAGATATAATTACGTCCTGTTAAAGAGTTTGGCTTAGCTTTTCATTAGCTGCAACCGTTTATAATCTACTGCAAGGTGATGACACAGAAGCACACTATGTGATATGCACAATGTAATGTCAGTAATTTTGACTTGAAAAAAAAAAGAAAAAGAAATCTAATTTGTAATACTGAATCATACAATAAAGAAATACTTTTGTGTGTGTGTGAGTTTTGTTTAACTAAGCAGCTTCAAGTTGAGTTCATGCTACACACAATTATTTAGCTGTTTATTTATTGTGATAAGGATCTTTATACAGGCAAGAGTTGGTTGTTGTTTTTTTGCTAAAACACATTTTTAATATAAGTTATAAAAAAAAAAGTAAATGCTTTTGAAGCATTTGAATGAAAGAAAATTACTTCAACCATTACACTTTACTAAATTAGTGCAGTATGTACTAGTGTCAAAATCCCAGTCTTCTCTAGGATTCAAACCTGGGACCCCTGGTTCAGAAGCCAAATGCTTTACCATTCAGTCACCACGCCTCTCCAGTATGTAAACACTGACTTAATTAGTGGAGTATGTAAAGTCTCATTTTCATCTTAGCACTCTGACTTAGCACACCCTACTGCACAGATTTTATTTATAAAATGAGAGAACAGAAACTTTTTTTTTCTTTCAAAATGAATTTGGCCAAAGGTCAACTTCGTTTGATGTTATACTTTTTGCATGATTTCTCAATGTTAATTTTTTTTAGTAAGCAGTTTGCTGCTGTTGTTGTTTTATAAGGGTTGTAGTTTCCACTTAAAGTGATTAAAGATTAGACCAGTCCACTGGAACATCTAAAAATATTTGGTAACTATTGGTCTAAGTTTTCAAATATATTCTTTAGGCAGAATCGGCAAGTGTATTAAAAAAAAATCAAGTAATCCTTTTTCTTATTATGCACTATAATTTGAAAGTGCTTATCAGTATTATTATAATACCTGTTCATGCTCCTTCTTCTTGGAAATTTATTTATAGCATCCTGTAAGTTACATTCATATGAAAGTCAAAGTAAAAAAATTATTTAAAAGTTTAAAACTTTTTAAAAATGTACACAAACCTGCAATAGCTCCAGAATGATTCAAACTTTTTTTGTGAAGGCCATAAGTGACCATACATAAAGGGAAAAGTATACTTGTTGACCAAAGCCAAATAGATGCCATTATGTTTGATATGATTATTTCATTCTGAAAATATTTTTCAACTTCAACTAAAAAAAACATATTTAATACGTTTTTTTTTTTGCAATGATCTGCAATGCAATGGTGCTACACAAAAGCTAGGAGCATAATTAATTGAGAGTTCTTTTTATGATCATTGATTGAGTTCCCCTTTCAGACCTCACAATCTATGGGGAAGATGATCTAAAGGTCATCTATTTCTATGAGGTTGTCATGTGAGCATCACAACAACCAACCCCCTTTACTTTTCCCCAGCTAAGGCTAAGGCTAAGGTCAAGTACAGGTACCCATGATTAGAGCTGGGTGGCATCAGAGGCTCCATAAAGATTCTGAAAAAAAAGTTACAATCTTCCCTCAGCGTTTGATTTTTCATTTACTCCCAACAAAATAATCTGTCTCTACACTCTACAGTGTCTACACAAAATACATCTATAATTTTTTTTAGCAAATACTTGAAATACTCCCTATTCAGAGGCTATTCTATATAAAGTATATTATATAATATATATATATTGTAATAACTTCAAGGAAGGCAACTCAACGAGACATAAGATTTTTATTTACATGACATGACAGTTACACAAAACAACATCTTGATTTAGCACTGTTTCTCCATCTTGGCTCTCAACGTGGGCGGAAGTCGTTATTCTCACATGTCAACATTCTGTTCTAGTCCGTTCACTAGAAGTGCGCACCTGTGCACTAGCCTGAATGATGGTGCGCAAGTCAGAGTCATTACATTGCACTTAGCACTTTTCGTCCCGAAAAGAAACACTGCAGCTGAAGTTTAACAGTTCAGGTGGAGGTCGATCAGTGGGAGCCACAGGCGGTAGGTAGGGTGTTCCCCACAAAGCCATCCGCATTGTTTTCCTCCAGTGCCGCTTTCTCTTTCTCCAGTTGACCAGGCTGTTGATGAGACGATGACGTGGCCGTTTGACACACAGAGAGATAGTGTCGAACACTTGTTTTCGTCAGCACAGCCGTTGATCGGACACTCTGTTTCAGCAGACCCTCCCGACAGACGCCTCTCATGGAAGCTGCAAGTTCACATGCAACCACGTTGCAAACAAAGTCCGAAATGCCGCATTCATCCTCAGGTAACAGTCTCACGTCCAGGAGATAGGTCTCTTCAAGTTCAAGTGGAAGATGTCTTCCTCTTGACAGCTCATATTGAGAGTGGGTTGATTGACATTCCTCTATGCCAATGTCGATGATGATGGCAGAAGTACGTATGCCTTGTTGATGGTTTTCTTGGCATCCACATTCCCTGTGTGATGCGCCTATCGTACAGTTCATGCTTAAGTTCTGGATGCAGTTGTCGAGGTTCACATTTCCCTCGTGAACACCGGCAGATAGGCAGAGGTCTTTAAGGTCCATAGCAGCAGGCTTGGACGCAGACCCAACGTTGTCTTGGTCTGTCCGGTTGACCGAGGTACTTGTTGCAGCTAAATCAGGAACAAACGCTTCAAGAACATTACATACTTCAGTTCCTTCATTTGTCTCTTTCCTTTCAATTCTGTATATCCCATTGAGATCGTCGCAGCAATCGTTGTCACGTTCCTCGCATTGAAAGTCACCCCCGTCAGACTTGCTCACAACACAGTCACAGACAGCGCTCCAATCCCCAGCGCCTACATCACTACTGTTTGTGCAGCCACAGTCCTGACCAGGCAGCTGCCCTTTCACAAACGAGTTTATGCCTTCTTTCGGTTGCGACACCATGTGATCACTTTGGTCTATTTGTTTTTCCACTTCCAATACACTTTCATCTACGTTCAACATTATATCCCTGCTCATGTTCCTCATCATGATCATTATCGTGCTCAATTGTTCCTTAAATTGTTCCTTAAATTCATCCCCACACTCCTGGATCTTGCCAATATGACATCCACAATCCCAGGTTCAACTTCGAACTGGTAGGTCTCCGGATCTTCATCTTCCTCAATCAATGCTTGCCGCAGACGAGCCGTAAGCCTTTCCTTGCTACCGAAGGGTTTTAAATCTCGGTCCCGAAGCTCTTGTCTCAGCTGTGTAACTGAGAGCTGATGTAATAGCTTCGAATATGTCATTGTAATCAAAGCCTACCTCCTCTCGTTGAGTTGCCTATAATCCTCACTTCTGACACCAATGTAATAACTTCAAGGAAGGCAACTCAACGAGACATAAGATTTTTATTTACATGACATGACAGTTACACAAAACAACATCTTGATTTAGCACTGTTTCTCCATCTTGGCTCTCAACGTGGGCGGAAGTCGTTATTCTCACATGTCAACATTCTGTTCTAGTCCGTTCACTAGAAGTGCGCACCTGTGCACTAGCCTGAATGATGGTGCGCAAGTCAGAGTCATTACAATATATATATTAGCTATGTGAAAATCCATAAAACCGGAAGTAAAAAAATAGCATAAAATCTTGAGATTCGTTTTTTTACTTTTTGTATATATAGGCCCTTGATTGAAATCGATTATGGTTTTAAATCCATTGTAATCATTGCTAAAAGGGGTGAATATGATTACTTTTTATATCAAGGAACATTGTTTTTTATGTGGACTTTAAAAAAAAAGTATTTTCTTACTTTTTTTTTTACTTAAAAATACACCTATTTTTGTTTTTGCTGATACTCATTTCAGATTATAGTCTAGAGCCTGATTTTTTTTATGGTAATAGAATATATATCTGGCCATATTTCTGCCAAGTTTTATCACGATACCTTCATAGCTTCGATTATAATGTTGAAACATAAATTTGCACTGTTCCCTATGGGATTTTTTTTTTTTTTTTTTTTTTTTTGAAAACTAAACTATTCTAAGATTTAAATCTTGCCCAGGCTAGTAGATATAACAATTAAGTATATTTATAAATAGTTTTAAAGGATTTAAAAAACTAGCTTTATTTTTTATAATTTTAAAACGCATGTGAAAAAAAAATTGTTTCAGACGATTTTGATCCCATTTTTTAAATATTTTGTTATTTTCTCCCATCACATCGCCGCCATTTTTTCCACGCCTCTCTGACGTTTCTTTTAGATCTAGACCCGATAATTTGTTTATTTCATCAATATTTACATTTTAAACAAGTAAAGTTCATAAAAATAAATTAAATCCGATTTGTGAGCAAGAAATTTACTACGAATACTAGATCTACAATTAAATTTCTTATTCAATAAGTAGATTTATCCTCTACGAAACTCAATTCCAACTTCTTAATTGGGGGTGTGTCTCGCGAGCTTAGCGACTGAGAGAGGTGAGGACGCGTGATTTCCTTAGTTCCATTACAACACATGTTATCTCAAAACGATACAAAAAAAATCATAACTTTCTAACTATTAAAGATACAGTCATAATTTATATACCATTGGAAAGTTCTTTTAAAGTATTTTAACGATGTACTAACGAAAAAAAATTTTTTCTAAGATAAATTTTTTTTTTAACATCCCTATATATATATATAATATGGCAATCCTGTAGATTAGCGGTCCGCGCTTACAAAATGCCGATAATTAGCCAAAATAAAATTTAATTCATTTTATAGATGTAAATAGTGTTTTGAATGAATTTGGTTGTAAAAAATAACATTTATATTTTGATTATACATCAATAAAATTCCCTTAGCGACTTCAATATGATCTGTGCGCTGCCATTTTGTTTTTTGATGATTTACAATGGTGTTGCCAACTTGTAGTATTTTAAGAATTTTTTTTTGGCACATTTTGCTTATGATGTTTACATAAAGCAACTGCATATGTGCTAAACAAAATTATTTAGTTAACTATAGAAACTGCTACCATTACTTGAAATTATTACTAAAATCTTGTTAATGGATGGATGGTTAGTTGGTTATTTAACTTATTTGATGGTTGCATGAGGTTGGGTGGCTGGTTGGTATGATGGATGGCTGTGGTTAGTTGAATGGTTGTGATTTTTGGTAGGTTGGTTGTTGTTAGATATATAGATGGGTGGTTGGCTGGTTGGTTGATATGTTGATTGTGGTTGTTTGGTAGTGGATGGTTGGATGGATGATTGGTGATGGCTGTGTGGTTAGGGTTGGTTGTTGTTTGTTGATTGGCTGGATAGATTGATGGTTGGTAATGGTTAGCTGGTTGGTGATGGTATGTAGGTTGCTTAATATGTTGGTTGTGGTTGTTTGAATGGTTGGTTAGTATGTTGGCTTTATTTGGTTTGATGGATGGTGAGGGTTGGCTGATATGTTGGTTGGCTAGATGGATAATTGTTTTGTTAAATGGTTGGCTGGTTGGTTGTGATTGGATGGATGGTGATGGTTGGCAATTCTATGTTGGTTGGTTGGCAATTCTATGTTGGTTGTGGTAGGTTGACTAGATGTATATTTTTTAAATTTTTATGATTATGGTTGGATGGATAGTTGTTTTTTGTTAGTTGGCTGTATTGGTGGGTGGTTGGCTGATGTGTTGCTTGAGGTTGTTTGATAGGATTGTTGTGGTTGTTTGGATTGATTGATGGTTGGTGATGTTTGGGTGGTTGTGGTTGGTTTGCTAGATGAATAATTGTTTTGTTAAATGGTTGACTGGTTATATGTGGTTAGTTGATTGGATGGGGATGGTTGGTTATTCTATGTTGGTTGTGGTTGGTTGGCTAGATGGATATTTTTTTATGATTGGTTTTGGTTGTATGTATAGTGGCTTCTTGTTTGTTTGCTTTATAAATAGGTGGTTGCATGGGCGTAGCCAGGATTTTTTCCCTGGGCGGGGGCTACGCCCATGGGTGGTTGGCTGCTTGGTTGATATGTTGGTTGTGGTTGTGGTAGGTTGACTACATGGATATTTTTATGATTGGTTATGGTTGTATGGATAGCTGGTTCTTGTTGGTTGGCTGTATGGGTGGGTGGTTGGCTGATATATTGGTTGTGGTTGTTTGGATTGATGGATTGTTGGTGATGTTTGGGTGTTTGTGGTTGGTTTGTATGTTGGTTAGCTAGACGGATAGTTTTTTTTTAATGGTTGGCTGGTTAGGTGTGGTTGGATGGTTGGTAGGTTGTTTGTTTGTTTTGTTAGATGATTGGTTGGCTGGTTAGCTGTGGTTGGTTGATTGGTTGGTGTGTATCGCTTTGATAGTGTCAGTACCGGTATCCTAGCACTTGAGATGAATTCCGATTGGGAACAGACCAATTGTGCTCTGGCAAGAAACTGAGTCATCTGGCGTAATGCCTCATACCCCCCCCCCCTACAGATCGCACTCTAATAGGATCATACACCCAATAAGTTCAACGTCCAGAGAGAAGGAGCGAAGCAGCATGTAGCAGAGAGCTTGTCCGAGTCAGTGCCATCTTCCAGGTAGACTAGCACCCTATACTCAAATCTAGCGGTTGTGCTTCGATCGTTACCGACCCTTTTGTACTGTGGCCTAGCGCGAATAGTAATTTCAGCCAATCAGCATTCAGAAAGTTTGACGACGTATTCATGTTTTCTCCAATAGACTACTGTACATATACATCGAGTGGCCGTGTGAAAATCAATGTTGCAATGTTCAATTTAAAAAAAAACGCGTATGTATTTTTTTCATTAGAAAGTCGTTTCTGCGTAAGTCAATGGACTACTGTAGCTCCTATCGTGCACTTTGTTCTTATACCAAAGACTAAAGAAAGTATTTTTTTCCTAGTAAGTTGTTTGGTACGATAGCACAGGTTTTCTGCCTTGCCTCATCGTTGCGCCAGGATAGAAACGGTCATAGAAGTGGAGGACTTGGCCAAATTGGTAGCGAAACAAGGCTCCCGCAGGAGTGCCTAAAGGGGTGCAAGAGCACCGCCGTTGCATTGAGCGGGGATGTAAAAAAGCTCCCGCAGCGATCTGTCAACATCCAGGCGCCGTTACACAAATGGCATGTCACGCACAGTGAGCCATGTAAAGTATAAGAAAACAAGGGAGAATCCAGTGGTGCGGCCTTCCGGCATCGCCTCATACTCTAGTCCGCGAGTCCGGAGTGCCCGTGTCCATCGGCAGTGAACGCATAAGCAACCTTTAAGTTTAACTCCGAATCTCACACCCTGACAGAGTGGCGGGAAGGAGGAACTCAATTCAGGCTGGTGAAAGGAAGCTTTTGTTCGCTTTTGCTGGCCTTAGTGTTCCAAATGCAACGCACACACTACTAGAAAATTTATAAATTGGCTCGATGGCTACTGGAAGCTAATTATTAAACGAAAGCTGCTGCGACTGGAAACATCTTGATAATAAAATTCAGCAGCACGAAGTTTCTGTCTATCACGTTCTAATGTTTGTAAAATGTTTTAAAAGTTTCGAATGCTGTTTCAGAGTTGACGATAATCTACTTACTAGCCCAAACAAGTCCAGCGGGCATTCCGCACATCCATGCAGCCATCCATTTTATAAGTATGTATCCACGTAGTCGGATTACGTTATGCGAATGTCTAATGGTAACGCAATGGATAAATTGATACTAGAACAAATTAGAAAAGGAAAATCGCATTAGCGCGCAGTTTTAGCAAGAATTCTAGCTATAGTTCAGTACCTTGCCAGAAAAGAAAAAAAAAGCGCATTTCGTGGGACAACAGTCAATTTTTGATTGAGATACTTGACAGATTTGACTCTACATGTAATGATGCAAGAACATCTTCGGCGACGCCGAGGCTCACAACCAGTACCTCTGATATAGGATTCAAAACGAGCTTATACACCTGATGGCATATTTTCCGTCATCCGTGACTGCATGCTTGATGTCAGACACACAAAAAAAAAAAAAAAAAAAAAACAAGATGTCTTGTACATAGCTTTTGTTGACGTATGAAATCTAGAAGTTCAGGCTGAGAACACTTCAAGTTTATGTAGTTTAAAGGCCAATAGTACAGTACTTACGTAAGGTACCGGTAGTATTTTAGTAACAAAAATCAGCGTTAGAGGCGGATAAACCCATTAGCGTGACGTACGGCTCAGGGTGTCGCATATTAGGCCTACATTTGCCCAGAGCCCCGCACACTGCTAAGGCCGCCTCTGCCGCTAATACTATAATATTGCCAAGCAGCCAACACGTAACACTGACTGTACAAATACTTCACAGTATATAGCCTACCAGTACCATATATCAATTCTAGTACCACTGTATCAAACTACACGACTGGCCTATTGGCTTCGTTTCAGACTTACACTATAGGTTCCACTGTTCAAGACTGACGTCAGACTGTTGTGTCGGTCTTGATCTCTGATCATCAAGATGTCGCCTCATACTGTGACATTCGTGACTCCATATCGAAGATGCCTCTCATACTCGCGAGGTATCTTGACTATACTCTGCAACTAACCGTCGTAATGCGCTGTACAGAACCGCACAGAACTGAACCAAGCCAAGTCGTGTAGTGAACAGTCTTCTTTTACAAGGTCCCCGCTGGTCTCTCAGAAATGACGTCTAGCGCTGGCCTGGGCGATCTTGTCGGCTCACTACACACCCATATCGCACCACCACCAAAGTTTTAACACTACGATATATGAAGTGCTTACTGCAAAATGACGAGGAAATATTGATACATTCCAAATATTTGATCTGCACTTTTGTGTCTCGTCACCTGTGTGAATACAGTGACCTGGTCTGTCGGGCTTAAGCCTGCCCTAAAGCAGGCCTGCTCTGGCTCCAGGAAACCGGCACTTTGAAAACACCAAACAAATCGCTCGTTTAACATCGGTTTGACAATTTTGCCTTATGTAGAGTTTAGTTTTCCTCGTTCTTTCTTCTTCCTCATTCTCATGGAGAACAGGATAATTGAATATGGGAGCGGGTAAGGTTTTAACCAGGGAAAAACAATAAATATGAACATGTAAAACACACGACCGGGCAGCCATCCTGCTATAGATTGGTGCAATGTGAACACTACATAGATGTATACGGACTTTCAGAAATTGTCGGCATAGACCATAATCGATGAAACGAAATACTCTCACTGGAAATACCATTCAGTGGAAATTTAAGAAGGCCACTAGGTGTTTGGAGTGTTGTGTGTTGAAACACTTTCCAAAAAATCTTTTGTTGGTGAGTTCTATATAGTACTGCAGCAACTTTAGCACAAGCTATACAACACAACACATTTTGGCTAGAACGCACATAGCATAATAAGTATTGCTGGCTGCTTGTGCTAAAGTAGGAAATATAGGCTAAATAATGAACTTTACATTCTGTATTAAAACATCAAGACAACTTCATAAACCAAACGACAGTGACACACACATAAAACATTCATGGATGAGACATTTGTTAACATGCATGACTAGATTGACACATGAAATACGTGGACTTCTTCTTTTATTTTTAAAGTAACGTATGTTCAAGATTAGGCTATAGAGTAAAACAAAAAGTATTATTATTGGTTAACTTTATGTTCATTCTACAATTTCTTCAATTCTTTCAACGTTATTGTTTATTTTTCTGGATTCAATCAAATCTATAGGCCTATATTTCGTACATTGACTGCCATTCTATAGGCATATCTTATATTATTCACTCCAAGCATAGATTTTCTTGATTAATTTGATTGCTGTAATTTAATAGTTTATATTTAATTTTTTTTTAATAATACGGGAGGTGAAAAAAAAACGAAATAAAACATAGGAAATTGTCAGTGTTTAGATTGGTCATTATATTCATAGGCCTAACTAATAAATCTGGAAATAGATATAGATCTAAAACGATACCTCTGCATATGAAAAATTTAATTAGCCCTAAAAATATATACCTTGCTAGAAATAAATCAATTACCCTGCATATGAAAAATTTAGCCCTAAAATTTTTTTTTTTTTAAACCGCATAAAAATCGTTTTCTTTTAAAATAATATATAGAACTAGATCTAGCTACATTTGTAAACAAAATAATTATTTTTAGTTGGCAGCTTTTGAAAGAATCTCCCTTATTTCCGGGCCAAAAATCTAGCTAAGTTGTTGATCTAGTCTTGACGACAAAAGAATGTCGTGAGACCGACCCGGACCGCTAATCTACAGGATTACCTATAATATATATTAAAATAAAAATATTCTAATTCTCAATTCTTCTGATATTAATATAATAATAATTATTAATATTAATTTTTTAATAATATTATTAATCATCATCATCTCATTGTTGATAACATTGTGATTGCTTTCATTGTAAAAAATAATTAGGATTATTAGTATAGGTCAAAATAACATCTAGATCTACTATAAGCCTAGATTTATAATATCTAGATTATATAGAATATAGATATAGATCTAGATGAGTAGATCTATTTCTTAAGCTAGTTTTACCGATTTCTTTACTTTTGTGACCAGTTTCAAGTTGTTTTTGTTGTTGTATTTTTCTATTTTCCTCAAACAAGAGCCGATAATATTTATTAGCTGCTAACTAAATTTTTTTCTGCTTTAAAAATAAACGAACATTTTTTTTCTAGATCTTATTATTTTATTTTATAATATCATATTTTTTTAAATAGTTGCTTGTTCTCAAAATAATATTACAGTGGCGATCATAAACTATTTTGAACAATTTAAACTAAAACAAGTAGCAAATTATTTCAAAGTTTCATTTTTAGATTTCCGTTGTACCGACCTAAATAAAAGGGATTAGTTAGCAGCTCAGCAAATAAAGTTTTGTTTTGTTTTTAACTGTCAAAACTGTTGTCTATTCACTGTCTAACAATACTACAATACTACACTAGTGTAGTCAGTGTAGAGAGACAGAAAGTAAGACAGAAAGTAAAAGACTTTATATCTATTTAAGTATAGATCTAGATCTATTTATTTATTTTAGATATGACCTACTCCTAGACCTAGAGAATCTAGATTTACAGATTTTAGCTTCGACACAAGTCGAGTTCAATATTAAATATACTTATAATTATACTATATTTATTAATATATTGACTATTGTAGATCTATATATATATTTTTTTTATTAGTATATTATTGTTACATTTGTATATAATATTATAACATTATCATTATGATTATAGATCTAGATCTATTATTATATAAATTTAATAAATAAATAAATATAATATAGAAACAAAATTTGTCAATATCAAACATGTCTAACATGATAAATATGACATTGTGATGATTCTGCATATTTAGATCTACACCTAGTCACATAAATGATAAACTAATCTTGATTTTTGAATAGATCTAGATCTATTCTATTGTAGATCTAATTCTAGATCAGATTAGAATCTAGATTTATACTTTCTTTATTATTTTATAGTCTTTAGGCTTCTGAGTTAGGTCTATCAGAGTCTATCTCCAATTTTTATCAAATCAACCATTTTTTATGCAAATACAAATATATTTTCTTACGCAAACTCTTACTTTTCACTTTTTATCCATATCCATGCCCAAAATTGGCCCAGCGAAATTTGTTTCGCATAGGGCCCCACAATGGTTAAGTCCGGCCCTGCTATTAGTGACTGGTGAATACAGAGTAGATTACTGCCCCCCCTCTTTTTTTTTTTTTGCCACTAAAAATATGTGGGGGAACTCTAGTCTGACTTACAGAGCATTGTATTAATTTATTTTAAGGTATATGCCTACATTTTTATTTTATTTGGATTATATTTCTAGGAATATTTTTTATAATAGCTCTGTTAAAGTAATTAACTGGTTATTTTCAATATTTGCAGGTAATAATTTTTCAATCATCCTTAAAATATAAATATACATTTGCTGTGTATTTCAAAGAGAAAATGACATTTGGTCAAATAGTTGTTGGTCCACCAGGATCTGGTAAAACAACATATTGCACAGGTAAAGATTGTCCTTTCAAAAGTGTATTAAGATTTAATATTTACATTATTACAGTTTTAGTTCAATTTAGTGTGCACATAGTAGTTCATTATGTTTCAACAGATTCCTTGTCATATTAAACATTTTACTTCCAAATGAACAAAGTACTGAACAAATCCAAGAACATAAAATTTTAATACTAAATTGATAAATCAAATAGAAATTTTTACATATATATTCACATATATATATATACAATAAAAATCACAAATAGAAATAATGTAAATAGATTTGTTGAGCCAAACTAGTAATATAAAACAAACAAACTGCATCAGTAAACAAAAGAACCAATGACTAATTAGAAATCTTTTTCTTAAATAGTTTTCTTCTGTTGCTAGCTTTCTTATAATTTCCCTAAATCTGTGACATCATGTGAATATTCTTAACCACGCCATTAGCTATTTGAAAGTGTGGATATGACACAACAATTCTTTTCTCTTTCCCAACACTACACTCAATCAGACACTAAATGCAGTTTTTGTTTCTTTGTTGTTGTTTTTTTTTTTTTACCTCAAGGTTGGTTCACCCCCACAGTCTACTTAAGTCTACACACACACCAAGCCCTCCCCCCTCTGATTTTCAAACACTGCTTCTTACGTTTTAAGCTGTTTTGATGTTCCTTCATAAAAAAAGTTATTTATAATATTATGGACAAAGATGTGTGGCAAAGTGTTTTGATGCCTTGTTGAGTCATAATTTTTTTCAGGATTTGATAATTTATTAATAAGGTTAACCCATTTCATATGATCTTTTGCTTTTTAAATACATATAATCTCAGTAAACTGTTAAGTTCTGATTAAAGTCATATTTTTTCAATTGATCATATATATATATATTTATAGACTTGTATACAACATATATGGCCGGGTCCAAAGGGATGGCAAGCCAACACAATTTGGGGTCAGGTGGATGCAGGAGTTTGCCAGAGAGCAGTAGTCGTACTACTGTCCCCCCGCCTACGGGGCTCCAGGACCGGATTTTCTGTTAAGGTTTACTCCCTTAGCCTAACCTTACAAGGCAGTGCGGCTATTAACTTATAGCTAGGGGTTTGGTTTGTGGGCAGCAGGGCGTGTCCGCACACAGACGGGCCATGCCTGCCTCACATCTTGGGGCCAAACCTCCTCAGAGACCCTTGCAGATTTGCCCGAGACTTCACAGCCTCAGTTTCCATCTGTCACCACGAGGAGGTACTGCATAGGACTTGCTGTGGAGAGGCTATATACTGGCAAGTGAGACTTAAAAATTTCTCCCCTTTCACAAAAGCTAGCCAGCGGCGGCAGCAAATTAAGCTACCACACTAGACGCGTCACACAGCCTTTGGACAGACATTTTTTTCAATGACTGGTAGTTATAATCAAGGATCTGCTGTTTAATCTAGATACTGGTATCTTTAAAAATGAAATTTTCACTTGGATTTTTTATATATTCATTTTCATTTTTGAATTATTCTTAATTTATTACAAATTTTTGTCACTATTATCAAACAACATATATAAACTATAGCATGTCTCATTCATAGGTATGTTTCAGTTTTTAACTTCCCTTGGCAGAGATGTGGCAGTTATAAACATGGATCCTGCCAATGATTCCTTGCCCTACACCTGTGCTGTAGATTTATCTGAGTTAATCTCACTTGAAGATGTCATGACACATTTGAGATTAGGTCCAAATGGTGGACTTGTTTATTGCATGGAATACCTTGAGAAAAACTTTGATTGGCTCAAACTCAAATTGGACAGTGTCAAAGACAAATATCTTTTGTTTGATTTCCCTGGCCAGGTAATAATACTCTTTGCAGTGTCAAAATAAATATAATTGTTTGCTGGAAAGAAATTCTATTTAGTTTGACACTTAAAATAAGACAAATTTGAAAATGCAAAGAAAGCAGATTTTTTAGGAAATTTTTTAAAATTTGTTTTTGCAAAGTTCAGTGACTGGGTTTTAGAATAAAGAAAAATAATGTATTGATAATTTATTTGAAAAGAATTTATAACTACATCTCAAAACTTATTACAACAAGCATTTTATATCCCTAGACATGCTTCTATTTACTATATTTTTATTCCCATAAGTAGTAATAAAAATAAAAAAATATTATGACTTATAGACTTACAAAACTATTTGAAATATCCGACAGCAGGTCAGTGGCACATAATGTGTTACATCCACATTTTTTTCAATGACTGATAGAGATAATCAAGGATCTGCTGTTTAATCTAGATACCAGTATTATTAAAATCGAAATTATCACTTTTATT
The DNA here is from genome assembly GCA_021533235.1 of Biomphalaria straminea. Classification (NCBI taxonomy): domain Eukaryota; kingdom Metazoa; phylum Mollusca; class Gastropoda; family Planorbidae; genus Biomphalaria; species Biomphalaria straminea. The sequence goes on along the minus strand of JADKLZ010000003.1, from coordinate 38,615,105 downwards.
TTGATATACATGTTTTCATTTTTGAATTGTTATTAATTTATTACTAATATTTGTCACTATTATCAAAGTATTTTCTTTCTTTTGTTTTAGGTAGAACTATATACCCATCATAATTCAGTGAAAAAACTTTTAGATCAGTTAACAGCATGGGATTATCGTCTAACAGCTGTTCATCTGGTAGACAGCCATTATTGTTCAGATCCTGGTAAATTTGTGGCTGTACTCCTGTCATCTTTGAATACCATGTTGCAAGTGAGTTTAAAGAGATGTGTTGTCAGTTGTTTATTATTTGTTCAATTACAGTTAATTTTATGCATTAACACAACGTTAGTCAAAATGGGTTCATTTCCAATATTTTAAGAAAATCGCCATTAAAAACACTTGTATATGTGTGTTCAGATATGTTCTTTTTATTGTTTCCTTGAGATGTTTTTTTAAAAAAAGTTCCCCTTTCAGACCTTGTGGTCTACAGGGCAGATGATGTAAAGGTCATCTGTTTCTGTGCCCTACGGTAAATGAGGGTGTCAAGTGACTTGCACAACCAACCGCCTTTACTTTTCCCTAACTAATGTTAGGTACCCATTAAAGCTGCGTGGACTCAGAGGCATCCAAGGATCCTGAAAGAAAAATCCCAGGATTTGAACCCAGGATCCCCAGTTTGGAAGTCACACCTTTTACCTCTTAGCCACCGCGCACCACTGGATGATTTAAACTTAATTTTCAAGAACTATAGATTTTTTTAATGCTTTCCTACCCACCACAAGCTTTTTTTTAGTAGTAATAATTGGATTCATTTCCACATTTTAAGAAATCAGCTGTGAAAAACACTTTTTTGCTTGTGTGAAGATGCTTTTTTTTTTATTGTTACCATTGGATGATTTAAACTTTAGGCTTATTTTCAAGAAATATAGATTTTTTTAATGCTCTAAAGAAAAAAATAAATTTGAAGAAAAATTAAGTTTGTGAATGAGATCCATTGCAAAAGAATGAAACATAAGTATTAATTTATTTTTTTTTTAATTTCTTTCAACTACAGTTGAGTCTGCCTCATGTCAATGTGTTGTCTAAAGCTGATTTGATAGAAAAACAAGGGAAACTGGCATTCAATCCAGACTTCTACACAGATGTTTTAGATCTTCAGTATCTGTTGGACATGTTGCAAGTATATTCTTAGCAATACTTTTAATGATAATTTAGAATATTTTTTGTTGCTGTTTTATTTTCTCCTTGTAAATAAAAATAATCTGAAAATAAACTGAGGAAAAAAAAACTTTAACAATTTAAACTTAGACTTTTTAAAAAGCAAAATCTATGCCTAAATATCATATTTCTAGCCTTATAAAGAAAGATTCAAAAGACATATAAATAAAGAGGATTTTTAAATTTGTGTTTATTTGAAAAATATTTTCCTAACATTTATTTGGGCTGAAGTTTTCTTGAACAAAAATATTTGTACCAAACTGTATAGGAATATTTATGTAACAAATAGTAATGTAAAGTTGATGTAGTTTTATGATATGGTAGAGCAGCTTCTCCAGTTATTATCTGGACATTGTCTGTCGGGGCAGAAATAATATAGTAGGGCCTAAAAGTATAATAAATAGAAAGGCATGACATGGCCTAAATTATTCTAAATATTCACAGTGTCAACTAATATTTATAACAATAATATTGTATAAGATAATAATGAAATATGTATGTTTTTTTAAATCATATTCTATTTTCTAGGATGACCCACTTTTACAGAAATACAAAAAATTAAATGAGGCACTAGTAGGGATTGTTGAAGACTACAGTTTAGTCAGCTTTATACCACTTAGTGTTGAGGTAAGCACTTCTCTTCTCTCTTAAATTTTAAAATTATATACACTGCATCTAACCAAACTAGTTAGATCTAGTTGGTGAAACATTCAGATTTTCAAGACCCATGGAAAAAGTACTTATACTGATTTTACTATGATTTCTCATAATTGGAATAAAAATTAAATAGGGATTGAGTTAAATAGTGTTCAGTCCATTCTAATGTTAAATGATTCTTACTACGAGTTGTTTTTCAGGACAAAGAGAGCATGATGAGAGTGCTGAAGTCAGTGGACAAGTGTAATGGCTATGTCTTTGGTTCTGTGGAAGATAGAAGCCTAGAGGCTCTCATGTCCTGTGCAGTAGGAGCAGAGTTTGAATATGATAAAATCAAGAATGTTAAGGAAAAATACATGGACATTGATGAGGAGGAGGATGTTATTGATGAGTACAGTTAGTGTCTCAGTGACAGCAAGTTAATAGACATATGAATATTTCCTAATTCTCTATTATTGTTGGAGTTGAAGCAGTATCAAATTCAGACCGGCTCTATTCCTGGATAATAATCCGCTACACAGCTTGGAACTCACAACACTAAGCATCCCTGGTAAATAGAGAATACAAGTTTGGGCCTCTGCAAGTTTTCTACAGTACGATATTTAAAAAATGGCATGTATTTTTTTTAAATATTCATAAAAATCTGTGTGATGGTGAGGTCCAGCTCAGATCATTGTGTCTTTAGTGAATGTTGGAAAGTGGAATATTAATGTACTGATAGTTAGTTAAGGTCATGTTATAGTTAATTTTGTTTTTGTCAATTGAAATTATCTTCTTATTTTACCCCTTAATTTTTCCAACCCATGAGTTGTAATGATGTAGAAAAATTTCTCAAATATCTATTTGAGGTTCTTCTTTTTGTATTAATTATGCAATTTCTGAGCTCAATTACCAAAGTAATCATATTTGTTAGCAAAAAAAAATTCAACGATTCTATTATAATAGGACACTAAAATGAGCGATAAAATAATTATTTATAATTTATTTTTTTTTTCCCTTGACTTAAAATGACTAACCACCTTTTTTTTTTAAATCAATTATTTTTGTTTCTGGTCAGACTCTGGTCATGTACTAAGGCTCAAACTTTTGATAAACAAAATATCTATGGGCCATAAAAGTGATAGAAGGATAGGTTTGTATTATGCAGGGTTAAGATTCAAATAAAATGTATCTCTCATACTAGATCACAGATCATACTACTTATTGTTTGCATTTATGTTCATTGTAAAACTTGGAATAAAGATCTATCTATCTGATTTTGTGTCACTAATATTATGCATATTATAGTTCTACAAACTTATGTCTATGCCTTTGCAAAGAAAAAAAAATATTAATCTGCATAATACTGATAATAGATAACTATATAATTGTTGGTCATACATTGGATTATCACACCAGGTTGCTAGTACGACCAAACGGA
>JADKLZ010000003.1:38574828-38603307 GCA_021533235.1 Biomphalaria straminea | reverse complement strand
TGGTATATTTCTACTTCACCTTTATATAGTCTACAACGATGTTTCACTGATGTTTCTTGTAACCAGCCGCGCATAAAGTCTCTTCATCTCGGACAAAAACTTTGACTCAAGTTTGATACATCCATCGAACTTTTTTTCCTTTACTTTCTTCTTTGAACGCTCTAAGAGATGCCTTCGAATCTTCATAAAGCGTCTCCCGATGAGCAAAGTTCACACCTGTCAGAACTAGCATCTTCTCAGTTTGTTTGGTTCTTGCCTTCCTGAGCAACTTGAAAGCCATAATTTCAGGTAATAGCATCATCTTTTTCTTTTCTAATTTCTTATATTTGGTGTAAAATCATATATGGATTGATTTTCCCTTTACCTGAAGTCTTCAAAATCCTCTAATTTGTCAATACTGTCTGCCAGGTCATCTTTGGCCACATTATTGTTAATAAAATTCAATAGATTCTGGAAACCTTCCTGATACTTGAGTTCCGACAGTTCTAATTGCACAAAAACCTTCTCTCTTATCCTTGACTCACTGCATTGTGGTAATGATAAGGGTTACGGCTATCGCTCATTTCGCTTTCTTTATGTCCGTTAATATTATTTCATTCCACGCGAGCAGCTCTTTCTTATATCTTTCATAAGGCATTTCTTTCAAAAAAGGATGGAATCTCAATTTTTGTAGCCATTATCACGTAGGCCTACTAGGATCCAGAAAATAAATATTTTTACTTACACGCTCTGCTACCACTTTCTAGCTTAAGTAGTGATACACTTTTTAGCTTGATGTTACACTAAAAAAACACTGAATTCAATGCTATAACAGGGCGTCCAACACTAGACCATATGTACATCATACTCTTTAATAACACTCTCATAACATAGGTAACGCACAACACAACAATATGAACTTTCTTACCAAGGGGGATAACTCTATACATACGATTAAAGAACAATAATCATACACCCTAGACATACATAAATATAGACTGGCCAATAAGAGAGTTTTATGAAACAAAAATTTGTGCATTGCGATTGTGTGTACTTTATTTTATGTCTATAAATTGTGTTTAATCTCTAAGACTGAAGATCATGCAATTTTTTAATTTTTCACAACACGGAAATCCGAATACAATAGATATAGGCCTACATGTTTTCAAGTTACATGAAGTTACTTCCTTTTTCAGTCTATATTAATTATGCATGTCCATGTCATACACATAAACACAATGTCAACCATTTATTAGGAACGTAAATTTACGTAAATGAAAACTTTCTCAAAAGTGAAGGGTAATACGTTTGCGGATTATCCATAGCCACTAATTATGCTTAATAGGTCCCTATTGTGTCCAAAATATAGCAACCCTAATTTTAATCTCATCTAATTTTATGAATTAATGCCTACACTTTTACCTGAAAAAGAAAACTAGATTTATATCGATCTAGAAATTTTAGATACTGGTTGATACTCAGATACTACACACAGAACCTAAACATTACTAAACAATACATAAGGTCTGAAGTGGATCCACACTAAGCCCGAGGCCTATAAATATAGTCTATATATATATCGAAAGTCGAGAAGGTTCCTGGGGCTTTGCAATTTGATCTAAAGATTGGAATATACACATAAGTCTACAATTAAGTACAATCTAGAAATCTAGCACTAGATCTATGTGAAATGCGTGACTATACGATGTAATTCTAGAATCTAGATATAAAACTAAGGCGTTTGAACTAATTTGGAGTTCATTACATTTAAAGGGAGACAACTGACTTAAAATACTTTAATCATTTGAATTTAAATGTAGTAGATCTATTATTTAACGATAGGCCTAGCTAGATCTTTGCAATTGTAGTCATTTTTTAGTCTATTATACTTCATAACACATAAAAAGATCAATTAAAAATTTTCTTAACAGGTTTGATTCTATAGAGTCAATGAATGGCGACGAACTTTTGGTGAAAAGGAAGAAAGGCAGCAAGAAATTTGTTATCGGTGCTGCAGTCATTGGTGTCATGTTTTTCTTAGTGGGCATGCTAATTGGATTCTTTGGACATGAGAGTGAGCATGCGCCTAGTCCAGCAACAACTAAACCTGAAGTGTAAGATTTTCATAACATTTAATAGGCCTTTCTTAGAATGGAATCTAGATGAGATCTAGACTCGAATTTGTTTCTATAGTGTTTGAAATGTAAAATGAATAAGGGCTATAACTGAGCAGTCCAAATAATTCAGGTACAGATTATATGTTTGTAGGTTCCTATAGAATCACACCCTTAAAATAAAGGCCCCCCACATTTCAAAAGTAAAAAAAATTGAACAAAATTTGGATATTAAATAAAAGAAAAATAAGAGAAACTTAACTCTCTTTCTTCACAAATATGATATAGCCTACTTCTAGATTTAAATTTAAATTAACTAATATTGTTATGTGCATTTATATTTATGTGTGTAGGGGCCTCCAACAAAATTATCCTGATCAGGGCCTTGATAAATAAAATTGAGAGTCTAAAAACAGATTTGTATTTTAAGTAGGCATATATAAATCTGCCATTTTCTGGTACTCTCTGCTCATGATCCAAATCTACCTTCTGTTGCTAATAAATTGTTTGATAAAAATAAAAGGATAGTAAAAGTAAAAGTAAAGTTCCCCTTTCAGACCTTGTGGTCTATAGGGCAGATAATGCAAAGGATACAGCTAAAAGTATTTTCTATTATATATGGCTACTGAAAGCTAGTGTTACATTTTTATATTTATTTAAATAAAAAAAAAATATTAGAGTTATTATTATTATAGCTTTTATATAGCGCTACTTTCATGCTTATAGCATGCTCAGAGCGCTTTGATCCAATCTCATTTGTGGACCAGAGTTCATATATTAGGTCTTTACTTTAATACCTCTTAAGATAAATAATTACCACATTGGTACATCAAAATCAGGGGGCGCGGTGGTCGAATGGTTAAGCGCTCGGCTTCCGAACCTGAGGTCCTGGGTTCGAATCCCGGTGAAGACTTGGATTTTGAATTTCGGGATTTTTAGGGCGCCCCTGAGACCACCCAACTCTAATGGGTACCTGACTTTAGTTGGGGAAAGTAAAGGCGGTTGGTCGTTGTGCTGGCCACATAACACCCTGCTCGTTAACCGTGGGCCAAAGAAACAGATGACCTTAACATCATCTGCCCCATAGATCGCAAGGTCTGAAGGGGACACTTTACTTTTTTTTTTACATCAAAATCGAGCTTCAAAAGGCAATATGTTTCATTTGATTTTGCATGTTATTCCATCTTTTTCAGGCTAGATCCAACACAACTTATCATTCAAAATGTAGATGTCAATTTTTTGCAGACCCTACTTAAGTAAGGATTCTTATTTTAGCCCTCAAACATTTAACTAAAATATGAATAGACTTGTTTGATCAATACTATTTTCTTACAGCTTTTAACATAAACATATTTTAAAACCTTTTTCTTTAATTCCATATTAAAAATTGCAGAAATTTTAGTTCCAAAGCAAGAATGGCAGGAACTGAATCAGGTTCTGAGCTGGCTAATATGATCAGAGACATGTGGGCCTCCAGTGGTCTGGATAGTGTTCATCTGTCTACTTATAAAGTGTTACTTTCATTTCCCAACCAAAGTGATCCAAATAAGGTAGTTTTGTTGCCATTTTAGATCAACAAAAAGGAAATTTATTAGAACCTCAGCTATTTGTTATTGTCATTAGAATCTTAACAAATGATTTTCTAAAAGCTTAAATTTCAAAAGATTGACTTATGATGACAAGTTAAATATTCTGCATGTTCCAATTACTATTTTCTGAAGATGCCAGTCTAAACATGCTTACATTAATTAAAGCAATGAATTCTTGTTTTTTTGCAATGAAGGTCGAATTAGTAAACAAAACAACTGGAAAAATTGTGTTCACTTCAAATTCATTTGAGCCAGGATTAACAACAGAGGATCAAAACAAAAGCTTCATAAGTTACAATGCATTTTCTCCTGCTGGAACTGTTCTGGTATGTTATGTCATCTTCCAACTAAGAACAGGACATACACCACATTTAAATTATCATCTCAATAAAATAAATCCCACACAACTCCCACTTTGTAGACACTGCTCCCACCCTTATGAAACTGTAAACCATATCCTTTTTGAATGCCCCCTCCTAATCCACCTTAGGCAGACCCTACTACCACTACAGCCCAACATAACCAACACCCTTTATGGCAGTGCTGAGCAACTGAAAAAAACAGCACAGTATTTTTCCTTGGCACAGTCTGCAAAAGAGCTGACAGCTCAGCAGTAAAAAAAGCTGGTTAGAAGAAGAAGAAGAATGTTATGTCATTGACAAAATTTTAACTAAACATGGGGCAAAGAGATAAAGTTCATGGATGCCAAACTGAGGTTCTTGAGTTTAAATCCCTGTTGAGGCTGTTTTTTTTAATTGATTTTAGAATGTCATAAATCTACCCAAACTCTGATGGTTACCTTATGTTTATTTGAAAAAGTAAAAGGGTTTATTATTGCACTTGCAACATCATATATTTTAACCTTTGTGTTAAAATGTTGCCATTGAAAAATATGAACATAACATCAACTTTACATTTACAATGTAGCTATTAAAAGATATTAACATCAACTTTACATTTACAATGTAGCTATTAAAAGATATTAACATAACATCAACTTTACTTTTACAATGTAGCTATTAAAAGACATAAAGTTTAAACTAATTTTCCAACATCCTGAAGAATAAAAAGGCAACATTTTTGTATGACATTAATTTTATCAGTTCATATTTAATAAATTGATGATTTATGATTTTATTTTGCTTAATTTTGAAAAATGTTTATACTATTTGGTGGTCATATTTATCAAACTATAATTATACTTTTAAGCTTAAATGAAATTCAATGAAATTATTGAACATAGTTTTTTTAATGTTTTTTTTTAGAAATTGAATATGATTGCACTGATGTGTTATACATTTGTTTTGCCTAGGGCAGTATAGTGTATGTCAACTATGGAACAGTTGAAGACTTTCAATATTTGACACAAAACTTAAGTATAGATCTCAGTAAAAAGATTGTTATTGCAAGATATGGGATTATTTCTGCTTCTAAAAAGGTAAAGTACTGTGAGGCAATGCAAAGCTGCTTTAGCTGGGGGTTGACATTCAAACAGATATCCAAATTTATTATTCACTTTCTTGCTGATGTGTTCAATATAGATACAATTTTGTATGTTAGTTTAACAAAAAATTTTTTTTAATAATCTTGGGAAAAAAAGTTATAATCACCTATAAACTAAATGATTAGTATTCCATTGTTAATTGACATGCCATTATTATAGTTTATAATTTTTTTATTGATGTTCAAACCATAAGTTAAATTTCATTTCCTGTTTCTACTACTGTTCTGAGAATAAAAAATAACTGAATGATTTTTTCTGTATTCTTGGATGTTCTTACTTTCTATTCATTTCATGGTAACAAATTGTTCAAATTTAGGATTTCTTAATATTCTTTTTGTCTATTCTTCTATGTAGGTGTATAATGCTGAGCAGTACAATGCCAGTGCAGTACTTCTCTATTCTGATCCTGCTGATGTAAATAGAGACTCTGAAAGGGATAGCTCAGGATCAGCTTATCCTAACTCTTGGTGGTTGCCAAAAGTAGGCATTCAGAGAGATACAGTTAATTATGACTATGGTGATCCTGACACACCTGGCTATCCTTCAACAAGTAAGCCCCCTATGTGAATCATCTTTTTTTCTTTGAATAAACTCTTTCTTTTTAATTCAAATACCATTTTAATTATCTCAGTACCTAAATAGTCTTTATGATAAGTTTGACCTATCAGTTAATTATTTTAGATTGAGTTTAAAACAATAATTTAAAAAACAATTTTTTTTGTTATATTATGCTTAGATTACAGTTTACCAATTGATCCATCAAAGAGAGCTTTAACAAAGATTCCCTGCCAACCTGTTAGTTACAGTGATGCATTAATATTGTTAAGGTTTGTGAATGTCATTAATTTTAGTAGACTATATACCAAAGCTTTAATAGTATTTCTGTTTTTTTTTTTTTAACAAAAAAAATTATATTAAACATATACATATTATTATTGTTATCTATCTTACCAATTAGCAATTTAAGTGGAAGTGTTTCACCTGAACACTGGCATGGAGCCCTACCAATAGAATACAGAATTGGTCCAGGTTATGAAAACAATTCAGAAATGTAAGCAAAACCAAAGATTTTTTTGACAATTTTATGTGCAGTGGTCACGCTTGCAGAGCACAACTGTTAAACTTTTTATTCTTAAAAAAAAAATAAAAAAATTCTTGTGTAATGAAATGTATTTAAAAACAAAATATTAATTAACATTAGGATGTTTAATAAATTTTTGTATATGTTTATGTCTTGCATACACTATTTAATTACTTGTCTATTAATATCTATAAACATATTTATTTCAGAGAAGTTAAAGTGACAGTCAATAACTATCTAGATAAACGAGTGATTAAAAATGTAATTGGCATGATAAAAGGAAGCGAAGAACCTGGTAGGATTTTATTTATAGTTTGAAAGTAAAAATAGAAAAACCGGGTCCTCTAAAGAATTGTAGATTTTACTAGAGATGTTTTACTTTTAACATTTAATATTTAAAACACATTTTTTTTGTCTTTTCTAAAGATAGGTATATTATACTTGGAAGTCATCATGATGCTTGGGTTTATGGTGCAGTGGATCCACAGTCTGGCAATGCCGCCTTATCACAAGCAGTAGAGATTTTTGGCCATCTACTTGCAAAAGGTATAAGCTAAGTGCAAAACAAAAAGGAAACTTAATAATCATTACCCTTTTTTTTTTTAATTGTTATCTATTTTATATTTTATACTTTTGAAATCTTGAGATTAAGGGAATTTTTGTTTACATTTTATTTTACTGTTACAGGTTTCAGGCCCAGAAGAACAGTTATGTTTTGCAGTTGGGATGCTTCTGAATTTGGCTTTATAGGATCCACAGAGTGGGTTGAGGTACACACCTTTTTTAAATTTCTCTTTTAAACTAATGTAGTTTTAAAATAGTCTTAAAGAATATTTACATTTTATGGTTGACAACATAATTATTTTTTTTTGCTAAAGAAGGAGGCTCCCTGTTATGTAAAGCTGCAGTCTCATACAACTAGGATCAATTCTTAAAATAATACCTCTATTTTGAAGTTTATTTCAGGCTTTAAAATTACAGCTTTTTATTTTCTGCTTTATAAGGAAAATCTGCAACAAATCAGTGAAAGATCTGTGGCATATTTAAATGTGCACTCATTAGTTGAAGGAAATTTTTCACTTAAGGCTGTTTCAAGCCCCTTGCTACAGGATGCCATGTATACAGTGGCTTACCAGGTCAGTAGAGAAGAACTAGAGAGCCTATTTCTATGTTATTTTATGTATGAATAAAAATTGTCGCAATGTTGTTGCCTCCCTTAAGTTATTACACTATAATAAGATGCAGTTTAAAAATACATTTTTTGTATACAATAGGTTGTAATAATTATTTTAAAAAATTTGTAAAAAAAAAAAATAATAATTCTCAAACTATTTTAAAATTTGTTGTTTACAAGGTTCCCAGTCCAACTAAAAACTTCAGCACTCTTTATGACCTATGGTTGGCACAGTCTAAAATGTATTCATCCAAAGAAAAAGAACCTAGGTACAATTTTAATTTCTGGCCATTGAAACATTTAAAGTATGTAAGAAACATTTACTATTTTTTATAAAGCAATTTTTTGTTTGTTTATTGTAGTGTAAGCTACTCACTTTGGTCTGGAAGCGATCATGAAGTATTTTATCAACGTGCTGGTGTTTCATGTGCAGACTTAAGTTTCAACTTTGACACTGTAAGCATCTACAATACATTACTTTTGATTTCATGTTATAAGACATAGCCATCATTTTGGTATATAATTTATTATTAACATTATCATGTTGGTCTTAAAAATGTTCTCAGAATAACATTTGGTAATTCAGTTAACATTTGTTCCAATGACAAACATATTCTAAAGATACTTATAACTGTTTTCTTTGTTAATCAACAGAAGAAATATCCTATCACAACTTATCCTTTGCATCATTCTGCTTATGATAACTACTTTTCCTATGAGCATTTCAATGATCCAGGATTGAAGTATTCAAAAGCAGTGACTCAGTTTTGGGCTCTCTTAGCAAAGTAAGTGGCTCATAGTGTTTCTGTTTTTCTTTTCTGTTTTTTTATTATGACAAAAATATGTGTAATTAGTGCACAATTGTTTCATCAATTATTCTTATCTACATAGTAATGCAAAATAGAAAGAAGGTTATTAAAAATAATGACCTTCTTTTAAGATTATGAAAATAGCCTCTCACCCTCTTACTTTGCATTCTTCGTGAACTATTTTGATGTTATTAGTTACATTACAAAATCATTACAAAATTTGCTTTGATAAAATCTATTCTAGAAAGTCTAGGCTAACAAAATATAGACATAATAACAACCATTAGTAGAAAGAAAATGTAAAGATAGATTAAATTGTTAATGAAATTCAGTTGTTAGATGTTTTGATTTGTTTGATGAGTTTAAGATATTTCTTCAGCAATGAAAGGTTAGAAAGTAATAGTCCATACCTCCTGCAAGATAGCTGGGGATGGAAGGTTTAAACTTAGGACCATCGTTTGCACCTACCACATAACATAGCAGGCATTCATTTTTAAAATTACTTCTACCAAATATAAAAACCTCTTTTTCTGTTCTTTATAAAAAAACATTTTTTTTTTAAATTTTATTCTTTAAAAGCTATTTAGCCAACGCCCCTCTTTTGCCATTTAAAGTGACAAGATTCTCAGCTGCTCTGGAAAATTTCATCACAGATTTGGTTCACAGTTACAAAGAGATTTGGAGTCAAAATAATGTACAATATGGTAATATTTCATACACTTCAATTTAGTTTCATACACCTTACTGAAGTTTAAAAAAGGAAAATAAATAAGTTTATGTTTGTTTCATAAATAAATAAAACATTACTATTAGGCTGTTGAAAATTTTCTTCCAGATCAATTGATATCTGCATCTAAAAATTTTACGGAGTCAACAATATGTTTTGAGAAAACCTTATTGTCTGAAAAAGAATTAAACAAAAAGTAAGTAGTATAAACTTCTTCAAGCCAGTCCATTAGATCAGTTATTTGATTCACTCAGAATTGTAAAAGAATTGTTTAAAAAAAAATGATTTCATTTTAAAAACTATACATTTTATTCTTAGTTCTAATTACATTTTAATTGTTCCTAATTTATTTCACATTTTTATTGATAATTATTTTTTGTACCATTTAGGCCATTGAAACTAAGGATGTACAACGATCAAATTATGCAAGTAGAAAGAGCTTTCTTAATTCAACAAGGATTACCATCCAAACCATTTTCAAAGTAAGTTTTTGATTTTTTTAAAATTTAATACAAAAAAATAATTAAATTAACATTTTGGTTGTTAAAAACAAAAGCTACCCTTAAAAAATATTTATGTGAATATACATTCAAAAAAATTTGTTATCACTAATTGTTTGTTTTACAGAAATATTGTCTTTACACAAAGTAATTCTGAGCCCAGCAATGAGAAGTCTTTCTTCCCTGGCATATCTACAACTATGTACAATATAAAGAATGGAAAAAGTCAGTGGGATCAATTAAAGCATCAGATTTATCTGGCTACATTGTGTTTGCAGTCCGCTACAAGTCAACTGTCTTTGCCTGGATCATGTAACTTATAAATTTATAGTATCTAACAGCTATTTCTGTTTGAATTTACTCAAATTGTATTCTCATAGCATTATTAGTTCAATTAAGTTTGAAAAATCATTAACATTAACTCTTTCTCTCCATAATTATTTGTACATGTTTTGAAGGAATTCTTTATTTTGCTCATTACTATTTCACTACTCTGTTATGATTTAGCCTCATTAGCTTTGTTGTTAGTTATCAGAAATGTTGTATTTGGGATAGAATTAAAGGGAAATGCATGCTCTTTTATATAACACAAAGTCAAGTTTAAAAATTAAACATTAATTTAATGTAACAAGGTCAAATCAACAATGGTATCATCGATTAGGAGAGAATGAGTTAAGGATAAATAAGATCCGGCAATATTTTGTTTTTAGTGATTGATGCTCAGAAAAGTTTATAAGCATTAAATAAAATACTAAAGAGTGGAAGTGTTTTAGGGCAGAAGAAAAAAATAAAAATATTTGTAATTATAATATTTGGATTATTAAATGAAAACATAATACAAAAGTATTAGAAATGAAACATTTTCCAATCTTAACTACTAGATTTAAAAATGTTTCTCCATATGTAAGGAAAAACATATAAATCTTTCTTTCCTAATGACATTTCATGCCTTTGTGGATGAACAACCTGAGCATGTTGGGAAAACCAAAGAATTAGTTTCTTTCAATTTACAGATGTTCCCTTCAAAGGAAAAGATAATTATGTCCAACACATATATTTCTAACTAATATGATACATTTTTTAAATTAATATTGTTATAACCGTGCCACACACACTGCCTTCCAAATAGTGCAGTAGGTGTGCACTGTTAAAGACTAGACTGACTAGACTTTATTGTTGACAATAAAGTAGGGAACAAAATTCTGCCTATGTCTATAACATATGAAGAAGCCATGCTCATGGCAGACATTTTTATTATGTGTTTGTGATGTCCTGTGAATAAACATCTGTATTCATTGAGCCGCCTCCTTTCAATTCATTACAATATAAAACCTGATTAAAAGTAGCTAGTTAGCTTGTGCTGAGAGAATTAAAATACAATAACTTGTATTCAAAATAAACTTAGTAATGTACACTGGTTTAGAAGTTTAACACCCTTGGTAGTTAATTGTATGGCCAGCTAGACCATGTAACTTTTTCCTTGTCATGTAGTACAATTCCATCCTGCTCTCTAGTAAACTTGAGATGAAAATCCAGATCTTCAGAGGGATATAAATCTGGCCTCTCTGCTCCCTGGCTACACTACCTTGTCCATTACTGGTGTAGATAAAATTTGAAAAAATAACATATTTTTCAAAATATCTGTTGCTCAAATGTATAGGCAGCTACAAAAATTTCAAAGAAGTTATTTCATTTTCTTTGTTGACATTTCATAACTAGTTCATCGAGCTACAGGGCACTCATCAGATTTAACAAAGTTTTATTGGAAACTAGAGTAGGCCAATTAACTACTTTTGAGCTTTGCCTCATGACATAATGCTTTCAGCTATTTTTTTTTTGTAACCTTACAAGCATGAAGAGCTTGTAAAAATGAAATACATGAATATGCATAAATAAATATATAATATATATATAAATATATATATTACAGGATTAAATATATATATTATATATATATTTATGCATATTCATGTATTTCATTTTTACAAGCTCTTCATATATATATATATATATATATTGTGGTGCAGAGGTGTAGGAGGGAGTAATTAATGAGTTGCAACATAAGGTGAGTTCTTGTCAGATTTTATGACTTTACGTTTGCATTTTTTTTTTTACAAATGTAATTTGATTTTCTAATTCTAACTAGAAATGCTGACTAGTGTTTCACATATAGATGACCAGAAGAAATTTTTATATCAATGTTTTAACTAGTTTAATGTACATAATGATTGTTGTTTTTTTTTTTTTGTGTTTTTTATTTTTAACTTTTTTTTAGAGACTTAAAAAAAATTAACTTTGAAAACATTCCATAATCTAAATGTTTAGTTTTTAAAATTCATTTTGTATAATTCATTTGATCCAAAGTTATGCAATGTGATAAAATTGTATTTGGGCTCTTTTTCCCTCTTATATTTTGAAATGCATTTAAATCAATTAAATATATAATGGTTAAGTGATTATGTTATTGCTGTACATATAAATTCTAGACTATGTTTATGTTTAGATTTCAATATTATTTATATACATATATTTTTTTATGTACAAAAACATTATTATTCCTGCTAGTAAAAAAAACAAAAATATATGTATTGCTTTCTTTGATTTTGTAGTTTTGTAAATTCAAAAAAATAGCCTAGAACTAGACTCTTTAATTATCTCTGCAAGTTTTTTTTAATATTGTAATAATATATTGCCACAGTGATAAATTTGTGATAGAAATCACTTGCTTGATATAATACCTTAATTAAAAAAAAAAGGTAAGTTTTAAGAATAAGTAGGAAAAAATGATGTCACTTCTTGAGAAATTTGTTTAGGAATATCTACCTTGATTAAAAGTAAAATCACATAGCTAAATTGATAACAAATCATATAGAAAAAAATAAGATAAACCAAAGATTTGTTAAAAATAGAAGTCACAATTTTTTATAACCTGACAAGTTTATTTAATAAAATTTTATACAAACATTTCTAAAAAAAAAAAATTAACCTGAAATTTTAAACTATAATATTTCACTGAAAGGGAGAATAAAGCATTTTAAAAAAATGCAATATAAGTTAATAAAGGAACATTTTGAAGCAATAAAAACAAATTAGAAAGACATCTAGTGCTGTATATAATTATAAATAGTGCAAAAAAAAAATCAACATATAAAAACTTTACATCCTGCATATTTGAGCAAAATGTTTACCAATTGGCAGCAAAAGTTGATATCACATTCATTAATAATACTTCACAATAAAGACAGCACAGAATATAGGCTTGGAAAGAAAACCAGGAATGACAAACACACACACAAAGTAAATGTAATCTTTCATGTAAATATTTGCAGTTTTATACTAAAATCATACAATCAATCGTAATAATGATGTCTTGTGCTCAATGTATAGCATCTATTTATTAATAATTAATAGTGTTTTATTTTCCTTTCCCCCATTAGTGAAATTTTTAATGTCCAACTTGACAAATACAGAGCTATGTGGCCTTTTTAGAAATTACTATGTCAAGGATTATATTTATTTCTTTAGTAAGACACAATCAGACCTTGAATTTTGTACAGTTAGTCTTATATCTGCTTAAATTTTCTTTAATAACCTTAAAGATGTTTGAGATTTGTTTAAAGTAGATGCTAACCAAGTCTCTAAATTACAATATTCAATGCTGAGAATGACATTTATACAACTTCTATTGGACTCTTTAGCCATATATATACATATTCATCTATCTATCTATATATATATATCTATATATATATATATATATAAAGTTACGTTGCTACTGCAACAAAGCCAATAGTGTTTCCTAGTTTTGATGTTTGCAGTAACTAATGTAAATTTATTATATAATCAATCATCTAACAGGTCTACAAGAAAAGGCATTTCTAAGATGACATTTAATATCATTATGGCTCAAAAATTCAAGCAATTAAAAAATTATGCTATGTTATGAACTATGAGTCTTATGAGTGAAATACTTAAATGCAGTCATAGTACTAAATGGAATATACCTAAGCACAAATATCTTATGAAAATATTTTATTAAATAACAGAATACGCTGATTCCACAAATACATCAGAATAAATTGTATAAAATACCAAGATAAAATAAAAAATTTGATTGTAAAAAAATTAACCCATCAATAATAAAGAAGGCCTTTATATTATATTGAAATAAAATGATTCATTTTAATTCTTTAGATGTGCAAGTTTTTTTGTTAATGTTAATACAATTTCAAAATTGAGACATGTTGAAATACACTTTCAGAGGTATAAACTTTAAAAAAAGGCCAATACTGTTGAGACCTAGCCAAGCTTATTACAAAAGACAAACAATAACTTTGTAAAAATATAATTATTGCATTCAGTGAACCAAACACTAATTACAGCACATTTTACTGCCATATTTTCTGTTCTGTCAACTCCTTGTCTTTATCCACATCAATCTTACTTTCACTCAAGAAGCTGGGAAAGGTCTCCTCATTCTCAATCCTGCTATCATACATTGAGCTCACGAGTGTATCACACATGGAACTCTGAAATGTGTCGTCAGTCTCCATCTTGGCGGTGGCCAGCATATTGGGGTGGAACTTTTCTAATGCCCACTGTATAGCCCAAATGGCAAGTGGCCTCATGTATGCAAGAGAACGGTAGCCCTGGTTGATGGTGTATGCCTCTGGAGTCTGGAAATGTAGCCCTAGGACGTTCCAACATATATGGTAAGCTCCAGAGGCTGTGTGAAACCCTTCTTCAATCAAACCCTGCAACAATAACACAAAACAATTTGATATACAATATCAAATCTTAATCATAGTTCTAAGATAAGGTAAGATGAGATCATTTTTATTGATCCAATCTAATGGAAATTCAGCTTGATTACAATTGACAACATCAGCGTAACTACTGTACAAAAACAATATTGATGAAAAAATTGGAACAACATTTACATATGAACACATATACACATTCACAAACAGCACTTTATGAATTTGACTTCTATGTAATTCTCGATGACTACAGCTGGCCGAAAGTGGGATAAAGGAGTTTTTAAATGTTTCAGTTTTAGTCCTAATGGAAAGGAGACGACCACTTCGTTCACATCTTATGTAACAGTTGTTTAATGGGTGCAGGTTGTCTTAGAGGTTTTAGAGGTTATCATCTGAAGTTTCAAGTACTGGTCATACAATTTTTATAACCTCTTATACTTTTGTTTAAAGCGTCTGTAATTCTATCAGCTTAGATGGAAAGAAAATACACTCATCTACATTCATTGTGTGGATAACTAATAAAAAATAACACATGGGCAAACAGAGAAATAGATGACTCATAATCACCTTTAGGGTAGCATAATGAGAAACATCAAAACAAAATTACAATTTCAAATTAACTCTTCAAGAAGTATTCAATCATTAAAAACAGATAGTTTTCTCTTTAACTATAGGAAATTACATTAGCCTAAAAAAAAAGATCCAAATAAATAATCTGAACATGAAAGAAGAACAAAATCACTCTATCATTTAGCTGCATAAAGTTGTTTGTTTTTTTTTTTTGCTCTGTGAATAATATGTATAAAGGAAATCATTTAATGACCAATAAGTTTAGTTGTTTCATCTTTAGTTTGTAGATGTTGCTCTGAATAGAAACTACTTTCATTGCTCAATCTCATATAGATTTGACAAGGCATTATATATTACAGAATTCTGAACAAAAATCAAGATACTCCTGGCAAATCAGGAATATGGATAAAAAAGCAGGCAATCAGTAATAATTATTACAGAATTATATGCTTTCTAAAATACATATATAACTTTCACTAGTACCATCTAACACGTTCAATCAGCACCAGACTTCTTTCTCACACATCCCCCTACAAATATCATAACATCATTCACAAGATTTATTGATCTCTTTAGTCTCATTCACAATCATAATAAAGTTATAGTTATGTTCTGGGCCTGCTTCAGATGTCATTATATACAATGACACCAACCTTCAAAGCAACCTTAGAGAAAGTGACTCATCTCATCTCTGCCTGTGGTCCCTTCAGAAGCATTCCTCCAGGCGTCTCAGTTATGGGCGAGTCTAAGGCATCTTGGTTCTGGGAAAGTCTCTAACCATCATCTTGCCCATCTGAAAGTGACTGCTAACCAAATAATTTAGTATTTTCTCAAACAAATAAAGTTTACCTCTTGGATCATTGTTGCAGCCAATGCATAAGTAATCCCAACCCAAAATTCCTCTGTCTGCGGTGAACTTGGATCCGTTTTCCCATTGGGACGAGTGCTGTTGATAGCCCCCATGTAACCTTTTTGAAAGCCCATGACATTCTTGTCAAAAATGGTTAAAAGTGTTGTCTTCACATTCTCTGATGGAAATATCTGATAAGATTGATGTCAAATAGTCAATGATTAAAACATAAACATTTTTTATATTGTTAAACGCATAGATATTAGGCCTACTTCATTCAAGAGTTTATTTACTCTACTTTCAAGACAACAAACTTTTAACTCTACCAGACATTTGTACCATTTTTTGTTCATTTCCAAATCCGCTGTTAGACCACCTAGATGAAGTGCTTTAAAAAGTAAAGTTTCCCCTTTCAGACAATGGGGTGATAGAGCAAATGATGTAAAGGTCATCTGTTTTTGTGGTCCACGGCTTTACAAAATCGTTCATGTGAGCCAGTGTTTTTTTTTTTTAAATTCTTATTATCTTGTCTGCTTCAAAGCAAAGGTAGTTTCATCTGCATTTTATAATAATCTTTTACAAATATTCAACAACTTGTTAAGAGCATAGTTGATCAAAAATATGTTGATATAAAAAAAAAAAAAAAAGAAAGAAACCTTTTCATCAGGTAATTTTGATGCTTTAAGAAACCAGTAACCAGCAAGCTGGTCTGCCATGATGCTGTCATGATAAATACTACTGCTGCAGTCAAAATTGTAGTAGGAACCTGTTAAGGAAAATATTTTGTTCAAGAAAGATTCAAGGTACCACAAACAAATCACATACAAAGAGATTAGAAACAGGATTATAATGGCAATCAGGTTTCCATGACTGTCAAAAAAGGTAAGCTTAAAATCTGTAGCCATGTCACAAGGTCCTCAGGGCTCACAAAGATCTTCCTCGGTGAACAGTACCAGAAGAGATAGACAGAGAAAGTAATGGTAAGACAGCATAAAAGAATGGATGGGCCTGTCATTGAACGAGATTCTATCCAAGGCAAAAGATATATTGGAATGGAGAAGGAGGGCCAACAGTTCATGTGTGGTACCCCAATGATTCAACTGAAAAAAGGTTGAGGTGAAGGTGGATATTGAAGAATCAATTCTCATGCTGGAAAATGTTTTTTTTTGCAATACTATTGTTACATGTTAGGTTTACTCATGATTTCTCTCCTACACTGACCCCTAAGTAGTATTTCGCCAAGATTTTTTTTCCTTTGGCTGCTGTACAAGCTTTTTTAATAAGCATAGTCCACCATTACCTAAATTTTCTTTCTGTACTTTTCAATAAGTCTTCTGTAGAGCATCTCCATACTACTAAGCAAAGAAACACTGATATAAACTTCTCTGCAGAATTATTCTATTTAATGTTACTAAGAACTAAAAGAAAAGGGTCCATGTTTAACAACAAAACAACAAAAACCAACCAACTTTACCATTCCAAAGCTTTTTATGAAAAGATTCAGCTCCTCTGCTAAGCAAAGCCTGATAGTCAGCTTTATCTTCTTGTTTATTCAGTTCCTCAGCCATGGAAACCATCATTCTCAAGGCTGCTAACCAAAGTCCACCACAATATGCACTGTTTTATAAAAAAACTTTGTTACAAAATACATTTCAACTGAATCTTATATAAAATAAATTCTTGTATTGCATAATTTTACATTTTGCTCTCAATAGACTTTTCTTAAAGTTGTATATTCCACAATTAAATCCATAGCACTATATATTTATCTTACATACAGTAATACAAATTTAAATTTCTTATATGATGAAAGTTAAAAAAAACAACAATTAAAAATGGAGTATCATATATAAAAACAAATCTGAAGTTCATTAGCAATAAATGACAACTCACCTAGCACCTTTCATTTTCCAAGCATCAAAAGTTTGATCAGCATAGCCACTGTTGTCAATGATACCATCACCATCTACATCCCACTTTCTAGAAGTTTCCATTAGAACCTGAACATATTTTGACATCAGTTAAACTTACTCTCAATGTGTATGTATTATTAATTCTATTCATTGGGGGGGGGGGGCGCAAATTCCCTGCACACACACTCACTTTACACTTTGGATACATAGTTTCTAGATACTTTTTGTCCTCCAATGCACTATAGTCTCTGTAAACTTGAAGAACAAACTTCAGATTCAGATCTTTCCAGTCATGGGTGGGATGGATGTTATAGGCATTAACCCTTTTCCAAGGTTCATCCTCTATGATAAAAAAAAAAGTTAAATATTAATTATAATAATAATAAAAATGTCAAAACATGATTAAGAATTTCTATAGCAGTTTTTTAAAAAAGTAAAACGGTGTACTGACTTTAGATATTTAGTAACATGGAGATTATTTTTTTGTATTACCAGGATCCCCAATATCATGAGGTACACAGTTAGCCACTTTCCTTGTTCCACGCTCTCCAGACATTAGGAATGTCACAGCCTGGTTGTCTTCAGCTGTTATTGTGTCTCCTGGTATAGTCAAATACATGTTAACATCTTCAACACACAATGTATGAAGGCATCTTCTTACATTTACAATCATTAATGAATTTTGTACAGGTACAACATGCATTCTTAATAATAATTCTGTATATTGAGGACTTTTAAACTGCAGTATTGGCATGTTCTTTTAAAAGATTCACTGCAGGAAAAACATTTCACATATGGTTTTGACTAAAAAAAAAAAAAAACCCTTATTTTTCCTCTTGTTCAGAACAAGATATCCGGTATTAGATAGAATGAGAAAACTGCCAGTATGTTTCAATCCATTGGTATCACATTAGTAGGCTACTGTAACATCATTCTATAACAATTTATTTTAGTTTATAGTTCTTGATATTCTTTAATCATGCATAAAGGAAGCAGCCAGTTTTCTCACTCTTCTCTGTTTGAGCCTACTTTCTAAATCATTCTGAAATTTATATCAACAACCATTGTTATTTTGTGACATGTCATTTTCCTTGAACTTTTAGTATTTGTACTATCTGGTGTTTAGATGCTAATTAAAAGGAGTCGCTTACTTGTTACTCGCTATTTTATCAAATGTTTCTGTTAGTCATGGGATCAAATGGGCTCATCCTTTAAACTTAAGGACATGTAGAGTTTGGTGTCTAGAAAGTGTTTCCTTCATCATCTTCTCTTTCAAATGCTAAGAAATGTAGCTGTTCTTAAGCACTAATTTTTTAAAGTTTTAAATATTAAAATTAATGTTTCCTTACCAAAATCATATTGCAAGGAAAGCTGCAGTTTGGGCCAAAGCATTAGCAATGCAAATGATGAGTAATGATGGACATCATAGGTATTAAACATACGGTATTCTTGACCTAGCAGATATAAGTTAAAAGAGACAAAACACCAGCTATAAGTATATAATTAAAATAGACAAAACACCAGCTATAAGTATATAATTAAAATAGATAAAACATTAGCTATAAGTATATAAGTTAAAAGAGACAAAACACCAGCTATAAGTATATAATAAAAATAGACAAACATCTTGAACAATGAAATAAATAAAAGAGATAACAACTCTATACATTTACACAACAGAGGTAATAAAACAGAATAAAAGACAATCCTTATTAAATAAATTTTATTTTGAGACTAATATATATATAATCAAGACTAATTGAATTACCTTCTAGGTAAGCGAACCTGCCATACTTGTTCACAGTCTCATGTTGTGAATCTGTAACATCAAACCACACTGTCCCCCCATCACTAATGAAATATAGTTCATTGAAGATGGCAGACTTGTACCAGGTAGGCAATAAACTAGACACAAAGCAAAAAGCTCAGTTAGAAAGAAAAAGTATTTATATTCATAACCCACAAAACCACACAGAAGTCAGGAAAGTTGATTTGGAAGCAGTACTGAAGGAGGGTCTGACAAATTCCACCGTAATAGGATTAAACATAAAGGATACTTATGTCCTTCAAAGTTTTAATTTATTTATATAGAAATACATTTAAAATGTGTTATTATTAAGATATTTACAAAATGAACCATAACTAGAAAATAGCAATTTTATTCCCATTTTGTTTTAAGTGAGCTAAATTCGACACTATAGTCATGGTATGAATTGACATTGAGTTAATCTAATTTAGGTATTCAAACTATTATTTCATCTCCTGTGTTTCTAATACTTTATTTAAGTGATTTATTCAACAAAATCTATGGACAACAAATGACCATCCCACTACATTGTCCTGGTCTTTATCCACCATGACAGTAAAAAAACAACAATACAAGTTTAATAATAACCCTTTAAATGAAAGACTTTTTTTAAGCAAAACATAGCTTAAATTTTTTTATTTCAAACTGTGATGAAAAATAACACACATTTTATTAAATGACTAGGTCACATACTGTGTGAGTTACATATAAAATAAAAATAATCTACAAATAATGTAGCATCGAATACTTACTTGCTCTCCAATACAGGCTTCTGCCACTTATCAATCTTAGCTTCCCACTTTGGATAGTTTTTTAAGGCATAGCTACAAATTTCTGCAGCAGATCCTTGGTTGGAAAATTTCTGACAATATCTCCTGTTGAAGTTATACATTAATCTTTGAAAGTATTGTTTAATTGTAAGATAACATTGCAGATCTTAAACAAGAATGCATTTAATTAATAATGAGAGATCATATTGATACCAAATTTTAGCTTAAGAGATGTAAGTAAAAAAAAAGGATATCTGAAGTTTATATTGAGTTATAATATAGGGCATCTTCATTTGTTTTTATCCAAATGTCAACATTGATGTCACTTAAAATTAACTGCTAAGCATTTTTAGAGGACTTTAATGAATAGACCATAATCACTAAATTTTGCTATTCCTATTTATTATTATATTGTTTTAATTAATTTCCCAATTGAGTATAATTTTGTTAGGCTGTCATTACAAATCAGTTTTCTCTCCAACGCTATTTTTATATATTATATATGAAAAAAGATTTAAACAAAAAATAATTATTATTATTATTATGCATCCCTAATATTAGTCCATTACAATAGCAAAATTTAGCCAGTCTACAACCTCTTCAACAGTTTTGAATAACAGCAGATATTGAGCTTGGCAACCTGTGTTTAAAAACTGCTCTGGTAATTTTGTATTAAAAAAAAAATTATATATTACTATGAAACTATTAAATAGTTTGAATGTTTCACAGTTATTATATCATTTCAATAGTTCACCACTATATGGTTTTAATTTTTCACTGCTATTATACAGTTTGATTGATTTACCGCAATTATATACTCTAAATATTTCACAGCTATTATATGATTTGATTGTCTCACTCTTGGCTTGAATGTTTCCCCTATTATTAAATAGTTTGAATTATTACCCACTATTAAATTGTTTAAATATTTCAAACCGTATAATAACATTGAAACATTCAAATTTTTTAATAGCAATGAAACATTTAAAGTATTTAATAGCTGTAAAGTATTTGAACTATTTAATAGCAGTGACACATTCAAACCATATAATGGCTTTTACTTTATTTCAATTTAAAATAACTTTATGACAAAAAGGTGTGTAGCTATTAAACAACAATAAAACTTATTAATGAAAAGTTACTGGTTATTACTTGGTATACACATTTTCTTTGGATGCAAACTGAACTTTTGGCATGTCCCAGCATAGTGAGAACTCACAGTGACTTCTAGAATTCTTCATTACTTGTAGGTTGGCACACACTGCACTTGCAAGTTCCTCTCCTTTGCTTGTCGGAGGCGTAGGAACTGTTCAAAAGTAGGATCAGAGTTTTACTTACAGTATGATTAGGTTTGATTCTGAATATAAATTTGTGATTCTGATTCTGCCTATGTCCATGTACTAATAAAAAGAATAAACTTTTGTTAACTCCTTAAGTTCCTGCAAGGCAGCAAAAGATGATTTTAGTCTGTAGTGGGTATTTTAATTTCCAGGTATGTACAATATCTGAAATGTGGTCCTCCACCACCTAAGGAAGCACAAGATGAGGAAACAAGTTCCACACAAGACACTCAGGGCATAGAAATTAATAAACTAATATCTTAAGAAGTAGTCACAAATATAATTACCTGTAATTATGTCATAATCTAAATGACCATTATTTTTCAATGGTATCCATAGATCAGAACCATCCTGTTGAGGATTAAATCTGTTCTTGACACTGACAGATACTTTTTCCTGAGAAGTCCAAAATAAACAAATAAACATGCTTTTAATAAAACTTTTTTTTTTTAAACCCTATAATTAACCAAAATAAAAAATGGCCTAATAGATTCCATTAAATACTTGTATAACTATTTGAAATCTTACAGTTGCTTTAGCTGCTATCCCATAAGAACACTTAGTTCCATTAAAGTGCTGATGTATGAGAACTCCTTTGGCTTCATTGTCGCCATCACAATCACATCTAAATCCTTCTGACCACACACCACCATCCCTATCTTCTTTGGTTCCTTGGCCATTCTTAAATGTAAACGTGATGCTGACATCTAAATCTTCACTGCTGTTATTTTCAATTTCCCAAATAAAAGCAGCAGTTGGTAAAGTTGTCTCCTTAGATGAAGAGAAAGAGAAACATCCCAGTCACAAGTATGTAAATACATAAATGCAGTATAAAGAATGATGATTTGAATAATTCAAATTATGATACTGTTTAAAAATCAGATTTTCATTTAAATTACTTTTCAGGATGTCTGTTTTTTAGATGTCAAGTAAATGTAGTGACCAAAAATTTCATCCTAAAATCAAAAAATAATTTACAGAATCTGAGTAAAATTATCAATTTTTCTAAGCCTATCTTCCTCTAAACTTTCAGAAGAAAGTTAAGTTCTAAATGTTTTCCATTTATTTTCAATCTACTTATTCTATTCTCCAATGGAACTTCACACAAAAAAAATTTACCACATAATCATGAGGGATAACTGGAGACACCTGACGACATTTTAAAGTCACCATCAGTTCTGGAATGTTAAAAATGCTCCAGGCACGGGGATACAAAGCATGATATACTCCGTTTTCTGGAGGGAAAGACCAGTCCCAAGCTTTCAGCCTATTCTTTTTCCTTCTTCCTGCACAGCTGAGAACTTTGATATATTTGGTCTCTGAATTCTTTCGAATACATACTATAAACTGAGAAAAAGAATATCATTTGAAAATGAAATGGTTTGTGTTAAGAAGGAAGGATGATATTTTATATTTCATATTTTAAAATACTTATAACAGTGTTTCTCAAACTTATCAGTGGCGCCCCACTAAATGAAAACAATTTACTTTTCACCTCTCTAAGCCAGATTGGGCTCCCACAGTGAGGTCTGGGAAGGTTTTAAGAATGTAAAAAAAAAAGAAAATGAAATGAAAGATTTTGTAATTATATAATTATAGCACAATTTGGAGGTTTTATTTTGCAGTAATGTGCATTCCCATGTCAAACACTGCATTCATCTTTTATCTTCAGAATCTAAACATTGCTATAATAATACTTACATTTTTTTTTAATCCAAATTTGGGGATTTTGGGTACTTTATATTTGTTGGGAAAAAGTAAAGATGGGTGGGTGATGTGCTGGCTATATGACACTCTCATTAACCCTTGGCCACATTAACCCCAAGATCTGAAAGGGCTACTTTACTTTTTTACTTCATGTCTGCAGTGTCGTAAGGTCATCTTCAAGTTAAATAAAAAGTCTTGCTGCTGACCTTTATATTTTTCGTCAAACAAAAGTCGTGAACATAACGATGTACAACAGTCAAGAAAATTTGGACCATTCTGACACAAGTAAGTTGCCAAGAATCACGCTAGCCAAGACGTTTTATAACAACAAAAGTTTTTAAATGCAATAAAACTTAGAACATCTTATATAACACATAAAGTTTATAAAACCAAAAATTAAATTAATTTAATTTAATGGGTCACATCAATGTTGGTATCATCAGTTAGGAGAGAAAGAGTTAATCAGATACCGGAAAGGGGGAGGAACTCTAAAATTATATTTATTTTTTAAATTTTGAACACAAATGTTTTCCAATTTTTTAGATTTGGTCCTATTTTGGCAGGTTCACTCAAGTTAAAACTAGCTTTAGCAACACATCTATACCCATCATTCCGATCTTAAGTTTTAACTGTTCTTTTAATCAAAATTTCAAGTTATTTACACTGGAATGAGATATTCCACCAATGGTTTTCTCCCTTCCAACCAAACGGTTTATATGTAACCAATGTTTAAATTTATTTATTTCAGCCCCACAGTTATCCCGCTAGGATCTTATAACTTTATAGAGACACTAGGAATTTTTACTGATAATGTAATCGGAATATTAATAATGCTATCTATCTATTGATTTTTTTCCCATATAATCCTATAAATTATTTTTAATCTTGATGATTATTGTGACAAAAATAAATTGACGCCCACTTAAGGTATCCCTCGCTAGGCATTTAACTAATTAATTTTCTATCTTATCTTTATTATCTCAGCTTAGCCCTTATGGCTATTGAAAGTCACTAGTACCATCCCTACTACCACCGCCCCCTTTTTCGCTAGGCATCTATATCTTCTCAATCTGACTCGTGTCTAGCCAGTCTATCGACTCGAGTAACCCCCCCCCCTTGCCGGAGGGGACTGGTCGCCTAGTCACTTCGTCATTGGAAAGGCGCTGGGTTACCATATTTGCTCTTTCAAGTACCTATCCCGTGTCTACGCCGAAAACATGCGGCCAGGTCAAGCAGGGATCTCTTTGTCTAAGCAAGCCAGACAGTCTGTCACATTCGAAAGTATATATTTCCCCTCTTGCCCCTCCTCTTATCTACCTTTATACGGACAAGAGTTATCAAATCGCCTCATTCTTTCCGAGAGCTGTTTAGAGTGAACACGCTTGTCTGAGCTTACGCTTACTATATTCATTTCATTTCTTTTCCTTACTTGGATTTGGTGCTTTTATTACAGGCTACTTCCACTTGAAGCCCTAACTTTGTAACGCTGTTACCAGTCTGCTGACACCAGATCTGAAGATACCAGCCTTACTTACTACCCACAAGAGTCCGACCAACAACCGCTTGCCAGAAGACCCGTCCCTGCAGCTACGTATCGTTGGACTGTCCCTACCGTGCGCTAGGATCAATCACGCCAGCCCACCCACAGACAACGTCAGCATCAGCCACACCAATCTCGTCAGAGCAGCATAGGACTTAAAGCTAAGCAACCAGCCTAATGACACTCAGACCACTTGGTTCTCATATCTTATGATGATAGTCTCAGTTTATGTATATAATTAGATCCCACTTTAACCCTTTACAGTATTTTACCTTTTACTTATTTTACCTTTCTATTATTAAACTGTACATATGTTTTACTTAAACTGTATTTGTTGCCTGCATTCATAACGCTGTGCCTGTTAGTTTATGTGCAAATCAAGGTCCTCAAATTCTACAAACCCCCTAGACACCTAAACGGCCACCATCTTTGACCTACTTGTCACAAATATATAACAAGACACTAACTTGGTCTGCATCAACTGTAGAATAATGATAGATTCCTGGCACCATTTGAAATCTACAAAATTCACCTCTGTAACCTCTACCTATGGAACCACTGCCAATGCCTCCAATAGGACAGCCTGTGAATAATAATTATTTATATAATTGCTATAGAAGCACAATTAAAAACAAAAATATAAATTCTAAGCCAAGTTTCTGATTAGGTTAATAAAGCAATAAATTTTAATTTAATGAGTTTATGATTAGTAAAAAAAAAGTTCCAGCTCCTAGAAGAGCTGCTAGAAGAGGAGACAGTAGAACAGACGTGGCAGAAAGTTAAAGAAACAGTAACTCCACATGTCTAGAAATCTTTGGTCCCAAGTCGTACACCCACAAGGAGTGGATTTCATCAGAAACTCTTCAGAAGATCAAGGAAAGAAGAGAGAAGAAAGCAGATGCGAACAACAGTAAAACAAGAGCAGCAAAAGGAAAAGCACAAAAAGAATATGCTGAAATAGATAGGAATGTCAAGCGTAGCATCAGAACAGACAAGAGGAACAACATTGAAGCACTGGCAAAAGAAGCAGAAGAAGCAGCCCAGCAGAACAGCACCAAAGACCCGTACTCACTCATCAAAAAGTTATCTTGAAAATTTGCCATGTCAGAGAGACCAGTAAAGGACAAAAGGACAAAAATGGTAACGCGATAACAGATGAAGAAGGACAAAAGAAGAGATGGACTGAGCATTTCCAGGAGCTTCTAAACAGACCTACTCCTGCAAACCCACCAGAGATACCGCCAGCTACAAGAGACTTACCTATCAAGTGCAGTGCACCCACCAAGGAAGAAATTCGCAGAGCAATCAAACAATCAAAGAATGGCAAATCTGCAGGACCTGACAGCATCCCAGTTAAAGCACTAAAGGCAGACATTGAAACAAATGTGAAGTTACTCTACCCTCTCTTCTGCAAGATATGGGAAAAAGAAGAAGTGCCACCAGAATGGAAGGAAAGCTACCTCATCAAACTCCCAAAGAAAGGCGATCTTAGTTCCTGCTCCAACTACCAAGGGATAACGCTACTGTCCGTAACAGGGAAAGTGTTTAATCGCATTCTGTTAAACCAAATGAAAGATGCTGTAGACCCACATCTCCGTGACCAACAAGCCGGCTTTCTAAAGGAGAGATCATGATAGCAACACTGCGAACATGATGCTTCTTGTATCTTCACGACATAAATAAAACATTAGTTATACAGGGTTAGTAGCACTTTTCCATGACAAAATTTTAGGAGATTTTAAGAGGTTTTCTTTTAAAGGATGAACTATATGATATTATATATATATTATATGTGTATCCGTGTCCCGTTCGTTTGTGTCATACTAAGCGTCATGGTGGGCATTTGAGGTAATGTTTTATTCTTCTATTAACTGAACTTAAATCCTCCTCATAAACCTAGCCTGTAATGTATAGGCCTATTTATATGTTTAATTCACAATATCAGGTGGCCAAGCATTGCTCGGTTAAATAATTAATACTAAGAAAGGTTAAATACTATTGCTACTGGTGCTACAGCCCATGGAAGGATATGGCTTGCTTTTACACATCCCTCCATTCAGATATCTCCTGGGCTTTCATCACCACGCCCTAACGGTAAACTCATTTTTTTACTGAGGTTTATAGTTAAAACAAAAGTGGCTGCAGCGTACGCAAACTCGTTGACCGCTAGCTAGATATCTTGTTCAGTGTGAGCAAGTAAGGAGTAGAGCAGCTGTGTAATCACCATTTCCTTTGTTTTGGTACGGGACATTAGACACTGAAGCATGAATACATGGTCATAATTTTACAAGCAAAATAATAATTATATTAAGGCTTGACATCAAATCCGAAGATTAATGAGAAATGCAGTATTTCCCGTGGCTACGCAGCCCCACATGTGACCTACATATTTTGCCACATCCAGGGCAAGCATAACCATTGTCCTCCGGTGGTCAATTAAGATTTTCTTTTCGCGTCTGCGTCTGTCCTCTGCAGCAAATTTTCTTTTGGGCCTTTGTATAGTCCGACAGTTACGCTTGACAGAGCAGTATCCTGTATGAGAGACGAATTTTTTTTGTGAGCTAATAAAGTGGTCGGCGTAACACCGAAATGCTTAAAAGACCAGCTTAGGCGCCAACTGGCCTTAGCTGACAATGGACATAGAAGAGAGCACCTGGTTGCATGCTGCCTCAGAACGAGACAGCTGGAGATCACCAGCAAAAAAAATAACAAAGTAAACTGTATCTACACCGCCCTACGCAATTTAGGTGTAAACAATTTATTAAGTTCTTAAAACGCAATAACTAATCATACATCGGTACATTTAATTTTATTACTTTCCTTCCATAGTTCTATAATAAATCAATCTTCAATAAGATGGTGCGCAAGTGTTTAATTAGGTCTATTGACTCGTTCTTGTTTGCATAGTACTATGGTAAGCCTAGTGACGTAAGCAGCGTTTTTCCGTTTATGTCATGGAAAACTTTCATTCATAAATTCTCCATTTCATTCATAAAACCTTCAAACCAAAATAAATTTTTCGATAATGAGACATTTTTCCCGATGTGGCCAATGAGTTCAGAATTTTTTTCTCACTAATACGCACATGCCTTGAAATTTTAAAGCAAATCGTTAGAGCCGTTTTCGAAATAAAATTTATATATATATATATATATAAATAAATATATATATATATATATACAAGAATTGCTCGCTTAAGAGTATAGGATTTGCTTACTAAATAATGGCTTCTGATGTCTGTGTGTTGGGAGGATTAGACCTATAATAGACTCTATAGATTCTAATTCTAATTCACTCAAATTCACGGACTTTTCAAGGCTTCACTGGGTTAGTAATTATCTTACTAGATTCTATTGATTTAGCGTAAATCTAGAGTCTAGATCTAAGTCACTAAATTTGCAGACTTTATCGCGGCTGTGTGTGCGAATTATCTTCACTAACTCTAACGTAAATCTAGAGTCTAGATCTACGTCACTAAATTCGCAGACTTTATCGCGGCTGTGTGCGAATTATCTTCACTGACTCTGCCGTAAATCAAAATCTAGACTCTATTATAGATCTAAGTCTCTTAAATTTGCGGATTTTTCACGGCTGTGCGCAAATTACTGTCACTAGATTCTAGTGAATTAAATAGTGTTAAATACTCAGAAATGTGCCAAGTGTTCCACTAAATACTCAGAATGTGACAAGTATTCTGTTAAATACTCAGAATGTGACAAGTGTTCTGTTAAATATTCAGAATATG
>JADKLZ010000003.1:38535639-38561107 GCA_021533235.1 Biomphalaria straminea | reverse complement strand
ACACTCATTATTCAACATAGAAGAATACAAGTTGTGACATCTAGAACTAATGAGTGTGACATATATATATATTAAATGTGTGTGGTTGCTGTTTTTCAGACTGGTCCATTTGACATTGGTGTGGACCATGGTTATTTAGATCCAAGACTGGCAAGCTTAACTTTTGAAGTTTCCCATTAAATTTACAGGGCAATCACCTGAGAAAATACTGGATTGAGAAGATTTTTTTTTTTCTAAGTCAGAAAAAAAAATCATAAAAATCAGTGTTCATCCAGAATTTGGTCCAAACGATTATTAAAATTTCATTATATATAAAATATGTCTTTGGGTGACTGTGATTTACTAGCTTGATTTCACCATGTAAAAACTTGTTTTCACTTCATAGCTTGAAATTCAACCACTCATTCTAAGAATTTGATGCTACATTAAGGATTCCATATAATCATGTTGGAGGTTGTGGCAAGTCTTATTCGAGGCCCTGTATTCCTGGCAGGTGAAACAATCAACTGTGAAGTGACTTTTACAAACACATCTCCTGACAATAAGTATGTTTTTTTTATTTCAAAATAATAAACTACTTTAGTATAATTGTAACTAACTATAGATGCCAATCTGTTGTTGTTTTTTTTATTAAGTTTTAAGACCACTTTTTAGGATTGATCTCTTAAGTAAATCAACATTATAATATTGTCAATGAGAAACCATGCAAAAACACAAATTTTAAATAAAATATAATTTTTTATTATAATCATGATGATTAGAAAAGAAAAAAAGATTTTAAAATTGTTCCATTTTTAATAAAAAAAAAATATATAAAAAATGTCAAGGAGGGGGGGGGGGAGAACTTGTTATTAGTCCCTTGGAGGATGAAAATTTTTGGAAAATTTTTTGGTTGAAATAAGCAACAAATGCCAAAGTTTTTTCAATAATGCAAAACTAGGTTATTAACTGGTATTTATTTATTTTCTGACATAATTGTTCAAATGACTGGATATTAATG
This sequence comes from Biomphalaria straminea, assembly GCA_021533235.1. NCBI lineage: Eukaryota > Metazoa > Mollusca > Gastropoda > Planorbidae > Biomphalaria > Biomphalaria straminea. The sequence continues at coordinate 38,560,107 of JADKLZ010000003.1, read as the reverse complement.
AAATGAACCCATATCTGCATTTTTCCTTTTTTTTTTCTTTTTTAAATCTTTTTACCCTGTCATTTTTAATTGGCTATTTCTAGGTACCTAATGTTCTAATACTTCATTTGTTTTTAATGGATTTTATAATTATTTAATTTTTTTAAGTCAACTTATGAGCATAATTGATTCCAATTGTTTGATGAACCAAATATATAAAAAGAAACAACAAAATGCCAAATATAAACTCATGCTTTGAGTGTATACCAACACTTTGGGACTATTTCCAAAAGAAATTAATCATGATAGCTCCCAATTCATAGCAAATTTAAATTTCAAAGACTGTGATATCAACAATAAACTACAATTTTGCTCTAGACATTTATACGGACATCTTATACATATTTGAAAGGCATTCTTGTCTTACAATTTATTGTACTGTTGGTAATTCATGAAATTGTTAGTTCTTAAAAGGATACAAATATTCCTTAGATTCACCTCTGTTTGTAGTACATCATTTCATCTCTGTTTTAACTCACTCTTTATCGATTTATTGTTCTTTTATCATTCTCAATGAGAACCACTCATATCTATGGCTGTTTTGGTTATTTGTGCTCAGAATGTCTGGCTGCAATCAGCGCATGTCTCAGTCAGAGGTAGAGGTCACCCTAAAAATGTTTCAGTTGGCCCTCTTTTGCTCTGCTTCAGCATGTCTGGTGTTTTATATGCGACTTGTACCAGTTGTACCACTATAAGGCACTAAGAATTTCTGATATTTGCTGTAATAAAATACAAACTACATGCATCACTGATTTTTAGAACATTATGAATTCCATTGCTTAAAATGTATTTTGAAAACTTTTTATTGTTTTTTTTATATTATTAATGTGTTTTTTTGTTGTTTTTTTTTTTGTTATTTTTTATATTAGCCAAATGATATTTTATGGATGTACAGATTAATATTTTTGAAAACACCTACAGCCAACACAATTTTTTCAATATATTTAACTTTGGAATAAATATTGTTTATTTCAGCTCTGGGGATGAGGTCTTAGCATGGTCAAGTGTCCAGATAATTTGTCAGTGTACAGTGAGTGAGTCTAGAGTAATGCTTCCAAGAAAAAATGCTCTGTCCACAGAAGAAGTATCCACTTCAGGATGTGAAACTTCATTTGTTCCTAATCGAGGTAACATTGTGATTGGTGGGCTCAAGTAATAGTGATTTATAAATTGTCAAATTTCATAGAATTTTGAAAGAGTTGAAAATAGCTGTTTAGTCTAGTGTAAAACATTCTATAATTGCTAATATTTTTAGTACCTTTCATTAGTGAATAACCTTTATTGAATTCCTCCAATTTGTAATTTATTTAATCTGATTTAGATTTGTTAAAAGTATTTAATATTTTAAAAAATGTAATGTTAGAAAAAGAAGTGATTTTCAAGAATAAGAATAAGGATATATTCTTGTGGATATAATTTTATTCTTGGTAACTTGTTATACTTATTAATTTGCTTTAAGAATACTATGCAATATAAACATATCACTTTAACATTTCTTTAGCTGATTCAACTTTAACTAAATTGGCCGATAGGGCTGCTAAAGATTAGTATTAGCTTTTTTTTTTTTTTTTATAATACTCATTCTTTACACAGATCATGGTATATATATATTATTTCTGTATATTGATTAAGCCATTTAATTCTCATTAAAAAATACTTTCATTTCCTGAACATCTCCAAGACTTGGGATTATATACCAAAGTTAAGATTTAGGATTTTTTTTTCTTTGTTTACCTAGTTATTAGGTTGAATAGCAGGCTAGAAGCATGAGATGATGTACTGTTTTTGTTCATTGTAGGTTCATGTAGATTAATCATTTCTGAAGAAGGTTTGTCTCATCCTTATCATTATTTCATTTCAAAGGCAAGAGCCGAGTTATAAATTTGACCAAGCTAGAATGGTTTAAAAAAGAAAGAACTTACATTCTTCTATGGCTTTTTTTTTTTTGGTTTCTATTATATAACTTTTCACCAATACAATTCTCAACTTTTGTGTTTTTTTTTTGTATCTGCTTTTTGGGGTTTTAGTTGCTTTTATTAAGATTATACAGATCAAATGATACAGCTAAAATCTTTGGTCTTTATTCTATGAACTTAAATTTTTACTTTTCTAGAAATATTTAAACAAATATTCTTTGTTGAGCATGAGCTTTCAAAATTAAAGTGGGAGAGACTTTTATGACAAACATAATGATCTTTTCTATGGCATTGCTGGTGTTGAACTCAGATGAGACAGTTTCATAAAATCAAATTAAGGAGCTTAATGTAACCTCTTAAAATATAATTTATGACGCAATCGCAGACTAAATTTCTGCCATTTGACACATTATGCATTGGACTATTGAATCTCTTACCTTCAAATGTCTGGTGTACTGTAAACAATATGCTAGATGCTGATTTACTGTGGCATTTGAAATAAATGGACAGAAAAAACTGAAAGATTTTTAGTAAATCAAAATTAAAATGGACAAAATATGCACAGAGATGATGAGTCACAAACATCAGCAGAAGAGCCTGAACCTGGGCGTATGTGATAAGTTTGGTTCAAACACTTCTATTTTTCAAATACTGCATGTATTCAGTTAATCTTACAACTGATAAGGAAAAAAAAAGTATTTTTGGTAGATTAGGGTTAGGTAACAGAAAATGGAATAGGAAGAAAAGGTTCAGACTAATAATTTTAGCTTGGTGATGCAAATATATGGAAATAAATAGGCATTTATTTCATGTTTATTTATATATTTTAAATTGTCCTGATATTTATGACCTGAAAAAAAGCTGTTTTTTTCTTGTGAAAATTTTTGGTAACTTAATTTTGCATGATGGGATTTTTAAAAAATGGAATGCGGATTAAGTACAATTTAAAATATAAAGAATTTATTTTATTTTTAAAGTGTATGATGATTTTTTTATTGAAATCTCCTAAATAGTGTGGGCTCATTTGTATTTTTATATGACACTTTCAGATATATCCAAGTTTACCAACATTAATTGTAAAAAGTAAAAATAAGTTTCTTTCTTTTTTTATCATGTATGTATGTATGTATGTGTTTCTATATTAGTTGAGCCAAAAATACTCAAATGTAGGAAATGTTGTTTCTTTTCTAAGTATTTTCTAAAAATAATGTGTGTTTACTCTGTCAAAAAATATATTAGGTGTCAGTTTAAAATTGAATTAAATCTATCTCTAGAGACTATTTTGTATTTAAATAAACAACAACTGCTTTTTTGTTTCATTCATACATATCTACACCAGACTTATGCATATATATTTATTTTGCTTTTCTCTTTTTTTTTCCTTCTGAGCTGATTTGCACCTTATTCTACAATTTAGTTTAAATTAATATTTATCATAAAAGAGCAATTCAAAAAAAAAAAGATCAATTAACTTAAGTTTTACATTATGACAGTAATAGTACTATTTTCAGTATGAGTGTTTCTGATAATCGTACAGCTAGTTATCTTAATATTGTATGATGTACTTTTCATTATACCACTAGATTCATTTCAAATGCCAAGATTCACTAAAGTCTGTAGGTTTACTATACATCTATGTGCATTGAAAGGATTTTGTTTAGAAAGCTGATGACCTTTCATAATCATAGTTTTCTTCATATACTATATTATACTAAATGTGTAGCTACTAAGTGTCTTATTTATTTTTTTTACTGTTTTTGTTTTTCAGGTGAGAGAGGATTAACTGTTCTCTGTACCAAGCCTAAAATTTTGTTTTGTGATTTGAAACTTTCCCCAGGCATGAAAAGGTCTTGTAAGTACATGACATTTTGGCCATCTGGCTAAATGTATTCAGTACCATTGTATGTAGGCTTTTTAAAGGTTGCCAGCGTATTAAAGCTTGCATGCCGGTCCTGTGGGGAAATAGTTGATACTTAGCTTATTGGACATATGTTGGTTGTTGTGGTGGTCACATGATATTATCAATCATAGACTCATGTAATCATGACTTTTTAAGTTTTGAATTGGCAATTTTAAAGTGCCCTCTTTCACAATATTACTTTCTGTTTATCAGCTAGACTTGTTTTCAATTCAAATGTGTATAGCTCTAGTTGTCCTTGCCTTTATTTTGAAACTTGTATGATATATTCTTTCATTATTAAGTGCTTGAATATTTGCAGCAGTATAGAATTTATAGAAGTGTTGAATGTGGATTTTTAATAATTTTTCTTACATTTTTAAAATAACTGTCATTTTAAGCTTTAAAAAAAAACTATCCTGTCATTTTACCTAACTTCATACTTTACAGACCAGTTTGAAGAAGTCATTCCAACTGATGCCCCACCCTCATTTAGAGGTCAAGCAGTCAAATATTCATATAAAGTTATTGTTGGTACTCAGAGGTTGGAAAAAACAACCAAAATTGTTCGAGTTCCTTTCAGAGTCCTAGTCCTTTATGGTGAGATAGATGTATCAATAATCCATTTATGTAATCTAATTATCTCTATATGTAACATGTTATGTATAAATATAAAAAGTCTAAAAATTTTCTTAAAAACAAATTTACAAATTAAATATAACTTTATATTTACAGGATGGGAAAAGTTATAGGATGTATATGGGTCCTAATGTAATTAAATTGGTACACCTGATTACAATAACATGAAAAGATAACTCATTTTTTAAATAAGTAAACCATTTCTATTATAGGCCTAAACTATTGTCGTACATAAAACAGTTTAAGATTTTAATCCATTTCAGTGTGATGAAATAAAAATCTATTTCTTGATATTGTTTAAAAGTGCTAGGTGAATTTCCCATTCATACTTTTTACCTATCTTTAGGAATATTTAATAGTTGCATTGTTTCTTTTTATTTTACAGGTTTAAATGATATCAGTGTGTACAATGAGAATGAAGAAATATCTCCTAGTAATCCATTTTTGCATAACCACAGGAAGGAAAATTCTGTTCTAGATGTGGCCCTTCAAGTTATTTCAACTGTAACGGCTAGAAAAGCTCCACGTAAGAGATTTCTTTGTTAACAATTGTTAATTAAGTGTCTTGTTCATTTAAATTAAAGTCACTTATATTTCAATATTGTAATTTTTGTTACTTTTCCAGATTCTTACAATATAACCAATGCCCGAGGTAGAGTAGCAAAGTTCTTACTTTTTAAACAAGCATATAAACTTGGTGAAGACATTGTCGGGATGTTTGATTTCAGCGTTGGTACAGTTACTTGTGTTCAGGTAGGATATTGTATAGAAATGAAACTTAAATGTGTTAATAAAATCTAGTTGTTAAGTTTTGTTTTTCTTCAAAAATACTTTAATTCAAAGAGTAATCAGTGAAAGTAAAAAGTGAAAGTATCTGATCATTAGCAATGTCTTTCATTTACTGGAATTAAAAAAAAATCATTACTGAAACTGTAATTGTAACCCAAAATATGTTGGATTATGAATGTTATTTATAAATTGTGGATTTGTTCTATAAGGATCATATAAGCTTGTACATGAATAATGTTTAATTTCTTCACAGTACTCAGTGACATTACAAAGTGAGGAGCAAGTCTCAGAAGAGTGTAGGAGAAGGCTCAGCCAAGGCACAGCGGTGACATCTTATGTCAAACATCAGGAAATGTGTCTACACACTGTCAGAACACACATGAACATACCCATCCCGTTGACTGCAACCCCGGGATTTATGACTGATATAGGTTAGATATTTAAAAAATCAACTTTGTTAATTAATTGAATCCTTAACTGAAACTGTTACAAGTGTGAGGCCTCTCAGAAAACATTTAAAGGAGTGCTGAATTAGAGCATTGCCTGGTTTTTGGCCTTAAAATAACTGAGCAAGAAGTCACCACTACTTGTTACATTTTTTCTGATATTGATTGTTTCTTACAAATTAAGTAATGAAAAAAATTATGTAAATGTTGAATGTTTTTAATTAGAACATAGAAGAGCAGCACACTGGTCAAAGCTTGGTTTTGTTTCTCCTACTTTTCTATAATCTATTAGTACTGCTATTCCATGTTTACACTAACAATAACATATTACAATCTTCAAAATATTAATTACCAATTTTTTTATTTTTTTTTATAAAACATTTAGTTTGCCAGCGATGGCGGCTGCACTTTGAATTTGTCACTTCTTTGGATGAAATCAGTGGACCAGACTCCTTACCCAATGATGGCGGTGAAAGACAGTGGCAAGGCCCATCCACTTTGAATGTAGAAACTATGGTTTGGGACTTACCCATCAAAATTTTCCCGACTAATCCCATTCATGCATCTAGTGTAACATTGATGAAAACAACAGCATCTATTCAAATGAACAATTAGTGTCCAATGATATTTATAAAAGGTAAAACCTATATTAACATGTTAATTCAAAATACTCTTTGGAAATAGTGCAGTTCTGTAGCATAATGATATATACATCCAAGGTGTTTATTGTTACCAAAGTAGTTCCTCCTTGAAAAGAATAACTATAGCAATAAGATAATTATTTGTAAAATAACTTTAAAAAAAAAGTTTATTACTATTACTATCTCACAAATGTCTTTTTTCATTGACAGAAATAGATAAGAAAATTTATTGGAATATTGTTCTATGGAGCAAATTTGTGTTTGTACTGAATGATCTAAAAAATAATCAAAAAAAGATAGTTATTACAAAAAAATAAATGCACTGATAAATTGAAATAGAATAAATCTAAAACAATGAATTTCATATTTTATTAATTCTAAGGTTAGCCAACAAATGTAAGCACTTACATAGAAGGACATAAGGATATTGTCATACTTTCAAACATTTTGTAATGTATTAGTCTCACATTGGCTAGAGAAAGATTATATGAAGTGACCTTTAAAACAATGAAAATTCATTGTGATGCATTTTTTTCTGGCTTGATCTAAATTATTTTTTATATTAAATCTGGTGTGGAGGAAAGTATCTTTTCTGATTTAGTTGTGACTTCCCTTTCACTAAACAAAACAGTTTCCTTTACTTTTAAAGTATAGTTCTCATTAAGCTGCATGATTCCTACTTACCTATCTCATATGTAAATGACTATGGCATATCAGATTTATTATCTAACAAATTTTTTGACAGTGCTAGACATCCTCACTCCTCATAGATATGTGAAAGTTCACCATGACAGTAAAATTACTGTAGCTTAGATTTTGTAAGAATGATTAAGATTCAGATTTTTGAAGTTAATCATTCTCCTATCACAACATGAGGAATCAGGAAGTTGTGTTTGTGCAAAGACATTATAATTTATTATAATTTTTAAGCATTGTTTATAGAGTTAATTTGTCTCACTCTTTAATTTTCATTAGAATAAACTAAAAGGTTTTCTCTCATTACAATCAAAGCATTTTTTTTAGAAGTATTAGTTTAAAAAATTTGAATCTCTGAATCTTCAGAGAAATATTTTCCACAAAATTTAGTTTTTCCCATTTTTTTGTAAATACTTTTTTTTTTGGGATGATGTTTTTTTTTCCTTTTTAAGTGGAATGAGTTTAAATATAATAAAACTTGTATCAGTTGATGGGACCAAATTTGAATAATGCAATCAATCTCTTTTGATAGATTAATATATATGTACAATGGCTGTGTATTGTTTGTTATCGGACATGTTGATATTGAACTATGACTTAAATCTGTTAGTTTTTTTTTTCAAGTTTATAATGTAGGTTTAGTTTTCCTGGTAATTGTTATTCAAAGATATTTGATAAAGAGAGGACATAAAGTTTCATTATATTACATGTTGACCAATGCTCTAGAAAATAGAAAGCTTTACTTTGTTATTGAATTGGGTCTGAAGATGGTGTTGCATAGGTTTGTAGACTGAAATAAAATAAATAATGATCTCAGCTGTCAAACCTGCATACTTTATGAAAGGGCCAGGTGAAGTCTCATTAACAAAATACCTCTCTATGGAACACTGCCTAATCTGGAAACCACTGCAAGATTAATCTCAGATGTAATTATTTGACCTCTTTAATGTTAGAAATGAGAATGTCCATTATAAGGACAACAATTTAAGCATGAGAATTTCAATTATAGCTTGAAGTGCTATAAACTATGTGATCTTCTATTATCTGAAGACTCGAAATTTCAAGCATAAAAAAAAAGGATCTACTTCAAACTGTGAAGAAGTGATTTGGTTGAATTGGTCTGTTAGGTTTTCATGTCTTTTTTTCTTTGTCTTCTGTGATGTTTTTCTTGCTTACTTCCACAACCCTCATTCAGCAACACACAGAATTCAAAGCATTGAAGGTTAGATTACATTATTTCTCTACTTTATTCCACATAAGAGAATTTGTTTTATATATGTTTTTTTCCCTGCGTAAACAATTTCTGTTATCCATGGGCTTGAGGGCTATGTGCTGCATTTCTTTAGCCTTCTTATGTGGCTGTTGAAGCCTATGTAAGCCATGAATGTTAAGCTGCAAACTATTGCTATGACTTTCAACTCATTTCTTCTGCCAAGAATGTTTGTCCTCAGCGTTTTCCTCCAGTTTTACACAGTGTGTGTGCCATGCCAGTTGACATTTTCTTCCTCATGAATTATTTATTTACAGATATCATGATGTTTTCTTTCTCTATGGCATTAAAAAATATGTAATAATATGTCTATGTAATTAGTAAATAAACCAACTAAATAGAATTGTTTCTTGTCTTTGTATTTTCTTTTTGTTGGAGACTGAACAATGCTATTATAACTATGTACATAATTTTAAAATGTTGAGTAGGTTTACTATATTGATATTTGACTAAATTTATTTTCTAATAATTTTGTTATTATCATAGTTTAGTTGAATAATTTTTTTTAGTTTAGCTGTATATTTTTTTTATTTCATATTTATTATGAAAAAAATATAACAAATAATGCACATTGTAATAACTGCACAATAGAATTTGTTTGAAAAGTTCCTATTTTATTGAAGGGAAATGGTTCTGTTGGCTGGCAACATGTTTTCTAAATCTGCCAGTGTGTATGCTGTGACAGCCCAGACTGCTGAGCACAAATCCATTTCATCTGGATCCTGCACAGTCATGGTGTCCCCCTGGCTGTGGTGGTAATAGAAATAGCTTGCATCATCAGTTTTGAGGCTTGCCCCTGGCACACCAAGTGATGGCCAGTTAAACACATCGGTCAGATCTGCATCTGGAGCAACATTTGAGGCATTCACTCTTTTTAGCAGCGTGGCAGCAAGGTACTTGATGATTTTCATGGCCTCGTCAGAGCCTGTGAACAGCAACCCTTGAGGGGTGAATGTACCCATATCTGACTCCATCACAATGTTCATGTTTTTGCTTTCATTGCTGTGAACTCTGAAATATTCCTGGCCTCCTTGAATGCCTTCCTCCTCACATGTCCATAGGACTACTCTGAGGGTACGCTTTGGCCGCAGCCCAAGTTTGCGGACAACGGAGAGAGCTTGCCAGGATATAAATGCTCCTCCTCCATCATCCATAGCTCCTTGACCAACATCCCAACTGTCCAGATGCCCACTGACTAGTACTACCTAAAATACAAATGAAAGCACTGCAGTAATGGGCTGATATAATCAATAATGAAAAGTAAATCTTTCAATGACTTTGTATTAAAGTACATTGTAATACCTGTTCTTTGCCAAGTAATTTGCAATGCTATAAGTTTTAGTTTAGCTAAAAATAAATCAATTAGCAACATAGTTCAATTAGTTAAAATCGTAGTTAAATTAATTTGTGTTAGTTACAAACTAAAAGTTATATTGAATTGTGTAAAATTTTTCAACATGTTGTTGCGGTTGAATCGCACATCTCTGTTTTCTGATTATGCACATCATATCAACAGCATTGATTATTTTTTGTTCAAATGATGCGATTAACAACTATTTAGTCACAGTCTACATTTGAAGAGGGATTGGTAAAGATGGTGGTAGAAGTTATGGAGCCAATATCTGCACTTGAGCGTAGCAGCATTATAAATTTTAACATTATAAATTTTTTTTGCCAAAAGCTTCTATGCAATGTTATGAATGGGGTTGTTTAGATTTTTTTCGTCACATGGTGGTGTTTATATAATTTCTGTTAGTGGGAATCTGATAAGCGTGTTAGGTCGATATTTAGTGGTTTTAATTATTCATTAGCGGTAAACAATAATTTATTAACTGCAGGTACATCAAATACTAGTACACACTTTTTATAGCTTAAACCTTAGATGAAGCCGATGTGTATAATAGATAGACCTAATAGTCTTTATTAGACCTATTATTGAGATCTAAGTCTAAATCTTAGGTATATATAGATAAGAACATTAGGATAATAAACTGCCCAAGTACAACAAACAGCCAAATTGTTCTCATAATCAATACCAAAAAAAAACAGTCCACAAAGCATTTTATAAAAAAAATAAAAAATGTACTGTGCCATCTAAATATATACAAAATCTTAGGAATCTAACTTTACCTGCTCAGGATACAGGCTCCCTTTAATTTCCGCCACTGTGTTGTAGGACGTGACAGGGCTGAGATTCTGTGCCTCCATGTAGAGTGTGACTGTGATGTTGATTCCTCTCTTTGAGAGTCTCCACATCAGCTCAGCATCTTCCACTGTGATGCTGGCTGTTGGTATCTGTCCAAAGCAACATTTTAGTTACCGATACACCACACTACATAATATCCAATCGTTTAATCTGGATTTCTTAGTAGGCCTACATAAAAACCCCATTGTAATTGGAGGCATAGATGAGAACTAAGCTGAACATATGTGCATTACATCATATATTATTTATTATGCATGAAATAAGGTATCTTAAAAATATTTTTTTCACTGTTTAAGTATGGTGCAGGTATTAATAATGTTATATCTATTAAGTATTATACGCATCCAACAAAACTCCCCTTGTCACCAACACAGACAAATCACACTTTCCCCACACTTTTTATAACCCTATGTTAGTTCTGCATTATTGTTTGACAACACGCCCATGTTCCTTGCATTTAAGAAACTCAGTGGCGTGGGGAGAGGGGAGATTTTGAAAATCCCCCCGGGCCCCCACTTGAAGGGGGCCACCAACTGAGTGTTTTTTACGTTAAAAATTAACTATTACGCAATATGCAGGGGCCCCAAAGAGGTCAAGCCCCCTGACCCCCAAACGATGGAAAATTCCTAGCTAGCCCCTGAGAGGCGATTTTCCTTCCCATTGAGTATATGAGTATACCTTCTTGGCCCAGTCATCCGAAGATTGCTGTCCAGTGTGGGGGCTGTTGATGGATAATGGTGTTACACTCCGTACAAGAGCAGCTACTGCCCCCAATTTGGCTGCCTCTATTCCTCCTTGACTCCGGTATTGAACACTTTGGCTGGAACGAACACCATCATTAGATTATTTTAATAACTGACAGATACATTCATGTTTAACAAATGATCATTAAAAACACAGTTTCTAAGTAATATTTGGTTTACCCATAATTCTCCCAGACTTGATTGTAAACAACGATCTTTCCTTTGACTTCGCGTGCTCGATCGTGAAGTTCGTCAAATGTACGAACCTGTAATAATACATATTGTGTAAATCTTTTGTAAGTAGATTCTAATATTTTAATTATTATCAAAATAGTTTTATGATTGTTAAATAATTTGTTATATTTTTTAAAGTTTTTCATAAGAGTGTTTGCCAATAAACCGATCGCTATGACTAAAAAGATGCTGTTACTTATAACTAGCAAGGTCTCCCTATTAAAAGCCGTAGGCCTATCCTTTCCTTGTAATTTGAAGATAAAGGCACATTCCTCGTCCCATATGCTAGGACAAATCTGTACAAATGCTCTTTCTTCCCTAGTGCCATTAGAGCATGGAATGGTTTGCCTGAGCTAGCCAGGAAAACCAGTGACTTGGCAGAATTTAAGTCACTGGTAAATATGCATGACTGAATGCATGACGCGTAGAACGTAATCATCTTCTTTTTTGAAGTAACGTCTGTATTATATAAGATAAGAAGATAAGAATGGAGATAGCTATCGTCTATATTCTATTTCCTGCGAATTTTGGATTCGCCAAGTATATCCATTGCTTTGGGAATCTCGGCATCCTTAAGGTGGTAAATTATTATATATCCTATACTCTTAAGCGAGCAATTCTTGTATCCTATACTCTTAAGCGAGCAATTCTTGTATATATATATATATATATTTCTTCTATTTCGAAAACGGCTCTAACGATTTTCTTTAAAATTTCAACGTATCTAAATGTTAGTGAGAAAAAAATTCTCAGCTCATTGGCCACATCGGGAAAACTCGAGTTTGACCGTTATATCGGTTTGAAAAATGTCTCATTATCGAAAAATGTATTTTGGTTTGAAGGTTTTATGAATGACATGGAGAATTTATGAATGAAAGTTTTCCAATTTATGAATGAAAGTGACGTCAAAGGAAAAAAACTTGACACCCCCTACGTCACTAGGCTCACAGCAAGAAATGAAAAAAAAAAGTACACCTCCTACGTCACTGGCTTACAGCCGTTCACTTAAGCATTTCTTTGCAACAAGTTTTATCGCGTTTGAATGAATAGACACAACTATTTGCGCACCGTAGTTGAAGGTTTAAAACAGTGAACATCAATCAAGCACGTGGTTATCTGAAGACGCTCAAGTGCTTCCAAGTGTTTCTACAAATTAATCGCTTGATCCCTTTATTATAAGGCACGTTAAAATAAGAATTTGATTAATTGTATATTTTTAATTAGCTATAATGTAGGCCGAAAAGAAAGATATGGACGCCGAATCTGGAATCTGGTCGAGCGGTTTGCACGCTGGACTGTCGTTTGGATTTATCGATGGTCCCGGGTTCAAACCCTGCCCGCTCCCATCCCCCGTCGTCCTGCGGGAGGTTTGGACTAGGAAGTAACTATCTTCAATTCTGAAGGAACATCCGAAACATGTAAAACAACAAACAAACAATCTACGTCTAGATCTAGGTCTTGATTCTAGACTTACAACTAGATTCTCAGTTCTCCGTCGAAAAAACCGCCATGTTGCTCGCCGTTATTCTTCCCTAACAGCAGGAGGTTTGCGGCGTTGAAGAGATCTAATAATAATCTAATAGGTTTTCTGTTGTAATTTCTAGAAGAAAAGATGTTCACAACTTTTCAGGAAAACAAATAGATCTAGACGTCTACGTCTGAGCTATAGGATTTCAGCCAGATTTCAATCGCTTTTTTTTCTAGACTAGATCTAGATGTAACAGCATTGCCAATTCCACTCTAAATTTATAGAAGACAAATATTATTATAATTTTGTTCGATCTAAATCTTTGTTTTTTTTTAGAAGGTCTTTTATATAGATTCATTTAGACAAACATTATTTATATAAACATAATAATTTTATTATTATTATTATTATTGACGTGAAGTTAATATTTTATTGACATAACGTTATTATTCGTAAATGCAATCATTAGTAATATCGTCAAGCTAGAAAATTCTGAGGAGCGTTTAAGGAAACTTGAGGATCTGCGACTTCGAGCTTCACATCGACTCGAAAAGGAAACCAACACACAATATTCTAAGCGGTCAACGAGTTTGCGTACGCTGCAGCCACTTTTGATTTAACTATAAACCTTAGTAAAAAACTTGGGGTTAGGGTGTGGTGACGAAAGGCCTAGAAGATATCTGAATGGAGGGATGTGTAAAAGCAGGCCATATCCTTCCATGGGCTGTAGCACCAATAGCACCACTGGGATAGATGGATGGCAAAAGCCGGTATGAACTTCTTATGGTCTGACAGTCTTAGTGTTCTGTTTGTTCTATATGTAATTGTACATGGCGATTAAATATCAAGTCTCTTAAGTCCTCCTACAGTCTAGACAGCGTAAAACTATCGTAGGCCTACTATTATTGGCTTGTAAGAAAATCTTTGAAGTTTTCCCCAATAACGTAGAAATTTGCGTCACTCGATGTTTCGTACTAAAGCCATAATTGAATATACTAATTCCAAAATTAAATGTCTGAACGTACCAATTTACATATAGAACAAACAGAATACTAAAGAAATTTTTCGAATTAGTAGTCTTTATCCAATCGTTCATTTTCGTAATTATAAAAAAAAAAATCCAAAAATGACTTCGGGTATATGAAATTATTTAACCGAGCAAGGCTCGGCCACCTGATATTATATATATATTTATTTATTTATAAATTTTATTTCGAAAACGGCTCTAACGATTTTCTTTAAAATTTCAAGGTATGTGCGTATTAGTAAAAAAAAAAATCTGAACTCATTGGCCACATCGGGAAAACTCGAGTTCGACCGTTATTTCGATATGAAAATGTCTCAATTTTATTTTGGTCAGAATAATTTATGAATGAAATGGAAAATTTATGAATGAAAGTTTTCCATGACGTAAACGGGAAAAACGCTGCTTACGTCACTAGGCTTACAATGCAAACAAGAACGAGTTTTAAAGTATCAAAGGACATAATTAAACATTTGCGCACCATCTTATTGAAGATTGATTTATTATAGAACTATGGAAGGAAAGTAATGAAATTAAATGTACCGATGTATGATTAGTTATTGCGTTTTAAGAGCTTAATAAATTGTTTACATTTTAATTGCGTAGAGCGGTGTAGGTTCCTCATTAATCTTCGGATTTGATGTCAAGCCTTATTATAATTATAATTTTGCTGGTATAATTATGACCATGTGTTCATGGTCTAATGTCCCGTACCAAAACAAAGGAAATGGTGATTACACAGCTGCTCTACTGCTCCTTACTTTCTCACACTGAACAAGATATCTAAACTTGGGGTTACTTTAGGGCGTGGTGACGAAAGGCCCAGGAGATATATGAATGGAGGGATGTGTAAGAGCAGGCCATATCTTTCCATGGGCTGTAGCACCAGTAGCAGTAGTATATTACCTTTCTTAGTTATAAATTATTTAACCGAGCAAGGCTCGGCCACCTGATATTAGGTATTACCATAGACTATATATTGCAGACTATATATAGGTATTATTAAGTGTATGCGTGCTTCTGATGAGTACAACTAGGTGGATAATTTAGTTGAATAGATTCTGATGTAGACCTAACCACGACGACTCGAGGAATTCTCTTAAAGTTATAAATAGGGAAGTGAACGTTGGGGAAAAGAGAGGCGGGACACCAGGGACAAAAAAAAAACGTGCAATTTTTTTTTTTGACTGAGTTGTGTTTTTGTGTATATGTATCACGATAATTCACTCGTGTTCTACATTAAAGTTGAAAGCTGTGTATATAGGGCTAGTGTTTATTCAGTTTTATTTTAAAAGTTGTTTATGTTTTATCCATGCGTTACAGTTTGAAATTAATACAACTACAACAGTTTAGTTGTAGGCCTACTGGCTGTTAGTAGTTACAATCTAACGACTGACTATTCAACACTAGCCCGCATTCTAATTCAATAATAACGTATTTTTTAGATAGTTTTAGTGGGACACCTTGTGAGGAACTCTTGACCTAGAGTTTAAATTAGGTAGAACTACTATGTCACGTTATATATATATTGTTAAAACTTACAATAACAGAAAGGATTAAAAAAGGTTAACCAAAAGGTATGTATAATGAACAGGTCATCAAATCTATTGTGGGTCTTAAAAGTCTAGCCTATGTAGCCACCATTGTTTCGCCTTGCAAATTGATTTAATCTTGCAAGGAACAAAGCCGTGTACCTGGAGTTACTATTATATGTGCGTGTTTCTGGTGTAACTATTAGTACAATTATGGTAAAATTATGTATTAGTAAAATTATGGCAAATAATTTGTATTTGCTGAATATAGTCTGATGTAATCACGAGTAGGTCCATCTCATTTGAGGTTAGAAATAGAGGAGTGAAAGTTGAAGTGAGAGAGGAAGAGGAGACAACCCACAAGTGACAGAAAGACGTGAGGTATTAATAAGTAATATCAGCCTTGCTCGGTTAAATAAATGCCCTGCCCAGCCTGACTGTCGGACAATAAGAAGTTCATACCGGCTTGCCATCCATCCATCCCAGTGGCTTTTAGTTTTACACATCCCTTCATTCATATCTCTAGTGTACTACGGTAAGCCTAGTGACTAAGCAGCGTTTTTCCCGTTTACGCCATGGAAAACTTTCATTCATAAATTATTCTAACCAAAATTAATTTTACAACATTGAGACATTTTCATATCGAAATAACGGTCGAACTCGAGTTTTCCCGATGTGGCCAATGAGTTGAGAATTTTTTTCTCACTAACATTCAGATACGTTGAAATTTTAAAGAAAATCGTTAGAGCCGTTTTCGAAATAGAAGATATATATATACAAGAATTGCTCGCTTAAGAGTATAGGATTAAGAGTGAGTTGCATTTTGTTGAAATTGATATCCGGTATCATTATTTCACTTGTGTTTCCATACACGTCAAAATTGATGTTGAAATCTGTTTAAGAAAGAAGTTGTTTCAAGTTTTATTTAAGTTCGGCATTAAGGTGTCTGGAGCTATCGCTTCAAAGTGGATACAAGGCATATTCTTATTACTAAGTTCAATTACCACGATTACTTCAGCTGTCACTCCACTTTTTGGTGTCCCAACACTGAAACCGAGGCCAAGTATGGACAATGGTTTCACTCTAGGAGTTAACATCTTGGCCCATTCCTTTCCACGGACCCATCGTGTGACATTGACTGGTTCCTTATGGACATTGTCGAGTCCGTCCTTTTTTAACTGATCCACCATGTAGTCGATGACATTTTCAAGGTTCTGCGTCCCGCATAATCTGGGGAGTTGATTTTACAGCTAAAAGTATAACATGTCTTTAATTCACACGGATTGGAAAATAATCTGAAAAGATGTCAGTAGGACTCAGCTAAAAGGAAATTGCTATCTAAAGGTACAAAAAGCTAAACGGTACTTTTTTTAAACTCCATATAAGCGCATTGCTTTATCTATATACTAGGTCCAATTCGTGCTTCTTCTTTCCGGTTGCCATTTAAGCATGTAAAGGGTTGCCTGAATCAGCCGGGAAACCCAATGACTTAAATTAGCACAGTTAAAGCAAGACGTAAGTATCTTCCATTTTAAAGGAACGACTGTACTTTATAAGATAAGAAGAAGGATCAAATTTGGAAGTCATTTGTGTAAGTGAAGCCTGGTCTATATGTGCTTCATTGTTCACTTGTAATGTCACCAGAAAACTTGATTAATGCTCATAAACATTGGTGTCCGTAGTTTTGCTTTTTTTTTTTTTTATTGGAAAAAAAAAGGGAGTTAACCTCAAAACTCCCCTTGAATACGTTGAGAGGAAAGGGGCTGATCATCAAAATCCTATAAACAAATAAAGCATAACTACATTCTGCCTCCCCCCACACACACCGATTTTTATTTCGGGGGAGAGGGTGAACCCCGACCCCCCATGACCACGCCCATGGTAGACCGTAACCTTTTCAGCTCAGTTTAAATGGTCTATTGATTAAACACACGCTAAAATAGCTTAACTTACCTGTAACCATAGGTGTCTGTCATTTCTGCCAGGTTGTTGTAAACAACACCTTTCCCGGCGCCAGTGACCAGATAATCTATTATCCTGTCCGCATCCCGTTTGTGTCTGTCGATGTCCTCTTTGTAATCAACGATCCGCGGTGTCCAAAGTACATCCGACACGCCACTTGATGTCCACACAAAGAATCCCAGCGTTAGTAAGAGCGATGTTACTCCAATCATCATAATCGCGGCGCTATAGAATGGACGAGATGTGTACCAAATATATCTAAATTAACATTACAAATATTAAACTTTTAATCTTTCGTATTGGAAAAAAATGTATCCACACTCCACAGTACAGTGAAATTAATTCACTGTGTAGTTATAGATATAGTCACTGAAGACACGGATTAAAGGCTCGTGTCTAGAGTCTATAGTGTAATGTTTATGTGTTTATTGTTTTTATTTAACTCGTGTAGTGACCAGACCAACCATACGGGTGTAGCTTTAGCGAGTTTGACCTTCTATTGTGTTATGCCCTGCATAAACCTACCTGAAGAAATGCCAAATTTACAGCCTAATAGAAGTAAATAGCCTACTATCAATTCCGAAATCATATCGTAACAAAAGTTCAAAATACTAATGTGCATATTAGCCTATATTAAAGCATGCTTTGGTTTTCAGTGTGCAATGGCTTTAATCTAATTATTGCAAAAAAAAAAAAAACTTAGATCTACTTACTTTTGTATCATTACAATATTTAAGGTTGCTAAAAGGACAGAGAACGGTAAAATAAAAACGAAAATGAAGTATGTACTTACTTATTGGCTTGTATTGTAGCCACGCTTTACTAAATCTATATCTCTGCAGTAGTTTGTTATCAATGTGGGCCTAGAGTATTAGAACCTAATATGTAAGCCTGATCTACTTGTACGTAGGGCCTAGATAACATTGGCATATACAGTTTTGAAGCATTGTAAAGATGTTATTCTTTGTTGATAGGTCTTCAGAGAGCGCGAAGATATACTATAGACCTACTTTGTGAGAGGGGACAAGTTGTGTGGACATTATGAGATTAAAGATAGATGGACGCTTTAGCTTACACAAATAAATATAAAAAGGTCAAATATAGATTAACTGGTTACTTAATGTATACAAATTATAAATGTAGAGATTTACACGTGATGCTATTTTAAGTGACTTGAAGATGGACATTTGAAAAGCATTCGAAGCTGATGAGCTAATTTTGAAGGCAGGTGCGAAAATTGCCGGCTTTCACACTAAGTGTTGTTTGCCAATTACTTATAGAAACAAATAGAAAGATGCAGGGACGGACGGACTATGCCAAATGCCCTGTGGGCCGGCACCCAAATGGGCAGATGGACCGACGTTTAAAGTGTCGGTATTGAAGTAGGCCTATGTATACTAGTATATTTTTCCTAGTTCCCCTTTCAGACCTTGCAGATCTACAGGGCAGATGTTTCTGTGGCCCACGGTTAACGAGGGTGTCATGTGGCCAGCACAACGACTAACCAGCTTTACTTTTCCCCAACTTATGTCAGGTACCCATTAGAGCTGGTTGGACTCAGAGGCGCCCTCAAAATCCCAGTCTTCCCCAGGGTTCGAACCCGGGACCCCTTGCTTCGGAAGCCAAGCGCTTTCCACTCACCCACCGTCACCTAATACACTGTAAAATACTAAAAATGTGTATAGGCCTAATATTGTAATAACTTAAGGGAGATATAGGTGTTAATTTACACCAGGACATCACATACATGTAAGACATCTGCATTGAGCATAGCACCTTCATATCGGTTCTAGACTTAGGCTTCATATCGGTTCTAGACTTAGGCGGAAGTCATTCTCTTCTTTCGTTGACCCACAAAAGAGGCAACATGGCCCATAAAAGAGGCACGCAAAGTCCAAAAAGAGGCAAAGAAAAGAGGCCCAAAGGCCCAGGGATTCCTGTGATGATAAAGCCAGATTAAAATGGCAAAATTCTGAGGTTTCCTTTAAAAAAAAAAAAAAAAGAAAAAAAAAATAATAATCTCATATCTGATTAATAACTTAAAAAGGGGAAGGGGGGGCAACTCAACGAGATATAGATGTTTATTTACACGAGGACATCACATATATACATGTATATAGAACATGCTTGCTTAATCTTTATCAGTTCTAGACTTGAGCTGAAATCGTTCTCTTCTCTCTTCTAATGTCAACATCCTTCTAAATATAGGCCTAGTCATTAATAATTAATAGTGCGGCCGCACCTTATGCTCTATCTTGAATGGCGGTGTGCATGGCAAGGTTATAACAATATTCTCTTACTGAAGAGAACGTGTAGGCCAACGCCACGACTGAATCTTGATTTATCATTTATGAAAGATGTTTACATACTTTACAATGTAATATTAGACTTTTTCGTAATAATTTATTTTACTATAGGCCTATCTATATACTTGAGGTTGATTTCTACTAAGTGATTAACTAATAACAAAATAAATACTCTTATTTCGTAAAATCTTGTAGAATTGACGCTAGTATAAAGTAATTCAAATTAATTAACGTTGAATGGCTGCGCATCGATTACATGTAGTTGACCAGCCTTCAAATACCAGTTAATAGGTTAGTTAATAAAAGTTTGTATGTTTGTGCATGTTTACATGATCGTTTTTTTTTTATTGCATAAAAAAGAGAGTCGGGGGGGGGGGGGCGGCGGCTAATTCAACTTATAACACCACATCTGTCAAGTACGATTTCTTTCACTTGTTGATGATACCAACCAAAAATTAATTACCGATAGTTAACCAATTGGTTGTTGTTGTTTTTTTTATTCTTGTGTTGTCTGATAAAATAAATAATTATGCAAAATTTCAGCTTTATCCGAGATGGGGTGTGGGAGAAATAACGTGTACAAACTTTTTACCATACAGACAGAGTGAGTTGATATAAGCTTTATAAAAATGTAAGACAAGTGTCGCCCAATCAGAATACTGTACGTTTATTACTAGAATAATATGACTATATCAAGATATAGCATCCATGTAAACCCGTAAAGAAAAACAACTGGACATAAAGGTCGACTCAATTTATTGGATGGATTTTGGGACAACTTTCATTCCAATACATAGTGTGTAGCCCTACCGGGAAGCTTATATATACTCGTACATGTGCCATGGTTTCACGAGGAAAAATACAACAACAAATATTTGAATTCAGAATTATTATTCTTGGTGATCATTTCAATTCAAAGGCGGCAACAGGTGCGCCGAATAGGGTTTGAACTCCAAAAAGGCCAACGTATATGTTATGCCCCAATCCTAAGCCTAGCCCCGCATAAGTAGGCCTTCTGTGTGTTGAGTTGGAAGTTGGGGCGTGGGTTAGGCTACATATTTCACTTCACAACACTTGGTGTATTCTGAATGAAGTTCCTTTCAGACCTTGTGGTCTATAGGGCAGATGATGTAAAGGTCATCTGATTCTGTGGCCCATGGTTAACGAGGGTGTCATGTGGCCAGCACAACGACCAACCGCCTTTACTTTTCCCCAACTAATGTCAGGTACCCATTAGAGCTGGGTGGACTCAAGGGCGGCCGAAAATCCCGAAATAAAAATACCAGCCTTCACCAGGATTTGAACCAGGGATCTCCAGTACGGAAGCCAAGCGCTTTACCGCTCAGCCACCGCGCCCTCGTATTCTGAATGAGAAGAATAGAAAAAGTGAAAACGATTTGACAATATTGTAATGATATTTATTTTTGA
Source organism: Biomphalaria straminea (assembly GCA_021533235.1). Taxonomy (NCBI): domain Eukaryota; kingdom Metazoa; phylum Mollusca; class Gastropoda; family Planorbidae; genus Biomphalaria; species Biomphalaria straminea. Next base: position 38,538,871 of record JADKLZ010000003.1, on the reverse strand, counting down.
GCGCTAGATGTGATGATGACTTGATGTTATGAGGAGATTGTGTTGATCAGACAATGCGTTTCTGATGTTATAATTTAGTATAGGTTTCTATTTTTAAACAATTACTGAACACTCAAATAATATCGTGATGTCGAAGATTCAAATTTAAACTTTTAATTTAAAAATAAAAATAAAAAAAAATAATAATAAGATCCCTGAACAATAAATACAAAGATTTAGCCTAATTCTGTGACAGGGAATCACTTTATCTTCTTATCTTACATATTATAGACATTACTTCAAAAAAAAAAAAAGAAGATAATTACGTTCTACGCATTTCATTTGTCTATGACTTCTACTCTGCTTAGTCGTTGGTTTTCCTGGCTGATTCGGGCAGCCCATACGGAAACAATTTATTAATTTCTTAAACAGCTGTTTTATGCTAAGGGACAATTACAATAAATACTTCCTGGGCCGGATTGGGGGGGGGGGGCAGGCGGGTTAGTGCCCAGAGGACCTCCAATATTAAGAGATGGTTCGGTACATGTGCAGTGAGTTCAAGAGAAGTCGGTCCAGAACAATTGAATGCAGGACGAGGCGATGAGGCCAGTAGATATGGCAATAAGGTTATCTGTGATAAAGCATTTGTACAGGTATTGGATCATGTTTCCGATTGTACAGTCGTTCAGAATTGTGTTTACTGAACGTCCAAAGGCAGCACTGAAACCACACATTTCCACAAGCTAGGCCCACGCATACGAGTAGGCCTATAATCTGCCTAAAGCCTAGATTCTATATAGATCTAGAAGCTAGATCGCATATTGTTTGAAAGTTCAAAGGGGAATTTTACTACTGAATGAGAGAAACAAAAATATATAGGTATCTACATTAAGGGAGGCCACTGTTTTTACTTGTTAGTAATACTTCCGCAAAATCTATCAACAAAAAATATTAAAAAATGTCAAAACGACTTGACAAGGCCAGAACTATAAATTTAATTATTAGAGATCTAGATATAAATCTATTATAGATTTTAGAAATATATAGATCTATCTAGATTTGTTGTAGATCTAGATCTACATCTACTGATCTAGGACTTAAAACGAAAAAATAAATCTTCTAGAATATTCTAGATCTAGATTTCTATAATTAAAAAATAATAATTATAATAAATAATAATCATAATGATAAATGATATTTAATTTTAAATATTTAAATTTAATCAATTTAATCTTTTCGGAATTCGTAAATAGTTAAATACTATAGTTAACTATAGTAACTAGATCTATAGACAGTAATGACAGTGTAGTCAGTATAGTAGAGTCTTATATATGGCACAGCTCATCTGATTCTCCTTCAGTAAACAGCCTTTAACAGGTCGCTTTTTTTGTTTATAATTCATTTGTTTTTATGTTTGGTGGAGCTAAAAACGATGTTTCGGGACAGCGCATGTCCAATTTTAGATAAGCTCTTGTATTTTTGTTCCGTTTTTCCAAAGCAGAGGGCTGTTTTTGAGATTCTCGGAAACCATGTTTATGTAAAGCTATTGTTTTAACCTCCCCTGGCAATTCATACCCATATAAGGGATGAAGGCTATATCATGAGCCATGATGAGCATATTTGATCGTAGGCTGATGGATATATCAAAATAAGCTTACAAACATCTTTAGAAAGACATTCCAATCACATTTATACTGTTAGCTGTTAAATAAAATTTTAAAAAGGGGGTGTTTCATCAATAATAATGTATTTAACACATTCTCCTATAGTGCACAACGTAAAATTGTAATAAGAAATATTATTGGGATTAATAAATCTATGATTTTTTCAATGAATAAACATGACCTAGATCAAGATATCTAGAATATATAATTTACGAATGAAAGAAAAAGTGAGGGCTGCTAATTTGAAGCCAGAAACCATGCCCACTGCAGGGGATCACCTCAGGTGAGCTGGCGGTGAGGAGATGTATACACTAAGCATGTAGTGTCACAACCTATCAAACAGGCACCGCTGGGGGGAGAGAGTCATGAAAAGAATATGGGAGGGAGGGGAAAATATCAAATATGCTTATTAAATTATAATAATTAATGTCTAGATCTATAATCCATATAATAGAGATTTATTTCTGTCTGTTGCTACACATAGATTACATAGGTATATAAATAAATAAACTATAAACTATATAAAATCTATCTCTATATATCTATCTATCTCTCTATATATCTATATATACATATATATATAGAGAGGCAATATGAGGCAAAAGACTATAAATACATATTGCATACTTGATTCTATTTCTTTTAATACAATCTAAATAATTTTTAATTAATAAAGATCAGATGTAATTTATTAGCAATTACATAGTGGTGTTTACTGACAGTGCTCGGTGTGCGCTAAAGGAGAAAGCACAAAAACTGCATTCTGTATAAGAGCATGAAGTGATCTACTTTATTTTAAAATAAAATCTTGACAATGAGTGGTAATTCAAAGAAACACAGCTATTTTAATAGTCCTTTAGTTGCAGAATAAGAATCTGCTTTCAGTTTTTTTTTGTAAGCTAAACCTTCACCAAATAAAAAAATAAAATAAAAATTTAACCTAGTTCCCAAAGTCGGTGTGCCATATATAAGACTCTACTATAGATCTAAATTTAAAATTAGATCTAATTATTCTAATTCTAAATTTTATTTAAAATCTAAAAATTTAAAATGTCTTAGACTTAGACGACTTAGTGACACTTATTAGTCTAAGTCTAAAGACGAAGTTAACTTAGTTAAAGTTTAAAGTCTAAACTACTGAGTCTACTCTAAACTTTAGACTCTAACTAAACTTGACTAAAGTAGTCTTTCTAATCATTCTAAAGTCTAAAGTTAACTAAAGTCTAGTAAAGGGAAGTCTATTCTAATCTTTATATTTTTATAAATAAATTATAGGCCTACTGCTACTTTATTATTTGAGCTTGCTGAGTTGATCTCTCTTGCAATTGACTGAATTCAATTTTGACTTGTCTTGTGTAAGTTTTAAGTTATACTTCATGAGCTGAATAAAAAAAAATATATATATTTATATATATTTATTTATATATATTTATATATATTTCTTTTAGTATTGACTCCCCAGTACTGAAATTTCAATTTGTAACCATATTCATATTATTCATTCAGTTCCTCTGATTTCATAATTGACAAAAATTTTCAGACATACTTTTAGATTTTATATATTCTTATTCCTAGCAGGATTAAAACTT
>JADKLZ010000003.1:38518760-38535239 GCA_021533235.1 Biomphalaria straminea | reverse complement strand
ATATATGACAGGGCAGCCACCATGTGCACAATTCATTAGTCTTTTTACTCTATTTCTTAGTTTTTATTATGACACTCAATATATACTTCACATAACAATAAAATAACACCAATAGAACTTAGAACCATTTCTTGATTTTATTCAACATTTATCTCAACTGTAAAAATATGCACACAGTGGACACATATATATATATATATATGACTTGTTTACAGTGGACACACTTTGAACATGACCTTTCGATACACACAGAAAATAAACAGCTCGATTGCATACAATAACATAAACACCTTTGTTTTATAATTATCTTGATATTTTAGGTTTTTGGCACATTGATACAATTTAGGCCATGTTGTGCCCATAATCCCTTACTTCTCCTCTATATAAAGAGCTAATTGTTATACTGCTAAGTTATTAAAAATTAGGTCCATTCATAGCTCAAATAGAAAACATTTAGATATAATTTAATAATTTTTTGTTATGAATCAAACTTGTTAACTTAAAATGCACTGTATACCTCGTTGAAATTTTAATGGTTGAATTTCCTTTTCAGGTTTAAAAAATGGACAATGATCTGCTGACAGAGGTCTCTTCAGCAGAATTGTCCTTGATGAGTAACAATGTAGATGAATCTTCCGATGTGGTAGGTCTCCATGTTCTCACTACAGATTTTGTCCATGACCCAGATAATGTCATGGGTGAACTGACTGCTGAGGAGTGTAGTAGAAACACCATTTCAACTCTTACATCAGGCATTCAGGGATCAGTTCTTGATAAAGATGGAGAAATAACTCTGAATTCCACTTTCATTCCTGAAAATGCTGTTTTGATGGAAACTCCAAGAGGGTAATAGGCCTATATATTGTTTTTACAAATTTAGGCTATATGCTGTAGGTCTAAGGATTTGTGAATGTGGTATTATGTCTGTTTCAACACATAAGAAGGAAATTCTTGGATGAAATAGCTTTGCATTGGCATGTACATTGTTAATTGTTTAATCCCCATCAAATTTTTTATTTTAACAAAACCTGTAAATCACATTTTCAATTTTACTTTAGTTTAATGCTGACAGTACCTGAAAACATGGCTGGAATAACCTATTGTGATGACTCATCCCCCAATGAATCAACTCGACATGTACTATCCTGCATTCCTGGTTAGTATAATAAATCCTTTTTTTTTTATTAGCTTGGCTTTGAAAAAAACATTATTAAAAAATGTGCTCAATAGAAAATTATGGAAACAATTTTTTTTTATCATAATACGGAGAGAAAAAAAAAGTTTTTTACATAATAATCTGTCAAAACTTCAAAGATGAAATTTTTTTTTTTTTAATGTTTTGTTTTTAAAATTCTACTTATGTTTGCATTTTTATAAAATGTTCACCTAAAAAACAAATTTAAGAATTGTAAATTATCTTATTTTATATATTTATATTGTATTTATATTTTTTGAAGTAAGGGCTAAGCTGTTATGTATGTGTTTTCAAATAAATTCCAATGTGAATAGATCTAAATATCACCTATTAAAATTTCCATTCATTTCTATAGTCTCCTTATTTAGTACGTGTGATCATTCTGTGGATGTAGATGGTACCAATGTGTATGATGGAGAAGTGTCCAATGAATCACAACTGGGAGATGAATCGGAAGAATTAGCCAAACATCTGCAGGTAGAATTGTTTTCATAATGAAACAAATAGCCTCTTTTTTGTTTATAAAGACATTTTTTCAAAAATATTATGAACCAAATATATACAGGCTGAAGGTGTACAAATTCAATTAGGTGAAGCTAATGGGGAATCAACAGATGCTAAAGCATTACAACAGACAGTTCTAGTTAGTGAAGAGACAACAGAAGTTTGTGTAACCGTAAGTGTACATCAAAAAAAAAATTTTTTTGTTATTTCTTATAAATTTTTAAGGCTTTAGACATTTCTTTGCATTCTTGTACATTTTAAGGAAAGCTTAAATATATAAGAATTTTTTAAATTTATTTTTAGAAAAGAAAAGGTGGATGGCCTAAAGGTAAAAGACGAAAAATAAAGCCAACAGTTCTAGGACCTAGAGCACCAGTCACTGGGTAATAAACTATTGTGGTAAACAATGTGTTAATAAGATATGGCATTAATTATGTAGAACAGAGGATTTATTTTAATCAAATAATCTTTATTAAATATCAGGAAGTAGTTTTTGGGCGATACTTATAAAGATTGTTTTAGATAAACACCTGTTGTTGTTTTTTTGTTCATTTATTTTTATTGATTTGAAATTCAAGATGAGGCAGAATGTTTATCATACTCTGTAAGTAGACTGGATGAGGTTATCATAGCTTCACTTTAAAATTTGTTTGAAATTTTAATTTTTCTTTCTAGTGCTCCTCTGATATTCTTTTCAATTTAGTTTACCTCAGTACTTTTTTTCCTGCTTTGTAACTTTAAATTTGTAACATTAAGCTCAAGTTAATTAAAGAATTGGCTTTTTATCTTAACATGTCCAATTGTTACCTTTAAAAAATAACTATGTTTAAGGACTGTGTTGCAGTTACGTTTGGTTTGCCTCTAAGAAATTCTGAATGAATGTGTTTCAGCTATGTTTTGTATGCCATGGACAGAAGGAAAGAGATAAAAGAAAGTCACCCAGACATAACATTTCCAGAAGTAACTAAAATTTTAGGCCAAGAATGGAGCTCCATGGCCTCTGAAATCAAAGAGGTGAGTTTTCTGCATGCCTTTGTTGTACTTGGAGAATCATATACTAAAATCCCTGATTTTAAGCAGTCATCTTGCGGTGATTTAAATTTATTTATTACTTTGTGGTTCAGAAATATTTAGCAGCGGCTGAGGAAGACAAGAAACGCTACAGAGAGGAACTCAAGGCATTTAAATCTTCAGAAACATACCAGGAGATAGTGGGGAAGAAAATAATGCTTGCAAATGAAGGTAATTCAAATATATACATATATATATATATATATGTCAAGCCTTATTAAGTCATTACATGGAATATTAATATTATGGCTAAGCTTCTTTTACACTAGAGAGGTTAATTAGACAGCGACTAGATTTTATAGCATTCTTCAGTACCGGTACATTTAAAATATTGTTTATTTTTGTTCTTTAGGGGACATGTCATCACTTCAGGAATCAACAGACATATTAAACTGTGATGAGGTAAAACTATTTTAATCCAATGGCTAAATGGGTTTATGACCCAAAATGTTTTCCAAAGTTTTTTTTTTATTATTATAGCCATCATAAAATCTATTAAATGTCATCCATTACACAACAGGACATTTCTAATGAGCTCTACTGTAAAGTCTGTCAAGTCTATTTTAGCAATTTGCACAACAAACGAGAGCATATGTATGGAAAAGCTCATATACAGAATATGGCTGGTAAATAATTTAGAATATGTTTTCTTTTCCCTGGAATTTCACCTATTATATCTATAAATTATTGTTTTTATAACTTAATATTTGTTTGTCTTATGGTCCACATCATCATGTCTTTGACCAGGTGAGGTGGAAAAAGAATTATTGCGGCAACAAAGAGAAGACCAAGCATTTTTAGATGGTTCTTTAGTAGTGTCAGAAGAGATGTCTCAAGATGGATATGCCTCAGCTCTTCGAGGAAATGGCCATTCCTGTGGAAGTAGTACTTGTAGTAATACCAGTTGTCTGGCTACTGGTCCAGTGGACATACATGGTTTCATGATGGACTTTATCCAAAAGAATTATGGTAATTTTTGTAATTATGTAAATTTGAGCTGTGATTTTACCCTGTTTTTTTTTTATTATTATTTTTTAATTTTTTTTTATAAAGGTCACCTAGGTCTAGGGGGTGGAGTGGTTAAGCACTTGGCTTCTGAACCTGGGGTCCTGGGTTTTAGTGCGCCCCTGAGTCCACCCAACTCTAATGGGTACCTGACTTTAGTTGGGGAAAGTAAAGGCTGTTGGTCGTTGTGCTGGCCACATAACACCTTGCTTGTTAACCGTTGGCCAAATAAACAGTTTATCTTAACAACATCTGCCCCATAGATCACAAGATCTGAAAGTAGTACTTTACTTTTTTATTTATACACCTAGGTCTAGTTTTAATAATTTTATAAAAAAAATTTTCCTAAGGTAAGAAGGAATAACCTTAATTTAACTTGATCAATTGACAGCATGTTACATGTAATGAGATATAATATAGAGAGATTAATGTGTAACTTTTAAAGGACATTTATAAAATTATTGTGCATTAATATTAGGTAGTAAATAAACTAAAATATTAAATAATAAACTTTTATATCATTGGAAAACTAAGAAGAATGTAAAGTCTAATTCTAATAAGCCAATTAAAAAAAGTTTCTTTTCATGTAATACCCCAGGTGTGATTAGGCACCATGTTTCCCTCAAGTAGAGCCCTATCTCTCCCCTTTGCCAAAGCTCAAAACATATCTGCACATTTTGTTTTGCGTTGCTGGCCGCAATAGGCTGGGCACAGTTACACTTGTTTAACTCAATAGCTACTAAGGCCATACCTAAGCAGCATCTCTCAAAATACTAAGCAAAGGGAGGTAACTCAAAAAAAAAAAGAAAAAAAAAAAGAAATAGATTGACTTTTTAAAATATATTTTTAAAAAACATTAAAACAACATCTAATAATAACAAAAAATACTTCTAAAAGAAAGAGAAATGGATGGCCTTTAAAATTATGTATTTATGTATAATTTGAATAGGTTTTACAAGATTAAAACAATAAAAACAACAGGTAAAGACGAAAATTTGTTTGAGTGCCTGATTTTTTGAAAACTGTTGAGGGCCCCCCCCCCCCCGATGTGGTCTGTTATTTTTGGAACCCTCTAATATTTACGTAAAGACCAGTAACATTTATAAGTAGGAATTTAGTAGGCCTATACAGTGTACATTATGCTTATCTACAAAATCTGTAGAGTATTTACTGACTTTCACTGGGTGCGCATGAGGCCCTTTAGTTGCCTGAACATGGCTGCAGGCATCAGTCTGATGTGGTTCTTTGTGTGTCTCAGTTTTTATTATTATTAGTCATGCTATGTGTGTGCTGTGGCAGGCGCATTTGGGCACATTAGTTACGAGTGGGGGATGGGCTCATTTGGTCGCATTACTATTGGGTTAAACCTAGTCCATAATCTACATTCTTAGCTAGAAAAATATTAAATAATCATTTCAAATCTTTTTTTAAATGAAACTATTTTTATACATATAATTTAAAAGATGAAGCTCATGATCTTGATGTAATTGAACATCTTACAAATCTCTTTTGGTTATAGATTTTGACATTTTGGTGAGTTGTAGCCCTGCACCTAACCACTGTATTCACAACACAGGGTGCTACAAGCCAGATCTATTTTCCTGTTCATAATTTGTTTTATCCTTTGCACAGACCAAAGGCAATTTATTTCGATTTTACAATTATAGTTTTTTTTTTTTCTTTGTTTCCATAGAGCGTGAACAGGAAATATCAGTCCTAAAGAAGTTTTTGAATAAAGCACTACAAAGCAACGTGAACATGTGTAATGAAATTCAAGCACTTCAAGAATACCAGAACAAATTGGAAGAGGAAATCAAAGCATTAACGGCTACCACTTCTGCTCTCATAGTTCAAAGTGATGCTCTTAAAATGGTTCCAACTCTGTTTGGCATCATTAATTTATGACCTTGGTTTTTTACTTTTTTTCCCTTAAAATTTTTTTTTTACACATTGAGCTTATTGCTTGCCTCTTATTAAGGATAAATGTTATTTCAATGATGTGTTTTTTTGTTTTTTTTAAAATTATGAATGTATTTATGTGTATGCTTGTTGTGGTGAAATAAAATGTACACAACAAATTTACTTGTCACTAAAAGAATGTAAAAATGTAATATAACTATAATTTAATAAACCAGGTTTTGTATCATTGTTTGAGAATTTAATGTTAAACATTGTATGAAAAATAAACTTTAATTTTGCAATTCTAAATATTGAAATAAATTATATTAGTCACAGATATGTATTTACATTTTGTATGGCTATGAGTATTTAGGCTTTAGTGAGATTTAGTTGCATCACTTTTTGTGTGTGTGTAAACTGGGAAAGAACCTATTAATAATGTCCCAGTTTAAAAGAAGTTTTATTGATATGGAGTTAGCATAGTCCAGTCCCCTCTATTCACAAAGCTTATCGGCATGTCAAATGTGATTTGTGCTGTGGAGTGATCATATCCTGGATCTAGGCTCTTTCAATGCTTTGACACTACTTTATTATGGGGTTGCCTTTCATAAGTGATAGCTTGTATCAAAAAGCAGCTCAGACTTAAATAATTAAACACCCAAAGGTGGAGAATGGCCACAGAGGTGATGAGTTGCATTATGGAGGCTGACAATGACATAACTTTGAGTGGTTTCGAGTTACGAGTTAATTGAATCATTTAATTGAAACAGGTACCACATACCGCATTTATTTGTATTTAACAAGAAAGTAAGGAGCAAACTTTATAAAGTATGAGCTTAATCCTGCTTCCCCCATGGCAAGGAAAACCATCCTTAAGATTGATATAAGAATAATATTAAAGGAAACAAACATTTAATATTCACTCATAAACTCAGCAAATAAAGTACAATTAGAAATTGTTTAATAGTTAAATGACACCAAAAAAAAAAAATAATTAAAAAATCAAATTTGTGACTATTAGAACAATATTTACATGTCAATAAATTGTTTATAACTGTTAAAAATTACCTAGCTTTTTAAATTTCCTGCTTTTAATAGTTTTTGAAATGACCACTTGGCACAAGAGAATAAATTCTAAACAGTAAAATAATAATGAATACTTAATACAACTGCACTATTTTAATAAATGCAATACTTTGTCACCATACATTAGTTTTAAGAAACTTTTATGCAGCTGTCAACCCACCTTCTCTCCAATAGCTTCACTGGTATTTAACCCCCATAACAGGATTTAAATTTATTCCATTAAATGATGTAACAGGATTGCATTTTCAAATTTGACTTTATTTAATCACCTGCTTATCTTAAGCAATGTGGCAACAAAAAGGAAATTTAAATGAAGCATAAGAATAATGTACAGCAGATTTCAAAACACTATAGATTTTATCTCATAGATCATATAATAATCTAATCAAATGCACAGCATTTCATACCTCCATAATTCATGTAGAAATCAAATATTTTCATTTGGTTAATTCATAGCATAAGAAATTAAAATAGTCATTTGATTTGATTTCAAAGAACAAAAAGCAACCCTAACAAACATTTACTTCCAGCAACAAGCAACACATGTATTCACTGCACTCACTAAGCTGCATACAAAGTTCATGAAGCCAATGTCTGCTATGTTGAGTTATTTTGTAGTTTTTTCAGTTCTTGTTTTTTATTGTACAAGCAGCTGTTATGACCTTCTCTGTTCCTTGCTATTTCTATGGCTAAAAACTGTGTCCTGACACCTAAACAGATATGAACAACAAATCACTTCAAATTATAATGAATATTTTTTATGCTACAGACTAATACTACTATATAATAAAAAAATAAAGATCTATTGTCAGGACTTAAAGGTGTTTGTTGTCTTATACTATTGAATTGACTTGATCTAATAAGGTTACTGACTTAGGTTACTAGACAATTATTACTTAATATTCAGTAGGAGTTTGACTCATTCAAGGGACAAGCAAATGTGTTATACTTGATAAGACTTGTGAAGACTCCAACTATGTTTATTACCATGTTATGTCTCTAAATCTGTTAATATTTCCTAGCAGTCCATTTACCATACTTGTAGCTCCAAGCTCAAACTATATTTTCTTGTTTACTCATATTCTGCAATGTTATTAGTCTGTCAGGCTACATAGCTACTTTTTACCATCACTAAATACAAAGCACAATATTTATATATATAAACTAATATGTCATATATGCTACTCTATCTTTGCTTTATTTTAAAATACGTTTCAACAAGTTTAACTTACTGAATGTTGTTGTGTCTGGGTTGTAATCATCTTCACAGTTCAAACGTAATAATGTACCCATATTATAATCCTCAATTTCACCATTAAACTTTTCACAAAAATTTCTCCATTTCTGTAAAGAAGGAATATAAAAATTTGTAATAAAAAAAAAATTACCAAAATAAAATAAAGAAGGTTAGTTTTTTTTTTTAATAAAAAAAGAAATCTAAAATAATAAATAGATAGAAAAGATTTTTTGTCAAGTTCAATTTTGTTCTTACGCTCAAATTGTAATTGTGAGATTTTAATAGTTTTTTTAACATCAGACTATGTGTGTGCTTATGTTTTTTCCCCAACAACACCTTAATAATAATGAGATATTGTCTTCTAACTAAACTAGATGAGCTAATGAGAGACTTGCTTACTTCTTTAGCATCAGCAGATTTGAGCTGATCTTCAGTTAATTTAGCAACATCCAAATCTGGAAATTCTTCTCTAAACTGATGATAAATTTTATCATCAATTCTTGTTAATCGTAAGCAAGTGGGATCAACAGATGAAATCAGCTGATAAAAGAAACATCAGATTAAAACAAAAATTTATTACAAGAATGACTCTTTTATGCTTCTCGAATCAAAACAGTATAAAAATTATTTTAAATTTACTGCATCTAAGTAATAAAGAATAAAAACATCAGACTGATTAATCTAAATTATAAGCAGGTATTCTTGTCATCCTTTAGGCAGTAATCTTTCTGCTTTGCAGCACATATAAATTAATCTATTCTAATTTACTTTGATTAATTTATTCTAATTTACACAATACACTGGCAAAAACCTTATTGCACATAGTGATACATTTTGAATTACTTAAAAAAAAGGGTTTTCTTTCTCCACAATAAAAAAAGAAGCATTGTTTCATTATACATTCTATAAATTTTATAGACAGGTACCGGTATGGTAAGTATAACTTTTTATCACTGCATCAATAAAATGTTTATAAGTTCCTTTACTTACATTATAATGTATAGTAGCATGGTCCATTGCTTTTAAAGCCCACTGCATCTCTATTTGTGACTTAAAACAAAACAAACAAACAAATTCACACAATTTTGTTCAATAATGACATTTTTAACCTATATTTTCACAATTGAATTTATATTTTAGGGAATATAAATAAGGATACAGCAAAAGTAATTAAAATTCAAGCTTTTTTTTTTTTTATTCCATTGGCTAAATTTCTTTGTTTGACTTAATGATTGAAAATATTTGATAACAAATTATTAATCTCGACTTGGATAGTAAACATTATTTGCCATAAATTAATAATACAGTAATTTTTTTTCTTCAACGTTAGTCACACATCTAACTAAGTAATTATAACACACTGTTTCAATCAGCACATGATTAAAATGAAATTTCATTTACATTATTTTCAAGTTCTTCTGGTCTAGACAGGGATGCTCCAATCTGCTGTAACTCTGCAGCATTCTAAAAAAAAATGTATGTGTAAATGAACATTAGGATTAATTTTGATTAAAACTTGAATTTTATGGTAAAAGATAAGTTTAGCAAACTATTTCATTATTAAATACATATATATATTTAGTTTTGTCTTTCTGTACAGAAAAAAATTTAGGTTAAGTGGACCTTTTAAATTATTACAGAGTTGGATTTTGTTAATAAAATAGATCTAAGATAGCCATGTATTTTGTTTAGAACTATTTTTAAACCACTTGACCACCTTTTTACTTTTTTAATTGGACTGAATTATCCGCCTCTTTTTTTGAAGGAATTTCTACAAAATTCATATGATAAGCAGGATAGAAGCTTATAATTATAATGCTTAAAATTTAAATTAATATTTTATGCATTTTATCCATTGCAGTGAAATTGATTCCCTTCATTGCCACCATTTGTTGATATATCTACTGATTACACCGTCTTTACATATTATTATTATATCTCGTATTACAAATACAAAATTGGTGTGGTTAAAAACAAACAATGCAGGTTTTATTGAGCTCAATAAAATAGACCTATCTAGAACTTGATGCAGATCTAGATCTGCTTGTCTAATAAAAAAATAAATATCTGACCTGACTATCTAAATCTAGATTCTAGAAAAAACAAACATAGTCTTATTAGTAGATGGTTTGAGAAACTTGCACTAAAAACTAAATTCTAAAAATGATTCTAAAGTTGCAGACTAGCTGTAGCTCTATTCAACTCTATTGAACAGATTTATTGTAAAATTGATTTAACTTTATTGTAACTTATAACAATATTATTAATATTATATATATATATATAATATTATTAGACCTATAGTAACTATATACAATCATCATATCAATTTATCATAATGTCATAAATATAATTTGCATAAACTGATAAAGTAGGTAATAAACTTTAGACTTTATACACATTTGTTTGGTGCATAACAAAAAAGTAAAAATAAAAGCTTGAAATGGAATTAATTCAATTAAATTAATGTCATGTGACACTTCAGTGTCTTCAGTTCAGTCATCAGTGTGAGTGATTGACACTGTCACTGTCACTAGTGTCAGTGTCACTCCACTCACACTGTGACACTCAGACTGTGATGGATTTAGTTTGACTCCGAGTAACTTGAGTTTTACTTTAGTCTTTTAGTACTCAGGTGTCTCATGTTCTGTAACTATGAAAAAGTAATAAATATAGATTCTCTAGATCTAGATTTTCTAATTAATTAAAGTTAAAGTGTAACTTTTAAAAGTTTTACTTTAGTAACTTACCAAATTGGACATGGAAAACGCCATCTTTTAATCAATTAATTTTATTAATGAGAATCGACTGGCGGACTGGAAAACACAGCCACAGGTTGTGATTTTCTTGTTTTCTAGATTCTAGAAATCTAAATGCTCATTTAGCGCAAAAAGAAACAGTGGACAATAAATAGACTATATTTAGTAATTTTGAATAGATTTAGATCTAGACTCTAGATCTAGTCTAGATTTCTAGATTATATCAACAAGTCAAAGTTGCACGTTGTTGTTGTTTTTAATCACTTCGAGTTCATTTCCGTTTAACCTAGAATTAGATCCTTGTCATACAAATATAGACTATAGAGTCTGGATATTGGTCTGTGACTTTAAAAAACAACAACCTCAGACGATTAAAAACAAAAATCTAGATCTAGTCTAGATCAGCAGTTTATTTTGTTCTGATACATCTAGATCTAGATCTCTGTGTTTGTTAGTTAACTATTTCACCTAGATCTACAATCTTATATCATTTTAAAAATATTATTAAATTATATTATTATTAATTATTATCTAGATCTAGTCTAGATTTGAGATTCATAATCTGTTGGCATATTTGTTTTGTAGATTTTAGATCTGATACTAGAGATAGATCTAGATCTAGACTTAGAGTCGAAACCTAAAATTAGGATTACAAAAGAAAACACTGAAAAAGAACTCGCGTGAAACTGAACTAAAATTAAATAGGCTTTTATTAGATCTAGATCTAGATTAGATCTAGATCTATCTATTCTAGTGTAAGTTATAAAAAAAAGTTCTCTAATTAAAGCAGCTAAAGTAGACCTCTGCAAGTCACCCAAGTCAGTGTAATTCTAGAGTAAAACAGGGTCAACAGACAACCTAAGGCAAGTCGCGACCATTTTCAACTTTGAATTGTTATAGCTTCGTAATGATCAGACCTATGAAAAAACTGATAGTGTCAATGGATTCCTCGTCCTTTTTTCAATAAAAATAGATACAACGTATTGTATCACTACTCCATGTTAAAATTAAAAATAAGGTCAAAGAGGTGTAGGGTCGGTATCGTCGCGCGTAAAGAAAACCGGACAATTTTCCTCCGTGTCATGAACACCGGAAACTGTGTAAGGATCAACAGATACCTCCACAAATCATCATTTTAAATATATTTTAATCTTTAATATTAATATATAAATCATTTTCATTTACATCTGCGTAAGAACACTGATCGTTGTCAGGTTTCCCACGCTTGGTTTATCCATTCTAGGTTTGTAACGGACTTCACACCAAGGCTTAGTGGATATGGGGGGAGGGGGGTATATAGGTCAAGTGCCCCATCTAACAAGCATGCTCAGTGGCTACAAGCAGTACAACTGAGGTCACACAGTGACAACATTTGTAGTCTACTCCTCCCTCTCTCTCCCCCTCACCAGTGTTCTGGCATTCTACAAGCAGTACAACTGAGGTCACACAGCGGCAACATTGGTAGTCTACTCCTCCCTCTCTCTCCCGCGTGTTCTTGCGTGCTAAGTGGATATGATGGTTGGGGGGGGGGGTGGCGGTTTAGATATCAATAGTTAGTCCACTCATCCCCCTCCCCCATCTCTTTTTTTTTAAAATAAAGCATGCTCAGTAAACTTGAAGGGAAGGGAGTTGGGGGTAGTATTTCAGATATCTCCATTCTTGGCTTGTAAATGATGTCACACCAAGGTCATTGGACACTCTAGTTTTACCTGTAGCTGATCACACTACAGAAGATAAGTGCAATCAATTGGCATAACACATTGACTGTATGCATACATAATTAAAAACAAAATTAAGAAAACAAACACGTTTTTTTAAGAAAGATTTATAGAACATGTTACGACGCAAGACCAGGGCCACACCAACTGCACACAGAATTAAAGTTTTTCAACTGTGCTTTAGTCACGTTTTTTAGCATTATGTGTGCAGACAGTGTGCCTTATCTTATATAATACAGACGTTACTTCAAAAAAGAAGATGATTACGTCCTACGCGTCATGCATTCAGTCATGCCACCAGGAGTCACACGATTCACAGAGAATCTAGAGGTCCCCTTGATTGTAGGTACCGCAGCCTTAAGCAATTTTGGTTTGTGAAAAGGCTAACACCTTCGATCAGGTCATCATCCCCTTTTGCTAATTCCATCTCATTTCTTGTCGCTGCATCCTCGCCTGTGTGTTGTTTCTCGCCTGTGTGTGGATCCTCGCCTGTGAGTGTCTCGCTTTCTCTGTCATGTGTTGTTTGTGTGACATGTTTTAATGTTTTTCATTTTTTATTGGTTGCTTTTGTTTTTTACTTTTTTTTATAATTTTTTTTTGCTCATTCAACATTTTTTTTCCTCTTTTTTTCTTATTTAACTCTTCTCTTATTTTCTTATCTAGCTCTTTTTTAAAAATCATTTTCCTTTTTCTTTTTAGCATCTTCTTCTATATCATCAATTCTTTTTTTTTTAGAACCTTTTTAAATGCTTCTCCACTGACTACAATTGGTATGGTTGGAGTTGTTCTATTCTTTTTTTTTTCCTTTCACAAAGATCGGTATTTTTAAAATATCATCAAGTGGTAATCTGGGATTAGGTGGCAGATCTTTGGGCGGCAAATCACTTGGTGGCAGATCATTGAGGGGCAAATCTCTTGGTGGCAGATAATTGAGTGGCAAATCATTTTGTGGCAGATCACTTAGTGGCAAATCATTTGGTGGAAGCTCATCATGTACCAGTAGGCCCATTTCAAAGGCGTTAGCAACAGAGAGAGTTAAACCTTTAAATTTTTAAAATTTATTTTCATACAGACGATCAGGAAATTTTGTGTTTTGTGGGTCTGCTAATCAAGAAAAAAAAGAACTAATTCAGATTTCGTCATCTCGTCAAATATGAAAGCTGTAGTCTACTCCTCCCTCTCTCTCCCTCTCCAGTATTCTGGAATGCTAAGTGGACAGGGGGAGGGGTTACATGGATAAATTGTCTGCATGTAACTGGCCTGACACCGAATCAGATACCCCATTTGAAATAAACCGTGCTGAGATTACTCCCTTAGAGCACGGAAGAGGAAGCGTGCAGTGAGTTGTAGGGTCGCCTTATCCCCGTACAAGGACAGACCCTTTGCCACACATGGACCAGTTATCTCTCTCTCATTACTTTGTCCCGATCGTTCATCTTGCAGAGCGCGACACTCGTGGAGAATGTGCTCTATTGTCTCGTCGTCCTCGAAGCAATGGCGGCACCGTGTGTCGAAATTCTCTTTCCATCGCCCAAAGTACACACCTATTGGGCAATGTCCGACTCGGAACTGGGCTAGGACTGCCTGTTCCGCACGGCAGAGCGACCACCATGCGTCCTTTCGGTCTGGTCTACTCAACTGCTTGTAGAGCTCTCGGCCTTTATTGGAAGCATCCCAGCTAGCGTACCACTGTGCCAACAATCTGTTGTCGGCTAGGGATCGTACTGTCGCAAGACTGTACGGTTCATCATTTAAGGTGCTCGTTGCTGCCGCGGACTTCGCTAAAAGATCAGCCCTCTGATGACTGACCAGACCACAATGGGATGGAACCCACTGTATAAAACTATTTACATTGAGCTGCAGAAGGCGCTCCACTAGAGCTAGGAGCGCTTCTACCTGTCCGACACCTGCGAGCTGCCCTTCAAGGGCATCGAGGGCAGAGATTGAATCAGTAAAGATGACCACGTCCGCTGGGGGCGAGGATCCATCTTCGACTCTTTCCGCTACCCACGCCAATGCTGCGAGCATTGCTTCGAGCTCCGCTTCTGTGCTGCTCTTGCCTCTGCAGGGCCCACTCAGCTCCACACTTTCGGGATTGCCGGAGAGTCGGACCACCGCCCCATACCCAGCTTGTGGGGTGCCCTCGAGCATCTTCACGGAGCCGTCCGCAAAGATAGTGGTCACCCCAGCCGGGTACGATGCGATGGTGTCTCTGGCAGTTTGAAGTAGCCGTTTAGGATCGCACCGTTTCGTGACTTCCGGGTCAATCAAGCTCGGAGCTAGTGTTTCCAATAACACCGGCATTGCACGAAAGCCGCACAATTGATGGCATTAGTTACGAACGTTGTGAGAAACGATCTTCGATATGTCCTCTTACGCTAAGAGGAGCAGGCAGTGCCGACATCGGTCCAGCAGCCTTGGGCACCAGCCCAGGGTATAAAGCTATTGTCCCACCTGTGGGATAGGCCGTTTGTCTAACATGCAACCAGTTTGCCCCCCCCCCCCTGGGGCACCCTCTCTCATTACTGGCCTGACACCAGATACCAATTGTTAGTCCACACCTCCCTCCCCTCTCTTTTTTTTTTTTATAAAGCACCTTCATTCTTCTAGCATGCTCAGTAAACTTGAAGGGAAGGGGCTTGGGAGGGGGTGAAGGGGGTTGGGAGGGGGGTAAGATTTCAGATATGTCACACTAAGGTCATTGGACACTAGTTTTACCTGTAGCTTGTTACCGCTAAGTGAAGATTTAATAAATACCTCAGTTAATGTAATTGACATCTTATAACTTTTATAACTAATCTAGATTACTTTAATCTAGTCTACATCCAGATTATCTTCAACTACAATACATTAGTTGCAATTTTATCACTAGAAAAGTTATGTTGTCCGGATAGCTTTCCAGACTAACATCCGTCATGTACGACAGACACCACCCTTTAAAAAAAAATGGCTCAATTGACAACATATTTAATAAATCACATGTGTTTCCTCATCTATTTAGAAGCCAAAAATATAAGTCTCGTTGAGATGATGCATCATCAGATTTAAAAATAGCCTTAATCCCATGACCTCTCCCCTTGTTTACCAAGATGGCAAATTTTTTTTTTTCGTATCTGTCTACTTTGACCTGAGGATGAACTTTGCCTCCTCAAGGAAAAGGAAGCACCCACATGTCGAAAGTGGGATAAAATGGTGCCTGCGCAGTAGCAATATAGCTATTCCGGTATAAACATTAAAATAAAGGAGTTATTTTGATAATAAGTGGAGTGCACGGATAGCTTTACAAAACGTCGCTGTCTGTTGACACTGGTTTACTCTAGATTTATTTAGAGTATCATCTGAGTATGGAAAGGGTTGCCTGCTAGTGCAAGCCAGAAAAACCAGTCACAGTCACACTCACAGTGACTTGGTCACTTGAACTGAAGTTGTTACTGAAGTTACTCCATTCACTGACGGCGTTGAGTAGTCTTTGTCTAAGTTAGTCTTAGTACTCTTAGTCCTAGTTATAGTAGACTCTTAGAAGTTAGACTGACTAACTCACTTAGTCTTAAATAATGAAGTTGAAGTTAATCATAACATAACTTAATCTTATTAATGAAAGTTAATGAAATGAATCTTATAGAGTCTAACAATACAGAGTATTACACTAAATTACAGACGTTACTTCAACAAAGAAGATGATTACGTCCTACGCGTCATGCATATTTTACCAGTTACTTAAATTCTGCTCTGCCAAGCCACACCGTCACTGTTTTTTTCTGGCTAGCTCAGACAACCCATCCCATGCTCTAAATCTAGAATTCCTCCTAGCTCCTTCTACCCTCTACTAGCGTTATTAGAGCATGGAATGGATTGCCTGAGCTAGCCAGGAAAACCAGTGACTTGGCAGAATTTAAGTCATTGGTTAATATGCATGACGCGTAGCACGTAATCATCTTCTTTTTTGAAGTAACGTCTGTGGAGTGATCGTTCAATGGACTTTTATGTTACCCGTGTTTGTAATCG
>JADKLZ010000003.1:38478887-38494665 GCA_021533235.1 Biomphalaria straminea | reverse complement strand
TGTTTTTCTCTCTCTGTTTTTCTCTCTCTGTTTTTCTCTCTCTGTTTCTCTCTCTGTTTCTCTCTCTGTTTCTTTCTGTTTCTCCTCCTCTCTCTGTTTCTCTCTTTGTTTCTCTCCGTCTCTCGCCCTCTCTCTGTTTCTCTCCCTCTCTCTGTTTCTCTCTTTGTTTCTCTCTGTTTCTCTTTCTCTCTCTCTGTTTTTGTCTTTCTCTCACTTTCTTTCTCCTTTTTTCTTTTCTCTTTTTCGTTCTCTCTATCTGTTTCTCTCCCTCTTTCTCTTTCTTTCTTTCTTTCTTTTTCTCTTTCTTTATTTCTCTTTCTTTGTTTTTATCTCATTCTCGTTCTTTCTTTCTATCTCTGTCTCGCTATATATCTAACAATATATATATATATAGCGAGAGAGAGAAAGAGTAATAGAAAAGGAGAGAAATATATATTTATGAATTACAAAGATCAGGCATACGGACAGCGAATTTTATTCTTGTGTTTGCATTAAATAACAAAAGAAACGTTTAGCTTTATTTTTTTTTTATAGAATCCTTATCACCACTTTAAAAATACTGAGCGCCGCCTGGAGGAACTGTTTTACTTCATGGAATAATGCACTCCTCCTAAATCTTCGGACTCAAAGACAAGCCATATAGGTATTAGCAATATGCTTACCCGTATAATAAATTCGTTGAAAGCGATGGCGAGTTTCAAATTTTCAATAGCGCTTTTAGTATTTGACATCTAAACGTGACAGACGAACAGACAGCTTACACAGCTGCAAGAAAACACAATTAGTAAACATAAAAATAAAACAAAAATCTGTCAAAGTCAAGTTGCAGTAGCAGCAGCAAAGGTAGTAAATAAATAAATGTGTGACATTCGTGAATTTGCTTGTTTCTTGTATCCAGAATCTGTGTTTAAAACCCAGTTTGATAAATGTGAGCGTAATAGATTAGAACTAAGGCTGCCGCTAATTTTCTGTACACGCACGCCTCAGCCTGTTGGCTTTCGATTGGTATTATAGATCACGGCTTGTTGTAAGGTACGAGGCCCTGTCAACACGAAACACTTTTCTTGTAATACCTTTACTTGGTAAATCCAACCTTACCCTTGCTTTCTTTCTCACTTTGTATTTTCCCTTTTTTTCAATATCAAAGTCTTCGAGGCCATAAATACTCGTAGCCGATTTAAAAAAAAACAAATCAAAGTCGAACATTTGGATCAGTTTCCTTGGCTCGACTTTCGTGCTTAGATAACAAGAGAGGAAGAGGGGACTGCTAGGGAGTTACAATATACAACTGGATCGATCATCTGGAACCAAGGGTAGACTGATGTCTTTGTCCTTTAGCTTGCTGATTGTTAGAAATGTCAACGTAGTCTTAAGCTTTTAGAAAAAAAAATAGACTGCAACAATTAAGTAGGCGACTTCCTGTTTTTTCCCACAATTGACATTTCGCATTTTAAACAGACGGTCAGTTTCTTAAAGAGTATTTCTGCAAATAATAAAGCATCTTAAATCTATTTCACAAAGCAGTCCTTAGTCCGTGGACACTAATCACAGAGTAAGCACCAATTAGTGGTTCTCAAAATGATTCTGATATAGAGGTCACAACTCAACACAAAGCATTCACAAAAATCTCTATCAGTGATCACTATACACAGTAAGCACCAATTTGTGTTTCTCAAAATGATTCTTGTATAGAGGTCATTTACTCAACATTTATCTCTGTGATCATTATGTAATGGTTTGGGCTTAAACTTCATTTTATAATCTAAAAATAAATATGTTCGTACTTTATAATGCTTATAATACCCAGTCCTACTATTGTTTCTTAAAACACTATTTCTTACACAACTCCAACTCTTTTTGTCCAGACTTAAGGAACAGTCAACATTACTAGTTGGCAAAGTCCTACTAACTTCTTTTCAATGAATTCCTTATATGTTTCATTATTTAAAACTTTTTTCAAAATGATACATTAAGAACGGCGAGCGAACACCGAGCGAAATCAAGCCGACACTGTAGTTGCATTAGAGAGACTTTGCAGAGAACAGGTAAAAATAGTCGAACGACCCCATGCTGATCAATGTTTGTCAAACTCTTATCGGGTCTATTGTAAATCACCCAGTCAGTAAACAGAACAAAAGAAACGAAAGAATATTAGCCATAAAACAAAACAGTTGGTAGGCCATGGGGATGCACATTTAATTCGTGGGTTTAAATGGAGGGGAAGGGGAAAGAGCATATGCAGGGACAGGGTGACATTTAGATTACCTTTTTTTTTCTCTTGCTACTGTAAGCAGTCATTGGGCGTGTGCTGAACATGAATAAATTATTTCGATCATTCATTCTTCTAGCCTATAACTTGTTGTGAGCTCGATGCATGATTTTATGTTCAAATAGTAACACTAACGGATTTATGCACTTGCATTATAGGCTACACTATAGACATAGACATTGAAATAGATTTAATATCGTCTTCACGCACTTAATAGCCTGTCATGCTGGAGCTCTCCAACGTGTGAAGAAATGAAAGGTAAGTGGTTTGAACACATGAAGGGGCCACTAGCTCTACATGTTGTTCTTAGTCTATTCTTCTAGAAAGAAAGCACGTACACAAGTTGAACAAAAGGTCGCCAGACAAAAAGAGGTTGGATGAACAATGGGAGAGTGAATGTTTATCCTTCATTTTATTAAGTTAATGTTACACAGCTCTCTCTTCTCCTTCTCTCTCTCTCTCTCTCTTTCTCTCTCTCTTTCTCTCTAGTATAAATGTATGATTAGAAAACTATATACCTGAATCGAATTATTAGTTAGACAGACAAACAGACTGGCTGTTGAGCAAAATGAATTTTAGTAAAGCAGAGACATTTGAATTTGAAAGCTCTACTTTTTACAAACAAATACAATTAATTAAAATAAAAGGGTTGGGGGGGGGGGGGGCTTTATATCTCATTCTTCCACATAACTGACAAGACTCTCTTGTCCAATCGTCACTCTTGCGTATGGAAACAATCATCATATGACCAGACTTTCACCTTCACCTATCTGTTGGACCGTTGGGGCACCACACGTGATCTGTCGAACATCTTTTTCGTTCCTCTCTTGTCTTTCGCCTTGATTACTGCAGGAAGGTATTTGCGAGCATTGGGGACTTCGTGATCTGGCCCAACAGTTTGCGTTTCCTGACGGGTTCACAACAGACCTAGGTAACAATCTCCACACTACCATCAGCCGGTGTAAAAACAATCAAATTTGTTATGAGACCTCATATAGGCCTAGCCAGTTGTTTTTTTTCTGTTGTATACTATTTCGTATTCTCTGCTAAATAAAATTAGTTTTTTTAGCTGTTCCATTTTGATACAGTGTTGGTTATGTTGAATTGTTGAGGCAATATGATCAGTCTGTTATAAAGAGATCAAATGAACAATCTGGCAAGAAGTTAACGTTCTCATTTCTCTTCATTAACCTGTGCTTAGTAATACTGATATTTATAATTCCCTCTGTTGTATAACCCAGATCTAGTTTTAAACCGATATTGTGAATATTTAATGTCGCGTTTCACTCAGCAACTTAAGTTCCCGTTGAACTTTCATTATATTCCCCCCTCCCCCACTTGCACGGGAACGTCTATTCATGTTTCTCGCGTAATACTGGCACGATATGAATCAAATGAATTGAAGGAAAAGTTGTCTTTGTATGCTCTTAATATTGAGTTTATGAAGCTAAAATGAGCTTTGTTCGTATGTCTGTGTGTTTAACTTTCACTTATTTCATAACAATGTTAAGTACATCTGGATGTCTGCCTTTTCATCATAGGCTCTCAATTATTTGATATTTAATGTAGGTCTTCATATGAATTTAATTCTTTCTTTGTGAACACAAGTTACGCCTCACTAAGAAAGCGCCGGGAAGAATAAGCAGAGAACCGCTCATATAATCAGCTGTAACATAAACAGCAGTTATGTAATGATTATAAACGAATGCAAAAAATCATTTAGAATTTTTTTTTTGACTGTTTTCTAATACCAATTATAAACTCATTATATGTGTGTGTGTGTGTGTGTTTAACGATTCAAACAATAAAAGAAAGACCCAGTAATAATTTTATCAGACGCTTTCTGACACGATAAAAAGCAAACAAACAAAAAAGTTTTTGAAACCTCCGTAATCATATTTTTAATCGATGTGTACAACACCAATCAATAACTTACTAGGAAACACATCGGATTTGAAAACGCTAGGGTTGTAAACAGGTAAATTCACAAGATGTCGGGACACGTCTGAACATTGTTCGCTATATAATAAAAGTCTAAAAAATGAGAATATAGAATGAATAGAAAGCATATCATCTAAAAAAGGCTTGAATATTACTTAGAACAGTGCACGTAAATATTGCATTTAATTGTTTGTATCCAATATAAAATATTGATTGGCCATTAGCATGTTTTCCATACGCATTAAAAAAAAACTAACCTGTTTTTACATGCATCATATATAATAACCTGAAACACCCCTAATGTTTAGTGAAAGTGAATCCTGGAAGCGAGATTGATTAGTGTATCATATAGTCATAACTCAACAAATATGTGTAGTACATAGTAGGTCTATCTAGGTCTATCTATAGTACATGCACTTCTGCACTATGCACGCATGTTTCCACGGACGGTAAAAACAAAGGGGTTTACACATTCAAAACATCATAATCCTCCAATTGAAACTTGTGAATTGAAAGTCGATATTTGTGGACGTCTTGGAAAAGGTTTTAAAAGCCCGTAGATTAGTTGTATGTGAATTTTGTAATGCACAGAAACAATAACTGAGAAAAGAACACTACTGACTTTTGACAACTGATCCAAGAAATTACATTTCGTGGTATACTTAGTTTCTGCTATTCTATTTGTAGCTTAATGCTTTCACTTTTATACATTTCAGATGTCGACGATTACTAAAATGAACGGCCGTGCTAATGGAATGAACGGGATCAAATCAGAAGACAATCATGTAACCATGACAGCCAACGGAAAAGGTCAATTAGCAAAAGCCGCCAACGGCAATCACCTTTTAGCAAAGACAGCGAACGGCAATCATTCAGCAAAGACAGCCAATGGCAATCATTCAGCAAAAACAGCCAATGGCAATCACAACGCGCCCAAAAAGGACATTCGTAAAATCCTCAAGATTCCGGACGACCCGTTCAAGTGGTTCAACAGTTTCATTACCCTCAAAACCAAAATTGAAAATGATGAAGACTATTGCATGTACACTGGCGAGCCGCATACGGGAAGGCGACAAGAGATTCTGGACAAACATCCAGAAATCAAGAGCCTGATGGGACCCGACATTTGGATTGTCGTCCCTACTTCTATTTGTGTAATTTCGCAGTTCATCCTTTGCTGGCTTCTAAAAGACGCCTCTTGGCCTTTTCTGATGTTTATGGCTTATTGTATTGGGGGAGTCTTCAATCATTCATTAGGATCTGCTATTCATGAAATTGGGCACAATCTAGCTTTCGGGCATGGGAGATGGGCCTGGATGAACCGTGTGCTCAGCCTTTGGTGCAACTTACCTATTGGTGTCCCAATGGCCATCACGTACAAAAAGTACCATGCTGACCACCACCGATACCTAGGGGAGGAGTACCAAGATGTGGATATTCCCACTCGTCTGGAATCTTGGCTCTTCAAGCGCCCGGTCACAAAAATGATCTGGCTCCTGTTCCACCCTATCCTCCACTCCATCCGCCCTTTTTACAAGAGCCCCAAGCCCCTGACCGGCTGGGAGACGATCAACACCATTGTCCAGTTCGCCTACGATATCCTCATCTTTCAGCTGTTCGGAATTAAGCCTGTGGTGTACATGGTGGCCGGAACCTTAATGGCCCTTGGCCTCCATCCGTTGGCCGGCCACTTCATTTCAGAGCATTACCTCTTCACGGCGGGCCAGGCCACACATTCTTACTACGGCCCGCTGAACTTCATCCTGTACAATGTCGGCTACCACAACGAGCACCACGACTTCCCCTATATCGCCTACACCAGACTGCCGGAGTTGAAGAGGATAGCTCCGGAATATTACGACAACTTGCCATACCACAGTTCCTGGATTAAAGTCGTTTGGGATTTTATTTTTGACGATAACATGGGACCTCACGCTCATGGCGTTGGATTCGTTAAGAAGGATATGTTATAACAACTGAAAACGTAACAAGGCCCATAATATATAACGACTGGTCAATACTGAAGCTGTTTGCAAGTCAGGGAGGTGATAAAAACCTCAGGTCTTTTTATATATATATACATTTGTAGAAAAACACAGTTCGGAATTATCATTGAATAGCTGCTTAAAATATATATCTTCGTAGGATGTTTGAATTGGACACATTTGTAAAGTGCTCCTTAAAAGTTATATTTATACTTTACGCTTTTTATTTGTATTTGTTTGCTTGAAGTGACCAAAACAAAGATCAGGATCCATCCATTATTTTATTTTTCAGTGTGCTGTTTATGTACATGTTTGTTAAATATGTTAATGCTGTTTGCATTTTCTCAATGATCAGAACGGGACGCCTCGTCACAAATCTATATTTGATTTGCTATTTAAATATCATTCTATATAAATACTATTTTATTTTACATTTTCCGTGAAAATATACAACAATTTTTTACACTAAAAAGTAATTCACTTTGAAAATTTAGTCACATATCTACGATATACACCATCATATCCCCTGACATCTTCTCCTATGTGAAAACATTCCAGAAAGTTCATGTCCTTACTAATTTACGTTGGTATTGAGTAGAAACAATGCTGTTAGTTCGCCCAACATTTACAATGCACAATAAACGTTTCAAAGGAAACACTTTACAGTTAATGAGATTTAAAGTTTAATGTCTCATTAAATGAGCAGCAGATGTCGTCATAAAGTGAGCGGGTCTTTTGTGTACACATGTGCATGGAGTAAACTAAAAGCAGCTTGGTTCATGTCACAGACCTATATATAATATTAAGTGAATCTAATGATCTAGATCTAAATACATTTCAATAAATTGCTTCATTTAAAGAAGCCACCTGATGGAAGTCGATTTCAGACTTTAAAGAGTTTTTTTTCCTTCTCTGTCCGCATTTTTACCATGTATTTGAAAAACTAAATTCCATTTAATCAATCCAGATTTGTTGATGTATTTGCTTAGCAACATTTGTGTGCGTGTGTGTGTGTGTGTGAACTAAAAGTAAGAGTGTAATGACGTTATAACCACAGACCTAGATTTAAAAAAAAAAAAATATATATATATATAAATATAGGCCTGTGGTTATGACAGTCTATTGATTTATATGTAAATGAAATACATATTTGATAAAATGCATAAAAAAACCTTAGCGGCTTTGTGAGAGAAACAAAAAATATTTATATAAAAGTTTTATTTACTGACGTTGCCTTTCTTTATAGTGTATATTTATTTACCTATTTTTTGTTATTGTATTTTACGTTTATACACCAAAACAATTTTATTACAAATAATGTTATTAATATTATTGCCCTTATGCATCAATAGCCTTTAAGAATTTCTTAAAAGAAGAAACTCTATGCATGGTTAGTTGATCAGCTTGTATAATCTTTAAAACAAGCGTCTTACATGTCACAGAAGAAAAAATGCTCGGGATGTTGTGAAACATAATTTTAAAAGTTCAATGTAAAATTGTAATTTCTGTTCCAGTGTCTTGTTTTGGAAATAAAAAAAAAAAAAAAACACTATTTTCCTGCGAAGAAAACAATAAACAAACAATAATCTTTGTAATAATAATTATGATAAAATAAAATGTATTTTATAACTTAATGCTGTAATTCTTAACCTTGTACTGATATTTACTAGCATTGCAAACATGACTAGGCTGAGGGAGAAACACATTTAAGAGATATCGACATTGCCACCAAAGAACTCGAAATTGCTATTTATTTATTATGCTGGTACTAATACTAGTACTGGGGAAACACACAAGTCTAAAGTCATTCACCTTCCCACCAAAGAATGTGAAATAAATAATGGATATATTCTTACAGTATAGAGATATACTTTTATGTTTTCTTGTTTTAATTTTTGTTCTTTTTTTTTTATAGATTGTGTATTTGTTCTTTAATTAAATTTAAATGGGTATTTTTAGATTTTTTGTTAAATAACTTTATGCTGGTATTATTTATTGAAAATACTTAGCATTTACTGTTCAACTAAATTATATAAATAAATCTATGAATTAAAAAAAAAGACTCTATATGTTGTATTTTTGCAATTATGGTAATTGTGTGCTTTTTGTTAAGTTTGATGCGAATTAAATGCTAGAACTTTTGTCATAATTCTGTAATTCAAGCATTCAGAGACGGAAAACCGTGATCGATAATCCATCCTATTTGTCTAGGCCTAGATTTAAGTAAATAAAAAGTAGGCCTTTACTATTTTAAAATTTTATACTTGTATTTATGAAATAATGTTCAGCAAATAACTCAATACCTTGGTAATATTGGATAGTGTACTTCATCAAAGATTTGTTTTGAAAAGATTTCTTGCAATATTTTTGTTTTCCAAGTTTCGACTAAAACAGAAAATATATTGAACTGAACCACTTCCACGTGACCTAAGACAAATACAGAATGTCACATGGTAAGAAAAAAATACCAGATACTGAAGTCCTTCGAAGAGGGGGTCTGCAAAGCATTCACACAATCCTGATGCAGTCCCAGCTACGATGGGCAGGACACGTCTGCAGAATGGAAGACCGCCACATCTCTAAACGACTCCTGTATGGCTAATTAAAGTAAGGAAAGCGCCCACAATGTGGACAAAGAAAACTCTTCAGGAAAACTTTAAAGCTTCTCTGAAAGTGTTCAGCATTTAACCCAGCCACATGAACACGGAAGCAGATCACAGAGCATCATGGCGTCGCACTGTGAAAACCACACATTGCTGAGGAAAAGAGAGCAGCGCTGGCAGAAGAAAAGCGAGGCCAATGACACTAGCGCCAGCTGGAATAACCTGCCCAGTGTGCAGCTGAACATTCCGAGCCACACGAGGAGGCACAAAACCCCAGTGCAAAGCCCTCAGTCCCCTAGATGACAAAAGTGGTCACCATAGATAGAACCACGATGGACGAAATATATATATTTAATAATATATATATTTAGAAAAGAAAGTTCCCAATTTCAGACTTTGCGATCTATTGGTCAGAAGATGTTAAGGTCATCTGTTTCTTTGGCCAACCGTTAACTAGCAGTTTGTCACGTGACAAGCACAACGAAGAACCGTATTTACTTTTCCGTACTAGAGCTGGATGGTCTCAGAAGAGCCCTATAAATCCCGAAATTAAAAATCCCAGTCCTCACAGATATTCGAACCTAGGACCCCAGGTTCGGATGCCATGTCCACTAACCCCCGAAATGTAGAAAAATTTAGACTTGTAATTTTTTCAGACGATCTTACTCTGAACCTCCTGCAGGATAAGACAGGCTGGCATGGCTCAAACACAGGTCTTTAAAAAAAAACGGGAAAACTTAAACTTGAAAAATAACAGTCGAGACTTTGTTTACATAAATAAAACAAGTAAAATGTGTAAAAATGTTCTTTCAGCAAAATCTATTCCTCCTTTTTGAAGCTGATAGGGGTCTATAATTTCTCATTCTATTTTTTTTTCAATACTGCACGGAATCTTTCCAGTGAGCTTGCCCATTTCTTCTGTTGCAGTTCAGCTTATTTCTACATAGGATAGTGCGCAAAATGGACTTGAAAGTCATTTTTTATTCAACTTTTTTACCTAACACAAACATTTGAGTCGAGTCGGGAATACCCGCTGAAAGCATGTTCAAAATACCCACATTTGGAGTGCAGGAATACCCACAAAGAGCATGTTCAAAATAGCCTAATATAATTTTAAGATGATTGTATTTTGATGAATTATAGCGGTCTTACCAGAGTTTTCACTGTGTGGCCAATATTTTCCCCCAAAGGTATATATTAACTGTCAAATTTCTAGGACCCAAAGGTATACATTAACTGTCAAAGTTTTAGGACCCAACGGTATACATCAACTGTCAAATTTCTAGGAAAATAATTAGAGCCACTTTTGAAATGTTGATTTGTCCAGGTCCCACCCTCTGCTCAACTTTTTAAATCCATGAAAGATTTGCAAGTTAATAAGAGATTGTAAAAAAAAAATTATTTGTAGAATATTTGCGATTGAAACATTTTGTGAATTCATTAAATCAAACCAATACAATCAGACTTATTTCAAGTTTCCAGTAGTACTCTTGCAGAGATGCGGTGGTAATGCGTTTGGCTTCCGAACCGAGGTCCCGGGTTTAAATCCTGGAGAAGGCTGGGATTATTAATTTCTGTTGTTTTTTTTGTCGCCTCCGAATCCACCCAACTCTAATAGGTACCTGACATTAGTTGGGGAAAAGCAAAGGCGGTTGGTCGTTGTGCTGGCCACATGACACCCTCGTTAACCGTGGGCCACTGAAACAGATGGCCTTTACGTCATTTGCCATCAAGATATCGAGGTCTGAAAGGGGAACTAGGAGTACTCCTACTAGAGATAAGTTTAGGAACACGGAGTCAACTGAACAGAATTAATGATCACCTGTAAATATCGGGTTCAAAGAGAGATAAAGTTGGTCACTCATCAAATCAAAGCTTACACACATCCCTGCTGGTATGTAAACATACAGCTAATAACATACTTCACGTCTCTAAGTATCTCTCTGAGTAGGACTGGAAGTAAGATAAGCCAGTACTGGAGATTAGCCCTGCATGAGTCTCTTAATGGTTGTCTAAATCAACAAGGCATAAGGGGAGGTCACTTGACACCGGCTCTCTGGTTCTTGAATTAAAGGAAGCACTAGTAACATTTTGGTGTCCCCTTGTAGCCCTGTGTGGTCCTGAGAGGGGGGATTATGTCCATGGGGGCTGTCTTTCTGTGTGTATGTGTGTGAAGTGTCTATGTTTGTTTATTTGTGGTATAAAAATGATATATGATATATCTGTGTGTTTTTTAAATAAGTGAAGATGATGTGTGCATTTATATCTTGTATATAAATGAGGTGAAGATACAGTTGTATAACAGTGTATGGTGTATATAAATGTGTCACAGTGAAGATTCATAAGTCAGTGTCGTTTGCATGCAAGTGTCGTGGAAAGAAATTGTTTAGTAAAATTCTTTCACTAATTCAACTACCAAAGTATAGTTTTTTTCAAGCTTGTAATAGCGGGCCCCATAACTTCTAAGCCTATTTGTCACGCTCACATCTAAAAAAACAACTAGAAAAGCTTATAGAAAATCCAATTTACCATATATTGCAAAGTTTAGGTGCAACTGTTACCCTTTCGATTTCTTAAAGAGTTTTGTTTTTAAAACTAATTATGTGATCCGTTTTTTTCCAAAAATTACACCAATTTTAAAAAAAAAAAAAAAAAAAAAAGATAAAGAAGGTTTTTTCAACTCTTTCTTCCTATTATTAATTTCCATGATCCGAAAGAATTATTCATTTTGTTCATTTATATTTCACTTCACAGTTATAATCAAACTTTTATAACTTTGTTATCAGAAAATGTTTTATTTGGTATAGAATTGAAAAGGAATGCATGCTCTTTTCATGTAACACAAATTGATGTTTATAAAAAAAAAACACAAATTATTTAATAGGTTTAAACCAACGATGGTGTACTCAAACAGGAGAGAAAGAGTTAAGCCAATTACATAATATAACATTTTATTTATACGTACTATTTTGTCAGTTTTCAAAACAATGTTTGTTAATTTATACTTATCGTTAAACGAGATTTATTTCGAAGTGGTTCACTTGTAAAAGTTTGAGAAACACTGCAGTAATGCCATTCAAGAAAAACAAGTAGACATGGGCTGTGACTGCAGGAAGACGTGTCAGTTCTCAGGTAACCTGTTTCATTAACTTGTTGAGTTCAATCAATAGAGAAGAATCGACGCGGGATACCTGGAAGATTGTCACACAGGCCTGGATTAACCATTAGGCAAACAAGGCACGTGCCTAGGGCACCAAGCGTTTGGGGGGCACCACAAGTCCGCAAGAAAAATGTGTATATTGCCCCGGTAGCCGCGCGAAATCGACATGACATTAGCAAACGCATATGTAATGGCTGATGATGTGGAGCATCATAATTCTGCCTATGATAAATCTTGCCGTATTTATGCTGGAGGAAACATAACAAGATATTGTTCTCAAAAATTCTTCTATGGTACAAAAGCAAATGGTGAGCAGTACAGGAGAGAATGGTTATTGCATTCACCATCCACAGGATCTGTGTACTGTTTTGATTGTAAACTTTTTGCGTTTAAAGGTTCCACAAGTTTAGCTGATAAAAATGGGTTCAGTGACTGGAAAAATAACATTCAAGTTGATAATCATGAACAAAGCGCTACTCATAAAGACTGCATGTTAATATACCTAACTCGTCGACAAGGCTCGGGTCTACTACAAAAGCTAGAAGAGCAAATTAATGAGGAGTACAGTTACTAAGAAAACATTTTGAGGCGAGGAGTAGAGGTTATTTGTACAATAGCTGAGCGTGGTCTGGCTTTTAGAGGGACAAATGAAAAATTTGGATCTTTACAAAATGGAAATTATCTAGGGTTGCTGGAGTTGGTCAGTCAGTTTGATCCATTTTTAGCATCAAACATTGCGAAATATGGAAATTCTGGAAAAGGAAATCCTTCTTATTTATCCAAAACTATATGGGAAGAACTGATTGAAATTATGTCCCAAAAAGTTCATTTTAGAGGAAGTAAAGGCTTCCGGTTATTTCAGCTCGTCAGTAGACTCAACACCAGATGTTTCAAATATCGATCAGTTAAGCGTTGTTCTTCGATATCTGTTAGATGGAGAGCCCATTGAGCGCTTTTTGACTTTCTTGGAGCTGCAAAGTCACAGAGATGAAAGTATGGCTAAGCAAGTGTTGCAGTACTTACGTGAAATTTGCAATACTGATTTTTCGAAATGCAGAGGTCAGTCATACGACAATGCTGCTAATATTTCTGGGTGCTACAAGGGCATGCAGAAAAGAATTCTAGGAAAATGAGTTTGCTATATACATACCCTGTGCTGTCCATTCACTAAATCTGGTAGGCAGAAGTGCCGTTTACGTTTTTGGCAGTAAACGTCTTCCATACAGTGCGACTAATCTATGCTTTTTTCTCAGTTTCAAATGAAACGCCTGTAAAGCCTGTAAAGCCCCTTTCCGATACCAGATGGGAGGCACATGCTGTTGCAACTGAAGCTATTGTAAAGTCTCATCCTCAGATTATAGAAGCGTTAGAATGTTTACAAGAAGACCAGTCACAGAAGGGGGACACCAGAAGAGAAGCAGAAAACATTACGAAGAAGATTCAAGAATTAGAATTTTCTTTCATGCTTGTCTTTTGGGAAGAAGTGTTACAACATTTTCATAGGGTCAGTCAAGCTCTACAAAATGAGCATGTAAATTTGAAAACGTGTGCTGATTTGTATTCCTCACTAGCAGATCACTTGCATGAATCTAGGAATGAATTTGAAAGATTTAAGAAGCTGCAAAAGAACTAACACCAGATGTGGAATATAAGGCAACTTTGACCCGTAATCGTAAACGAAAGACAGTGGTCATTGATGGTAATGCCCCTGAGGTCTCACTGAATGACAGAGACAAATTTCGTATATATACTTTCTACGCGATTGTTGACAAACTTGAGACAGAGATGAGTAGACGAGCGCAGGTATATAATGATATATTAGTTCGATTTTCTTGTTTGGTAGATGTACCACAAACATTGCAGTATTGTGAAGCACTAATTAATGCTTATCCTGAAGATGTGAACAATAATTTTTATACTGAACTACAACAGTTCCACTCATATATTCGCCACAAGTTTCGTGAATCAAAATCTGAGAACAACACGTTCAGTCATGCAGAACTCTACAAAGTAATAGTTAGAGACAACATCGAGTGTGCTTTTCCAAATGTAGAAATCGCCTTGCGCATATTTTTAACATTAATGGTCACGAACTGTTCAAGTGAGCGCTCTTTTTCTCAGTTGAAACGTACAAAAAAATCCAAGTAGATTCTTAGTAGATCAACAATGAAACAAGAAAGGCTTGATTCCTTGTCTCTGCTGATGATTGAAGCGGACTTGTTGCGCAAAATTAACTTTGATGATGTACTCAAAAACTTTGCCAAACGTAAATCTAGAAAAAAGAACTTTAGAATGTAAATGTGTGCTCTCTCAGACATTCTCAGTTATTATCGCCACGTTGAAAAAAATGTTTGGATGCTGTTGAAATAAAGGATTTTGTGTGATTTATTAAATTTTCTATGTTTAAAATGTAATATCAGGTGGCCGAGCCTTGCTCGGTTAATTAAATGTCCTGCCCAGCCTGACTGTCGGACAATAAAAAGTTCATGCCGGCTTTTGCCATCCATCCATCCCAGTGGTGCTACAGCCCGTGG
Organism: Biomphalaria straminea; assembly: GCA_021533235.1. Lineage (NCBI taxonomy): Eukaryota > Metazoa > Mollusca > Gastropoda > Planorbidae > Biomphalaria > Biomphalaria straminea. Next base: position 38,480,173 of record JADKLZ010000003.1, on the reverse strand, counting down.
TCTGCTTTTAGTTTTACACATCCCTTCATTCGTATCTCTAAACGCGTTCTTGTTTGGAAAGAAATATTTTAGTGTTCTAGGGTAAGCCTAGTGACGTAAGCAGCGTTTTTTCCGTTTACGTCATGGAAAACTTTCATTCATAAATTATTCTAACCAAAATTAATGGTCTGCTTTTAGTTTTACACATACCTTCATTCATATCTCTAAATGTTTGCAAAGAAATATTTTAGTGTTCTAGGGTAAGCCTAGTGACGTAAGCAGAGTTTTTCCCGTTTACGTCACGGAAAACTTTCATTCATAAATTTTCCATTTCATTCATAAATTATTCTAAGATTGAGACATTTTCATATCGAAATAACGGTCGAACTCGAGTTTTCCCGATGTGCCCAATGAGCTGAAAATTTTTTTCTCAATAATATGCAGATACGTTGAAATTTTAAAGAAAATCGTTAGAGCCGTTTTCGAAATAGAAGATATATATATACAAGAATTGCTCGCTTAAGAGTATAGGATTTCATAATAAAATTGTATTTTTAATAAAAAGAAAAAAATGCTTACAAAAATAGAAAATTTAAATTTAAAAAAGAAGAAAATAAAATTACAAAAAAAGAAAAGAATAAATTAAAAAAAGAAAATACGCCTAAAAATCCTATAATACAGAAATACCTAATTGTAAGTTCTATATGAGTGACGGTAGTACAAACATGTGTTAATAATCGTTTGTCTTTGTTCGTTTTTTTTTTTTTGCATAATATTGAAAATACCAGCTTTTAGTGGAGGATCGGGGGTCCGGGCAGAAGGGGGCACCCATGTGGGTTTGTGCCTAGGGCACCAAATTGGCTTAATCCGGCCCTGTTGTCACAACTGATGTAAATACAATGACAGGTCGGGTGAGGCAGAGGGTAGCCTAGTACATCTCGTGTCTTGGTTTTTCCATATCAACATAAGCCAAGATGAAGAGGTTGACGTGACCTTATCATATCTCTACTATGTTGATGATTTAAAAAAAAAAAGGATTTATTTGTACAAAAGACTCTTGAAAAGCTCTTAAGAGTTTTGTTTACACATTAAGTGGACGTACGGTTATTGAAATAACATCATCATTGAGTTTGATCTACCATTTTAAAGTATCTATCTGTCCGTCTCTCCATCCATCCGTACTTCCATGTGATCGTCCATCCGTCTTTTTATCTGTATTTCTCTGCCTGTCTCTCTTCTCTCTCTCTGTCTCTGTCTGTCTGTCTGTCTGTCTGTCTGTCTCTCTCTCTCTCTCTCTCTCTCTCTAT
>JADKLZ010000003.1:38428795-38464252 GCA_021533235.1 Biomphalaria straminea | reverse complement strand
GATCACTACAGTTTGATTCTTCTTGTCAAACAAATAAGATTGGTGATTACTACAGTTTGATTCTTCTTCATGGCACCCTAGAAGAACCTCAGCGTCTATGAGACGTTCTTTAAACAAACTACTTTATAAAACATGCAATATTTCAATATTTGTGGCATTTTTTTTTTAAACGTAAGCATCTAGAAACCCATATTTAAGGTTTTTCTTCTAATATCCATTTCACAAATACCCACACAATTTTATAAGGTCTTTATATCTCACATAAAAAAAAACAACAGCTTAAACATTTTAGCCACATGCTCTTGACTTGTATGGTGACCTACTGTCCAGGACTTTTGCAAACGAGGATTTGAGCATCTCAGGGCCTCACTCACATGGAGTTCAATGATGATGATGGTGTTCGAGTAATCTGTGAGGGGGTGGGAGCTACTAAAAAAACAATATCTAATAAAAGTCAAAAGGACAGACATCTATCTTTTTTTTTTACTCATGTAGATACATTTAGAGACGTATTCAAACTTAACAAAAAGCCCAAACCTATTTGGGGGCTCTTTATAAGCCAAGATATTAATACTAAATATTTCTTAGTGTGTGTGTGTGTGTGTGTGGGGGGGGCTAAACTATAGCGTGTGTTGCTATAAGTTGATCCGGCCCTGAACAGGTTAGTTCTTATTTGATCAATCTCAAATTAAAATGTACCCTCTATTTCTTGTCACACGAATCCATTGTAGAAAACGTGATTGCATGACATCATTTATTTTTTCTTACGACGTCACATTTAAAGAGTTAAGCCCCTTTACTTTTGCTGTCATCTTTGACTTTAGCAAAACAAATCTGTTTGATCAGAGAAATAAAAGGAAATAGAAACAGCCTCAATGTTGAAATGTATCACATTATAGTATAACATGTAGCCTAAACGATGTCGAGGATATTTACCATACGTGGTGTGTTGTGTGGTATGTTGATTTTTCCAGAGGAGCATTGCTTTAACATGAAGGTAGGAAACGCGATTACTTTTAACAATATAGTAATTTATTATTACATGGGAAACCTTGAATCTAGTTTCATAGGCTTATGAAATATGTTCAGTGAATGCTGTCAAAAATACATTCACTCGAGTTCTTGGTGAATTGTTTGTATTGATTTCGAGTAGAACACATCGCAGCTTGTACGTACCGTACTCTCATTATGAAATGAATCATTCATTAACAGGTCGATAACTCAAGCCACTCTGATTTGATGTTCAAATTGAGTGTCGGCAAGGTTTTACGTAGACTCGTGACCGATGCTCAACTTTCCAATGCAGGCTATAGTAGAAAAAGAGCATGTTGGATTCACATCATAGTACAAAACATATTGAACACAATGCCTAAAATATGTTATTACTAGGCCTAGATTTTAATCTCTTTACCTAAGCACGAGGCATTGGTAACGAATTCTCAAAAATTCCTGAAAAAAAAAAGGTCTATAGCCTTAACCAGAGGATTTGAAGTTTTGACGTTTTAACCTTTACTACTTGTGAAGGAACAGGATTAAATCATTGAACGATAACTAACAAATAGAAAAACAAAACCTAATGAAATACTCAGAGAGACAGAAAAATTTAGTCACATTTCTTAGTCCATACGCGACAATAAATTAGTACAAGTGCTCCTTCTTCCCTAGTGCCATAAGAGACTGAATGGGTTGCCTGAATCAGCCAGGAAAAGCAACGACTTAGCAGAGTTCAAGTCATTGATTAACATGCATGACTAGACTGATGCATGGTAATGGGTAGGACGTAATTATCGCCTTTTTGAAGTAACGTCTGTAGTATATAAGATAAGAAATGTTGATTTTAATAATATTTAGCAGTTCTCATTCTAATTCGAGAGAGTGCGTGGCTTACCCGTGTAAAATAAGGTTAGGAAACATAACAAAATGGGGCCAGCGACACAGACAAAAAATACGCTCACTTCTTTGGCCCCACCCCCGCCAATGCCTAACACATTTTAAATAATTGTTTCAGTGGAAGTAAATCATCATATTGTCTATTTAGCAGAAATTCAACTCGATTTGACAATAGTCTTCAGAATAACAGAAGCTAATTGGGCTATCTACTTTTCCCAAGGTCTGGTGGTAAAGGAACACAAAAAAGTCTCATAAATGATTTAGAGATAATCACTAGATCTGATGAAACCGACATTTGGTAAAATGTTTGGAAATAAAATAAGCTTCATTCCTAAAGTTTTATCCGTTTCATACATACAAGCCTTGACTGAGACTTGCCGGTAATGTTTCCAAAACAAAGACAGAATAATACATAGATTTTAATTACAAAGTGCAAACGTGTAATACAGTAAGATGTAGGTCATCGTTCCAGAGTCATAGATGCCGCCATTGACTCAAACTGATATAAATAAGCTATGAGTAAAAACGTATCAAGTTAAATCCATGGTCTACATTACAAGTCATGTGACGTTAACTACAATAGTTTGATTTCGTCTTTATGACCCATTGTTTAGATTTCAGGTTTCGTCCAGCTTAACAAAAGACTTTTACCTTCTAGGCCTCTACTGATTGGTCATTTAATGTCTAATTTCAATACAACAATCAAATCTGATGGCTGCCTGGTGATGAGGAATGCGCTCTAAGGTCGTCAAGATGTAGAATCTATTGTAGAGTTTGAAAGGAAAGTCCATTCCAACAATGCAATCATTATTCTTTAACACCCACTCTATTATTTTTGTGTGGCCCTTTTCCGATAGAGCGGTCTAAGGGAAACACCTCTTCCAGAGTTCAGAATCTAGACTCCACAGTAACTTTACTTGCGACCAAAAAGAAAAATATGCAAATTAAAAGCAACTAAAAACACAACAACAAAGCTTATATATGCATTATGAAAAGAACTGCGATTTACATTCACAAATATAAATACTGTAAGATGTATTTTAATTAATTAGTTATCCTTACTTAATTAATAAATTGGTGTATATTTTGATTGATTCATGTTTTGTTATGGACAATGAATAGTTGTGCCAAATTTCCACTTGATCCGATGATGGCAAGTAGAAGAAAAAAACGTGTACAAAATGTGTACAAAAGACAGACGAGTGAGTTGATATAAGTCAATTTAAGCTTTGTAATAAAAATACATTGCTTAGTCTGCTGATTACCTCCCCGTTCCCACAATCTTATGAAAAAAAGCCCCCCCACCACGTCTCTCCAAAAGAAAAGCCCCCACCACATCTCTCCAAAAGAAAAGCCCCCACCACATCTCTCCAAAAGAAAAGCCCCCACCACGTCTCTCCAAAAGAAAAGCCTAGAACACAAAGTACTTCCAGGATCTCAGTAGTAAGTAAGTCCGTCATCAATTTAAAGCAGCATTTTACAAAATATGAAAACGTTCTTAAAAAAAACAAAAAAAAAAAAAACAAAAACAAAGGTTATCTAAGAGGAAGAGCTTCACATTTACAAATATGGCTCAATAAATTAGAAGCTTTTTCGCTTTATTGATAAAAAAAAAATCAATTTCCAATAATAAATTGACTAATATTTTAAACCTGTTTTGCTAGGTACAATAAATATTTAAGGTTTCAACTTGATCCGAGAATGGGTGTGTGAGAAATAGTTTTGCTCAATCTTATTACCAGACTTAATACAAGCTTTGTCAAGAAATATAAACGATTTAACTATATATACTGATATAGTTTCACCCTACACCTCTCTTCTAATTAATTATGTAAACCATTGTACAATGTTAAACTGCAAATCAATATTTCAGCCAAACCGTTATGCTATTATAAAATACTGTTCACTATACTTTGGACCACTAACCCCATCGATTATTCAGCTTTGTTAAATGGAGGAAAAAAATATGATTTAAGAAATCAATAATCCGTGATCGAATGATGTTATTGATTTCAATTATAACCCTTCTGCCACCAGAATAATGAACGCATAATCTGAAAAATGAATGAATCCAGTAGAAAACCACAGGAATAAAGAGATCTGAATAGTGGCTAAGCATTGGGAAAACAGTACACCCAAAGTAATAAGCAATTCGCCTTTATCTTTGTGTCTTTCTGGGTATTTTATTAAGTTTTGTTTTTTGAAGATTATGGTTCAGTGTTTTGTGTATAATTGCTACTTTACTCTTGAGTCTTATATCCCGAAGGCTTTCTAAATTTAGTGATTTTACTAAAGGTGTTATTCTAGTCAAAAGGAGAATATTCGTTTGTTATGAATCTCACTGCTCTATTTTGTATATTCATAATATACCATGGGGTCATTATTATTTATAATGTAAGAATATTCTTGTACACTTTTTTTTTCAAACTTTGTGTAGTCTTTTAAAAGTAGGCCTCTATTAATAAAAGAACACTGAACCAAATCTGAACCCCTCCCGACTGATTACGAAAGAACAGAGTTAAGTTACAGATATCTACCTGACCCAGAGTCATGCCCTGTTAACGAGAGAATGGGTTGGGTTTACGGAGAAAAAGTTTTCTCAGCCTGATGAATTCAGGGACGCATTCCAGGCGTAAACAGAGCGTACCTGGTTGAAGTGCTGTTGAGTCATGAGATGATCTTCTATTAACAAAAAAACAAAAAAACAAAGCAGGAAGGACTCAATCCTCCCGTAATTCTCTGGCAAGAAACTGGGCCGTTCGGCTTAATGCCTCGTAACTACCATACAAGTAGAGTGACTGCTCAGTCACGTCCGCCCTTAGCTGTCGGAGCTAGGGACAATCGTACAAGACATGCGACATTGTTTGAGTCTGCGTACCAGATTGAAGAGCTCTTGTGTCTGCATACCAGATTGAAGAGCTCTTTCGTCTGCGCTAAATGCTTTTAAGTCTCGTGAATCAAAATTTGATTGTTTTATAAACGTTGCCTAGAAATATTTGCTGAGAAAAATTATCGTCAAAATGTGTTATTACTTCATGAAGGAATATAGGACGTAATGGTAGATACAATTCTACAATGTTTCAAATGTTTTGCGTCAAAATAATGATACGATAAAGAGTTAGTCCCAAGATTAACTCCCTTTAAAAAAAAATAATTTAAAGACAATTGTCGTAGGACTAGGCTGGCGTCGCATTTCTGTATCAGTCTGTGATATTGTTAACTTTACGTAAAGACGTTATAGATCTGTAATATCCTACCAGATACTATAATCAAAATCTTAAGGAAATAACCTCCCCGTGTATTTGTGTCCAACACTACCGGAATGTACGTCTGTACTGAATGCAAAACAGAAAGTTATGATTTCACTTCATAAGTACTTCGTCTAAACTCTAAACAAACAGACGACAGAAATCTGGAAGGTATGGTATCCATGAATGTTGAGAAAAGATCCTCTATGAAGGCAGGAAAAAATGCCCCTTTACCCCTTGCATCAACTATATGAATAACGTTAGAAAATAAATACTATTGGACAGGGCCGGTCTTAGGCCACTGCAGCCTATGCGGTCGCAGTGGGCCCCGCGCTTTCATAGGCCCCGCGCTAATTCAATGTGTAATTATTCTTTTGCAAAATATATACGAAAAATTACTGGAAATCTCCTGAATTTATTAAAATCTTCTGAAAAATTTAAAAATCTCCAGTAAAATAGACAGAATTGTCATTTGTGGGTGTCATTCATTGCGGAAAACGCCAATCCTACGAGCGTTAAACTAAAAAGGCATTGTCAGCATTCTTGTAATAAAATGAAATAATCGAACGAATTTTTACCTCAATCGAAAGTTCCAATACTTTATTTACTTTTATAGTCGCTGGCATATAAATATGCCATTGGTTAAAAGGTTTGTAAAGTAGAGATCGGATTTTTTAACTTCAAAGTCGATTTTATTTTTTTCCTTATACAAATCTTAATTTTCACTTCCTTATTCTCACACAAACTAGGCCCCGCGCAATCAGTTTCGCATAGGGCCCCGCAGTTGCTAGGACCGGCCCTGCTATTGGAGAGTCTATAACATTCTGTTCCAGAAAAAGTAAACTGGGCTCCTAATGTTCTTTTTTTAAAGTTTTAGACATAAAAAGTCCCACATCGGTAGCCTACAAATTAAATATTTGAGTTTGATTGTGAATGTTGACTGACTGATTGTGGAGTTGACTGACACTGATCAGTGAAAGTTCATCGCAGAAGTAGTTCCAATGTCAACAATTGGATCTTGTCCTCAGGTTTAGCAGGGTTTCAATTTATATATCGAGGTCTCCTCCATCAGCAGAAGTTTAGGGACATAGTCCCTAATGCCAGTAAATTGAAGGTCTTAGACATCAGTTAGTATCAAAGTTGAAAAACAAATCTGGAATGGTTTACCATACAAAAGAAAAAAAAACTTGATTGATTTGAAAGCGCTAAATAAGATTGTTTGTCTTTATGTGTCAATACCGTCTTAATCATGAAGGTTACGGTTGAGTGGACATAGTGACTAACATACAGTAGAAAGCCACCAAAAGTCATTGGACTTAGAACTTTACTTGCCTGTAGCAGCAGGAATCATGAGGATATCACAGAGGTCAAAGAGTGTATATTAATTTGTTTTTCATAGCACAGATAATAAGAAACAAGGCACTTGATTGGCGATGTCCCCCAAAGTATCAGACTAGTAAACAAAAAAGCCAATTGCCAACTGGTGTTAAGAGCACTACACTATAGAAACTGTTACGGTTTTGTGGAAAAAAATTGTTTCTCAAGTTTTAACTCTTACTCTCCATAATTATTTTTCCACGTTCTAATGAAATTATTTATTTTGTTCCTTTTTATTACAATATACTGTTCTGATTTAACGTCAATAACTTTTTTGTTTGCAATCAAAGAATGTTATATTCGGTATATAATTAACGAGGATTACATTCTCTTTTTACAAAACGCAAATCAAAGTTCATAAAACCAAAAATGAATTAAATTTTATGGGGTCAAATCGACGTTGGTATCTGGTATCATCAATTAGGAGAGAAAGAGTTAAGGTCAAGTGGGAAGGACATGTTTCTCAGGGAACTGTTAATAGTGATAAGGCCTAAAGGAAAGGGCTACTTAGTTGCAGAGGTAACTGGAAGTCATTGTGATTATGTTATATTACACTGCATCATCCATTTGCAAGTACTGTGTTATTAAGTTATTAGACGGAATGCTACAATGCAGGTAGTTCCTGATACAGTGAACCAAGTCAAAGAGGTGGCTGAGCCATGTTCTATAACAAATCCAGTTAAGCAAGAGCAGACAAAAACTTGATTTTGGGTTGCTGGATATCATTGTTTACTTTGAGTATGAGAAATAAAAACTCAATAAAAAAATCTGATATCTTTAAAATGCAATACAAAAAAAAAAAACAAAAACCATGACCAACAAATATGTGGAGATAGAAATTTAACATAAAAACTTTGATACACTTTGGAAACTGCTTTATGTTCTTTTAATGCTTCTTAAATCAAATATCACAAACAGCTTTTGCTCTCTTTACATATAGCTGAAAGAAAATGAGAAAGTAACATTGTGTCTTTTGTAAGGAGAAACTTGGCATCTTTTTTATAGGTAACACACTGCATCTCATTCTCATGTAAAACCTAGTGACTCTATGCCAAGTCATTTCCTTTGTCAAACAGTAAATATTATGCAAAAAATTGAGTTAAAATGGTCAACTTTCTAACGGCTCTCTAATTTCATTTGCCATAATCCAACCAGGAGGCTTTGTGGCAAAAAATGGTGTTCCAGAAATTCTTTTCCCCCTGTATGCTGTGTAGTTAGGAAGTAGTGCTGGATTGCGCTGGTGCATACCTACACCACCTGGTGTATACGCTCTCAGTTTGACTTCTTGGTCTACTTGAGGAGCCACAGAGATCCAGCCTGAAGAAATGTTAAATTAAACATTTTAGAAATATGCCCTAGTTAATAAAGACTACTGTATAGTTAAAATATTCATAATACTTTGCTTTGATAGATTAAAAGTTTGAAAATAATTGACCCATTCAACATTACAAAAGGTGAAAATAAACTGACCTATAATATATTTAAGAGAACATTTGGAAAAGTTGTACAAAAAAAAAAAGAAAAAAAAAATCAAAGCTTTTTGCATTGCTTGAAACCTAAATGTGCGATTTTCCTTTTTGTTTTAAGTTACTCTAATTATCTAATCCAAAAAGTAATTTAAAAAAAAAATAATAATAAAATAAAACTGAAAGAACAAAAATTTACTTGCGAAAAAAAAATATCAGCATTTCATAATTTACTTATTATAACGCTCAATACATATCAGGTCCAATAAACATATTAAGTTAGTCCAAATAGTGGGTAGATGTTGGTTCAGTATACTTCAAGTTAAAGACACTGAACACATATTGTGTAAACAAAGGCTCTGGTCAGTAGAAAAAAAATTTCAATAAACATTCAAAGGAAGGGTCTAGAACAGTGGTTCCCAAACTTTTTTGTCTCGTGGACCCCTTGACATGTTTTCTGGTTTTCCGTGGACCCCCTGTTTAAGTTATATTGAATTTTTGAAAATTCATCAATTTCAAATTACACATTTTGTTTAAATAATTTCCAACAAGTGACACGAGGAGTGAAAAGGTAATTTAAAACTACATTTTAAGTTGAATTCATTTTTTTACAATAAAGTTATTAACAAAATTGAAATTTCAACCCATTATGTATCGTTTACTATCAATAAACACATTGGAAACGTTTTGTTTTTAAAGGTTTGCAAGCTCGACTTTCATTGCTACGAAGATTATTTCACAAAGAACTGTTTTTCGTGGATTTCTTGAGCCATAATAATTTGAATTTTAAAAAATACATCATTACCAGACAAGGTTGACTCTGCCAGCTGTGTAGAGAAATATGTTGTTTGCAAAGACTTACATTAAATGAAATAAATATTTAACTATATTTCAACAGAGCTCAAGAATTTAGTGAACTCTTCTACAATACCATTGCTCTAACAGAGTTTTCATGGATTTTTCTCAGACAGCCACCACAAACGAAGGAGCTGGAATACTCATTGAATGGCCCATTGGAGAAAAAATAATTTAAAAATTAAGATCATTATAACTAATGAGCTCTATGACAACCACAGAGAAGAAATAGAAGCACTGCATCATAAAAAATGGCACATTGACACTCTCTTGTTTGACAAGGAAGTAATGAAGTTTATTAAATTAAAACTATTTTTCACACATACATCACGCACTCCTTTGTGTTGAGAATTAGTTCTGCTGTAATTTGGTCCTCTCCTGGTGCTTTGTGATTCAACTGATGAATGTTCTTGTCATATTCTCTTCACATCTGAGCAAGTAATTGCGTATTTAGTTTCTCATAACTGCGTTGATAACAAATTGAAGATACTCCTGCAATCAAGATCTACTACTGCTCCATTTGTTGCTACTGATATAATAGTTACAGAGTTTGCTTTTTCTTCGAACGATTCCTTCAAAACATCAAATGTGTATTCGACTTTATTGTCAATTATCAGTTTTCAAAAAACGAAATTTTGTCGTGAATTTCTTTATCCATAAATAAACGAACATGTGCCCAAAAAATGCTTCATGACTGGCACAACTCGGTTCATATATAGACATTTGAACTATTTGTTGCTTTGAAGAATTCTTAGCAAATATCAGATGCAGGTTTGTATACAAAATAGTTTTAAAAACTTCAGCGGTTGGCTAAATCATTCTTTTTTTTTCGCCAATTGTATGTCATTTTCATAATTTTGCAATATATTTAAAGATACATCCATTATATTTTCCTTAAAATTTGAAAACCAATATTTTGTCAATTGTAGATCTTTTCTCAACTTTATCATGGAGTGTTCAATAGTTTTTCAAATCTTATCAGGGTGGCTTTGTCTCCAACGATCCTCCAGCTTAGGTGGTTTCATGGTGTCATTACATAAAATGTTGTTAAATAAAAGACACATAGGCAATATAAGTTCGACGAGAAAAGAAGAAAAATTTTTTGAAAATTAACACCTCCGTCAATTTTATATTTAGATTCAGCCATGTTAAATATTAGTTATCTCTAGACCAAATTGAGCTATTTAAATGAGGTATTAAAATTTAAAATATGTTTTTCATTTCAATAATACATGAAATATTTAATGGCCTAGCTATAACAAGTATAAATAATGTATATTTGTATGATAAAATAGGTGATTTCATTAATGTGAGATTTATATTAAACTCAATTCCTTCTTAAATGAGATCCACTCTCGTGGACCCCATTTGGATGTCATGGACCCCCAATTTTTTTTTTCACTTTCGTGGACCCCCTGGAAGTCCTCGTGGATCCCTGGGGGTCCATAGGGACCACTTTGGGAATCACTGGTCTAGAATAATAGTAGCTAATAGAACATTTTTCTTTGGAGGTACACTGTGGCTGTAGCACACTGTTACAAATAGAGAAGTAAATTAGCTATCTAGTTGTATTGACATTAGATAACTTTTGTATGTGATTTTATTTGATGTCAACTTATTCATCATTCAATTATATTCATTTTTTATGACTGGGTTTAAATGCCTTTAAACTCTAACCAACTTAGTTTCAACAGTCTTACTTCAAGTGTGTAAATAGAACAGGCAGATGTTTCCATTATTTTGAGAGAAAAAATCTAATTAATAACATAAATAACACAATAGTCAAACAAAACAATGACACTTGAAATACCTATAGAAGACATTTGAATATCAGATGAAGCAATATTTGGTTTCATTCCTTTCACTGTGAACTCCTTTCCACACAAAGACGGCAATCTCAGTATGCGTTCCTTGCTGCCTAATGGTAACTGAGAAAATAAAATGTATAATTCAATTAGTTGATTATAAGTCAATTAGTTTCTATTATAAATATGCAACTCTGCATCGAAACTGAGAAAATACATACTCCCAACTTTTCTGTTCCCACAGAATCAATATAAAACTGGTCTGCTTCCAGTGTAGGCACTACAACAATAGGCAACTGAGGTCCACAGTGCACTGTAAATACAACAGCATCATTGCCCTAAGGAGAGAATACAAAATAATTTAATTAATAAATAATTAAGTTAACAAACAGGTTTAAAATGATCAGTCTAGATCAGGAGTTAGCAACAATTTAGTACACTAGGGACTGATTAGAATATATATATTATATACCAAATATTTTAACCACTCCTATATACTGGTGCACTGTGTAATACATTATACTGTATACAGTAACTTAACACAATATAAATTATATATTTTTTAAACTATACTGGTACAATATGTACTTAATAATTTATCAACCAACAAAGTAGATTTTATATATATATGGTAATGAATGTAAGCACTCCACTACCTATAAAATGCTTCCTAATGGCATGCATCTCAAATAGCCTCTGACAAGCAGTCAAACTCATGTCCTTCATGCGTGGTTCAGATATTGAGTCAGGCGGAACTGTTCTCACTAACAGGAGAAGGGGCGAAGGCAAGTGAATGGCGCCTTATCCAGTTTGCCCATGGCAACCGACCCAGGAGAAGGAAAACTCTGATTTCAAATCTCTGTTGCCTTGCAGCTATACGCAATTATGGGAAAGACTTCGGGAGTCAACCCTGAGGCAGTTTAAAGCACCCAGTGCTACACCTGCGACACCGCTGACCCCAAACTGTATTGACACTGACGTTCCTTTGGATACATCAGCTGCGTGGAGCGGGGGGAACTGATGTGTGGGCGACATTGTTCCGACCACAGCTAATGCCCAGGTATTTCCACGAGATGATCCATAGTCGTTTTGCGACTGAAGGAGGCCATAGATATATATATATATATATATATCAGCAAATGGTTTGTCATTGAGGAGTCAAGGACTAGAAGTACTACACATAGTTAAAATGGAACTGGATGAATTCGCAACCATTGAAAATATTTTGATTTTAACAATCGAAAAAAAAAACTCATATTGTATATACACAAAAGTCTTTAAAGATAAACTAAAAAAAACTTCTTAACATTTTGCTTGAAAAAAAAATGTGCTATTTTTCATGATCACTGATCATTTACTTGTTCAGAAAAATAAAAATACAATACACTACCTCTATGTAATCTAGTCTTGCTAAGCCTGATACAAATAAGCTGTCTCCAGGATTAAGCAGAACACACTGTGGAACTAGCATTGTCTTGGGAGCTATGAATGGAGCTTCCTCTGATGTTAACAGATTCATAACCTGAAGCAGACAATAAAATATATGCTTCTACATCCATTGTCTAAGTTTCGACAAAAGTAAAAAAAAAAAAAAAATCAAACTGACATTCATCTGACTGAGAACTAATTTATGTTCTTTTATTATGTTTATATCTCAGACATAAATGTAATGCCTAGCCTATAGAGCTATCATTTTTTTATATTGGCAGAAAATTTGACATTAAGAAAACTATTGTTTTAAACTTTTTATCTTTCCATTCTTCATCTGTATGGCAAAATGGTTGGTTTATTGAAAAAAAAAATTGCAATAAATACTTCCATCTGACAAATAAGAGGAAAAAATATTGGATTTATATTTCAGTACTGTATGGTAAGAAATACTGCTAGTATTAAAGAAATCCACTACTATATGACTGGCAATTAGATTCACATATTTGATGTTCTTCATTTTCACCTTTTATTATGTTTCATTTAAGAAGATTTAATAAACTCATCATTAGACTTCATGAAAAAAAAGCAATGAAAGATTGATATAGCTTAAACCCTGTCAACTTTTATCAATCAGATTAATAATAATGAGTCCAAAATAATCAGATAAACACAGGCACAATAGACCACTAAAACAGAACTACCTGTGTTGGGTTGACTAGACCTGGCGTATCATAAGTCCAATAGCTCTCACGATAATCCTTGGGATTAAAAGGTGCACTCTTCTCAGGGCCTTTGTTAATTTCAATCATGCCGCTGCCTTTTTGTATGTATCCACCAATCTCTTGACCCCACGATGTTCCAGCTTCATCTGCTTGAAACTGTCCAGCTGTGCGGACATCTGTTACTTCAACTTCCTCTGAATAAATAAGAAGTCAAGACTTTACTAACATGACATTATGAAATGAGCCTTTATCAGGATTGCATGTTAGAGCATTGAACAATTTCATAGCCACGTAGCTACATGTCTAATGGCTGCAAAGCTATGAGTCTCTAGGAGTATATAACTTAATTACAGGCTCTGTTGGAATCTTTTTATTTGTAAAAAATTAAAGCACAAGAGAATCATAGAAAGTCATATAAAATGAGTACAAATTTCTGAAATTAGAATAGAAACATTTGTTTATGCCCAAGACTAAATAAAGGTGATAGTGATAACAAAAAGAGAAAAGTCTGATAAATCAAGTTTTATTTTTAGACCAGTGTTTGTCTCCCATTGTGTTGGTTTTTAAATGTCTATTTTATGGGTAAATACTCCAGGATTATCAGATGTCTACAAACCTAAAGGAGGTCAATGAAGAATCTCTCTTTATATTATCTACTGAGCACTGACAAGTGAAAACTCTTTTCAAATTTATTTTAAGTTTGACAGATTTCAGATGTTCTTTGAGATTTTGAAGATAATTACATCCTAGCCCAAATCTTCTGCAGAATGACTAGTCTAAGTCATCATCATAATACATTGATGTTCTGCAGGAAATTTAGTCAACCACGAAATAAATGTCTAAAAGAACCTTTTATACTTACACAACATATAGTTGACTTTTAAAAAGTCTAAATTGGTGAAAAATGGACACCTAAAATAGAACAATAGTAGCATACACATTTTTTTCTCTTTTCTAGTGATGCTCTACTAATAGTCTTAAAGTACTGGTAGTTCACCTTTGCTGTCCAAAAATATGTCATTAAGTTTGGTTGATGCAAATTGTACCATGAATAGAAGCTACTAATTTATTGATTACACTAACTTTTTAATTCAACAGCTTATTTATTCTTCCATTCATTAGCTGAAAAAATAATACTAAAATGTTCCAAAATTTTTTTTTTAATGTACTAATAACTGAATTAAAAAAAAAGAGAAACAAACAAACCTTTCAGTTCCCATGTTAGTTCTTTCTCTTTTCTTTTTAACTTGAGAATTTTTTGTTCTTTTTCTATGAACTTTTGAGCCTGCTTCTGCTTTAGTCGCATAACTCTGAGTGTGCTAGTTCGTGATGAGGGTCTCATTATAGGAAACTTCAGCAAATTAAGAGTTGTACCTAAATTAAAAAAATGTCAAGTAGTGCATTGGGAAAATTCTGTTTTTTTTTTTTTCTTCAACATCACAATCACAATTTTGAAGAAAAGTGAACTCATAAAGTTCTCATACCAGGCCAAGGTGAAATTGTTGCTCTCTGGATCAGATCTCTGGCTGTATGCTTACAATAATCTGAGGCTAACAATGTGTTGAACAAAGAAGACTTGCCAGCATTAGCAGAGCCAACAATGTAAATGTCCACTAAAAAGGAAAAAATAAAAAACAACACATCATTATATTTTATAAGTAGAAAAATCTGACCAAAGCATCAGTGCAAATTTAAAGGTTTTATTGTAAGCAGGTTGGCTACATTGTTTTGGTACAATGAAGAGCTTAATAGCACATCAAATTTTAAAAGAGATGGAACTGTTGGTAGTTGATATATATGTTTGCAACTCAATGGAAAGTTGCTTATTATTATTTAACTTAACATTTTCAAAAATATCCTAGGCCCAACAGCCACTAAATCAACTTGAACCAATAAAGCTATGAGCTAAATATTTTTTAAAAAGGATCACAATAATGTTATTAACATGATGGTAAAATTTAGTTACTTTTAGAAATGTAATTTTTAAAAATACCTTTTTGTTTATAAAAAGTGAATAATGTTGTTATTAATCTCTCAATGCCAAATCCAGTCTTTGCACTTATCAGTATACACTTCTTCATGTTCCTAATTCCTGCCCTGTAACATTGATTCTTGAGAGCTGTTGACACATTTTTCAAATAATCAGTTGAGTCTGGACACAGGAGGTCAGCCTGGAACAAAGCGAATTATTATTTGGTTAAAAAATAAAACAGAAAATGATTTGTACCTTTTTTTTCTATGGATATAACTATTTAAGAATATTTTTTTATAGCCATTATATGGGCCGATTACATTAATGGTCAAGAACGTATTTTATGATGACCTTCCCAATCTTCACTTGGGATTCAAACTACAGGCCACCTGGACAGCAACCAATAAGTTTACTAATCTACCAGCATGTCCTACTGACTAGTATATTACCAATATTCCCAAATGTCCTACAATTAGCAACAGTCCTAAAGCTGATATGAAAAGTGAAACTTGCTTGAAAATTACCTTATTACCAACAATAATCACAGGATGATTTTTTCCAATATAGTCCATTAGGTTTGGAATGATACTCCCCTGAATATCCATGACATCAACAACCAAAACCACAATAGAACGTGTTGATTTGATACTTGAAATCAACTGTGTAAATTCTTTAGGGTTGGTGGAAACCTCCTGAAAGGCATCACAGTTTTGTATATAATAACATCTCTGGCACAGAGTACTTTTCATTTCATCTGCAGTCAGAACTTTGAAATACTCACTAGGCAAGAAGCCTGGAAAAGTCCTATGCTGACATTGCAATGTAGCTCCACAACCTACACAGGGCTCTTCGCTAGGTGGTACATCTCTATCTTCCGTACCCAAAAGTGGGCTAGGCTTTACAATTAAACTAGTTTTAAAGTCTTTTAAAAATGAAATACTTTCAACAGCATCCAGATCAGCCATGTCCCCAGAATGCTCTGTATCTTCCATGGTTGCATTTGTCTGTTCAATTTCTGATAAAGTTTTATCAAAATTCTCATTTATGTCTTCCAGTTGCTGCTTCCATTGTGAGAAAGCCTTTGCAGCATCAGAAGTGGGTGCTTGTGTATCTCGCAAAATTAGGTTTTGAACAGTTAAAGAAGGATTTGAATGATCAATTTCCTTTTTCTTTGGAGCTTTTGTGTCATCTATAAATTGTGTTTTTTGCTTTGGTTCAAAAACTGCATACTTCAGTGATAATGTGGAGCTGCAACGTAAGTGACTGTTAGGTGAATAAGTCCAAGATTCTAGTAAGTTATGGCTAAAAAGCTTTCCGTTTAAATGGCTTCGAGAGAAACTTGATATAAATCTGTTCATGATTCCTGTAAAAGAAAAATATTGAAACAGTTTAAAAAACTTTGGTATGTCATTTTTTTTTGTTTAAATATATAATGGATAATAACTGTAGGAATCACTTATTGATGTCTATTTTTATACTATTTACAAATAAAATATAAGCTAAGATATATTTCTAAGCATTTGATTTAAAAAAAAATTACAGTCATAATCATTCATAATGTTTAATATTACAACTTTTTAGGCAGAATTTAAATATATGTCAATAGTGTTCTTGAATAACTCTAATTTGAAAAACTATGAGAGTTTCCCTTTAAGTTAAAGTTAAGCCTATTTAACTTTAGAGTAGTATTGATTTTGAGTGAAGACAACTATAACTGGCAATCCTGTAGATTAGCGGTCCGCGCTCACAAAATGCCGATAATTAGCCAAAATAAAATTTAATTCATTTTATAGATGTAAATAGTGTTTTGAATGAATTTGGTTGTAAAAAGTAACCTTTATATTTTGATTATACATCAATAAAATTCCCTTAGCGACTTCAATATGATCTGTGCGCTGCCATTTTGTTTTTTGATGATTTACAGTGGTGTTGCCAACTTGTAGTATTTTAAGAATTTTTTTTGGCACATTTTGTTTATGATGTTTACATAAAGCAACTGCATATGTGCTAACAAAATTATTTAGTTAACTATAGAAACTACTACCATTACTAGAAACTATTACTAAAATCTTGTTAATGGATGGATGGTTAGTTGGTTATTTAACTTATTTGATGGTTGCATGAGGTTGGTTGGCTGGTTGGTATGATGGATGGCTGTGGTTAGTTGAATGGTTGTGATTGTTGGTAGGTTGGTTGTTGTTAGATATATAGATGGGTGGTTGGCTGGTTGGTTGATATGTTGGTTGTGGTTGTTTGGTAGTGGATGGTTGGATGGATGATTGGTGATGGCTGTGTGGTTGGGTTGGTTGTTGATTGACTGGATAGATTGATAGTTGGTAATGGTTAGCTGGTTGGTGATGGTTGGTAGGTTGCTTAATATGTTGGTTGTGGTTGTTTGAATGGTTGGTTAGTATGTTGGCTTTATTTGGTTTGATGGATGGTGAGGGTTGGCTGATATGTTGGTTGGCTAGATGGATAATTGTTTTGTTAAATGGTTGGCTGGTTGGTTGTGATTGGTTGGTTGGATAGATGGTGATGGTTGGCAATTCTATGTTGGTTGTGGTAGGTTGACTAGATGTATATTTATAAATTTTTATGATTGGTTGTGGTTGGATGGATAGTTGTTTTTTGTTGGTTGGCTGTATGGGTGGGTGGTTGGCTGATATGTTGCTTGAGGTTGTTTGATAGGATTGTTGTGGTTGTTTGGATTGATGGATGGTTGGTGATGAATGGGTGGTTGTGGTTGGTTTGCTAGATGAATAATTGTTTTGTTAAATGGTTGGCTGGTTAGATGTGGTTGGTTGATTGGATTGGAATGGTTGGTTGGTTATTCTATGTTGGTTGTGGTTGGTTGGCTAGATGTATATTTTTTAATGATTGGTTTTGGTTGTATGGATAGTGGCTTCTTGTTTATTTGCTTTATAAATAGGTGGTTGCATGGGCGTAGCCAGGATTTTTTTCCCTGGGGGGGGGGGGGGCTACGCACATGGGTGGTTGGCTGCTTGGTTGATATGTTGGTTGTGGTAGGTTGACTACATGGATATTTTTATGATTGGTTCTGGTTGTATGGATATCTGGTTCTTGTTGGTTGGCTGTATGGGTGGGTGGTTGGCTGATATATTGGTTGTGGTTGTTTGGATTGATTAATTGTTGGTGATGTTTGGGTGTTTGTGGTTGGTTTGTATGTTGGTTAGCATGACGGATAGTTTTTTTTTTTAAATGGTTGGCTGGTTAGCTGTGGTTGGATGGTTGGTAGATTGTTTGTTTGTTTTGTTAGATGATTGGTTGGCTGGTTAGCTGTGGTTGGTTGATTGGTTGGTGTGTATCGCTTTGATAGTGTCAGTACCGGTATCCTAGCACTTGAGATGAACTCCGATTGGGAATGGCAAGAAACTGGGTCATCTGGCGTAATGCTTCATAGCCCCCCCCTCCTACAGATCGCACTCTAATAGCATCATACACCCAATACGTTCAACGTCCAGAGAGAAGGAGCGAAGCAGCATGTAGCAGAGAGCTTGTCCAAGTCAGTGCTATCTTCCAGGTAGACTAGCACCCTATACTCAAATCTAGCGGTGTGCTTCGTTACCGACCCTTTTGTACTGTGGCCTAGCGCGAATAGTAATTTCAGCCAATCAGCATTCAGAAAGTTTGACGACGTATTCATTTTTTCTCCAATAGACTACTGTACATATACATCGAGTGGCCGTGTGAAAATCAATGTTGCAATGTACAATTTAAAAAAAAACGCGTATGTATTTTTTTCATTAGAAAGTCGTTTCTGCGTAAGTCAATGGACTACTGTAGCTCCTATCGTGCACTTTGTTCTTATACCAAAGACTAAAGAAAGTATTTGTTTCCTAGTAAGTTGTTTGGTACGATAGCCCAGGTTTTCTGCCTTGCCTCATCGTTGCGCCAGAATGGAAACGGTCGTAGAAGTGGAGGACTTGGCCAAATTGGTAGCGAAACAAGGCTCCCGCAGGAGTGCCTAAAGGGGTGCAAGAGCACCTCCGTTGCATTGAGCGGGGATGTAAAAAAGCTCCCGCAGCGATCTGTCAACATCCAGGCGCCGTTACACAAATGGCATGTCACGCTCAGTGAGCCATGTAAAGTATGAGAAAACAACAGTGGTGCGGCCTTCCGGCATCGCCTCATACTCTAGTCCGCTAGTCCGGAGTGCCCGTGTCCATTGAGAGTGAACGCATAAGCAAACTTTAAGTTTAACCCCGAATCTCACACCCTGACAGAGTGGCGGGAAGGAGGAACTCAATTCAGGCTGGTAAAAGGAAGCTTTTGTTCGCTTTTGCTGGCCTTAGTGTTCCAAATGCAACGCACAACACTACTAGAAAATTTATAAATTGACTCGATGGCTACTGGAAGCTAATTATTAAACGAAAGCTGCTGCGACTGGAAACATCTTGATAATAAAATTCAGCAGCACAAAGTTTCTGTCAATCACGTTCTAATGTTTGTAAAATGTTTTAAAAGTTTCGAATACTGTTTCAGAGTTGACGATAATCTACTTACTAGCCCAAACAAGTCCAGCGGGCATTCCACACAACCATGCAGCCATCCATTTTATAAGTATGTATCCACGTAGTCGGATTACGCTATGAGAATGTCAAATGGTAACGCAATGGATAAATTGATACTAGAACAAATTAGAAAACAGAAAATCGCATTAGCGCGCAGTTTTAGCAAGAATTCTAGCTATAGTTCAGTACCTTGCCAGAAAAGAAAAGCGCATTTCGTGGGACAACAGTCAATTTTTGATTGAGATACTTGACAGATTTGACTCTACATGTAATGATGCAAGAACATCTTCGGCAACGCCGAGGCTCACAACCAGTACCTCTGATATAGGATTCAAAACGAGCTTATACACCTGATGGCATATTTTCCGTCATCCGTGACTGCATGCTTGATGTCAGACACACAAAAAAAAACAAAAACAAGATGTCTTGTACATAGCTTTTGTTGACGTATGAAATCTAGAAGTTCAGGTAGTATTTTAGTAACAAAAATCAGCGTTAGAGGCGGACGAACCCATTAGCGTGACGTACGGCTCAGGGTGTCGCATATTAGGCCTACATTTGCCCAGAGCCCCGCACACTGCTAAGGCCGCCTCTGCAGCTAATACTATAATATTGCCAAGCAGCCAACACGTAACACTGACTTTACAAATACTTCACAGTATATAGCCTACCAGTACCACCGTATCAATTCTAGTACCACTGTATCAAACTACACGACTGGCCTATTGGCTTCGTTTCAGACTTACACTATAGGTTCCACTGTTCAAGACTGACGTCAGACTGTTGTGTCGGTCTTGATCTCTGATCATCAAGATGTCGCCTTATACTGTGACATTCGTGACTCCATATCGAAGATGCCGCTCATACTCGCGAGGTATCTTGACTATAGGCTACTCTGCAACTAACCGTCGTAATGCGCTGTACAGAACCGCACAGAACTGAACCAAGCCAAGCCGTGTAGTGAACAGTCTTCTTTTACAAGGTCCCCGCTGGTCTCTCAGAAATGACGGTGATACACACGTCTAGCGCTGGCCTGGGCGATCTTGTCGGCTCACTACACACCCATATCGCACCACCACCAAAGTTTTAACACTACGATATATGAAGTGCTTACTGCAAAATGACGAGGAAATATTGATACATTCCAAATATTTGATCTGCCCTTTTGTGTCTCGTCACCTGTGTGAATACAGTGACCTGGTCTGTCGGGCTTAAGCCTGCCCTAAAGCAGGCTTGCTCTGGCTCCAGGAAACCGGCACTTTGAAAATACCAAACAATTTTAAGTCGCTCGGTAAACATCGGTTTGACAATTTTGCCTTATGTAGAGTTTAGTTTTCCTCGTTCTTTCTTCTTCCTCATTCTCATGGAGAACAGGATAATTGATTATGGGAGCGGGTAAGGTTTTAACCAGGGAACAACAATAAATATGAACATGTAAAACACACGACCGGGCAGCCATCCTGCTATAGATTGGTGCAATGTGAACACTACATAGATGTATACGGACTTTCAGAAATTGTCGGCATAGACCATAATCGATGAAACGAAATACTCTCACTGGAAATACCATTCAGTGGAAATTTAAGAAGGCCACTAGGTGTTTGGAGTGTTGTGTGTTGAAACACTTTCCAAAAAATCTTTTGTTGATGAGTTCTATATAGTACTGCAGCAACTTTAGCACAAGCTATACAACACAACACATTTTGCCTAGAACGCACATAGCATAATAAGTATTGCTGGCTGCTTGTGCTAAAGTAGGAAATATAGGCTAAATAATGAACTTTACATTCTGTATTAAAACATCAAGACAACTTCATAAACCAAACGACAGTGACACACACATAAAACATTCATGGATGAGACATTTGTTAACATGCATGACTAGATGGACACATGAAATACGTGGACTTATTCTTTTATTTTTAAAGTAACGTATGTTCAAGATTAGGCTATAGAGTAAAACAAAAAGTATTATTATTGGTTAACTCTATGTTCATTCTACAATTTCTTCAATTCTTTCAACGTTATTGTTTATTTTTCTGGATTCAATCAAGTCTATATATTTCTTACATTGACTGCCATTCTATAGGCATATCTTATATTATTCACTCCAAGCATAGATTTTCTTGATTAATTTGATTGCTGTAATTTAATAGTTTATATTTTATTTATTTTTTTTAATAATACGGGAGGTGAAAAAAAAAAACGAAATAAAACATAAGAAATGGTCATTGTTTAGATTGGTCATTATATTCATAGCATAGGCCTAACTAATAAATCTGGAAATAGATATAGATCTAAAACGATACCTCTGCATGTGAAAAATTTAATTAGCCCTAAAAATATATACCTTGCTAGAACTAAAACAATTCCTCTGCATATGAAAAATTTAGCCCTAAAAATATTTTTTTTAAACCGCATAAAAATCGTTTTCTTTTAAAATAATATATAGAACTAGATCTAGCTACATTTGTAAACAAAATAATTATTTTTAGTTGGCAGCTTTTGAAATAATCTCCCTTATTTCCGGGCCAAAAATCTAGCTAAGTTGTTGATCTAGTCTTGACGACAAAAGAATGTCGTGAGACCGACCCGGACCGCTAATCTACAGGATTACCCTATAACTTATAAATTCTTAAGACAAGTCCAAGTAACTTGAGTAAGGCCTAAGGCTAAGAATAAAATATAAGACAGTTAATTTATTTAAAGTTAAGTTAAAGAATGAGACAACAATCCAACATATATACTTATAGAATCTATTTCGGAAGCTAATCGCAGAGACTAGTGAGAATTGCCCTTGCTATAAGATTATGAGTTTCCTTTTCACCTTTACCTTTGGCAATGTAGACTAGATGACAAGGAAGTCTACTGTCTATTGTAGATCTAACTATTAAAAATATCAAAACTTATTTTTGTGAAGGATATCTAGGAAAGTAAACATGCCTTTAACCCTAGTTGATACAACTTCCGGGTCGTCTGCAGTTTAAATTATAATTCGCAATCGCCTAGAAACTTCATTATAATTCTTGCTTCGAATATCGTAATCATTTTGATTTACTTAACGTATTTTTACAATACTCTATTTAACTCGCACCTTCGTGGAAACTCCTGAGTATGTGGCTTAAAAAACCTGGGTGGACAATATTTCGAAAAGGGTTCTAACGATTTTTGTAGAAATTTTAGAGTTCATGTAGGCTTTTAGGCCTAGTACCCCCTACCTATCATTTGCACAATCGTTGGCCACACTGAGAAAACTGTAGTTTGACGTTATATTTTTTTCTCCCTCTATATGTGTTTACATACACTGGTATGTAATTAACCTTTGTTATATCCGACCCTTCATTCTTTCGAAAGACGATCATTGTACCCTAGAACAGAGGTCGGCAACCTTTTGAGTCGAAAGAGCCAAAAATTACAATTTACAAAATTTTAAGTTTTAAAGAGCCGCACTTTTTTTCTTCAACAATAAATAGTAGGCTACTTGCAATTTTTGTGCAAAAAAAAATTCGTTTATTGAAATATAAGTAGTGTTTGTCACACCAGATTAAATTTTAAATATATATATATATATATATATATATATATATATATATATATATGTATGGCGTTATAAGAAAAAAATTTTATATTTCGTAAACAACTAAAGGAGTTAAACATTTTCTTAAACACTATGTTGAACTTATAGAACAAACAATTAAACAAGCAAATTGAATGGGAGCCTTGGCTTCGCGTGGTTTTGGAAAGTTAGATACATTTGGCTTATAACTTGTTTTTAGTTTCAAACACGACTCTAAACTTTTAATTGTTATTTGGAATTTTACTTAGCTTTTAGTTATATTCATGAAAAAAAAAAACCCCGCTTTCTTGCACGAATATGTCCATCCGAAGATAGTCATCAATCTAAATGCCCTCACTGTAGCAATCTGGAAGATTATTCCATGCGCTGAATCAACTCGTGGCATTTCTTTGAAAACTGTCCACTTTTGTTGCGTTACGTTCATACATTTCTGGAGCTCTAACTTTTCTATTTGGATTTTTTAACTGTGAATTTTCCATTCCATAAAGCTAGAAATTCCATCTGGATTAATGTGGATTTTTTAACTTTGTATTGAGAGGATTTACTAGGAATGGTAAAATATTTTTGTTGGTTTTGAACTGCTCAAATCTGTCAAAAAAATTATCTTTTATTTTTTAACTGTGCTCAAGTAGGGGAGAGGCTTGCAATATGGACCACTTTTTTTGACCCTTCATAAAAAAAAGTTTCTAATCCTACAAACTGGAATTTTCTTGTGTATATAGAGGCTATCATTCTTATGATAATGCCGACGCGCCATGATATAAATATGCATAATAATAAAATTAAAAATAAAATTAAGAAATTCCAAAGTGGTCCATCTTGAAACCCAAGTTTTCTAATATGGACCACATTGGGCTTCAATATGGACCAAAGGTAATGAAGAAAAAAATACATAGGTTAATTGACAAAAACTAAAGATTTTATTATTTTTAAATTATGCAATTAAAAGCACTTTCATTTGTCATTATCATTAATTGCTGTTTTACATTAGACATGTAAATTTTATTAGTGCTAAATAGTTATGTAACAAAATTTATAGGTCGTAAAAACAAATTTTGTAACGTTTCAATTTATTTATTTTTAATAATGCAAGTGTTTTCCTGCAATTAGAGTGCTCTATTCATCCTAATTTTAAAAAAAGTCTTAGATCAAGTCTAATAAAAAAAAAGGAGGAAAAAATTCAATACTTTTATGCGAGCTACATTCGAGTTACACATAGCGCAATTTAACGTCTACAATAGTCTTGATTGTCGCAAAATCATCATCATGTTAAAGTTGAGAAGAATCGCTTTAACGGAGACGTTTTAAATGTCTTCTTCAAATAGTTTTGAGTCGATATTGATGTAGACTGTTATATGCCTACATTTTTACATTTTAAAAGGCTCTACTTGGAAGATAAAAAGATATCTCTAGCTTGAAATATTTTAATTTTTTAAATCTTGGTAACTGTTTTACTCAATTAATATGCTTTTTTACTTGGTTAATATTCAAACATGAATTGATAGTTGCAATGGAAATTACCATGGCAAATTTGCTGACCGGCTTCGCTTCACCCGTGTATTGTATGCATTGTATGTAAGGACATCGCGCCCCCTCACCCTTTGAGAAACGCTGCTTTACACTCATAGAGAAATTCAATGATGAGAACAAGGCACCTCACAGCTCTAAGCTTCAAAAGCTCCTATGTGACCATTTTCTTAACGAGTTTTTGACGATATTTTCTAATTCTAATATTCACAACTACTGACAATAAATAAAATGAAAAATACAAAATACAGAGAGTTGATACAGAGTTGCAGAGTTGATAGGTTTGAGTGTGAAGATTTGTACAGTCCTTGTTACGTTGTAGTCAATTGAACAGAATAGGTTATGATTTATTTAACTGTTGTGTTGTTTTAGAGCCTTGAGTTATCAAGCTCTTTAAGTTGGTGGTGTCGTGTGGTACATTTTGAAGAGAGCCTGGAAGGTGAGATTCGTTACAATATATATATACATATCGAGGAGAGAGAGAGAGAGAGAGAGAGATGTGATCTAATATGAACCACTGATATGGCCGAGAATCAAATATGGACCACTGGTCCATATTGGAATTTTTACGTGGTCCATATCAGAAAAATGATAGGCTTAGCAAAAGTTGTCACTAAAAAGTTAATAACACGATTACTGCGTTGAACATTCTTTCACAAAGTCATTAGTGGTCCTAAAACATGAACACATTTATTTGAGTCTTCTCGTGTAAGTCTGCTTCTCCATACAAGACATAAATGAGGAACAGATTTTAGAAAAAAATGTGCGTAAACAAAAAATCACTTAGCTCAAAAAATGTACTTGCGTTTTCTATGCACTGATGTATGCAAAACAACTAAGGGCAGTTACTGTTGCATATTCAATATTTAGTTTTTGTCAATATAGTGTTGTTTCCCTAATATCGTGGTGGTCCATATTTGATCATGGTCCATATTGCAAGCCTCTCCCGTAATTTGTGTCAACAGTATCTCTGATTTTATTGCGATACTGATTTAGACATTGAAAATGAAGTGACTTAACTCTCAATATCTTCTGCGAAAAGAATTAATTTTTCTTCAAAACAAACCAATTCTTCTATCAAAACATAGGATGGGTTTCCCCTACCCTGCATTTTTATTTTCAGCTCATTTAATTTCTCTTTTATATCAACCATAAAATAAAATGTTTGCAAATATTTGTCGATTTCTAATACAGAGAGATGAATGCCTTTATCATTTAGGAATGTATTTATTTCATTCAAGCACAAAGCAAAACGTCTCAACACCTTACCTTTGGCAAGCTATCGCACTTTATTAGGAAAAAGGAGCTCAGAATACTGGGTCTCCATTTTGTTTAAAAATTCTTTAATTTGACGATGGTAGATTGCTTTGGATAAGATAATGTTAACAATCTTGATTGCCGAATTCATTACCTCAACTATTTTTGGTTCGAATCGTTTTCGGTATATAGTGCTTTTTTGGGTGTATTATTCAGTGAAACGTAAGAATTTCGTGTTTTTTTTTGCTATGAAAGAATCGTTTTTCCAGTTTTTTCCAGTCATATTTCTGGCTTCATCAGTTGATATTGAAATGATTTTATTTAAATTGATCTTATTGTTTTGAATGTATTATTGTACGATAAACACTATATCATTCCCTCCAGTTTGTCCCGAGGTAGCAATCCTTGAAGTTATTCTTTTGGACCATAAGAAGACATATCACTTACTAAATGAGCAACTTGTGCCGTGTCTTTGATTTTTTTTTTTCAAGATTTTTTGGTCTGTTTTTTAAATCTCGAAACAGTTCTTCAGATGCACGTAGGAAGCAGTCTTTGACATACTCACCATCTATAAATGGTTTTCCTTTTTGTGCATTTCTAGTGGTACCACAAAGCTTGCCCGATTAGCATTACTTGTAGATTGCATATAAGATTGAGAAGATAATCGCTTCTAACTCATTTACTTGAAACAACAAAATTTACGTAACAGCCAAAGCACGCAGTCTTGCGTCGTAAGCGAATTGAAACCTACATAGAAACATTCGACAATGGCTTCCATTCGAGAGCTTCTGGCGGACCGGTAACATAGACGAAGCGTGTATTGGGGGAGGGGTGTGGTGAAAGCGAGTACAAATAGCTGAGAGATAGAATATGTGCCTAACCCTCTTAAAACTATTCAGAACTACTTTAAAAAATGTTTCGATAAAATTAATAATATATGCTTGTAGAACTTAAGAGCCGCAGCTTCACACGCAAAGAGCCGCATGCGGCTCGCGAGGCGCGGGTTGCCGACGCCTGCCCTAGAAAAGGTTCTTACTATAGTTAGTGGAAAAACTGTCGACACCCACCCGGCGAAAATCACTATTTCCTATATTTAAAAAAAGAGCATATTCTGAGGTATTTACTGTGCCCTGTTCTGCTATTAAAAAAACAAAATCTGCTATTCACTGCACTTTATTAATGGAGCCCAGCGAGGGATAGAAATTTGTAACCCCTATTGGCTACGTGCATGAAAATGTGTGACTATAGTTTCTTTTAGATTTTATATAGAAAAGGGACGTTTTATCTTCAAAACCATTTGCTGGTAAGTTACAAACTAAAAAAAAATATTCAAACCCTCTTAGCTACGCTCACAGAATTTGGTCACTGTAGTTTGTTTTAGAGTAATATTGAAGAGGTTGGGTTTTTAAGGTCAAAACTCTCTATTCGAGGGTTTTAAACCCAAAATCATTTGAAAGGGGCTTTTAACCTAAAGCTCTTTAGTGGAGGGTTTAAACTCAAAAATCCATTGCCTACGCTCATAAGAATGTGTAATGGTAATTTGCTTTACTTTTATATTGAAGAGTTGGTTTTAGCTTTAAATCCCTCTTGGCTAAGTTGACTACACTCATGGACTTTGGTGATTGTCGTTTGTATTATTTTTTGTTTGTTTTTTTAGAAGAGGGAGTAACCTCAAAACTCCCTGCAGGGGGATTTTAAACTAAAAAAAATCCGGCTTGGCTGCGCTGGAGCAATTGATAGGTTAACATTAACATTAAAATCTCACCTAAAATAAAATCAGTCACTAAATTACACCCTTCTTTTGCTCTTAAAAGACATTTATTTGAACCTACCTACACCTGTTCAGTTGTTTACTAGCAATCTGGTGACGGTGTCAATGACCTTCATCAACAGTTACAAATTCCAAACTATTATTAAATTATTAAAAACAATGTGATATCAGACAACATTTTCAATCTGTTCTTCTAATATTTTCTGTGCAAAGCTTATATCAACCTACTCTATCTATCAGTCTGTCTATCAGTCTGTCTGGTACCTACTTATATAAGTGTGTACGCGTTATTTTTTTTCACAAGAAATGGAACAAAACTTTGCACAATAGTCGTAGACAATAGATAAATAAAAAAAAAAAAAAGAAACGAATTAGTTAATTAATTATACTGATTATAATTTTTTTATACCATTAAGGGAAATTAGTCCTTCAGTTTTCACAGATACGGTTAAATGTGTAGTATGCGTCCCCTTTACTAATTGTCCACTTTATTTCTCCCAAACCTTTGTTGGATCAAGTTGATACTTTTAGTAAAGTATTTATTGTACCTAAGAAAACATAAATCAATAAAAAAAATAACCAATTAGTTAATTATTTGAAATTAAATATTTCTTTGATATCGAAAGAGGGACATAACTTAATTGTACCTAATTGAGATATAGTTATAAGTGCGGAGTCCTTTCTCTTAGATAAGCTGTGTTAATTTTGATTTTTTTTCCTTACGTCAATGACTTTCCAGTAATTTTCTTTTTATACTTATTGCGACATCCAATGAATTCCATATACATTTTTCAAAGGTAAATGAATATTCTTCATACGATTGGTGATATTTTGGGAATACCTAATGTTTAAAAAGTGGCGTAGCTAGCCATGTGCGTGTGGAACGGGCCGCACGGGGCATCAATTGGTGAGGGGCATCAAATTAAGTACAACCTTCTAAGTAAAAACAACAATATTTCGTATATATGATGGTGCAGTAGTAATTTTGACGGAGTTGAAAATTGCCTTTTTATGAAAGGGTAATGACGATTGGTTATGCACATGTTTTTTCCCTCTGTCTGCCAGATCTTGATATAAATCTTTTAAATGTGTTTTTCATTTTCTCTTCTCCAACTTGGTGAAGCTTACCTTCAATTTTGTGATCCACAACTCATTTTCCCCTATTTTAGATACGTATTTATTTGATTAGAATTGTGGCACAACTAAAGAGGAGATAAATCCATGGAGCATTGGGCTTCCCGTGTGATAAATGTACAAAGGAATAAGAAGAATTATTTCTTTATTGGTTTTAAGAAAAAAAAAAAGATTTTAAAAAAGTTGCCAACGAAATATTGTTGTTTTTCCTTAGAAGGTTGTACTTAATTTGATGCCCCTCACCAATTGATGCCCCGTGCGGCCGTTCCACACGCACATGGCTTGCTACGCCATTGGGATGTAAAACAATACTCCTTAATACTGAAGCGAGGCGAATGTTCAGCTGGTTTGGCCATATTGTTAGATTTGACTCACTGTCAAAATCATCGTTAATAAACAGGGGCGAACTCTACACATGCATATAGTGAGCTCTATTTGTTTTTATAGGAAGTATAGGCTCTATGTTGCTTTTTAATCGCTAAGTGTGTAGCCCATAATAGGATGACTCCTAATAGATCAAGTAGCATGTATCATGGATGTAGGTTATTACATTATTTCTGAATTTTTATAAGATTACTCGCTCTTATATAGTGTCTCTACTGGCTTTCTCGAACTTTCTTGACCACTCCAGTTGATCACTTGCATCGTGACTTGCGTGCGTAATCGTCGAGCCGAACTGGCGTGTATTGTCACTGGTCACAGTTGACCTCTCGTACTGTGCTGAACCGGCGCGATTTGGGAAGGCTAAAACACACACACATAGCACTACCAACATCTGTGTCATCAGGTTTACAACAATATATATATAATAATAAAAATATTAAAAGAGATAAGCACTAAATATATTTCGGACTAAATTGGAAGTTTTAGAATATCCTAATACAGTTATTTATTTGTTAAAAAAAAAAATTAAAAAAAAAACATCTACGGAGATTCGAACTCTCAACCTTTGCCTTGAAAAGCGATTGCCAAACGGCACATATAAAAAAAATGAAATATAGTTTATTTACAAAAAAAAAAAAATTAAATCAAAGTTTCCATACTGAATGATAAATCTACACATTTTTTTTTTACAAATCCTACTTAAAATTGTTGAATTTAATATAAATTGTATATGTTTTAAAACATTATTAGTAAAAAAACAACAACAAAGAAAACATTTTGAATGCTGACGCTATATTTAACCCTTACAATTTTAAATCTAATAGTATTATATAGATTAAAAATAGATGACATCTTTTTAAAGAGTTTGTCATCCTACAAGGAATGACCTTTCCGTTTTTTATTTTTGTAGTACGACGACATAGATAACTCTGTTGGTCTTTAAATAAGAAAGATTTGCATTTTTTATTAAAATAAATTTAAATTTACAGTAAAAATTCACAGTTGCATAAATTTACTTTATTGATTATAAAAGTCATCATTATAACAAATTCACAATAAAAATTTTTTTTTTATTAATTTTTTAGGACAAGTTATATGTTTTCTTTATAAATAAATCTTTCTCTCAGATAATTACGGTCTCTCTCTCTCTTTTTTTTAATACTAATAATGTTTTAAAACATATACAATTTCATTATTTATTTTCAATTCAACATTTTGAAATAGGATTTGTGAAAAAAAAATAATGTGTAGATTTGTCATTCGGTAAAGAAACTTTGATTTAATTTTTTGTTTATAAGAAAAGTATATTTTATATTTTTACATGTGCCGCTTGGCAGTTGCATAGAACATTGGCTTTTCAAGGCAAAAGTTGAGAGTTCGTATCTCGGACAATGTATATATATATATATTTCATTCATTTCTTTAAACAAATAAATAACAATTAGGATATTCTAAAAATTCCAATTTAGTCCGAAATATATTTATTGCTTATCTCTTAAAATTTTTTATTATCAATATCCTTAATAATGACGCTGGGTTGCTGTTACCGTTCGCATAGGAAAATTTTCCACTCCTTCGATTTAGCAGCCATCCAGATCAGCAATTAAGAAAAACGCTTGTCACATTTTTCAAGTCTTTTATCTAGCTTATCTTAGTGTGATTATTACATTTGTACTTTTATTGTCAAATGCTGAGTGGCTCAATGGGCATTAAGGCAAAAGCCGGTGGACAGCTACCCAAATGGGCCGTTAGGGTCACTGAAAGGGCTACGTAGATGCCACTATGTATTAAATTGTTAATGGTTTTATAAGATTCTCTTATAAATGGGCCCTTTACTCTATACAGAGTAATCTTATAAAAATTCATAAAAAAATGTAATAAACTTAAATCCATAGAACATTGGCTCTTAAGGCAAAGGTTGAGAGTTCGAATATCCGACGATGTATCTTTTTTTTCATTCATTTTTTTAAATCAAATAAATAAGAATATTAGGATATTCTAAAATTTCCAATTTAGTCCGAAATATATTTAGTGTTTATTTTTTAAAATATTTTATAATTATCTATATCTTTAATAATGACGTTGGGCTGCTGTTTCCGTTCGCATGGAAAATATTTTTACTCTTTCGATTTAGCAGCTAACGATGATTTTGACAGTGAGTCAAATCTAACAAAATGGGTAACCAGCTCAACGTTCGCCTCGCTACAGTATTAAGGAGTATTGTTTTACATCCCAATGGCGTAGCTAGCCATGTGCGAGTGGAACGGGTCGCACGGGGCATCACTTGGTGAGAGCATCACAGGACAACTTTCTAAGTAAAAACAATATTTCTTTGCTTTATTATTATTATTATTTTTTTTGTTGTATTGTTTTGGCCTGGGGGGCGGGGGCATCACGAGGAGCAGCCGCGCTGGGCATCATATACCTTAGCTACGGCACTGTGTTTAGGACTGTCGTCATTTAATAAACGCTGACTATTGGTTGGTCCTTTTTAATAGCTCTAATGTACCAGTTTGTAAAATCAGTGTTCTCCATGCAGCTTGTCAGTGCAGGCAACAACAATGCTGGGGCCCTTTTTAAAACGGATTGTGCACAACCCAGTCTGTGTAGGAATAAGGATTATAATGGAATATTAAGATTTTTTATTAGAAAATAAATTCGTCTTTACGAGCCTTGCGTGAAGCGAAGTCTTACAGTATATCATCAAAATTTCCTACGTAGATCACGCTCAAAAGCAAAAGCTAGTTTTGTCCAATTATTCTATCTTCGTGAATTGTTAGCCTTAAGTAATTAAGTGACACCCCAATTTACAATTTTGTCTATTATTTTCAGGAGATTTTTATGATTTTTTGAGATTTTCTTAAGCCCACGGAAACTCAGGAGGCCTCATGAGCATTTTGATATAATTTATAATAATTTAATTTAATATGTTTTGCAAAAGTGAATTTTTCTCACTTGGTTGTAATCCAATACGGCCGCACCCCCTTAGTGACGCCACCGCACTACAGAATCTAACTTTCAAATCTGTTCCGTTTGTACATCAGTTTTGTTTTTAATTTTATTGGCAATTGAGATTCAATTTAGCCTAGGAGACATTGTTATGTCTATGACGGACATCCCCCAACTAAAATGATTTAGTATTATCTCTTCTTATTATTAAATTGATTTTGCGTTCAAAACGGACGGTCGGACAACACAAAATTATAAACTATAAGAGAATTCCCCACTCCCCCTTTCGAAGGCAGCTAAAAGTTTTTAAGAGAATGACTGATATGTCTATTCATTAACCTTTTATTAGTTACCCAGTATTTAAACGCGTATTTAAGTAGTACCGCAAAAGAATTTTCTACCGAATTTACAACAAATGTTAGACTATAATTCCATCATCCATAAACAGAATATTTAATTATTGATGGGGAAAGAGGAGACAAATGATATCTTAGTAAACGTAAACATTTTTATAGTGCATATCAAACAATCAACCTAAAGAAATAGTCAGCATACGAATTCTTTTTACAATACAAATGCACACACACGCTCACCGTCTCATCTTTAAGTATTATCTAAATATTAAAACAAATCACAACAATTATCAGTAAACCAGACAAATTCTAAATAAATCGAACAACTTTTCTATAAAAACTTAAAATAATCCAACATTAATGAAAATAAAAATAAAGATTATAAAAATAATATAAAGCGTAAAATTCAGATAAATTCTTTAATTTTTGAATTGACAATAACAGAGGGCGGATTTAACCTAATAAGTGCAAACTAAATATACATATCCTACGTTTGTAAATATAAATTTTCAAGTAGTCATGGTCAAGTAGATTATAAGAGTAGAAATAAAATAATAAAGTTGAACATTCACTTTTAAAACTATTACTCTATCCACTCAAGCCATTAATGATAGTAACTTTCACATCATGTCCTAATAAAAATCGTTAAAAAGAGCTCCCTTGTGATGTTTTTCTGGTTTAGCTGATGGTTTGATTTTACTACAACATTCAGAAGTTTTCAAAATGGTGCGAGAATGTCGGGCCAATCAGACCATTCATGTAGTTGCAGGCAGACTGGACATTAGAAGTCATTGGGCCTGGTCCACAGCTGAAAACTCCGACTTGGGATACCTAGAGAGATTTCGTGAAATATTAGAAACACAGTTAGTCCATTCAATGAACTGTTTTTGTTCATGCCATTATTACGAAGATTATATCA
This sequence comes from Biomphalaria straminea, assembly GCA_021533235.1. Lineage (NCBI taxonomy): Eukaryota > Metazoa > Mollusca > Gastropoda > Planorbidae > Biomphalaria > Biomphalaria straminea. The sequence continues at coordinate 38,431,083 of JADKLZ010000003.1, read as the reverse complement.
ACGCACTCTATCTGATCAGACTGGTAAAAAGTTTGTACACGTTATTTCTCCCACAATCCTTCTGAGCGGATCAAGTTCAAACGTCAAACAGTTATTCATTGACATAGACAAGACGTGAGTCAATAAAAAAAAGTAATCAATTAGACGATTAAGTACAGGCAATTATTTTGTTTAATAGCAACAAGGGAAACTAATATTTCAGTATTTGTTGGGTTTAGTCCCCTTAAATAATTGTTTACTCTATTTCTTCAGGAGGCATTCTCTGATCAAGTTGATACTTAAAACAATTATTTATTTAACTAACAAAACATGCATCGATAATCTTCCATTAGTCAATTAATTATTGGTAGTTAATTATTTTGATTAATATCGAAAATATATAGAAACCATGGGCGTAGCCAGGATTTTTGTTCGGGGGGGGGAGTTTGGAAAATCTAAATCGACCACCTGCGGACAATGGTAATGCTTCCCCTGCATGTGGCAAAATATGTAGGTCACAGCTGCATTCCTCACTAATCTTTGGAAAGCTGATTCCACAAAAAATCTCTCACTGGCAATGTCTGAAGCCTCTTCCCACCTGCTCTGAGGACCTCCATGAAAGAGTGGCGTGAAGTTGCACTAGGATGTCCCTGTTAGCGCTTTCCTCGTATTGGCCTCCATGTCTTCGCAACTCTTTGTATGCGTAATTCATTTTGTCGGCATAGGATTTCCTTGATTGATACCCGATCTCCATAACTGACTCCTAAAATTCATCTTAGCTATCTTTGTTGACGTGTATGTAGTCTTTTTCCATTTTGGCGGACTATTCACTGTTGAAATTTATAACCTCTCTTGGCTTCGATCTCGGAATTATGCTTTTGATTTTATTTAAAAAAAAAATAAAGTTTTAGGGCCTATCGTCAAAATCATCTATTAAAGGGTTTTAAATAAAAAAATCTCTGAAGTATTTTTTTTCAACAAATTCAAAGTACATTTAGCTACGCTAATAAAATTTGGTTAGAGTAGTCTGCTTTAGAATAATATTGAAAAGGGGGTTTTCATTTTTGCATTTTTTTTAAAAATCAATGGTACTACAAGGCCAAACAGATGAACTCAATACCAATACGTTATTGAGCTATGGGGGGGGGGGGAACAGGGCAATGGACGACTTAGGGTCTAACTATGATTTAATAGATAACTGAACATGTGAAATGCCCCGAAGCAGATGGAAATTTTTACCTCTTTGTATTCAGTGGCAATGGCTGCAAAGAAATCTTCAAAATTTGGTCTCCCAAAATGTGTGACAGCTTTGAGGCCGGTAAATAAACTTTTACCTTCTACCTTTTGAAAATATCTTTCACATATATACTGTGGAGAGAACAAAAAATAACGTTTACATTTGTTGTTCAATTGTGCCTTATAAAATAGTAAGTTTGAAAATATATTAATATTTGTGTTTTATACTGAAGTTAACTTTCAAAACTCTCTTTCTTTTTGTTAACTTGACATGCCGTTAATATACAAGGATTTAGTACTTTTTACGTTTAATAACCACTTTTTTCCACATTTGGGAGAGATTTGTCTTAGTTAATATATTCAGTAATCCATTGACGGCATGAACATTTGTAAATTGATCTCTTTCCTGAGATTTGACAACTTCCTCTTTCTGTCAGTTGGTTATTTTCAAATTTCTAACGCAAGCGATGCATTCAAAATCCTTCATGATGCAAAAGATTTTGTCGTAACGTAATTCTAACATATTTGGGGACCCTTACCATATCCCAACTGTAGTCAAATTTTTCTTAATAATTATAAATATTTGTACTTAGTTACAAAAAGAAATATTTATTAGCTTATCAATAAAAACCATGAAATTGAGGATAAGAAATACATATAACACATCAAGATTGGAATAAATGAGACCCAGACAAGTCACATACAAGCACAACTAAGACGAGACACCAGCATTCTCTTAGATAACAAACAAACAAATAACAAAAAAACTTCAAAAAAAAAGTTTATATGAGGGGAAGAACTTCGCACTACACATATCTCTCAATAATGCAAAATATACCAATAATTAATTGAATAGTTGGTTATTCTTTTAATTGATATATGTTTTTTGTTAAGTACAAAAATAATTGTTTAAAGTTTCAACTTGATCCGAGAGTAGGTCTTGGGTCGTGTTCAAACTTTCTACCAGACAGAGTGAGTTGATACTTTGTAAACAAATGAGACCTAGACGAACACAAAACACGTACAAGCATTGTTGTCCTGAGGTCAAAACGTTGCTGAAACTGTGAGACCTA
>JADKLZ010000003.1:38361092-38392323 GCA_021533235.1 Biomphalaria straminea | reverse complement strand
GAAGTAAATAGAAATATATGGGAGAAATAGAGGTATATATGGGAGAACTAAGAAAAATATATGGGAGTGTCACAAGCCTCTCTCTCTAGTGCTTGACGTCACGATCTGTTCTTGTGGTGTTGTTAGATGTCGCTAGCTGTTAGGAGAGAAGTCTTGTGCCACCGGGCATTGTATTTTAATATAATAATATTGAACAATGACGATCTAGGATTCAACTGAGTAAATTCCTTGATAAATAAATACTGGAACTTTTATTTAAACTCAACATAAGTACAGCTATGTACAAATAATATTAATAGAGCTTGCAAATGAACAAAGGCATACTTTCTTAAAATATTTGATCTACAAAAAAACATGCGACTGATATCAACAAGATTAAGGCCCCAACTGAGCTAGCTATCTTTGCCCGGGAGACTCGTTCTCAACTAATCCCTTTCAACCAATCACAACGACGCATCCAGGTCATGTGACTGAGATTCTTGGAACAAACAAAAAATATAAATTACTGGAACAATATAAAAATAGTTGCTGGGTTATTTTGGCTGGGGGAAGTGACCTTGACTTGTGCAGAATACAAACATGTTTACGTGACAGGGAGAAATAGAGGTATATATGGGAGAACTAATAGAGATATATGGGAGAAATAGAGGTATATATGGGAGAACTAAGAAATATATGGAAGAAATAGAGGTATATATGGGAGAACTAAGAAATATATGGGAGAAATAGAGGAATATATGGGAGAAAAGAGAAATATATATATAGAAATAGAGGTATATATGGGAGAACTAAGAAATATATGGGAGAAATAGAGGTATATAGGGAGAACTAAGAAATATATGGGAGAAATAGAGGTATATATGGAGAACTAAGAGAAATATATTGGAGAAATAGAGGTATACATAGGAGAACAAAGAGAAATATATGGGAGAAGAAGTAGAATGATACAAAAAAAAAACTAAGAAAGTATTTCAGTGGAGAAAGGTGAAATGACATAGGAAACAAAAATTTGAAAAAGTAACAGAATGGAATAGCAGGAGAACTCACTTGTATAGTTGGCAAGATTAAGTGCTGATTTGTCTGTCGTGTTCCCATTCAGAAACGCGGGTAGCCACTCTTTGACCGCTATTTTCTGACAAGACAAGAACAGAGAGATTATACGAGAATAGAATCTATCCCATATGTCATATATCAGGATATTATACATTTTGTTTGTTTTGATTACGTGTTAGAAAAACTATTACACTCACTTGGAAAGCTGCTATCACTTTTCTCTTGGTACGCTCAAATATCTCATCATCTGTCTCGTTCAATTTAGAAGCCAGATCTCTGGCCACTTTGTTGTGCCAACGGAACCAGACAACTTGCAGTGCTAAGAGAAAGGGACTCTCGTGTCCCTTGGCATTACCTATACCTGAAGTGATTAACATGCTACACATTTAGTTTTGAGGACGAAAAAACAAAACAAACAAATAAAGACAAAATTAATGGTAAAATTGCACAGACACATCAAAAGCAATACAACTTTAAATAACTTTTTTTTTAAAAGTCTAACAATAATAATGAGACACTGCGTTACGATTCTGAGCATATTTTTGGAAATTTGGTCGTGAAACCAATCAGCAAGACGAACTGAGCTAGTGTTAAACACCAATTTGAAAAGGGCGCCCGGCTGTCGGTTAGAATTAAGCACACCTAACGTTTCACAAGAAGACCTTCTACAGACAATTATTATCAATAACAGACTTTTTAGGATCTTGTCTTGTTTCTTCATTTTTAAAGACATTGACAGCGGAAATCAGGGTACTGTAAAAATACACCACGCACAACTCACACATACAACTGTTATACTTCAACGAATTCGGACAATATTCCAATTACCCATATTGCTTATTAGCACCAATTCTTGTTCTTGTCTGTTTCCTTCGATAATCATTACATTTTTAATTTTGCAAAGTTCAGTAAATAAATAAATCATATTCATAGAACCCGCGCTAATTCAGGTGTATAATTATTAAATTAAACCATTTTATAACTTAAAACAGATTTCCCGAGCCCTCCTGTCGATTTACCAGGAGCTTCTGTAAATCTCCCGAAATCACAAAATATACGAAACAAGTCCTTAAAATATACGGAAATATACAGAAAAACATTGTCCTTTTGGGGTGTCATTCGATATGAAAAACGCTAATCCTACGCGCAATAAATAAAAACGGCATTATGCATTAGCCGTAATTTTGGAATCAGGTGAAAGAAGCTTCTCGCGCCTCAAACTAATGAATTACTTAAGGTCAACAATTCAAAATATGTATATATATTAATAAATGGGCAAACTTACGAAACAATCTATTCACTGGTTTGAACGTATGGTCTCGCGGTATGGGCGCATTGTAGAATGGAAGCTTGACGTCATTGTAAACTGGGAAACTAGATTTGATGTCTGTAGTGTCAGCTAGAAGCTCGCCGCCAGAAAATGATCGCAGCAAGTTGGTCCAAACCTGAGAACCTCCATAAATGACGCCTCCGTCTAGAAAGGACGACACTAAGTTGACCTTAAAAGAATTAGATTATAGTTGTAAAAAAACAACAACCACAAATAAGTTTGAAAAAAGAAGACAAATAAAGACTTTGTGCGATTGACATTTAGTATCTTTTCACAGAGCTTAACTCAATCTGTCTCTTTGGTAAGAAGATTGTACACACTATTCATCCCACATCTTTCCTCTGATCAAGCAAAACTTTCGCATAATTATTTCTTTTACCTGACAAAAAAAGCATAAAAAACTATATGTTAATTAAATATTGGAAATTAAATATTTTATTTGTTATCTCGCACAAAGGAAAGAAATTGTACTTGACTTAAGTGGTGGTATACGTAAAGTTAGTTTTAAACAAACGATACATAATTATACAATCTTCTATAGTCTTAAGCATCTAACTAGCATAATGGTTAGTGTGTTGATCACGGTAAAATTCACCACTATATCCCTTTCTTTCTTTCTTCCCCCTACCCCCATTTTCCCAACTGGCCCAGATAAGTGATAGGATCACATACAAATGGCGTATTGAGAAAGCTAAAAGCTTGAAAAAGCGCTAAACTAAAAAAATAGGTAAAAAAATTTTGATTCGCACAGATTTATTGTTATTGGTCTAAATCTATTACACATTTAATTAAATAGAGGATCCAAACTAATTTATACGATAACACTTCATATATGCTTTGTTTTTTCTTTAAAGTATTTTTGCATTCTTGATTTGGGTGTACATATTTTTGTTTTTTTTTTTGTCTGCAAGTCTCCACTAAGTCTATGTGGGAAACTCACATCCTACACACAAACTAGCTGTAATCGCTCAAGTCTAAAAGCTAAACGCATTATCAAGTTCACCCACCTGTTGCCTGGGGCCTGCAGAAGTGTAGCCAGTAGTTTGGTCATAGCTGGACCTAGCGTAAACCATCGGTCTATCGGTAAAGGTTTTAAGAGGATGTCCTTCAGGCAGGTCAATATGTTCATACTCTGGAGGACATCCGGTCATGTACATTTGCGCCACTTCGTCCATAACAAGCTGCGCTATAAATAGATCATTTTTGGGGGGTTGGTTATTCATTTTGAAAGCAAGACAATTTAATAAAATGGTATGTGGTAAAATAATAACTTTTTTTTAAATTTGAGTTAACTGATGCACATGATTTCCCATGAAATTTAAACATCTAGACAAGAATAGAAAGAAAAGAAAATGTCTAGTCAAGTCAAGTAATAAATGTAGCGTAAGAAAACGTCTAGTCTATTCAAGAAACAAAAGAAGAAATTTAGTCAAGTAAAAAAAAAGTCACCATTTAGTTACAGCCATAAAGAATCATGTAATCAATTAAAGTAGACGGACACTTTACCGTAAACTGCTTGCAGAACATTCCGGGAAAATCGGGAAGGCGAGTCTTGCATCTTTCGATGAGCTCTGAGGCTTATTTCCAACGGATTTGGCCGATCTTTACCGGCCATTTCATAAGCGCCATCTGTGTAGGCCACTGGGCTGCTTCTCATAAAGTTACTTCCTGTGGAGTGTGTGACACAATGAAAATAGGCTTTCGAATAAATTATGGGTCAATGCCAAAATAAATGTCAATAGATCAGATATGCTATTGTTTAAAAAAAAAGCAAAATAACAACCAATCTGTTGCTTCATTTTCTCGACTAAAACTATAAAAGTCTACACTACAATCGTATCATAGTACTGTCAACTTGGAATTAGTTTTGGACGCACAAAGGGGTTTTACGGGGGCTATATCTAAGAAGAGATATAATGGTTGGCACAATACAAAACTAAATTTAGCATTTTTTTCACTTATGATAAATTATGTCCATGGTTAAAACCATGGAACTATACTAATGGAACACCAGCTCCTAGTTTTTACTAGCAGAGTGCCGTCGCGCATCTTTTTTAGCGCATGGTGCAATGTGGCGAAAATCATGATGATGCCAAAGAAGAAATTTACTCTGCCAGTCACCAAGACTGACCTGCAATGAGAGTAAAACTTTCCTACGCTTAATTTGATTAGATCTCTAAAAACTTTATCCATTTTCTCACAATGCTGTGTAATATATAAAATTTCCCTGAATAAGGGATCGTCACAAAAAATATTTTTTTAAGGCCACCCCATAAAAATAGCTGTTTTCAGTACTTCCACAGTTGGGTATTTTACACAAAATCTGGAATTTTCTTTTATGTAAATCTAATCATTATCATCTGTCCCGCGTAACCAAATCCTCCACTTTTCCAGGTCACCAGTTGTTCTTAACAAGATATCAAGAGAGAGAGGCTGGTCCATTATTTGCGTTGTCCATCCAGCTTTTCTTCTGACAACCCTTTTTTTTTTTTCGTTATCTCTCCTGAAGGATAATTTTTGAAAGTTAGTCTTACAAAATACAATTCCAAACCAACCCATGCAGTTATCGTATTTTCACAGTATTGAAGAGTCCTCCTTTTCGCCAACCAGAGTGTTAACTGACCAAAGTAACCAATTCATTTGTCTGATTCTGTTTATAGTAAATATTCATAACTAGATCTTTATATAATAATATTTTTTTTAAATAATATGATCAATTATAGGCTAATAGACATACTTTAATAGATCTAATAAATGATTAACGCGGACCTAACAAAATGGGTATATTAATACTTAAATCTGGGTATTTTACATTTCGAATGCGCATTTTTTAAAAACCGAAACATAATCTATAGAATAAATAATAGAATCTAGAGCTTCAACACATAGACTTAGATCTAGATCTATTTCAAGTTAAAATAAATAAACCATAGATCTAAAATTCATAAGATCCACTCTATTTTTTCTTTAGACCTAGACCATCTTGATTCTAGATCATCTTTTTTGAAGTAATGTCCGTATTTAGTAATATAACGGATGATATTATTATAAGATACCGTACTAAAGGCGTACTTAGTCGACTTAGCGTACTTAGACTTAAACTCATAGAGTTAGACAGACCATAGTATGGTCCATACTATATAGTTAGTACTATACTTATAAATACATTACATGAGAATAATGAGATCAATATAAATATATATAGATCTATATTTATAATATTATATAGATTAGATCTAGTCACATATAATTATATATATAAATTATAGGCCTATAGATCTAGATTCTAGTGTAGAATACTCAAGATAAAGATCTATTGATTGTCTATCTACTCCACTTTCACATCACACCAATATACAGACAGTGAATGAAACGAATCGCTCTGATTATAATTTTATACCTATAGATCTACCAGTCTATAATCATAATCATCATAGATAATATTAATAATCTAGATCTATAATCATATTGCCCTATTTATTCAATTGTCAATAGGCCTATATCTGAGGCCCAGGAATGCGCCCCGGAGAGGACACTCTGGTGCTGCTGCAAAGTGACCAAAGCCAGTGACTCATCTCGGCGCATCCATTGTCTTCCGAGACAGAAGGAGCCATATACAATAGGCCTATAGTCAAGCTAGTGACTACTAGTGGAACGTAAAATTGAAGGTTTAATACTGTATTATAGTATTATGTTACTTTGTATGTTTGTAACTTGTGTATGTCACTGTCTCAATTGTGATAATTGATATCATCAGCATTTTTAAACATAAAAAAGTAAACATAAATCTAGATATCTATCATATAGTATTATAAATATACTGGTAACTTTAAAAACTTTAGCATTGATTGATTTTAGTTGATCAGCCTTATAGACTAGATCTTGCATCTCTAGTCTACATGTAGTATTTACTAGACTCTAACATGTGTATGTATTACATTTGTAGATCTTGGAATTGGATCTAAATTCAACTTCCTAAAGTGTCTCAAAAGTCTGTAGCTGATTTGAGAGGCCTAACGAGGCAAGTCTAGTTATCTAGCTGTCTCTTGATCTATCTACTTAAATGAGCATAACCATAGTGTAGTCAAATCTTGACAACTAGTCTTCTATAATAATTAGTTCTAGATCTATATCCAGTTTACATAAATTTAGATTTAAATTATAAAACTATTTTATTAGCTAAAATACTAAAATTATTATGAAGATTTAATTATAGAATCTAGACTAGTTATATGTGTACATAATATAAATATATATATATATATATATAATTTATGCCAGGCCTCAACCTCATATATCCAAATCTATTGGTAAAACTTACCTTTGATGTTTTACCCAATCTATCTATACAAGACAATTTATTATCCATGCCTCACCTACACCCCATAAACATTTAATAATCATTTCTAAATAATTTATTATCCATTCCATGCCATACCCAGACCCAGTTCATTAGACATATATTTTCAATGATGTGGTGTCAAGTGGGATGTATCCCCTGAAATTCAGTAAAATGTAAAACTCATAGATCTATTTATTTATTTGCTATGACACTCTGATCAACTTGGACTTGTGATTCATATATATAATTATAAATTATATATGTTTCTTATCAGACTTAATGAAATTTTGGTGCATTTTATACCTGTAATAAAGCTACAAAAGTATCATAATTTGTGTTCTAACCATTGGTATTTTTCTTGGCAACATTTCTGATCTAGTCTGTGATAAATTATAAATTTAAAAAAAATGTTTGTAATGTTTCAGTTATTAACAAGTAGAACCATGGCAACCAGTTCTGATGATGTACCAGAATGGCTCAAGGATCATACTTATTAAATGCTATTTCTACTCTCTGGGTATTCATGCAATGCTCAAAATATGCTATAATGTTTAGGCCATACAGATTTGTATAAATTAGCATGTTCAAATACATTGTAAGTGTATATTGTTTGGATAAGAATAAAGTTTTTCTGTAGACAATTATTGTTAAAGATTTGTTGATGCTCCTGCTTAATCAATTATATATGCAGGTCATTATTTTTAACATGTCTGATAATAAATGACAGTACAAGTTAGTGAATGAAAATTTGTCATTATTTCAGCTGCTACATTAATGTGAGATATCATTACTTTACTATATGTCAAATAACAATTTAAAGCAACATTTTGAAAAGAGTAGTCTGTAGAATTGACAGTAAATACATTTAAGTGATGGGCTGTGATCTGTGTGAATTGAGAGCTGATTATGTATTGAATTTGTTAATGAACAATGAAATTTTAATAAACAATTTTTTTTTTAAATTAATACAAAATTTAAAAAAAAAACTTTGAAAAGGAATGATAAATATCTACTTTATTTTTTTTCATCAGAACAGAATTTCCAACTCTGCATTCTTTAAATAAATTATCATTTATTTGCAGTAGTGTCAGAACACAAAATCATAGTTTATAGTAAAGTAAGCTAAGCTTTGCTCTCTTATAAAAAATTTGTATATAGACTACACACAATTTAATTATTATTTTTAATCAAATTGGAGTTTCATCCTTGAGTTAAACTAGTACATATACTTAGGCCTATTTGACAATAAAAAAAAATAACTTAGTCAATGAAATAGTAATACTAGAAAATGAGATAAAAGTGAATTAAATATCATCAATGCTATTGAAGCCACTATTGCTTCTTTTTATCTTGTGGACTGCAATTGAAGTGGCTATTTATTTTACTGATCATCTAAGCTGATATGTCAGTGTTGTCTCTTTGAAACCCAAGCTTATTTTCTTGGTAACTGGAAGTCCAGATATTTGAAGTTTCATTTTATACACCTATACTTTCCGAAATGGCTGTCTGATAGGAAAAACCTAATTGCTTAACATGTCATATGCATATAACAGGAATGAAATGACTTGCTTCAACTGACATAGAAGAGAGCTCCTGGTTGCATACAGCTTCCGAACTAGACAGCTGGATGCCACTTACAAAGGTGTGGTATACACCCAAAAAATTAATTGCCGAGGGTAGACGGCAAAAAAAAAAAGAAAAAAACAGATTCTACCACTGACAGACAATTGTTATGCCTGTGCTTAGAGTGGCAAAATATGTAGGTCACAGCTGTGGATGAGTAGGCACTGGAAACATAGCATATTTCTCATATGTCTTCGAGCTTAAAGATAAGCCAATCATTTTTGTAATATAGTTTGTAGCTTCTGTACATGCATGAACTGCCATCACAAATGACACAAGTCCACTGTGAGTTTGATGAATTATAAACATCTTATAAATTATTTCTTTGCTTTATATTAAATGGTTCTTCTCTCTGTTCCACTAGGTACTTGTGTTTATTCAAATATCATTGATATCGTAACATGTCATCAAAATAAAAGCAAAAATCTCTGCAACCTGTGTACCAGTCAGAAGTCAACAATAACACTTGCCATTTAAAAAAAGACTTTAGATTAGTCAAATTAGTGACTGATTATTCGATCCATTTAGGCAAATCATTTTTTTAATGTCAATATTTGAATATATAATTAATGATCCTTTACATTTTGTGACTTTACTATACTTTGAAGTAGATTTCTTGAACTAAAGTCGGATGTACACCTTGAGTTTTACTGTGATCTAAATCTAGATCTAGAAGTAGAGACGGTACAGTAGGCCTAGTCCCAGTAGAGTCGTAGTCAGAGTCTAGGCTATCTGTCATATCCGATATCGTGATCAGAAAAGTAGGCGGCTGTGGGTTTATAGATCTATTCCATGACCCTGGCTAGATTTAGATCTACTGGTCTGGACATCTAGATGAGTAGATCTAACTAGAATTAAACTAGAAAACTAAATTGGAGAAGTAGCTTCCTGGATCTAGAACTAGAATTGTAGAATGTTTATTAGATCTTGTTGCGTCAAACGCTTCATTTCTGCTTATTGTTTTTAATAAATGCATATAAAATACATTATATTTTGGCAATAAAAAATACCCAGTTGATGAAAAAGTAATTCTAATGATTTATTTAAGAATGACCCCAATAGTAGATCTATGTGTTTATTTAGATCTATATCATATTATTATTAATTATTCTTATTTTATAGCAATCGTCCAATGAAATCTAGCTCTAGATCTATTTGATTTCAGATTAGGCTATAGTTTGTTGTTGTTGTTTTTTTTGTCATTTTATTTATTTTATTTACAACATTACAGATATAAACTTTTTCTTTGTTTCCCACGAGACGTGTGTCACTGTGTGCCTATAGTCGTTTCGAGAATAATAGTAAAAAAAAAAAAGAGTAGAAATGCGTAGCTTGGAGTGACAAAACCGTATTAGGCCTCCTATTTTTATTTTTATCTCTTGCAAGTAAGTATATCGTAACAAATACGCATTAGCGGAACCATAGAAAGGTCTTCATCCAGATTTAGTGTGAATAAACCAAACACAAAAACACTGAAAAATTCTAATTTCGGAATTTAGATCCTATTTTTTATAAAAAAAGTGACTTTTTATAGGGTGCTCGAAAAAAATAACTTTTGTGACGATCTCTTATTCGATAAAATTTTATCAATTATATCAGATAGTCAGAAAATGGATGAAGTTTTGACACATCTAATCAAATAGAGTGAACAAAAGTTTTACACTCAATGAAGGTCCATTCAAGTGACTTCCGGGAATAAATCTCTTCTTTGGCATCATCATGGATTTCTCCACATTGCACCATGCGCGAAAAAAGATGCGCGACGGCACTTCGACTCTCTTTGGCTTTGTAAAAAACTCGAAGCTGGTGTTCCATTAGTATAGTTCCATGGTTAAAACTAGTTCTTTTGCCTTGATCTATGTATTTAAATACATACGCTTCATTTTTGGCTAAGATGTTGACTGGCTTTCTGAATGCAACACATGATCTCGATATAAATTGTGGATGTAAAAATGTATTGTAAATAAATTATCTATGTATAATATGTATTAGTTGTAAAATTTGGAAACACAATGTAGAAAATATTTTTCTAAAGATGTATGTTTTCAAAATCTATTACAGTGAAGATACCAGCTATGAATAACTACTGACCACTGAACAAATACGCCGATAGTTAACTTAACATTTTCTAAAATAGACTTCTGTGGATTATAAACCTTATTTTTTACAGGCTTTTATTAACTCACTCTGTCTGTCTTTCTGTCTGTCTGTCTGGTAAAAAGCATTTTCTTTTTATATACCTGTTCACTTTATTTCTCCCACATCTATTCTCAGATCAAGTTGTAACTTTAAAGAATTATTTATCTTACCTAACAAAAAATAAATCGATTAAAAAAATTAACTAATTAGTTAATTAATTATTGGTAATTATATTTTTATATCGATACGGAAAATAACTTCTACATTATTGAGATATATAGTAGCAAGTTCGGAGCCCTTCCCTCATAAAAGCTTCATTTTTTTTAAAAGGATTTTCAAAATATTTTGCTTGTTTTTGTGCTCTTGTTTCCTTTAATAAAGTAATTTTCTCGCTTCTATGATCATATGACCGTCACGCATCATTTACTTCCTTCATTGGTTACGTGCTGTTTTTCTTTTCAGACTAAAATCTTTCAACCAAAAACCCAGACATTCAACTAAACTACATTTGCCTTTCAACCTTGAAACCATTGTGTGATGTGAAAAACCGTCCTAACTGGCTTTTCCAAAATGCTTTTTGGATTCCTTTTCCCAAATCTTTTATCTCCCTGCCTACATCAGCCCACATCAAGGCCAATCCTATTTTTTCAAATCCTTAGCTAAAGGCTCTAACTGAATAATGGTGTAGTTTGAACTAGTATTTTCCCAAAAAAATACTACCTCGCGTGTAGAGCGCCTAAAATGTCTTTGCCACGGTTGTTAGATTACAACAGAAAGTCCAAAAAGGCCAATAAAAATCAAGGAATTCTCTTCCTCGTATTGTTGACACCAATTGTTTCGCATCATGTATTTTATATAGTACATTTTAGAACTGGAAGTCTATTAACCTAAACGTACTGATTACTTTAGTAACGGTACAATGATCACGGCTACTGGCTATCATAAAATGATCGCTCGTAAAAAAATGTGTATAGTGTCTTTTAAAAAGTTTTCATCCACAATACTCGAAGGTCATATTTTTAGCGGCCACCGAAAGGGGAAAAGACGCTATTTGTTTTGTGTAGCCTGTCTGTCCGTCCGTCTGTCTGTCTGTCTGTCTGTCTGTCAGTCCGTCCCGTTTATACCTCAGAAAGTAGAAGAGAAAATGAAAATCGGACATCACAATATTTTAGATCATTCAAAGTTGTGATACAACGGCTTTTTTTTTTCAAAAAGCTCAAAATCTAATTTTTAAAAATCATTTTTGCAAGCAGTTTTTTAAGGAGAAAACCTAATTAGTATGCATTATAAATGAGACCTAATGTAAGACAATTAATAATGTTATAAACAGTATTTAATTTCATGTTTTATTTATTACCAATACAAGAACGAAATCATAAAAGAGGCAAAGAAAATAGGCTTAAGGCCCAGGGATTCCTATAATGATAAGTCTAAAATTTAAAATCGTAAATTCTGAGGTTTCATTTTTAAAATTACGTCCTGTGGCTTTTTTAAAGGAGAGACAATCATTTACCTTATATTTAACACATTATGCAAATGCTTGTAGATTTTTTTTGCCAAAAATTTATTTTTTCATATTTGATTTGTTAAATAATTTAACTTATGTTATACAAATTACTATTTTTACACACAAACATCGTTTACTAATTTATAAATAGAAAAAAATATATTTAGTATGCATTATAAGTTGGACCTAATATAAGACAATTAATAATGTTATAAGTTACGTTTTCTTTCTGCTTAACACAAATCACTATATCTGCAATGCATTTACAAAATCGAAAAACAAAAAATAAAGAGCATTCGAATGAGAGAATTAGCCTTCACAAAACATTTAGATCAATCATATGACTTCCTCTGTCCAGATTCATATCTTTACATTCACTTTCACCTATCCTTTGGTCTGCTGGGGCACTACATAAGATCTGTCAACCTTCTTTCTACCTTCTTATCTGTCATTTGTCTTTGATATAATTTTATTCAGATGTTCTTTCTGAAAATATTGAAACCTGCCCGGGTGGACCACTTCGGAGCCGATTTTAAGTTTGTGTTTCTACACAAACTGTCTTTGTAACCTTGTTGTTATATTAAAACATTCAACACTTAAAAAAATATATGCTTATGTCACGCTTCAATAGGAAGGTTAGCTGGTCAAGTGAGCCAAGAGTGGAAAGTGTCTATGAATGACCAGGTTAAAAGTTCACATGTTGATGACAAGATTCTTCTAGTTGACCTAGAAGAGATGTTTTTGGTAAACATGTAGCCTGGGACAGAAAAAAAAAGGTTGAAAAAAGAAAAATATAAAAATATTTAAAAAACAACAAACAACAACAAAGCTTATGTAAGAGGAATAACTCCGTACTTAACTATATAACTCGAGAATGTATACGCTGTATCTCATTTTCGATATCAAAGAAAACAATTAATTACCAAAATTGATTGACTAATTGGTACATTTTTAAAATTGATTCATGTTTTGTTAGGTATTTATATTCTCTTATTCCCTCAGGAGTTTGGTCGAGAAGCAAGCAATAAGTAAAGGAAAGATCACTCTTATTTCTGCGGATTCGTTTATGCATTTTATTCATTCTTTACTGCGGACTGACTTACTTTACGAGCCTTCCTTGTAGCAAAGTCATGCAGTATATTATAATAATTCTGTTTCCTACATAGATCACACTCAATAGCAAGAATTATCAAATGTTTCAATCTAGAGAATCGTTGACGTCAATTAATATTTCATTAGTTTGAGGCGCGAGAAGCTTCTTTCACCAGAATACACAATTATGGCTGATGCATAATGCCGCGCGTAAGGTTGTTGTTATCCATATTGAATTACAGCCCAAAATAACAATTTTTGTGTATATATTTTCGTATATTTAATGACTTTTTTGTATATTTTGCGATTTCAGGAGATCTCCAGGAGCTCCTGATAAATCGACAGGAGGGAGGGGAAATCTGTTGTAAGTTATAAAATGGTTTATTGTAATATTTCATGCACCTTGAATTAAAGCAGGTCCTATGAAAGTGCGGGGCCCACTGCGGTCGCATAGGTTGCAGTGACCTAAGGCCGGCCTTGCAAAATTTTGGCGTATGCTACGCCGCCGTTCAACTAGTAATAACTAATTGTTTAAAGTTTCAATATTTGTTAATTTTAAAGATTGATTCATATTTTGTCTATGCCAATGAACAATCGTGCAAAGTGTAAACTTGATCCGAGAATGGCCGTAGGAGAGATAATGCATTCAAAATTTTCACCTATAAGACAGGCAGAGTGGGTTGATATAAGCTTCATAAAAAGACAAGTTGATAAATAACTTTATCTGATCTTATAAATTACAGTTGTAATTTCAAGAAAAAAAGAAAGTAAAGTGTCTCCTTCAGACCTTGCAATCTATGGGGCAGATGATGTTAAGGTCATCTGTTTCTCTGTTAATGAGCAGGGTGTTATGTGGTCAGCACAACGACCAACCGCCTTTACTTTCCCCAACTAAAGTCAGGTACCCATTAGAGTTGGGTGGACTCAGGGGCGCCCTAAAAATCCCGAAATTCAAAATTTCAGTCTTCACCGGGATTCAAACCCAGGACCTCAGTTTCGGAAGCCAAGCGCTTAACCATTGAACCACCAACTTCAAATAGAAGATAATTACCTCCTACGCGTGTTAATGTGTATTTCTAACCATGAATGTTAATCAGTGATCTAAACTTTGCTATGACGTTGGTTTTCCTGTCTGATTCACGCAACCCATTCCATGCTCAATGAAAGAGGAAGACCTTGTACGAATTTATCATAGAATATGGAATAAGAAATAAGCTTTTTTGTTTGTGTCTTTCTAAGTATTTTATGCTGTTTTACTTTTATATTTGTAAATTATCATTCAGTGTTTTATGTATTTTTGCTTGAAAGTAAAAGATTTCCTTTTTGCCGACAAGGGAATAATTCTTTTCTTACAAAATATTTTTGTTCCTTTTTAAAGCAGTGTTTCCAATACGTTTTCCTTGACGGAACACTTCGCACATTATGAATATTTAGTGGAACACTATGCTAATATTTTTTCTTTTAGAGAGATGGCCTAATAAATAAAAATTCCTGTATTGGTGAACACATATTTAGGTCCCGGGGAACACTAGGGTTCGGAGGAACACAGTTTGGGGAACTCAGGCTTAAAACGATAATAGGAAAGTGAAAAAAAAAATTTTTACATCTTTTAAAAAAAAATGCCGGAAGCAAAGGTCGCTTCCGGTGTCCGTTTCTTCCGTTGCTTAGGGGAAAGGGTATTTGTTAACAAGCAAAATTAAACAAAAACAAAACAAAAACAAAACAAAGTTTATAAAAAGTGTACTTTCGAGCAGTCATGTGAACCAGAATGAGGGAAATATTGATAGCTAGTACTAATCCACCTTCTATATCCACCAGCTTTATCCACCAGCTATATCCACCAGCTATATAACTCATGACGAAACAAATTTTTCTACTATGTTCAAAACAAAACTTCAGTATGAGAACATGACGTAGATCTACTGATCATCTACTTGGGGAGCTACTATCTATGGAAGGGAGACTAAATGTGGGCATGTGTTTATAAAAAGGACATTACAAACACAGATTAACACGGTTTGTTTTTAACACAGTTTCTCTATAAGCTTCTTCATTAGAGGGAAATTACATTGTCCCCAATGTCAACATTCAATCGAAGTCTCTAGTCTCTTTCAGTGCACGACCTAGAGCGCACCTTCTGCACTAACTTGAATGGTTGTGTGCAACAATATTATACACATCTATCTATCTATATATATAATCCACAAAGAATTAGGTCAGACAACAACAACGAGTAAATAGGTAAGATCCCCTGGCGTACGCACCACGGTGTGAATGGACCCAATCCGCACTATTTCATTCACAAAATAGCATAGCATGCGGCGCAACGCTATTTTGTGAATGAATGTGGAATAATTTGTTCTTCATCTGCCAGTCTATATATATATGTCTATGGGTTTATATAATTCTCTTCTCCTCAAAGTTCAAAGGTTCAAGAGATAAATAAGTAAGGGGAAGATCCCATGGCGCACGCACGCGGTGTGAATGAAAGTGGTGTTTACATAATTCTCTTCTTCTCAGATTATTGTCATATTATTAAAAGTATTTCCAGATTATTGTATCGTTAGACTATTGAAACTAGAACAACAATACACAGATAGAGTATACTTTCAGGTTTCACTTTAGAAAGTACTTTAATTACGTAAATTCGTTCATTAGACATGATTACGAAAGGTAACTTATCTCTCTATTCCTAGATCTAGATCTAAATAGTAAAACTTGAATTCAACTCTAAGAAGATTATAGAACTACTCTTCGCAAATATAGTTTTATGATTTTGAACATGAACATAGCCTACTAATTATAGTCCATTTAATCAAATTAACATTCAAATTTGTTTTTCTAAACCATTGTTACATGAGTGCAGCTATATTCTTAATATCGCGTAAATTAAGGTCAATTAGCCATTTTTTTTTTTTTACTCTATTCATAGTATTTTTCATTCATGAATTCAAGCATTCGCTTTACTTATATCAAGCAATTGGGAAGATCCCATGGCGCCACAAGTTGTGAATGGGAAATAATATATCCAAATCCGCACTATTTTCATTCACAAAATAGCATAGCATTTTTTTTTTACTTTAAAAAGATTTTAATAATGTCCGGAAATTTCCAGGACTTTTTCGACCGGCGGCATAGCATTTAATAACATTTCAGGAGATTTCCAGGGGGCTCCTGGTCAATCAATAGAGGCCGCGGGAAATCTGTTATGTTTTATAAAATGGTTCAATTTAATAATTTATACACCTAAAAATAAGCACGGGTCCAAAGAAAGTGCGATACCCACTGTGGTCACATATGTTGCAGTGCCTAAGGCCTGCCTTGGAAAATAGCGGCGTATGATATGCCGCCGGTCGACTAGTATATTTCTCAAAAGACCAAGTTCAAAAGTTCAAACAACAACAACAAGCAACAAGTAAATAGGGAAGATCCCATGGCGCAGCATGCGGTGTGAATGGAAATTGGAGCATCCCAATCCGCACTATTTTGTGAATGAAAGTGGTGTTTATATAATTCTCTTCTTCTCAGATTATTGTCATAATATTAAAAGTATTTCCAGATTATTGTGTCGTTAGACTATTGAAACTAGAACAACATTACACAGATAGAGAATACTCTCAGGTTTCACTTTAGAAAGTACTTTAATTACACACATTCGTTCATTAGACATGATTACGAAAGGTAACTCATCTCTCTATTCCTAGATCTTGATCTACATCTAAAACTCGAATTCAACTCTAAGAAGATTATAGAACTTCTCTTCGCAAAAATAGTGTTATGCTTTAGCAAATGAACATACTAATTATAGTCCATTCATTTCATATTTTAATCAAATTAACATTCAAATTGGTTTTTCTATAGCATTGTTACATGAGTGCAACTCTATTCTTAATATCGAGTAAATTAAGGTCAATTGAACAAATTTAGCTCCATTCGTTGAAATTTTTATTCATGAATTCACGCATTCGCTATACTTATAACAAGTAACTGGGAAGATTCCATGGTGCAGCATGGTGTGAATGGGAAAAATATATCCAAATCCGCACTATTTTCATTCACAAAATAGCATAGCATATTTTTTTTTACTTTAAAAAGATTTTAATAATGTCCGGAAATGTCCAGGAGTTTTTCGACCGGCGGCATAGCATTTAATAACATTTCAGGAGATTTCCAAGGGGCTCCTGGTAAATCAAGAGGCAGCAGGAAATCTGTTATATGTTATAAATTGGTTCAATTTAATAATTTATACACCTAAAATTTAGCACGGGTCCAAAGAAAGTGCGGAACCCACTGTGGTCTTATATGTTGCAGTGCCTAAGGCCTGCCCTGCAAAATAGCGGCGTATGCTATGCCGCCGGTCGACTAGTTTTGGATAATCCTAAACTGCGTGAGAAAGAAAAACAGATAAAACTTTGAGGTGATCTACCCTACCTGCGATGCCCCATGTTGGTTGATTTAAGTTATTTCTAAACCCATCCGTTGTGTAATCATCAAAACTTTGGACACCATTGTAGACCCCTGAAATACAGATAAGAGAAAGTAAATTTACAAAAATTAAGCATTGATTTCATTTCAAGAAATAGTTACAGTGGCGGGGAGAGGGGGGAGGAGGGGGAGAGAGTGAGTCCTCAAATTCTCTTTTCAGACCCATTGCGATCTGTAGGGCAGATGATGTTAAGGTCATCCTGTTTCTACGGCCAACGAGCAGGGTGTCACGTGACCAGCACGCATTTACTTTCGCCAACTGAAGTCAGGTGCTCAATTAAAGTTGGGTGAACTCAGGGGCGCCCTAAAAATCCCGTAGTTCAAATTATATTCTTCGTCGAGATTTGAACCCAGATCCACAGGTTCGGAAGCGAAGCGCTTAACCACTCAGCCACCGTCACCAGCAATATAAAAGATTCTTTAGTTTTATTGGATGTCTGCACTTAGGAAATAACTAAACATTAGATAGATTCTAAACTTTGAGGTTGTTTATTGTCTTTTTATTTATGAAATATAATGGACCTCATTCACCAATCGTAGACAAACAACATTTAGACACGCGATTCTATATTCTTCTATACAAATTATGTAATGGATAAATGCTGCCACGTGATACCTATTTTTATCAATGTTGTGACGTGGCTACATGTGTTCATTCACGATTGGTTAATGAGGTCCATTAGTTAATAGGAAATAGTTAATTATCACATTTGGTACCACCAAATATTGCTAGACACATAGATTAGGTTTTTACAAGTCTCATTAAATAGTTGTTTTTTTTTAAAGGTACTGACCAGAAATTAAGAGTGAAATAAAGGACAGCAGATGTGATCCACAAAGCATTCCTTCACTTAATATCACTGAAGAAACACAAATTACAAGCCCGCTACCTGGAACTCTTTAACTGCATTAAGTACCTTCCTTATTTAGAACGGGCACTGGTAAATCCAAGCACACAAACCTATACAGCCCGACGTTTAAATACATCTGTTGTAGGGCATAAATAGCTGTGAAGTTTGGAAAAAAAAAACTTCCCACGAACTATTTCAACCTTTACTGTATGCACAAAAAAAAAAACATTTCCAATACATAAAAGCTTCAGAGGAAAGTCATTCATATAGAGTGAGTCTTCGGGTTCTTAAAGTACATTCAATATGAGCAATGAGATTAACAATGCAAGACAATTCAGTGGTCGTTATAAACAAAACATCCGTAATATAAATGTAGATGACAACAATGTATATGACTAGATTGCCACGCGCTAAAAATAAAGTGTTTTTTTTCAAGTGTTTGTATACATGTTTCATTTATAACACACTAGCACTCTTGTCTATAAATACTGTGCAGAGGTGGATCTTTCATTTTAAGCTCTAATAATAATATTTTATTATAAAATTCTTTTGAATGATTATAGCAAGTGCACTAACTATTTAGGGGGCGCGGTTGTCGAATGGTTAAGCGCTTGGCTTCCGAACCTGAAGTCCTGGGTTCGAATCCAGGTGAAGACTGGGATTTTGAATTCGGGATTTTTTTTTTTTTTATTTGTTATAAAATATAAAGATCTCAATGCCAAAATGTAGCAAAGAAATATGTATGAATGAAACGGAGGCGTGCGTTCAGGACGGAGCTATTAGAACATGTTTAAATAATTAACGCTTAATAGTAGCGCATTTTTAATGCATTGGGCAAAGAAGGATTGTCTTAGATACTTCTAGGGGAATGAAATGTGCAGCTGTTTGAATCCTTGCCAGACCTTCCCTTCCCCAAACATCCACATACTTGCATGTAATCACTTTCAGAGTGATTCAAATCTTTGGTGGGTCTAGGATCATTTGAAGAAAATAAAGGAAGACTGATACCCTGAAAACAATGCGTCACTCATCCCGTGTCATTAGTCATTTTGCCCTTTTGTCATTTCCAACTTTCTCCCAGTGTAATTTCTCACTCTCTTCTTGTGTCATTCCCACCTTCTTCTAATGTCAATTGTCATTTGTCATTTTCTTTTTGTGGCATTTCTATGTTCACGTTTCGATTCCCCCTTTCTCTCTGAGTTATGTCCCATTTTCTCACCATGGTATTTCAAACTTTCTCGCTGTGTGATTTCTCCCTATTTTTCAGAATGTTAATATCTAGCTAGACAGTGAAAGCCTTGATCTTGAGGTTTATATAGGGTCTTAGACAAACGTTTATTTCTAAATTAATAATCTTTCAAACATTTTTAATGTAAGCTCTTGCTTTCCAGATTTTTGTCTTCTTGTGTATTTCACTGTATTATCGATAAGATCAATCATTTTCCCGGATGCTGCATTAGTTGAATTCATTTTGTAATTATTTCTTTTTCAGGATGCAGATCACAGACATGCGGAAATCAAAAGAAACAAAATAACAAAAGGGTTAGCTCGGTGGGCCCGTTTTGTTTTTGGTAAGACATAAAGTTCAAATGCAAATTTTGATATTTTGATTTTTTTTAAAAGAATACTTGAGTTATATTTAGAGTTTAGTGAACCTTTTTTTTAAGATTTGTAGACGTTACTTGTGGCCTATTGTAGTGGTGACTGGTAAAAAAATTTAAAAAGAAACTAAACATTAAAAAATTTCAATATTCACACTCAATAAGATAAGCAAGAACTCCATCTGACACTTAAGTAAATGGAATCAGTATCGATATACTTCATCTGCCATTATCAAGTCTGACCAACTTCAATACATTCTGTACACAAATATGTTACAGAAAACATAACTACAAGATTTGTCTTTTAAAAAGAATCTAACCTAATGGCCACGCAATCTATAAATTCCGCTGCGAATGTAGATTTAGTTGAATAGAGAACTTCAATGTGAATTTTTTCTTAGAAAAGGAAAGGAACACTGTAGAAAGAAACAAGCACTGTAAGCCGACGTGTAAATACATAGAGGCTATTGATACACGAGAAATATTTAGTATGGGCATTCTCTTCTAGTCCAACACGAAGCTATTCAACCGAACACGATTCATAAAATTTCAAATTTCATCTTTTTTCTTCCTGTTTTGAAGAAGGCAAAGCTTTCATTTGATCCCTCCAAATGACATGTAGTCAGTGTACAGTCTAGTTAATGTTTGTGTACACTGCTCCTACTATAAGCATTTAGTTTCAGGTGTGTATATGTTGCACAAATATTCTTGGCAATAAATGAAAAGCCAATTTTTCTCTTTTCAATCAGGATTTACTTTTTGAATGAGAGAAGTAGCAAACAGATTTTTTAAAAAGTAAAAAAAGGGTGTGAATGAGTATATGTGTGTGTGTGTGTGTGTGTGTGTGAGAGAGAGAGAGAGAGAGAGAGAGAGAGAGAGAGAGAGAGAGAGAGAAGATGGAAAGATAAAAACTAAGGACTGTTCAAGATCATTTCTCATGAACCCGGGAAGTGAGGACGCACAACGCTCAGACAACACAAATTCTAAACCAGGACCTCTAGATTAGTATGATTGACTCTATCTTGTCTACACCAAGCCCACTTTTGTGTATTTCCTTCATGCTCAAATATAACAATAACTGGAAAAAACAATTGCGCTCCAATAATTTGACACATATATATGAAACATTTATGAAAGTCCTCTTATTGACTTGAATAATTCTTCAGGGTGTTGAGATACACAGACTACTGAACGACATTTATTTATACGTTTGTTTTTCCTTCAAGAAGAGATGCTCTATTTGTAATGTACTTTTAAAATGAAATATTTTTAACAAGATCAAGATCTACGTCAATACAAAGTAGGTTAACAATGTATTCTGACATCAGCTTAAAACACTGGACAACAACAACCATCACTTTAAAGAGGCGGTAACCGATAACATTAGAAATGTTTATTACCATTCTTCATTCTTGACCTCCTACTTGAAGTGGTCACTTAGACCACTTAAGAATGTAGCGTATATATATATAGTTATTGTTATAGTTTGATTTCATAATGAATGACTATTAAACAAATTATATCCCACTTACAAGAGATTGCTTACTGCAGTGCTTATTACGATGTGCACATATCGACATCTAAAGTGTATCTACATAACATTTTGTGACGCGCTCTTGTCGATGGTTTGTATTTCTATCACCGGTAAGGACTGCTGGGTTTTGACTAACCAATAGGGCCTACCGGTAATAACTAGATCTCCATCAGTTATGAGAATAACATGAGTCAATACCGAATTTCTCCGGACTCTGAAATGTTAAGGTTCCCTTTTGTTGGCGTAGATAAAAGTAATCTTTCTGTCTGAGCTGATACGAATTAGCCATATATTTTTTTTATTTATTCTGAGACTTCGACTTATTAAATAAAGACATTGCTAGCCAATGTTGTGTTCACTGCTAAAGAGAGAGAGAGAGAGAGAGAGAGAGAGAGAGAGAGAGGGAGAAAATGAGTGTAAGAGAGAGAGAGAGGGAGAGAAAGAGAGAGAAAAGGTAGTTGATCTTTGTGCTGGCCAAACATACATTCTTCGTTACTCTTGGGTTAATTAAAAAAATGATGAGTTCAGCTTCACTTTCCAAATTAGAAGATCCTTAAGAAAAATCCTTATTCATAGAAGAAAGATATAGTTATGGTGACGACCGGACTTCCCGGTAGATCTAGTTCCTGCTTTAGTTTATATAGCTTAATGTGGTCTCTCTCATCCTTGTAAGGATAGCCTTTTTCAACACTAACCAACCGATTCTAATTTTCGACCTTTACAGCTTTCTTAATTCATTTCCCTTTGTCATATTATTGTGAGACGAGAAGCAGTCATATTTAAAATGATTCATTTTGTAATAAATAATATGATGTGCATGTAGATTTGGCTTTTAGTGCCGTAGGCACTTTTCACACTGAAAGCAGAGCTATGTTTGGTCTATAAAGGGTAGATAATTTTCCTATTTTTTAGATCGTCATAGTCTACAGAAAACCATGCGTATTGACAACTTATTTTTATGATTTTTTGTGCGTAATATATTTACAAATGAATATATTAAATAGCTAACTCATAATGGACTACGTAATACAAAAATCTAAATGTAATTGTTTTTGTTTTTTTATCACGACCGACTAAAGGAATTGCGATAACATTCAGCTCCAGGGATCCCATGTCATTAAAGGCGCTATTAATGATTTTTCGTTTAATAAAAATTTAATTTAAAAAAAAAAACATTAATATTGCGATATAGTGCTAAAGTTTGTTTGGTCAGGTCTTCATTGGACACACGCCTGATTTTGAATATCTTCGAGCTTAAATAGTTCAAACAAATATATTATCTTCTGACTTATGTTTAAAAAAATATTGTGTAACCTAATCATTCGGAGTGCATTGAGGTATAACAGATACTTTTATATTTTCATGTTAACATACAGCGGGTTTACTCTCTCTGACGTCATTACCACTCCATCACGCATTCCACCACTCTACATTCACATTCACTGCGCTCCAACCATAACAACACCTTTGCAGCAGTGCTGTTTTTTAACATAACATTTAAAAGCATTTGAAAACAAACATTTTGATGTTAACCTCGTGGCTTTATTGACCAGCGTACTCGGATGTTATAGTTATTTAGTTTGACTCAGCATACTTAGATGTTATACAGTTATTTTTTTCGATTTGTTTCCATTCGTCTACACTTTCTTCTCGGCCACCAGTTTCATGTTTCGAATCAAGTCGCCCTCACCGGGATAATTATACTGATAGAGGTCATTGTACGAGAACTTGACATGAGGCATGAGCCGGCCCTGAGGGTTGAAGAAAAGGATCCTGGGAACGTAGTGACCGTCTGGACTGAACTGCTCGTCATTGGGCACCTTGCCTGCCTCCATGTTGACCATGACAAAGTTCTTGCTGAGGTTCAAGATGGCGGGGCTCTTGGAGAACCAGCTCTTCTGGTACCAGCACGCCGAGCAGGTCATCCGGTGTATCACAATCATCATGTTTTTGTGCTCCTTTTTGGCTTTCTGGAGGGCCACGCCCAGTGTGTACCAGTCAATCTTGTCTCCCCAACCTGTGAACACATTGTCATTGCACGTAATTTTAGTATTATTTAAGTAAAAAGCACTATTGAGGGATACAAAGTATTAGTGGTATAAAGATAGGGCTGGTCTTAAGCATGTGCATAATAGCTAGCCGCCTAGGGCCCTCGGATATTTTTTAAAAATATGAAATAGCAAAGTTTGTGCCAAATATTAATGTTGAAGTACTTTAGGTTTCGAGGGCGTGGTGGCTGAGCAGTAAAGCGCTTGGCTTCCGTACTGGAGGTCTCGGGTACGAATCCTGGTGAAGTTTTATTTCGGGATTTTTGGGCACCCTTGAGTCCACCCAGCTCTAATGGGTACCTGACATGAGTTGGGGAAAAGTAAAGGCGGTTGGTCGTTGTGCTAGCCACATAACACTCTCGTTAACCGTGGGCCACAAACATCATCTGCCCTATAGACCACAAGGTCTGAAAGGGAAAAAAAAACTTTAGGTTTCAAATAAATTTTATATTTTATTTTTCAGCTGTTTTTTTTTTTATATTTTTCTATTTCATTTGGGACTACTATATTCCCTTCGCCTTGGGCATCCATTTATCTAAATATTTACGGTTTCCTTGAACAATACTAATAAACCAGCAAGGTTAAAAAGACAGAAGGAAATGGGTTAACCGAGGAATAAAGTATGGGTAAAACCAAGCCTGAATGCTTAGATTGGTGGCCAATCTCAAGTATGAAAATGTTGTGTAAAGCTTGGTTAAAAGAAGTCAGTTACTTGATTTAAAACATGTTTTATAATAAGATGATTTGAAGCACATATATAAGGCCCTATTTTCGAGTCCGAAGATTAGTGAGGAATACAGTATTTCCCGTGGCTGTGCAGCCCCGGCTATGACCTACATATTTTGCCACATTCAGGGCAAGCAAAACCATTGTCCGCAGGTGGTCGATTTAGATTTTCTTTTCGTCGTCTGCGTTTGTCCTCGGCAGCAGATTTTCTTTTGGTCTCATAGTGTATCCCGCTGCCTTCGTGAGTGACCTCCAGCTGTCTTTATTGAGACACCGCATGCAGCCAGGTGCTCTCTTCTATGTCAGCAGCAACAACAAAATATAGGCAAATACTCGGCCTTAACCTTTACACCTTCATAGCGATAATTCAAGTAATTGGAACTCTTACGTGCACCGCACTGCGCTGGTTAGAATTCAGAGGTGATAATTGCTCTTATTTCTACAAAATGCACAGGTCATTGAATATGTTCTCACGTTCTAATATTATTTACTATATCTAGCTTATACATGGTGGCTAAGATAGGAGGACTGGTATAATTACAGGAGTACTATATTAGAATGGTTATTAAAAATGATGAAAACAGATTTAAAAAAAACACTTGATAGACTAAGAGTGTAGAATACTATAGACCAGGCATGTCAAACTCATTAAGGTATATGGGCCGCATAAACAACTTACTATGACCTGAGGGGCCGCAGCAAAAAAATCAGCTGCAAAACAGCCTACTAGTTTTTTTGTATAATTAGAAACAATACAATAGAATACAATAATTAATGGCATACCTGTCCCTTAGCTAAATTTGTAGTACTATTTTGTAAATAAAAACTACTATGGTTACGCATTATTTTCTTTGTCCTGATGCTTGACATCATTTCTAGGATACCATTTTATTAATGTCAGGTTGAAATTTGTTTGCCACTGTCGCTTTCATCACAGATGGCAAATTTTGATCAGATCATCTCGAACGGTGATATGTTTTTGTAGCTTTCATTATGCAAAAGAACTGCTCATAGAGTGCATGCAAACATAGCTAGAATTCTGGCTGCAAATTTCCGCAATTCAACATACCGTTCAGGGTAAATAACTACAATTTTGTCACAGCCATTTCAATATTCTTCGATTTCAACTAAGAATCTGACAGCTATTCTATCAGCTCGAGTTGCACATTTCCAACAGCAATTTCAGAATCAAATGAGAATGGAGATACAAAACACGAAAATTTTTGCTCTTATGTAACGGTATTGAAAGCATCTACTAACGATTCTAGATGTAAGACATTCAATAAATGTCGCAACCGTATTCAATCTTTTAAGTTCCTGACACGTTGATAAGTGAACACGATTTTCACTTCATATTTGGTTTATCCACAGTCCTAATTTTGCTTAAAAATGTATTTCACTTGATTACACCCAGTTTGAAGTTTCAAATTCAAGTCTTGCAGGTGACCAGTGGGATCAACTGCTAATGCCAAAAGCTGAATCCATTCGTCAGTTTGGAAATGTTCAACAGGTTCACCTTTCATGTTCAGAAACAATACAATTTCCTCACGCAGTGCAAACAATGTCTTCAATATTACATGTCATGAGAACCAGCGGACTTCTGTGTAGTAGGGAACACAATCAAATTCATTTTCAATGTCATCCAGAAACATTAAAATTTGGCGAGCATTAAAACCACGGGCACGAATAAAATTGATAAGTGACTGAAACCGGTCTTATGACATGTTGAAACTGTAATTGCTTTGCGCAGAATGTTTCTTGGTGAATAATGCCATTAAAAATGAGCAAATTTAAAAGTATTATCAGTCTCTCATATTTTTGCAAGTAACTTTGCATCAAAACCATTTAATTTCATAGTTGGTGCGCCATCCGTTGTTAGACTAGCTAACTTTACAATGGTAAATTGTACTGCATTATCACTTTCTGTTATTTCACACCCTTTAAAAAAGTTACATCAGTTGACTCAGAGCCAATGAAAATAATTCAAAATCAGATATTTAGTTTTTTCTATCTGCCACAGTGTCACTAGTTAACGCTATTTCTTTGAATGCTTCCACCTTTTTAGGACAAATTACTTCGGCTTTAACAACACACTCCTTCATAAATCACATTTATTAAATGATTTGCAAAGGCTTACAATGAAGTTTGACAAAATGTAGCTTGCTTTTACAGACTCACCATCGTTGTTCAGTTTAACAGATACTATTTTTTCCATTCAAATAGCTAGTCATCTCTTGTTTTCCAGCGTAATAGTTTAACATTATTTTTTAAAATTTTTTAGGTGGCCAGAAGGGCCGCATGTAAGGTGGTCGCGGGCCGCATGCGGCCCCCGAACACCCAGTTTGACATGCCTGCTATAGACATAATCACTCGATAGACTAAGACTCAGGTGCGGACTGATTGTTAAAATCGGCATGGGCATTTTTATACCAAATGCCTCACAAATTGCATATCACGATGGACATATAATACTTTTCCTCAAAATCATTATGTTAGGTTTTATAATGTATCGATAAAAGTATGCATGCATACAGTAAACTCTATATCTTTATAAGAAATAGGCATATAGGCGTTATGTTGCTTTTTTTTATCTCTAAGTGTAGGCCCTAAAAGGATGAAGCCTACTAGTAGCACTTCCTACGGATGTAGGCTATTACATTATTTCGGAAAATGTGTTACATTTTATTCGTATTAGACTTAAGTGTAGAATCAGTAAAATATTTTTTTTTATAAACATGACACCCTGAGGGCCTCTATTATAAGAGAATATTTTTAAAACCTTTAACAATTTAATACGTGCATTCATGCGGCCCCTTCGGATGTCTATATAGCCAATCCGCCCCTGCTAGGAATGTAGAATAGACAGAATCACTCGATGGACTAACAATGCAGAATAACATAGACAGAATCACTCAATAGAAATTCCTAGACTAGAATCACTCGGTAGAACAAGAATATATAATACTCTAGAATCATTAGATAAATAAGGAATCTATAATAGTGTAGACTAGAATCAATAGACAGCCTAGAAATCTAGAATAGTCTAGCTCTAGAGTCTAGACTATAAAAGTAGAATCTATAATTTATTCTTTACAGATCTACTTTATCAATGGACGGCATTCACTAAATGTAAATAAACACATTTATCTACGTCATAATATTCATAAAACAATGAAAAATACGTATCATGTGACTGCCTTACGTATTGCAAAATTTGTATAGAAGATATAGAGAAAATGTTGTTTGTTTACGATTGGTGAATGAGGTCCATTATAGTATATAATCTAGATCTAGATTTACTTTATTATTTATATGGACTCTATTTTTAAAACTAGACTCCATGTTAATCAGTATTCCGAATATAAAAAGAAAACTCGCTTACCCCTGTGATGGTCATCGCCAGAGGCGTAGGTCAAGTCTTTTGTTCGAAAGGATCTGATCTTTTTAAAGACCCGAGCTACCAAATCGAACATTTTCTCGACCTGTTGTTTCTAAACAGAATAAGCTGTGGAACATTTCAGCGCGCATCCATTATAAGTCTACTTTCGTGCTCTATCCAAATGATGCGAAATCTCATTTTTGTTAGTGTCACTGTAAGTATATTATTGTTTCTCTTTAATTTTGGTAGATCTTATCTTACAAAATACAGATGTTACTTAAAAAAAAAAGATCACGTCCTACGCGTGTTCTTAGTCAATCTAGTCATCCATTAACTGCTTTCATTTACCCGGTACTACGAACGGTCTTCCGAATGATTGAGATACGTTTATGGAACATTTGAGGGCATAAAATGAAAGTTATAACATGAAAGTTATATTTCAGATAATGTAGCTGTTAAGTTAAAAAACTTTTTAAATTTATTTCATTCGCATTACCAAACCCAGGATAATAAAAAAATCATTTGTTAGGTCCGTTTAGCAATTGGCAATTTATTTTGCATTATCTAGAACTTAATTTAAAAAAGTAATATTTGTAAAGTTAATTAAACTAATGACAAGTTATGCCGAAATCTAGAGACTAAATTCTGAAGATAAAAGAATAGTTTACGATTTTCTGAAAAGGGGAAGTAATATGTATTACATTAACAAATAAGCTTTCACCAAGTTATCTTTCTTTTAAATTTGATAATCCAATGTTTAAATGCGGAAAAAAAAACCTTGATCTAAATTAAATAAAACTAGTCGACCGGCGGCATAGCATACGCCGCTATTTTCCAGGGAAGGCGTTAGGCACTACAACATATGCGACCACAGTGGGTCCCGTACTTTCATTGGACCGTGCTAATTTTTTAGGTATATAAATGATTAAATCAAGTTACATAAAGTTAATTCCTTTTTCCAGTTTATATTTATTTATGTCTATGCTATTTTGTGAATGAAAATAGTGCGGATTTTGATACACCATTTCCATTCACACCATGATGCGCCATGGGATCTTCCCATTTACTTGTTATAAGTGAATTCATGAATAAAAAATACTACAACATATGGGACCACAGTGGGTCCCGAACTTTCTTTGGACCCGTGTTAATTTTTAGGTGTATAAAATATGAAATTGAACCATTTTATAAAACATAACAGATTCCCCGCGTCCTCTTGATTTACCAGGAGCCCCCTGGAAATCTCCTGAAATGTTATTAAATGCTATGCCGCCGGTCGAAAAAGTCCTGGAAATTTCCGGACATTATTAAAATCTTTTTAAAGTAAAAAAAAAAAATATGCTATGCTATTTTGTGAATGAAAATATATTTCCCATTCACACCATGATGCGCCATGGGATCTTCCCATTTGCTTGTTATAAGTAAAGCGATAGCGTGAATTCATGAATGAAAAATACTATGAATGGAGCTAACAAAATGGCTAATTGACCTTAATTTACGCGATATTAAGAATATAGATGCACTCATGTAACAATGCTTTAGAAAAACAAATTTGAATGTTAATTTTATTAAACGGACAATAATTAGTATGTTCATGTGCTAAAGCATAAAACTATCTTTGCGAGGAGAAGTTCTATTATCTTAGAGTTGAATTCGTGTTTTAGATCTAGATCTAGGAATAGAGAGATTAGTTACCTTTCGTAATCATGTCTGATGAACCAATATGCGTAATTTGTGATATTAATTAAAGTTCTTCTAAAGTCAAACCTGAGAGTAGACTCTATCTGTGTATTGTTTTTCTAGTTTCAATAGTCATACGACACAATAATCTTAAAATACTTATTTTACTTTGTCATAATATTAAAAGAAGAAGAGAATTATATAGGCTACGCCACATTCATTCACAAAATAGCGTTGCGCCGCTGTGACAAGTAGGTCAAAGATGGTGGCCGTTTAGGTGTCTAGGGGAATTAGATATTTTGAGGACCTTAACTTGCACATAAGGACTACAGGCACAGTGTTATGAATGCAGGCAACAAATACTTTTTATGTAAAACATATGTACAGTTTAATAATATTAATAAAATAGGTAAAAGGTAAAAAGCTGTACAGTGTTAGGGCGGGGCCTAATTATTTACATAAATGGGACTATCATCATAAGATGTGAGAAACAAGTGGTCTGAATGTCATTGGGCTTTGTTGCTTAGCTTTGAGTCCTATGCTGCTCTGGCGAGACCGGCGTGACTGATGCTGAGTTGTCTGTGGGTGGGCTGGCTTGATCGGTCCTAGCGCACGGGACAGTCCAACTATACGTAGCTGCAGGGGCGGATCTTCTGGCATGCGGTTGTTGGTCGGACTCTTCTGAGTAGTGAGTAAGGCTGGTATCTCCAGATCTGGTGTCAGCAGACCGGTATCCGCGTTACAACGTTAGGGCTTCTATTAGAAGTAGCCTGTAATAAAAGCACCAGTCCAATATTATGAAAGATATGAAATGAACATAATGAGCGAAAGCTCGTAAAGCTCAAAACAGAGAAGTATATCCTTTCAGCTCCTCAAAATGAAATGAGAATATGACTATTCGCCATGTGTAGTTAAGAAGTCTAAGGTGGACAGGAAATGGGATGGGCTAACTATTGCGCATATCCTGTCGCGTGGACAAGGAGGCGGGGCTTCCCAGGTGTTTAGACCGTCTGCCATGCCTAGGAGATTATCGCTTGACATTGCCGCGCTTTCAGGTGTAGACATAGGGATGGGCTCTTATCGAATGATATCGCCAATATGGTCGGACGACAGACTGTTTGTCTTACGCGACAGGGATTAGCCGCGCGAGACAGTCCTTGTCGACATGAAGAGGGTCCATTTGAATTGACCCATCCCCGAAGGGGGGGGTGCGGCAGGATGCTAGGTCAAGATATTCAGAGGCGTGTTTATCCTTGTCGATGAGGAATGTGCTAGACGGGTGTCAGATTAAGAAATTACATCGTGACACAGATGCCTAGAAAAAAGGGGGTGGTGGTAATAGCTTTAGATAGTCATAAGGGCCAAGCTGAGGTGATAAAATAAGATAGCAAAAATAAATTGATTGAATGCCTAGACCGAGTGATACCTTAAGTGGGCGAAATTTATTTTCGTCACAGCCGCATGCTATGCTATTTTGTGAATGAAATAGTGCGGATTGGGTCCATTCACACCGTGGTGCGTACGCCATGGGATCTTCCCTATTTACTCGTTGTTGTTGTCTGACCTAATTCTTTGTGAATTATATATATAGATAATTTATTAAAATGTTGAATAGTTTACTAAATTTGAAATTTACACCCCCCCCCATATTTATAGTTAGTGAGATGTATGATAAAATGATGAAAACACCACAAAAACATTAATTTGTTTTTCTCTACAAAATGTAAGCGATACTCATTGCCACATATCATTATTACTAATCATTCCTCATCACTGTTTCTGGACGCACACACTCATGATAGTGCTGTATAGACTCACGCTGGACGCACACACCCATGATA
>JADKLZ010000003.1:38324766-38339970 GCA_021533235.1 Biomphalaria straminea | reverse complement strand
TATGAGGCAGTACATGTGATGTAGATAAAATGTCAAACCTTTATGAGGCAGTGCATGTGATGTCCATAAAGGTTCTTACCTATCAGAGGCAGAACATCGGAGGTGGGCGGCATGTTCTCTGTCACTAACATCATGAAGACTGTCATAGACAACAACGTTGTGATCCCCATGGTCACCTTCTCGCCAGAGTCGGAAGGGATGTAGAAGCCGAGTAGGGCCACCAGTGTAATAAGTATACAGGGTAATATCATGTTAAAGATGTAAAACAAAGGGCGCCGCTGTTAAGATACAGAGATAAATGAAAACAAATTGATGTGCTTTATAAACTATTTATGTAACGGGGTGAGGGTTAGGGTTCTATCATACTTGGTAGTTGAGTTTAGGTCATTTTTAATTTAAAACAAAGCAGAGGGATTGTAACAACTGAAGTCCCACCTCCTCCTCAACAGCTAACTCCCCCGAATGTCTAGTGGTGGTTCAAGTTTAATGGGCGATCGCTGATGTCTAAAATGGGAACTTGAAGCAATGGTCATATGAAACATCTGATTGCTGCACACCCATTTTAAGTTAACCTTCAATCCTATATCATCGTCAGAGTATTCGCTCTTCAATTTTAAATTGGTTGTACTATTCCTGAACTGAACACTTATAATAACAAAATAATTCATTAACTATGAGGATACAGATAAGTTAAATGTAACTACAATTTATTTAGCATACAATCAATCTTGATGATGACATCTTTTTAACATCATACTAAAATTAGCAAAATATAACATTACATTTGCACGCGTTCCTTTAGCCTTTAGCTGATGTGACAGAATGTGTATTTTAATCTGACTATCGAAATATTGCTCCACCCCTACCCCTTCCCATAATTCCCTTGAAAAAAAAAGTGTATGTAGGTTAATTTTATGCTTGAGCGAAACAGATCCTGGACAAATAAACTATGCCACCATATCTTTGCAGACTTCCTGATATCCATACTATGTCTCTACAACATCAGCCCATCGAATCGAATTCAAACTAAGCTCTCTTTTCAAAACCAGCTCCATTGAAAAGCGTCCTCACAAACGATCCATCAAAATTCTACTCCCTTGAATGACCAGCGAAACGTCTAATGACCAGCAAACCCCCCTAATGAGCTGTGGATCAATCGGACTTACTTTGATCACAATATAGAAGGTTATATCAGGGTACGGCTCGTCACAACATGAAAACGATCGCACCGTTCTCTCGGCGGAGAACCGTATCATCTCCCATTCACTGTTAGGGATGTAGTTGCTCATATCACCTTCGTTGGAATTCATAAGAAGGTTCACCTAGAGAGAGGACGAAAGGGGAGATTAATCAAACATTCATATTTTGTCTTATAAAGTTGTCTTATAAAGTCAGGGGCGTAGCTAAGAATTTTTCATTCTTTGGGGGCTCGGGGGACTTATACTCTTTGGGGGCACTTCATTTTGCGTAATATATAATATTTATATATAATACTAGTCGACCGGCGGCATAGCATACGCCGCTATTTTCCAGGGCAGGCCTTAGGCACTACAACATATGCGACCCCAGTGGGTCCAGCACTTTCCTTGGACCAGTGCTAATTTTTTAGGTGTATAAATTATTAAATCAAGTTACATGAAGTTAATTCCTTTTTCCAGTCTATATTTATTTATGTCTATGCTATTTTGTGAATGAAAATAGTGCTGATTGGGATACACCATTTCCATTCACACCATGCTGCGCCATGGGATCTTCCCATTTATTTGTTATAAGTAAATTCATGAATAAAAAATACTACAACATATGCGACCACAGTGTGTCCCGAACTTTCTTTGGACCCGTGCTAATTTTTAGGTGTATAAATTATTAAATTGAACCATTTGGTTTGCCTGAGCAGAATGGTTTGCCTGAGCAAGCCAGAAAAACCAGTGACTTGGAATTTACGTCACTGGTAAATATGCATGACTGAATGCATGACGCGTAATCATCTTCTTTTTGGAAGTAAAGTCTGTATTATATAAGATAAGATAAGATTTTATAAAACATAACAGATTTCCCGCGGCCTCTTGATTTACCATGAGCCCCCTGGAAATCTCCTGAAATGTTATTAAATGCTATGCCGCCAGTCGAAAAAGTCCTGGAAATTTCCGGACATTATTAAAATCTTTTTAAAGTAAAAAAAAAAAATGCTATGCTATTTTGTGAATGAAAATAGTGCGGATTTGGATATATTATTTCCCATTCACAACATGCTGCGCCATGGGATCTTCCCAATTGCTTGATATAAGTAAAGTGAATGCGTGAATTCATGAATGAAAAATACTATGTAAATGGCTATTTGACCTTAATTTACGCAATTTAAAGAATATAGCTGCACTCATGTAACAATGCTTTAGAAAAACAAATTTGAATGTTAATTTGATTAAATGGACTATAATTAGTACGTTCATGTGCTAAAGCATAAAACTATCTCTGCGAAGAGAAGTTCTATAATCGAGCCATGGGATCTTCACATTTACTTGTTATAAGTGAATTCATGAATAAAAAAATACAACAACATATGCGACCACAGTGGGTCCCGAACTTTCTTTGGACCCGTGCTAATTTTTAGGTGTATAAATTATTAAATTGAACCATTTTATAACATGATATAACAGATTTCCAGCGCTAAAGTCAAACCTGAGAGTAGTATCTATCTGTGTATTGTCGTTCTAGTTTCAAGAGTCTTACGACACAATATAATCTCTTCCGGCTTCCACTTTTTTAACCTCCCTTCCATTCGCTACACAAATTCATAAGAGAGTTTTATGAAACAAAAATGTGTACATTACAATTGTGTGTACTTTTTTTTATGTCTATAAATTGTGTTTAATCTCTAAGACTGAGGATCATGCAATTTTTTTTTTTCATAATTTAGAAATCATAATTCAATAGTAGATATATATACATGTGTTTTCAAGTTACACGAAGTTACTTCCTTTTTCCAGTCTATATTTATTTATGTCTATTGTCACAATGCCTTGTTCCTCTACTTCAGATTGATTGATGAATGATGTTAACTTTAACTTGAAGTGCTATAGGAAGCTGCTGCCTGAGTAGAAGAATGATCTTGTGTTGCCGGGGACTATGTCTTGAACTCATATAATATTGAATTATTACGATCTAGGAATCAAGTCAATAACTTCTCCGTAAAAATAAAACAACTTGGAACTTTAATTCAAATTTAACTTAAGTACAACTTATGTACAATGCAGATCAAACAATATGAAATAAAATCACAAAGGCTTATAAACAGAGCTCTAATAAAACATGACTTGCTCATATGAAATTATTTTATCGACTGGCGTTCTTTCTAGCCCCGCCAATCTCCTGGCGCTAGTTTTTTAGAAAAATGTCTAATTATTTTTAAATCAACCAATAGATTTCAAATTCTAGAAAGACAAAGAAAAGCTATAAATAACTCTCTGGTATTTCCAGTTTAGAGAAGAACCCAGATTCTAGGTTTTTCCAAGTTTCCCTAGTAAATAAAAATAACATAGACAAACCCAGAATGGCGTATGTGACATCTATGTTATTTTGTGAATGAAATAGTGCGGATTGGGTCCATTCACACCGTGGTGCGCCATGGGATCTTCCCTATTTACTTGTTGCTTGCATGTTGTTGTTTGACCTCTTACTTAGAGGATTATATATATAGATTTAACGTAAAAAAAACTCCTATTTAGTGGCCACCCTCAAGTGGGTATCTGGGGGATTTACGAATTCTCCACACTCCTCCCCCACCATAGCTACGCCACTGTATAAGGTGTTGAGAAATTAACGAAGTCACCAACAAATGAAATCGTAATTATCGAAATTAATGAACACAAATCAAATCGTGATAATTGAAAATAATTAGTATTTAATAATATAGCAATTATTGAGAATAATGAGCGAAACAGAGAAGTCAATAATTCTTTGTACGGATGTAGGGTCATGTCCAAATCTTAAATCAATTATTTTTGAAAATTAACTAAAAGGATCTAATTAGCATATAAGTAAAAAAGAAACCGAACTATACATCTCGCACAACCATGATGACAGGTGGAATCGATATTAGAAACACGCTATAAAAATAAACCGAAAAAACTGGACAATCAACAATATAATTATTCCATTTAATTGTACGCTAAATTTCTAGGCAATGGAGACGCACTGGCTAAGTGGTTAAGTGCTTGGTTTTCAAACCTGGTGTGCTGGGTTCGAATATCGGTGAAGATTTTCAATTTGAGTTTCTGGATTTTTAGGGCGCTTCTGAGTCCACCCAACTCTAATGGGTTCCTTGGTAGAGTTTAGAAAAGTAAAATCGGTATATTGATTACGTCTAGATTAGTTCTCGTTTGAAAATTAACTTTCTCAAATTTACATTCATTTTTTTTTTTTGGTTTTGTTTCGGCTTCCGTTTTTTATCTTGAGCTACAACCCCCCCCCCCCCAAAAAAAAAAAAAAAAAAAAAACTTAATAGCGCTAATAATATACACAACTGCTTTCAAAAACCAAATTACTGATTTAGAGCTAAGTATTGTTAAATTGCTGATTCAACCATTATATTAATATCTACAAAGTGTGTGACATATTCTTACTTTCTGTATGCCCAATGTCAACACGTGTGTTCAATCTAAATAGGGAGCTCATCTGTTGATTAAGAGTTGGACTACATCTCAAAGTAATTGCTTCATCGTGAGAAGATTAAGTGTCCGGGAAGCCGTGAATGGAATGTCACCTTGACCCAAGTTCGTCCTCAGTGCCACTTTCTTCTTCCAGGTCCGGACTCATTTATGATATTTAATGTGCGGTATCGCCAGTGCAAATATTGAGAGCAAACATTTAGATTCGGGCTAATATTTTCATTTGAAAGCATCGATACGATAGTTGGTACGTTCAGGAGCAAGTAAGACCAGAGTGGTTTAGAGTTCACCGAAAGTTGATAGATTGTTAGAGCTTCTATTCGGCTGCTTGGATAAAGATGGTAGGTGGGAGAGGGAAAAAGTCTCACTGGGCTGTTTCTAGGTTTAAAAACATGGTGGTAGGCTGTTAGTGAGGGTGTAGAAGACAATGTAGTGGTAGGATGTTAGTGAGGGTGTAGAAGACAATGTAGTAGTAGGATGTTAGTGAGGGTGTAGAAGACAATGTAGTGGTAGGCTGTTAGTGAGGGTGTAGAAGACAATGTAGTGGTAGGCTGTTAGTGAGGGTGTAGAAGACAACGTAGTGAGGGTGTACACGAAGTCTATACTCTAAAAATGCTCATTTACTAAACAAAAACAACAACAACATAACTCTGTCAATGTTGGACAAGTGCTTAGGTTGACACGGAAATAATGATGTGTCTTATAAAAGTTTGATTCAAGGACTTTCTCAATGTGTAAGTGTGTGTGTGTGTGTGTTGGAAATCAAGACCCTTATTTGAACTAGTTTTCGTGCCTTCCATCCAACCTCACCAGTACATGATTACAAACTATAGAAAGTAAAATTCTGAAACTGAAGTTTTGTTCTCAATACATTCATATTCTCAACTATGAAAGGCGGACGTCACGTGACTGAGTTGGTGTACAGGTCATTCTTAGAAATGTCACGCTTTAACTATGTCATATTTACATTTCAATAGATTCTGAAACATTTGATTTCCTTACAATGACTCCATAAACTTTCTTAGAGCGTATGTCATAAAATGTCATAAAAATATAGTAAAAAAAAAAGTAAAATTTTAGTTTCTAAGACTAATTTCGTTTGTTTGCTTCAATACAAAAACCCAATTCGAGTACAGTACAGGCATTGAGTCACACGAAATCCACGTATATAACTATTGACTTTAGGACCGCCATAGCTGCTGGTCTTGATTAGTTATTTGAGTGTGTGTGTGCATATTCTACGCCACAAAGCGCAATGCCTGAACTTATAATGTCTATGATGTACGTCAATTGTTTTTAAAAGTTCAAGTTATTTCACGGCAATAATTCTGTAACGTTAACACAGGCGTATTTCAAAGCATTGTACAGTGAACAAGTTTAGTCTATATGAGATGTCTACAGCCCATACACAACTGGGGACTTCATATCATCCCAAAACGTACACGTTACAAAAATGTTGCTTTAACCGTTGTATTACGTAATTCAAGTTGACAGACACTTCCACTAAACTAAAGACGGGGGGGGGGGGCGGGGGGGAGAAAAAAAAAAAAACAGAGCATCGATTTTATGTACAGATGCATAAAGATGAGTGCCCCGTTGATGTAGCCAGTTCAGGCTGACCGAAAGGGGGAACATCTCGGACTCACCAGGAAGCCGTCGTATGACCAGGAGGCGAAGTGCAAGGAACAGTTCTGTGCGTCGAACGGGAAGTAGCGGACGTTGATGGAGCAGGAGCTTTTAAAGATGACCATAGAGAACCAGGTCACGTTGCCATCAGCGGCCACGATCAGGTTGGAAGAGATGGACGACACGAAGGCAGACACGTCAGCGCTGTGAACAAATAAAGTCAGTCAGCTATTAGAAGGACATTTAATGAGACGGGATTAGGGGATACATCTACGTGAATGTAAGAACATGCTTTAAAAAAATACATCCAAGTAACGAAAACAAATCAATCAACCAATCAATCAATCTATCTATCTACCTACCTACCTACCTACCAACATATCTATCTATCTATCTATATATATATATATATATTATATATATATATATATATATATCTTTATATCTATCTTTGATATATCTCTGAATATGTACATGAATATAACAATGCAATGGTAGCAAGGAGAAAAGGCATAGTGTATATTTGTACTAAAAAAATAATAATAATAGAAACTACTTTGAATTAATTGGGAAACTTTATATAGGGACCCAAAACCGATGCAAAAATCGCACTTTTTTTAAAATTGCGTAACATTTTTCTAGTTTTAGGCGTTTTTCACCCTGCCATATCTTAAAGTATAATTATCCGATTACAGTAAAAATGGTACCGTTGGAAAGGTTATTTTAAGCCCTTCAATAATATATATAACGTTTTTCCTATAGGTCAAAAAATAAGGGTGATAATCCTTTACGCGTAACATCACCGCACCGAATAATCGTGCTAGCGGCTGTGATCGTTTTCTACCTTGTTTGTTATTTCGTAAAATGGGGAGTACATCAACAAATGCAAATTTTTTTTGAACATATGTATTTTATAGAAAAATGAACGAGCTTTACAATGGTACCAATATCTAATTGATTAACATTGTTTTTATATAACTAAATTTACAAAATAAAAAACAAAATTGAATTTCATTATGATAAAGACACGTAATCGTTTAGTAAATGTCACCATTGAAAAGCCCGTCTATTTTTCTTTAAAAGTGTGTAAATTTTATTTTAAAAAACAAGCGTTGACATGCTCCCCATTTTAAACCGAACAAGACGCATAAAATAGCGATTTCGCCTGAGTGCGTAGTCTGCTAGAATGTGCCAAAATGGTCCTTAGCAACACATGAGTCGTTATAGAAAAATGATTTTTATTAAATCTACATCGTATAATTTGTAAGAAAAATGTCTGAGATGGGTCAATAAGATGTTAACCATTAGATATTTATTGTTTTTTTACCTTCTTTTATTCCTAATTTTAAAAAATAATTTATATTCCAACGTTAATGAAAGGTTAATGTGTAACAAATCTGTAAGTATTTTGTGTTTGTAAGGGGTCATGTCTTCGAAAGTAAACCTAATTTTTTTAAAAACGTATTATGTAAAAGTGATTGATACACATTAAAAAGGAGGATTTACAGTTCATAAAAAAGTAATGGTTCAAGATATTTAATAAATAATTATAATTGTAATAAATGTATAGAAACGCATCACATATTGGCCTTATCCGTTGCTAATATCAACAAATTGTGGCATCGAATGAAGCTATTCTAATATAGAATAGATCTGGTCTTTTAACTAGATCTAGATCTATATTATATATATAAAATAGATAAAATATAACACTAAATTAAATCTATAGACTTCAATACATAAAGATAAAGCCTTAAATTAGATCTAGACCTATTTCTCGTGTTCTAGACCTAGGGACTACTAGATCTACTCAGACTACTCGGAGGCACAGTTTTGACAAATGCATAGATCTATATATAATATAGAGTCAATAGAGACTAGTCCTATATCTAGATCTTGGTCTAGAGTACTCTAGAGTCTAGATCTAATCTTGGTCTAGACATCTGGAACGAGGGTCCTTCATGTTATTCGTTAAAACTTAAAACAAAATAGAGTCTAGCTTCTTTTAAAAGAAGCCATATCTATAATTTAAGGCTTAGGCATAATAACTTAGGCCGATAGTTTATAGGGCAGGCTATTTAGATCTACATTATAATACATATATATCAAGATATGAGTCTAATTGTCTTATAATATCTAGAAAAATATCTAGATCTGGATCTATGTGTATGTTTTATAGTCTCTAGTTGCAATAAAAGGTCTTCTTTTATTATTAATGAAGTAGCCCTTAGTCAATAGGTATTATATTTAGACTACTGATCTCAGTTCAAAGTTCTCAATATCACAAGTGTAAGCCTCGCTAGTAATCTTGAATCAACTAAATATCCACACAAAAAAAAAAAAAACACCAAAGAATTGATAATATTAATTCATTTTAATTCTTATTAAATTAAAAATAGATTACATCCTATAACATCATATTTTTAAGACATCTAACTATTTATACTAATTATTGATGCCTTACAAGACAGTATTTTCCAATAATAAATAAAACAATGATAAACTTAGGACCTAATTATTATATTATTTTTCAAAAAGTAGTTATAGCTGCATAAACTATTTTAAAAAACATTTAATATTCTTTTAAGAAAAAAAAGTTGTGAAACTTTTGACATCTAAAAGATTTAGGCTACATAAAAGTCTATAAGGTTGATCATGTTGAAGGAAAAAAGTGACTAAGCTGGATGTGTTGAAAGTTAAAATCATAATGAAATCTTAAATTGAGAAGAACATATGGAAAGTAGCTAACTAAAATGAATCTTTCTATTTTGATCAACGTGTCATTGAGATACTTGCTCTGATGCAAGTATTATAAATATTAATGTTTCTCTTTTTCTGATAGGCAAACTTCTCACAGCTTGATAGCTGAGATTGTAGGCCTAATAACAGCAGCACATTGGCATTGGGATGTATTAATATTTTTATATTAAATTTATTTAAATTTAAAATATACTTTGAAGGAGTTGATTTTGGTTAAAAATGTATGAATTTTAGAAAAAAAAAAGTTCAAGCTTGATACTATATTTCTAGTTCATACAACCTAATCAGTGTAAATTTGCTACATAAAGATAATGAAAATAATGACAAATATATGTGTTTCTATAGTAAAATTCAGTAGCCTGGAGAATTACAGTTTATATCCTATATTTTCATGTAGAATTCTTTGTTTAGACAGTGAATATGACAAAAATTATGTGTTTAGAATAGTTGAGCTTTACTGAAAAGAATTTACTGGTCATTGCATAGCAGATATAAAAAAGCCTTGTTTAAAATTATTTCTGCACACAAATTGAGTTCTGATTTTCAGTTTCTCAAATCAGCTTATAGAGTTTCATGATTCAATAAGAAATAATTGAATAGCATTCAGCTAAATGGCTGTAAAGATTATTATGTCAAGAATTCTAAGTAAATGTATGGACTATATGTCTTTTTTTACCATCATTGGTTCGCAATACACTTACACAGGTCCCTATAAATAAATATATGTTTTTCAATATTATTATGGAAGAAGAGAGAATAGTCTAAATTATGATCTGTAAATTGTTCTTATTGCTATACTAGTGTCATATTTTTAGGTCATTAAAGTTTAGCTTATTTGAGAGTTTTAGTAAACCATTGCATATTACTGTATAAGTACAGCAAAATATTGAAATAAAATATTATTTATAGTAGTTTATTCTTGTAGATCTATAAATTCCCCGCATTTTGACATATAGTACATTCATGTAGCATTTATAGCTTTTTTGTTACAAAATTTAAAAAATGCACATTTTTTGTGTTTTTTACCTCCCTTTTTGAAACATGCCAAAAATGATAAAATGCAACATTCGGCACAAGTAAATAAACTCAAATAATTTTTTGACAAGCTTGAAAAAAATTGAGCGTGTTCTATGTGTGCACATGAATGTTTTTACTGAGTTTCATCTCTGGGGGCATTATAGTTTCTATTAAAATGTCCTTCAAAAACACGGGCTTGGAAGGCCAAAAAAAATATCCAAAAAAACGCGTTTTTAAAAATTTGTAACTTTCTTAATATTTAAGCGACAGACATAAATTTGGTATCCTCGGTCTTAGAATCACGAGTTCTATCCAAATAAATTACAAAATAAGCTGCGTGACCATTTTAAAAAATCGGTTTTGGGTCCCTACAGTATGGAAGCGAATCTTAGACTGCAGAGTTAGGAACAGCCTAGCCATACTGCAGAAAGATTGTAGGTATCAACTAGTAAGACTATATCACAAACGTGGAAATCTGAAACAGGATCACAATTCGCGACCCTTTTTTAACCATTGTGAAAAACAAAAGTTAAAACGGCCATGTAACGAGATCCTCATGATTCGCAAAGACTTTTCTGCAGGGAACAGTACCAGAAGAAAGAAGGAGAGGCAGACAGAGGAAGCGATGGGAGGACAGAATTAAGAATGAAATGGTCTGTCTGGTAGAAACTCCATTTCTGACATAATATAAACATGAATGTAGAGATGTGGGATATGTGCAGCAGGTATTTTTAATTGAATCCAGAATCAAGTTATAAAAACTTGACTAATTAGACTATACAAATAACCAAAGAGTAGACGCATATCAAAAGCGTATCAAGTTGTGATTCTAAAGAAGAAAGCGTTAGAAAACAAAAAGCGTCTAGTATAAACTGGATGAGCTCAGTGTCTAAAAGAGGCATCAGTGTGTCCAGATAAACTACGTTTTTTATAAAGAACCAGACGACGGCCATTACAAGGCTAATCGTATTTACCAGTAGTTGGTCTGTGGTCACTCACTATTACCTCAGTGGCCTTAATGGAAAAGCAAATGACCTTCTTTAAAGTGGAGAGAAAAAAAATGTTGAACAGGAGAGAGGGGGAGGAGTAGGTGACCAAAACTTGGAGGAAGAATTGTAACAGAGCTCCTTGGCTTTCCATTGTCTTT
The DNA here is from genome assembly GCA_021533235.1 of Biomphalaria straminea. Classification (NCBI taxonomy): domain Eukaryota; kingdom Metazoa; phylum Mollusca; class Gastropoda; family Planorbidae; genus Biomphalaria; species Biomphalaria straminea. The sequence goes on along the minus strand of JADKLZ010000003.1, from coordinate 38,328,753 downwards.
GACAGCTGACCACAGTTGACCACATTGATTCTGTTTATTAATTGAAAACAGAGTAGTTTTAGTTACTTAAAACTGTAAGACCAGCATTAAGAGGTTCTCTGTAAAATGTATTCTCCCTTTCTTTCAATACCCCCCCCATTATTGTTAAATGAAAAAAAAATGTAAATACTTGATATAATTTGCCTTACCGATGGTCTGAAGAGTAAATTGATAAAAAAAACTGTTACTTCTATACATGTACATGTCAAATGTAAATATCATCGTGTAAATGTCTGAGTTAACTCTTATAGTGTATATCTCTACTGTAGGCCTACTCTCCTTGTGTACATCTCAAATGTGACTCTACATGAATGACTTTGACTGTTACTGACGTCTTCTGGTAGAGTTTTAGTATACACCAAATAAAGTAAATTTACATAAATTTTCAGAGGGTTAAAATGAGACTTGACATTTTGTATAGATGCAAATAAAGGAATACATGTATTTAGGCAAAACACAAACACATAATACAAATATGAACTCGAAGCACAGTATAAAACACAAACACAAAAACAGGTAATAAAGACACAAGCAAATTATAGTTCGTCCATCGTGGTTCGATGATGACCACTTTGTCATCCAGGGGGCTGAGGGCTTTGCACTGGGGTTTTATGCCTCCTCATGTGGCTGGTGAGACCTATGCGAACCCGGAATGTTCGGCCGCACTCTGGGCAGGTAATTCCAGCTTTACTGGTCTAGAACCAGGAAGAAGACGAAGCGATGGGAAGAAATCATCTAGGAATGGACAGGCCTGTCAATGAATGAAATTTTATCCAAGGCAAGGGACAGAGGGGAATGGAGAAAAACGGTTGACAGATCTTGTGTGGTGCCCCAACGTTCTAACAGAGTAAGGCATAGGTGAAGGGGCAGGTTTAGATCTAGATACCTATACACCCAGTGGCGTAGTTAGTGAGTTGGAGGCCAGGGAGTCTTTACCTCTTTTGGGGCCCCTGTATATTGACATTCAACATCATGACATGATTGAATGGCGTAATATATATAGTTTCCCTTTCAGACCTTGTGGCCTATAGGGAAGATGATGAACAGGTCATCTGATTCTGTGGCCTATGGTTAACGTTAGAGCTGGGTGGACTTAGAGGAGCCCAAGGATCCCGAAATAAAAGTCCCAGACTCCACCAGGATTCGAACCCAGGACCCCCGGTTCAGAAGCCAAGCTCTTTACCGCTCAGCCACCGCGCCTCCCGTATTAGATATAGTAAAAACAAATTTCGGACACATCTGGGGAACCCTTCAAGTGTGGGGCCCGGGGGTGTTAAAATTTGCCTCCCCTCTTCCACCCTAACTACGCCACTGTATACACCAACATGAAGCAGAGAGGCTCTCTCACTTATTATGAAGTAAAATATCTGGCTTCCAGACTTCATCAACGGGGAGACGTAAGACTTTAATGCCGCCATATTTAGCCGGATCCCAGCGGAGGTTATAGTCAGTCCAGATCTGAAATAGAGACACAGGAGTTGTTTTAGTAGGTCAATGTCAAGTGCTATTAGTTCAGGGACTAAGTCCATGACAACAGCATATACAACACATCTGAATAATACAACTAAAGAAGTAGCTCCTGGGGTACAGGAACATGTAATCATTTTTTTTTTCAGAAAACAGCTGCTTGAGCAGCTTGAGATTGTACATATATCAAAGGTATACTATTTTTATCAGAGAAAATGGTGAGTTCAAAATAGCGAAATAGTGAATAGTTTAGACCAGAGCACAAACCACGATCCCTCCAACTGGACAACACCGTCTAGCAGAAACATAAGAACAGGGGAAGCATGGTATGGATATCCACCCTTCAAAAAAAAAAAAAAAAAACAACTTTTAAATCGGTAGTGTTTACCAGCACAGCACTATATCAACTATTGAAGACCGTCATATATTCTATCAATGAAACAAGCTTTTCTAAAAAAAAATATCAATTAAAAAAAAACCTAAGATATTGAGTTGTTGATTTTCTCTTTGTTCTGACATGTTGCTTTGATGTTCTCTTTGTTCTGAACGTGTTGCTTTGATGTTCTCTTTGTTCTGAACATGTTGCTTTGATGTTCTCTTTGTTCTGAACGTGTTGCTTTGATGTTCTCCTTGTTCTGAACCTGTTTCTACCGCCACCACAATACGTATACTAATAATTCCTTGGTGTTATTAAGGTTTATTTACATGTAAGCGATGGAATACTTGAGCTAGAAGTCAATGTTCAGCCAGAAGACTCTAGAATATTTCTAAGGTCTTGTACTCACACCCTACCTTAGTGATTCCATAAAGAACAGTCTGCACGTGAAGCGATGCTATATCGCCCCCCCCCCCCCCCCAAGCATCCGCTAACAGCACATAACGAACCGCAGAGGTTCGGTTCCATTATTCAATGCCGATGAGTTTTCTTTAGTTTGTTAGCAGTGATGCAGCCACGTGATCCGTGACGTGCATTGATATGACCTCCAGGTCAAAGAAAGAACTGAACACCACTGCCATACTACATCTACGTGTGGAGCGGATGATAATATCGTTGTAAATATCGTTGATATTTGGATAATCTTTCTTGACCAAAAAGGCGAGGGAGGCTGACATTCAGGCAGTCAGTCATTTAAGTTTATGACAAGTTCCAAGAGGCCAGAGATGTTATCCGAGTGAACTTCCAAGACCAACTATTCCTTTGACCTAACGATGTTTGTACTTCTCAAAGTTGGTATGTCTATGTCTTGGTTGCCTGCAGGTGGCGTGTAACTATGAGGAAAAAAAAGACTTTGTTTCTGTGGACAAGTGCTGAACCTCCTCAGCGCACTCTTTAAAAAAATATATAATTGAGTGTGTAAATGATCGTGTGTGGTATCGAGTATGTCTGAGGATGTGACTGAGTATGTGTGTGTGTGGGTGAGAAACACCACTAAACACACGCACAGTAGTTCTATGATAGGTTAAACTATATTCCACTCTTGAAGAAGTCAAAGGGCAAGAGTTAAAACAGACATAAATCAGGCTGGCGTAGAATTGTTTGTTTCTAGCCGTGTCTGTAGGTTCGAGTGACTGAAATAATAATAAAAATTTTTCACGAAGTCCTGTTGGAGTTTACAGTAACATGAACTATATATTCCTGAACATAAAAGAAAAAAAAAATAGAAACCCCATTTCCATCTCTCTCCTTCTCTGTCTCTTTCACACACACACGCACACACAGACCTCCCCCACCTTCTAAACAAGATTTTTTTTTATTTGTCGTAGCCTTGGTGATGATGAAAAACACTTCGATGATGGCGGCAACAAGAAGGGGGAGTTATCCAAGGCACATAACTCTTCATAATGTCTATTTGATGAGCGTATTTTGAAGTTCCGACTAATCAAGAGTTATTTCTCTTGAGCGCTGCATTTTTACATCCTGTAATATTTGCAGGAGAAAGAGAAAAAAAAGTATTACAATCTAGATCTAAGAGTTTAGAAGCTGTAGAACTTTGTTCCAATTGCTGGAAGAAGATGTCGGCTTGGGATGGGCTTTCTCTTCCTGACGTTCAATGGTGTGAAGATGTCAGAAAATTGGGGAAAGCCTGCTCGGCTTCCTGGCGATCGAGACTTGATATGAATATATCTACAGAGTTGGTATTAAGGTAAAACAGAATACGATAGGAAATATTAAAACAAATAAACTCAGCAACACAGAAATGATAGTTTGGAAGCAAAATAAAAAATAAATAATATATGGATTTTCAACAGTGCGATCTTTTAAAGATTTAAATACAATTGATTCCACTATCTTGTTAGTGGTTACGTGTGTCCATAGTCTAGTATGTCATTCTTTAAAAAAAATATAAAGCAGTTGGGAGGGAAAGAGAAAATGAGGCTGAAAGAATGTTAGAAGAGGAAAGAATGGAAGAGGTTAAAAGAACACGAGAGAGGAAGAAGGCAGAAAAGACCTGAAAGTAAGAGAGAAAAGAAGGATGAGAG
>JADKLZ010000003.1:38307433-38320156 GCA_021533235.1 Biomphalaria straminea | reverse complement strand
TGACATCTTGACATCTAAAGGAACACACTAAATATGTACATTTGACACCTTGACATCTAAAGGAACACACTAAATATGTACAACATTTGACATCTTGAGAAGAATTTCTGTGCGAAATTTCAGCTCGATAAGAATAACTGTCAAAATAAATTGTTTATATTCATTTGTTGAAAACCATGACGACAGAATTTTAAATTTAAATGATAAAAAGTCTGGCTATATCTGTTCAGACCATATCACATCATTTCAGGGTAGTCGAAACAAGTTAATACGGTTTATAGGCCAATGACAATCATCATTGCATTTCATTTAGAACACGGTATCCATTAAAATGTGAACTTTGACATTCCTGAGCCCGACCCCTCCTCGCCATTCTTTGCGTCGAAGGGTACCTAAATTAGGGGAGTAATTAAGAAGAATGATTTGCATAGAGATAGGCTAGCTAACATTTCATAAAGAAACAAAGATTGATCACCACACCCCACACAACATGGTAGTTCTATCGAAGTAACTCACACATTTTTATTACTCACACAACTTTCCCACTCCCACACGTGACTGGTTCCTTTCTATTGACAGGATACAAGGGGAATAACACGGGGGGGGGGGGCGCAGTACTGTCCCTTGTCTCGATAACGTTGCCATTGTTGAGACTATAAGTAAACGGCTTGCTGACATCTCTCGTTATATAGTCGTCTGAACAAATCTATTTCCAGTCCCCACTATAACACTGGTCTACGTGAATCTATTGTCTGAGCTGGGAACTCATAAAAAACAAGCCACAAAAAAATGTTTTACCGTAAAACTCGTTTGTTACTCTACGGTCAACACTTAATTATTCATTGTTGCTAGTTAGACAGCGCTGTAAGATGGTTGTTACATGGTCGGGTCTCAGGAGTATTGTTGGGATAGACGCTTTAGTTTGGGAAGACGGTCGTGACGAGGATTGCTCACTCTTTCAGTTAGACACTAGTAACAAAAAATGTCAGTGTTTGCTGTTTTAAATCACACCCAAACCCGTGAGTCGTTAGCGGTAAGAGATTAAATCAGACGATCAAAAATATAAAAAGAAACTGGCAATTAAACACAAAATCAAATAAAATGTGTGACGATATGCATTACCAATTGTGGAAATACTTTACTTAGACAAAGATTTTTTCATAGAACATTTTTAATAATTTCAATTTCATACCTTGATATTAATATTTTCTTTTAAAAGGGTTTAAATTTTTTTTATAAAAATAAACGTTCTTATGCTGTAGGAGTCGATGCTAGAAGTCTTTCATGTTATTGTACCCTTAGACCAAATGCCACGTTTCAAGACTTAAATCTTGTTTGAGGTTTATAAAAACAAACTGGTGATTAGTATTCTGAACTGACACATTAATGTTTCACGGTCTCTTATAGAGATCATACCCACACATGAGTAGGAAAAAAAACGTGATCAATAGAATATCTTGAAGGTACTCCAAAGTTGTAATCTTTTTCTACTGAAGGTATTACAAGGTTGGACAAGATTTAATCTTGGGATTGAGGTGTAACCTCTAAGTTTTGACCTTCATTAAGGAACAGATTTTGACATGATCAACTTTCACATTTAGACATGATCAACTCTTGCTTCTAGACATGATCAGCTCTTACTTCTAGACATGATCAACTCTCACATTTAGACATGATCAACTCTTGCTTCTAGACATGATCAGCTCTTACTTCTAGACATGATCAACTCTTGCTTCTGAACATGATCAACTCTTACTTCTAGACATGATCAACTCTTGCTTCTAGACATGATCAACTCTTACTTCTAGACATGATCAACTCTTGCTTCTGAACATGATCAACTCTTACTTCTAGACATGATCAACTCTTGCTTCTAGACATGATCAACTCTTACTTCTAGAGATGATCAACTCTTGCTTCTGAACATGATCAACTCTGACTTCTAGAAATGATGAACTCCTACTTCTAGACATGATCAACTCTTACTTCTAGAAATGATCAACTCTTACTTCTAGACATGATCAACTCCTCTTCTAGACATAATGAACTCCTACTTCTAGACAGAACCTCACACCTTTTCCTTAACAATATTGTATGTCAACCAATTACAGTAGAACGTAGTTAATCCGAACGTCAAATACCCACACTGCGTTTTTAAATGTTTTTTTTTTATTTTGTATCTGTTTTTCGTTGCACAGTACAGTATAATTGTGGTATTGCACTGTACAATGATAGCCTACTACCGTAAAACTTTGTTTCCCTGTATATTTTAGGCCTAAGTACAGCGCAATAGTAACGTGATTTTTTTTTAAATATTGTTATTTAATATATGTAGCGTATATTACCTCACTTAATCCTGTGTACTCCCAGGGGAGCATAGGGCAGCAACCACACCTAGCGTATACAATATTCCTTCATCGGTTATCCGGACGATTGATTATCCGGACACACGTTTCCGATTAATCCGGATATTCGAGGTTCTACTGTGCATTTTGTTTAAGTGCAAGTCTTCATGTTTTCTAATCAAAGCTGTAAACGTAAATAATTTTATCAGACTGAACAACGAAGGGCAAAGTTTCGCTAAGTCAGCCATTTCTTCTGTTATCCAGGGAATTAATTAATGATCATAAACATTTCATGCAGCTTATATATTTCGATGTTTATTTCTATTTTTATGACTTTGGCTTCTTGGTAGAATTAATTAATGTCCACATGTGTTGCATCTACCTGCATACCTAGAGTTAGACTTGTGAACTGTCATTAGAGTTCAACTCTTTTATAATTAGTTTCATTTTTTGAAAGTTTCTGAGTTTTATATACGCTTATATTAAAACGCTCTAAAAAAATTATAAATAGTATATGCTACTCACGAAAGTAAACTACTTACAACACACCCTATGGGCAATTGATGTAAAGGGTATTTGTTTCTGTAGCACACGGTTAATGTGGGTTACATGTGGCCAGCACAACGACTAACCAGGGGTGTAGCTAAAAATTTTCCATCGTTTTGGGGCCCGGGGGGACTGACCTCTTTGGGGGCCCCAACATTTTGCGTAATACTTAATTTGTAATGTAAAAAACACTCATTTGGATTTTTTTTTTCAAAGACCTCCCCTCCTCCCCCCACCCTAGCTACGCCACTGCGAATATGAGCCCTTTTTCTAAACTAATGTCAGGTCCCCTATAGATAATGACTTAATGTTTTTTTTTTTACAAAACCTCTATACAAGTCAGAAATTCGTGGAAGTCGTATGTGCAGAAATGTCAATGCTGATCTCTAACGATTTTTTTTTCGATTTGTCTTGAAATTTAACCATTTGATGCATATCGCTGAATTTGAAATCGAGCTTCTATGATAAAGGCCGACCTGTTAGCCACTGAGCTTTCCAAGTAGTTATGAAAATAGAAGGTTTTATAATCTATCTATAGATAGTTTGAAAAGGTTAACGAACGACCTTATTCTTAACGCAATTAGCACTTTTTATTTTTCGTTGAATGTATGTATGTAGAAGCGCTCGAGGTAATAGAAACATTTAAGTTTTCAATGTACTCTTTGGTGAGCTGAAAGGTGGTCGCCGCGGGATACACATTTGAGACCAAAAGAAGATCTACTACCGAGGACAAACGCAGACGGCGAAAAGAAAATCTAAATCGACCACCTGCTGACAATGGTTATGCTTGCCCTGGATGTGGCAAAATATGTAGGTCGCAGCTGGGGCTGTGCAGTCACGGGAAATACTCTATTCCTCACTAATTTTCGGACTCGAAGACAAGCCTTATTAGAAAAACAAAATTAAATGATTACGACTAATTTATTTAATAATAGCTTGATTTTTTGTTTATTGAAGTATTTGTTGCCATCAATCATAAGCGTGTGAACAAAGTTTGAAGACGGCAGCATCAGTAAAAGTGGTCGAAAAATCGTTTGCTACAACCCTAGCAATCAAGGAAGATAAAGAGAATGTTAATATCAACGTTGTGAAAAACAAACGCAAAACAACCACTCTGACCTATATTTAGGGACCCAAAACCGAAGCAAAAATCGCAGTTTTCAAGAAATTGCGTAACATTTTTTTTGTTTTAGGCATTTTCACCCTGCCATATCTTAAGGTATAAACATCCGATTACCTTAAAAATTGTACCGTTAGAAAGGTTATTTTAAGCCCTTTAATAATATATAGAACGTTTTTCCCGTGGGTTAAAAAATAAGGGTGATAATCCTTTACGCGTAACATCACTGTGCCGAATAATCGTGCTAGCGCAGTGTTTCTCAACCTGTGTGCCGCGGCACACTAGTGTGCCGCCGAAGATTTGCAGATGTGCCGCGGGAATTTCCAGAACGCCACACGTGTAGCGTTACACAGGTCAGCCTAATATTAAATTTTTATTTTACGTCGCGATGACATCCCCTCTTGCAAAGAGCAGTAATAGTAGTGGATCGCTCCATATTGATGGAAAGGGGTGTTAGCTATTCAGTTTATGGAATTTCCCACTAAATTTATATATATATATATATATATATATATATTATAATGACTCAAATGTAGGCCACCTTAGCAGATGCACACCAGTTCATGAATTGACAAAGATAATAATTAGCGATGTGTGTCATGTACATTGATTAGCTGTATGCTAATAATAACAAGTTATCACTAAACATTATTTATATTTTATATCCATGGAGAAATACGTTATTAAGAATGAAACTGCGAAAGCGTTAAATGAAAAGCAAGGAACCAAACGAAGGTACAAAGAAGATTACATCGGATATGGTTTCATATCTTCTGGCCTGAAGATTCTCCATTGCCAATCTGTCTGATCTGCAATGTAACTCTATTAAATGAGGCACTTGTTCCAAGCAAATTGAAGAGACACTTGGAAACAAATCATCCAGCTGTAAAAGCCCAACCGAAGGAATACTTCGAAAACATCAGGGCTCAACAAAATAAACAATCTAGGAAACTTACAAATTACCTAAAGCTGCCAGAAAAGGGATTGATTGCAAGTTATAAGGTTGCTCAGTTATTAGCAAAACGCAAGAAAGCACACACAGAGGCTGAATCTGTCATTGTATCAGCTTTAGCAATAGTTGTTGAAACAATCCTAGGACCTGATGCCGCCGAAAAAGTTAAACAAGTTCCTTTGTCAAATGATACTATCTCACGCAGAATAAAAGACTTATCGTCAGATTTACAAGATCAAATCTGCGAACACTTCAACGTGACTGACGATGAACTGTCTTTTCTGTGGTCTCTTCAAGTTGATGAATCCACTGATGTTAGCGGCAAAGCCCAGCTGCTAGCTTTTATTCGATTCATAAAGGATGAAAAATGTGTCAACGAATTCTTATTTTGCAAGGACTTGGCAACTACGACCAAAGGCGAAGATATCTTCAATGTGGTGAACGAAAACATTTTGTTCTTCAAACTACAGTGGAAAAACTGTGTCAGCGTTTGCACCGATGGCTGTCCTTCCATGCAGGGAAACAGAAAAGGATTCGTCACTCTTGTTCGTCAAGAAAATCCAAATGTATTAGTTGTTCACTGCATGATCCACAGAGAAGCTCTTGCCTTCAAATCTTTGCCAAAAGGTTTGATGTCTGTTCTGGATCAAGTGATTGAAGTTGTAAACTTCATCAAATCTCGACCGCTTGCATCCCGACTTTTCTCTCAGCTCTGTTCAGCAATGGATTCAGACTACAAATGCCTCCTGTATCATACCAACGTTCGTTGGCTCTCCAGGGGAAAAGTATTAAAGAGTGTCGTTCAACTCAAGGCTGCACTGATTTCATTCTTGAGGCCGAAAAAAAAAAGACTTTGGATTTTCTATTCATGACGAAATCTGGTGGGTTAAGGTCACATTTCTCTCTGATTTATTTGACAAATTAAATTCATTGAACTTAAGTCTTCAAGGACAAAAGGAAACAATCATCATTGCATCCTCAAAACTAAAGTCATTTGGTGAAAAATTGTCTTTGTGGCAAAGTAAGATCTCGAAAGGAGTCTTCGACTGCTTTCCTTCTTACAATGATTGTGCTTCAAACAAAGAAATTACCCCCGAAATTCTTGATACTTTGACACACCTGCAGTCAGAATTGCAGCATTACTTTCCAACAATTGGAAGTAATGAATATGGATGGATCAGCTATCCATTTGGAAACTATGAAGCTACAAATCTTACAACTGAAGAAGAAGAGCAGCTCATTGATTTAAAAAACGATGTAGTTCTTAACTTCTTAAGTCAAGTTTTGCCGAGAAAAGCCTGGATAATTTTTGGATTTCAATCAACAAAATATATCCAGCAATCAGTTTAAATGCTATCAAAATAATTCTTGCATTTTCATCTTCATGGTTTTGTGAATTTGGATTTTCAGCACTGACTGAAATCAAGTCTAAGAAAAGAGAGAGAGACTTCTTTCAATAGATGATGAAATGCGAGTTTGTTTGTCGACTTTGGAGCCTCGGATAGATCTCATTTGCTCTCAAAAACAGGCACAACCTTCACATTAAAAGTAATGATTAAAAACTGGTAAATCTTTTTTTTTCTTTTTATTTTAAAACAACTGTTGCTCTTCGTGGTGTGCCGCGAAATTTTTGTTGTTTTTTTACTGTGCCGGCAGACAAAAAAGGTTGAGAAACACTGTGCTAGCGGCTGTGATCGTTTTATACCTTATTTGTTTTTTCGTAAAATGGGGAGTATGTCAACAAATGAATATTTTTTTTGAACATATGTATTTTATAGAAAAATGAACGAGCTTTACAATGGTACCAATATCTAATTGATTAACATTGTTTTTATATAAAGAAATTTAAAAAATAAAAAAACAAAATAGAATTTCTTTACGATAAAGACATGCAATCGTTTAGTTAATGTCACCATTGAAAAGCCCGTCTATTTTTCTTTAAGAGTGTGTACATTTTATTTAAAAAACAAGCGTTGACATACTCCCCATTTTAAACCGAACAAGACGCATAAAATTGCGATTTCGCCTGTGTGCGTAGTCTGCTATAATGTGCAAATATGCTCCTTAGCAACACACGAGTCGTTATAGAAAAAATATTTTTATTAAATCTACATCGTAAGTGGAGAAAAATGTCTGAGATGGGTCAATAAGATGTTAACCATTAGAGATTTATTGTTTTTTCACCTTCTTTTATTCCGAATATTAAAAAATAATTTATATTCCAACGTTAATGAAAGGTTAATGTATACCAAATCTGTAAGTATTTTGTGTTTCTAAGGGGTCATGTCTTCGAAAGTAGCCTAAACCTAATTTTTTTTAAAAACGTATTTTGTAAAAGTGATTGATACAAATTAAAGAGGAGGGTTTACAGTTCATAAAAAATTAATGGTTCAAGATATTTAATAAATAATTACAATTGTAATAAATGTATAGAAACGCATCACATATTGGCCTTATCCGTTGCTAATATCAACAAATTGTGGCATCGAATGAAGCTATTCTAATATAGAGTAGATCTGGTCTTTTAACTAGATCTAGATCTATATTATATATATACAAAATAGATAAAATATAAGACTAAATTAAATCTATTGACATCAGTACACAAAGATAAAGTCTTAATCTAGATTTAGACCTATTTCTCGAGTTCTAGACCTAGGGACTACAAATTAGATCTAGACCTAGAGTACGACTACGAGAGTTTTGACTTATCCATGTATAGATCTAGATATAGATCTAGAGCTAGTCCTAGATCTAGATCTTGGTCTAGAGTCTAGATCTAATCTTGGTCTAAACATCTGGAACAAGGGTCCTTCACGTTATTCGTTAAAACTTAAAACCAAATAGCTTCTTTAAAAAGAAACCATCTTAGGCATGGTCTAGAGCAGTGTTCTTCAACCTCTTTTAACCCACCGCCCCCTTTTCGTATATTTTCTCTTTAAAAAATCTCCAGCGCCCCCCTAACGGACATATAATAGTAAAAAAATAAATAAATTCAGAAGGTAAATTGTATTAAAAGAACATGTATTGATTTATATTGGCATTGTAACTTACATATTGTTAATTAATCTTAAATTATTAGTAAAAAAAATATAAATATCTTACAGGATATCAATACAAAAAGTTAAACTGATTGTCTTTAACTTTTTTTTTACATTAAAAATATCAATATTAAGGAAAACCAAGAAAATAATATACAAATTCACTATGAGACCATCAGCAAGTAAGCAAGTGAAACCCAAGTTACAACAAAGACAGCCAAAAATCTACTAAATACTTGGTAACGAACAATTCTTATGAAAATCTCTACTGCTATACAAGATGAAACAGGGTGGAGGACACGCACTAACCATATTATATATTTCAATTGTAAGAATACCCACCGATAGTGACAGAAAAAAAAGAACAGACTACGTTTTTCAGGTCACCTTGAAAGAATACCAGATGACAGTGGAAAGAAAATTTTATACAGGCGAAAACCAAAAGACAGGCGACCCAAAGCCAGACCCCGAAAGCGATGGATTGATGATGTGGAGGCAGATCTGTAACAGCTTGGGGTAAGGGCGTGGAGACGAAAGGCTCAGGAGAGATCAGGAGAGATCTGAATGGAGAGATGTGTTGAAGCAGGTTAAAGCCCTCCATGGGCTGTAGCGCAACTAGTAAGGATGGATTAATCATCCATGTTTCAATTTTTAAATTTATGACATCCTAGAAGCGAGTTTCCATTTCTTCCTTGAGCATTTTCAGGAGAGTAGCATAGACGTCAATGTCCTCAGGCAGTAATTCATTAGTCAACAAAGCGAGTTCTGGGAGATTGTAAAATTCCTTTCTGGAAATATTGTGGTAAAAGAGATTCAATTTCTCAATAAAAGAGACAATGATCTGCTTTGTATCGATAAGGGTTAACTTCTTTCCTTGCAGCTGCAAGTTCATTTCATTCATTTTACGATAGATCCCTGCCATGTAAAATAAATCTTTTTTGACCTTCTTCAAGTCATAGCAAACAGATAAATCTTCCTGTTGCTTGAAAAATTCAAAAATTGTATTCAAACGTTCAGCAAAACGAGCAAGACAATTCCCTTTGGAAAGCCAGCGAACCTCAGTGTATAATAAGAGTTTAACATGTTGCTCACTATTTGCTTCACACAGCTGTTGAAAGATGCGCTCATTTTTGGCATGGGTTTTTAATTTATTTACAGTTTTTATAATCAGATTTAAACATGAATGAAGTTGTTTAGCAACAAGATGTTGCCTGTGAATCACACAGTGAATAATAAACATTTCTGGATTTTCTTTTTTCATAAAACTTATGAAGCATTTGTGGCGTCCTACCAATGATGGTACTCCATCACTTGCACAAGCTTCTAAATTTTGCAAAGGTATTTCATTATTTGCAAAAAATGTCTTTACTAAGGTAAAAACAGACTCCCCTTTTGTGTCACGGGTAAGTTTTTCAGAAAAGATAAGCTCCTCATTAACATTGAAATCATCATCAAAATATCGCACATAACCAAGTAATAATGAAGAATTATCAATCAATGTTGACTCATCTATTTGCAATGAAAATTTTCTAGTTTGAAGTTTCCTTAAAAGTTGTTGCTTCACATCACTGGCCATTTCATCAATCCGTCTTTGAATCGAAGTGTCACTTATCGGTAATACTTTCAAAACCTCATTGGGATTTTAATGCCTCACTGTGGAAATGACTTCTCTTAAAGCTGGGATGATCAATTTTTAACCAACGTTATGTGACTTTTGATTTTTTGCAATTGACTCTGCAATTTTGTAAGAGGCCATCAAACCGTCTTCTGCTTTGCTGTTTCTTTTTTTAAATATTGTTTGAATAGTCGAGCATTTTTTGGATTGCTCATGAATAGTTTTGAAATACTCAATGGGCTTATCCTTTTTGTCAGGATGCAAGGCATTCATATGTTCCTGAAGCCGACTTTGTTTCATTGCCTCATTGGAAAATGTTTTCATGCAAAGTAGACACAATGGAATACGTTTATCTTCAGGCGATTCTATGAAACCCATAGAGAGATAATATCCTGAATACTGGCGAGTTTTTTTCTTGGTCCACATTGTCAATGCTTTCATTGTAAAATGAAATTTACATTCATTTATTTTAACGCTACCTTTATTATTTAAACCAAATAGCATAAACATTGTTTAATATTATTATTTATATAATTGTAGATATAATAAACTATAATTTAAAAAGCTTATTACCTTTTTTATTTATCAATCTACAAACTGTTTTACGCGCTAAAAAATGGGAGCAAAAATGCACACTTTCTGCTGCAGTAAAATACAAATATAGCAATCGGTTTTATAAATAATAGAAACAAGGAATTCCCTAACTCTAAAAATAAAATGATTATTTGTCTATATATACTTCGCCAGTGCTGCTTTGAAGAAAATGCGCTACGTTGAAAACGTTTTTCATTTTTTTTTCTTTTGTTTCTTCTCTGCGCTACCGACTGCCCCTTATGTGTCCAGCGCCCCAATACCGCCCACTTTTGTGCCAATCGCCCCCGTACCGCCCCTTTGGCTCCCAGCGCCCCCTAAAATCTCGAAATCGCCCCCAAGGGGGCGATATCGCCCCCGTTGAAGAACACTGGTCTAGAGTCTAGATCTAATCTTGGTCTAAACATCTGGAACAAGGGTCCTTCACGTTATTCGTTAAAACTTAAAACCAAATAGCTTCTTTAAAAAGAAACCATCTTAGGCATAATAGCTTATATGACAGGCTATTTAGATCTACATTATAATACATATGATATATTTATCAAGATCTAAGTCTAATTGTCTAAATAGATCTAGATGTAATTTTTAGATTTGAAATATCTTTTCGATGATTTTATTACCTTATCATACGGTACACTACTTCACTGTGAACTATCCCTTAGTCTGACGAACCGTAGGGGCACCGCACAATATCTATACTAAATGACTGTACGTCTTTGTCCACTCCTCTACGTCCTTTTCCCTAGAATCTCTTTTAATGACAGGTCAGAACATTCTTTTATATTGTCTTCCCATTGTTTTCCTAGGTCTAATATAATAGATAAAGACTCTGATTAGTAACTAACTGCATTTAAAAAAATAATAATAATTCCCATTTCAAGAATAAAACCTCTAGGCTATATTAGTATTTTATTTTAATTTGATAGATCAGACAGGTCCAAGAAAAGAATTTTTAATATCTAGAAAGATATCTATGTGTTTATGTTTTATAGTCTCTAGTTGCAATAAAAGATCTTCTTTTATTATTAATGAAGTAGCCCTAAATCAATAGGTATTATATTTAGACTACTGATCACAGTTCAAAATTCTCAATATCACTATAAGCCTGTTTTGTAGACTTCAATTAACTAAATATCCACAAAAAAAAACACCAAAAATTAATTCATATTCATATTAGTTCATATTAATTCTTATTAAATTAAAAAATGGATTATGATGCTGTAATGAACTTAAGATCAGTAGATGAGTAGGTTTTATATGAACATATTTTTAAGACATCTAACTATTTATACTAATTATTGATGCTTTACAAGACAGTATTTTCCAATAAAACAATGATAAACTTAGGACCTAATTATTATATAATATTTAATATTATATAATGCCCAGACATTCATCTCACCGAGATAATCCATAGTCGCTTCGCGACTGAAGGAGGCCATACATAAATAGATAGATGTGACTATGGATTACTATGAAAACTGCCTTCTACAGTACTTTACAATTAGTCTCAAAACTCAGGCCTCTGACAAAAATAATAATCTCATAAGAGTCGTAACTCTAATAGACCAATGAATTCACAACAAATAAACCATAGAATATGTAATATATAGTCTATGAAATAAACCTAGAATTCGTTACATCTTACAACCAAGAATCTATCAAGTGCTATTTACAATAGCACTTTTAAATACAATCATTACACCTTCACAGAGTTAATGTATTAGAGACTTAAACTAGACAGTCACTAGGCTGTCACTAGCCACCTAGACTAGACTGCCACTAGACAGTCACTAGAAAGTTCCCATTCTGATCAAAAGTTGTATACGAATTCATCTTTAGTGGACTTGGTCATGATTTCCTATTTCTTGTATTTATCCATGTTACTATTGGAGATAGATGTCCTCCACTAAAGTAAACTCGATTAGCCCAGCATCTTCTCATAGTTCCCTAGTCAAGTAATAAATCAACAACTAAAGTGACCAGATACATTACAGCAGTCAAATGTAGCAACTTTACATAGCAACAAGTAGTCACAAATAGCCTCGTGTTGCTACCAATACCCAAAATATCAACGTTACACAAATCATACTCAACGAATAAAAAAAAAATAAGTACCCGACGCTGTCTTAAGTCTTGACCATATGACACAGTAAGTATGAATGGTCACCAAAAGTCGCTAACACTCGATGTCCCATGGTTTCTTTTGCACCAGCCTCTACCATCGTAAGTTCCAATGGCTAGAGAACAAGGGACAGCACTGAAGATAGCGTGCGGCAAGTGATTTTGTCCCCTGGAGTGTAGGCGTCACAAATGTGATCAATGTAGGGTGACATGGGGACAAACAAGGCGATTCATCTCAAGTGGACAGTACAGCTACCCTTGAGATGTTTTCTATGATTGTGTTAGATGTTGATGGATGGTTGGAGAATGATGTTTTTATAGAGAGCTATGTGCATTAAAAATATGTTACAGAGAGGTGTGTCGATGGGAATGTTACAGAGAGTTGTGTC
>JADKLZ010000003.1:38261953-38307423 GCA_021533235.1 Biomphalaria straminea | reverse complement strand
TGTCAATGGGAATGTCAGAGAAGTGTGTCAATGGGAATGTCAGAGAGATGTGTCAATGGGAATGTTAGAGATGTGTAAATGGGGATGTGTCAAAGAGAGGTTTGTAGACAGGATTACGTTATACAGAGATGTCTAAAAGAAATGTGAAGATATAATTAAATTTAATAAAGTATTACGGTTATTAAAATTCTATATTATATTGTTGAAAAACTAGATCTATATTCTCCGTTTTGATGATAAATACAATGGAGTCGCGATAGTCCGAAACGAGTAGGACAGGACCCATTTCCGATTCGCGAATAATTCGAATTAAGAAAATCTAACAAAAAATAAACATTTTTATAAATACTGCGTTTAATTACATTAACTGGCACTGTAAGTATGCGATAACAGTGAATTTAAAGTTGCCTTAATATGATTAAAGTTTATAAGCTTATATTTTTAACGTTAATATAATATAGATTACATCTAGATTTTAGATTTAGAAGTAGATGAAGACTAGATCTTATATCTTCTAGATCACAATTTTCGGTCTAGTGTTACATTTATATGTCATGTAATGCACAAACTAATACATAGTCGCTAAAGTTTATATATATATATATATAAGGCTTGTCTTCGAGTCCGAAGATTAGTCAGGAATACAGTATTTCCCGTGGCTATGCAGCCCCAGCCGTGACCTACATATTTTGCCACATCCAGGGCAAGCAAAAACATTGTCCGCAGGTGGTCGATTTAGATTTTCTTTTCGTCGTCTGCGTTTGTCCTCGGCAGCAGATTTTCTTTTGGTCTCAAATGTGTATCCCGCGACCTTCGTGAGTGACCTAAAGTTTACCTTTCAATAATAAATAATGCGACGATTCTACGGGCTCAATATTTGAATTGATCCAAAGATTTTTAAACATGTTGTTTAAATTTATTATTTCATTATATTTGAAAATTAATAATGGATGTATTGTCTTTTTTAAATTCTTTTTTATCAACACTGCACAATAAAAATGCTGTCAGCTCTTCCGTTTGGGGCACAATATAATTTCATTATAGAGTAAGCATTAGACTGTCAATCTGTGCCTTTTAACTTACTTTTAAAGACAAATAGATCAGTAGCGGTAATATGGAAGAATCGATACAAAGACTACTACGCATCTATTCTATTGTTAATCTTAGAACTCAATTAATATTTTGTTTGTTGACAACAGCGAGGTTAAATTGAGCGTCCTTGGTATTGTTTAGTTGAACTTGAAACCTTTAAAAAGGGGAAACCAGCTATTATTGATGTGTGGTGTGGGGGGACCAGCTAATATTGATGTGAGGTGTGCGGGACCAGCTATTATTGGAGTGTGGTTTGGGGGACCTGGGATGAACTCCTATTGAAAAACAGGGCAGGGAGACCTCAGGTCTCCCGTACTGCCCTGGAAATGAACTCTGCTGTACGGCGTAGTGCCTCATAGCTTCCATACAAAGTGAGTTGACCATTTGATACGTCTCCCCGCAGCTCGCGGAGCTGCAGACACTCTTGCAAGACGTGAACCACCGTTTCTTCTGAATCCCCGCAGTGTCGGCAACGGGCATCAAAATTTGTCCGAAACCGGGCGAAGTACGCACCTATGGGGCAGTGTCCCGTGCGCCACTGCGCTATTGTCTGTTCCGACCGTTGTAGCCTCCACTACTGTCTCCTCGGTCTGGGCGGCGCATGTGCTGCCAGACTCCCCAGGCAGTCTCGGATTCGTCCTAGGATTTCAACCATTTTTCATGCACCCACTCTCGGATTTGAGTCGTAGCCTGTTGAAACGTACTTGGCGCTTCGAAAGTGGGCGCTCCTTCTCGTGCTAGAGCATCAGCCGCGGCATTGCCCCTCACGACGCAGTGCGAGGACACTCACTGCATAAAAGTGACTGCTCCAATAAGTAGGCGGATGTTATTTGCGGCGCCTAATGCCTCTTCAACCATATCGGATTTTCCTCCTAAGCCGGCCATGGCTTGGAGGCAGGACAAGGAATCGGTAACCATTACAATGGTAGTCGCAACGGTTATCTTTTCACTTAACTTTTGGAGCACGTGTTTTAGGGTCTTGGTAATTGCCGTGATTTCGGCGTCATAGCTACATACGGCGAGGCCGCATGCGCCTGACAGCCTGTCTGGTTCAGTATCTGGGTAACTGATGTAGGCCCCATACCCAGCTCTAACGGGGTCCTTCAGGACTGACCCAACTGTGTAACAGTATATGGCATTGGGAGGGTAAGTCTTAAGCGTTGCCATTGCCATTTGCCTTAGTAGGTCCGGGGGTATGTGTCGTTTTGTGGTCCCCTCCATCCCTTGGATGGTAAAGTTAATGGGAGGGGTGGGCAGTCTCCTCCAGGGCGGGCACGTGCCTATCCTACGTATGGGGACTCGATCAGTGGAGAGCCCAGCTTGTGCACTCAAATTCGACGCAACGTGCATGAAAGATTGCCGTTTGATCCTATTTTTTGCTCTCCACTGAGTGACTAAAGTATGAGTCGGTAGCCCTGGTTCGCTCCTTTTATAGCGTTCCAGGGCTGTTAGCACGGCGAGCTCTCTCCTCAAGTTTAGAGGAGCCACGTTCGACATGATTTCTGCAGCGGAAATTGGGCTCGTTCTGTAGGTGCCGCAAATGAATCTCAGGGCTTGGGCCTGTATCCGGTCGAGTGATTCGAGGGCTGTCCTACTTGCGTACACCTGCACGGGCAGGGAGTACTCAATTTGGGACCGACAGCCCCGGTATACAGTGTGCGAAGCATGTCAGCTCGGTCGCCCCACTTGGTACTGGCTAGCTTTCTTAATAAACCTAACTTCTCCGAGGCTTTTCGTTCAACGTTCTGGATGTGCAAGTGCATTGAGAGCTTACGATCTAGAGTGATGCCTAGATACTTTGGCGTATTTTCGCGCTGGAGTCGCAGCCCACCGAGTTGAAGCTCTCTTTGGGGACCAGCTATTATTGGAGTGTGGTGTGGGGGGACCAGCTAATATTGGTGTGGTGTGTTCGGGACCAGCTATTATTGGTTTGTGGTGTGGAGGACCAGCTAATATAGGTGTGTGGTGTGCGGGACCAGCTATTATTGATGTGTGGTCTGGGGGGGCCAGCTAATATTGGTCTGTGGTGTAGGGGAACAGCTAATATTGGTTTGTGGTGTGCGGGACCAGCTAATATTGGTGTATGGTGTGGGGATCTCTCAGTCAATTGGTCTCAAGTTTCATGTAAAGTTTACTATTAAGAATCTAAAATTGAAATGAAGTTCTATTGTGTGTTACTGGCGGGTGTTCAATGTGTTCACGAGTTCTACTAGAGAATGAAAAATAAATTCATTCTTAAAGAAGAATGCGTTAGTTTTTTTTTTTTTTTTTTTTTTTTATATCTAAACAAATATCTCTAGTAAGCAAAGAATCATTATTTGATTATTGCCTTTGGAAGTATCGTTATCATAGATACTTACGTATGGAATACACGTTACAAAAGCAGTCAATTGACTACAACAAGCAGTCGTTAATTAGTCTACTTTTCGACCTATATTACAAAATTTAGTATAACCCAAACTCAATGTTAAGTCTTTTATTCGGATGCATAAGATGTGCAACTTGTATTTATATAAAGGCCTGTTCACGCTCACAAGACTGTCATCAGACAAGGGGAGGTAATGCCGTCATGATGAAATGTCTTGTACGAGTGAACGTGAAGTCTAGCCTCGCGCGCATTAAGTTCTAATTGTCCAGAGCCTCATGTCCAATAGAGCAGAAGGGAGTGTTTACATTACTGGGCCGAAAAGTCACTTCCGCGTGCCGTGGGCTCGTGACGGACAAGTCAGGAGAATGTGAAAGTATACATCTAGGTCAAGGGTCAATTAAAGGCGCTTCAGTGGTGAGTTGAAATGTGGTGAGCATAGCAGAAGACATGTGCAGGAGGCAATGAAAAAGGGAACATGGAAAGAAACGCAAAAAGGATGAGACATAGTAAAAGAGAGAGAAAGAAAGAGAGAAAGAAAGAGAAAGATATAGAGAGGTAGAATAAAATAACGAGGTGGTGAGGCAGAATAGAGACACGGAGAAAGAGAATGATAAAAGAGAAGGTGACGTTTAAAACAATATGATACGACAGTAAGAGAGAAAGAGAGAGAAAGAAAGTGGGAGAATGTAAGGGTGGGAAAAAAAAGTATTTAAAAACAAGAACTAATAGGAGTGTGAGACATCGCAATGATAGATTTTGAAAGTGTGCGTGTGTGAGAGAGAAAGTATTGTGTGTAATGTTCAATGAAGAAATGTAGCCACGTTAAAAAGCTAGGTATCTATAACATTAACCATAAAATAGCCTGTTTAGTCAAGTTAGGGTGTCAATGAGAGAACTTATAAAGTACAAGTAATCTCAGAGTTAAACCTTGACACTAAAAGTGTGACACGGAGTAGTAGAAAAAGACACAGAGAAGTAGAGAAAGACACAGAGAAGTAGAGAAAGACACGGATAAGTACAGAAAGACGAAGAGAATAAGAGAAAGAAAGAGAAAGAGAGAAAGACACTAAGAAGTAGAGAAAGACACGGAGAAGTAGAGAAAAACAAAGAGAATAAGAGAAAGAAAAAGAAGTAGAGAAAGACACAGAGAAGTAGAGAAAGAAATAGAATTAGAGAAATACACAGAAAAGTAGAGAAAGACACAGAGAAGTAGAGAAAGACACAGAGAAGTAGAGAAAGACAAAGAGAATAAGAGAAAGAAAGAGAATTAGAGAAAGACACATAGAAAGTGGGAGGCTTAGAGGATAGGTAGTAACAAAAAATATATAAATTTAGTGATGATACAATGCATATGAAGAGAGTTTCTTTAAGAAACGAGTAACTTGTCTGAAACATGGCTATGGCGTGTTTAGAAACAACCTTTTTGGTACACATCCTGGAATGTTTTTGTTAACAGAGAGAGAAAAGAGAGGGGGAGAAAATGACAGACAACGAGAATGTCTGAGAGACAGAGGGAGAGATATATATATACATATATATATATATATATATATATATATAGATAGATAGAGAGAGAGAGAGAGAGAGAGAGAGAGGTGTTAAAGAAGAAAAATCGAGGAAAGAATGAGCATTGATTAAATATAAAAGAATTGAGAATGTGTTTAAGTAGAGACAGATAAAGAGAGAGAAAGAGAGAGAAAGAGAGAGAGAAAGATAAAACAGCCAGATTACGAAAGAGAACAAATATTTGAAAGGTAGAAGATGCATTAAGAGAAACGGTATAGAAATGCCTTCAATGTCTATTTGTTGACATCTAAGATTGCCAAGTGAGCCACTTGACACAATGTGCGTCACCCAGTGACAAGTCTTACTGTATGAGAGATTTGTTCCTCGTGTCAAAGCGAAGTGTCATAGACGTTTTGTAGGCGGCAATTACGATTCACTTCGTGTCCTCGATCTCAGACAGCGATTAAACCGTCTTAGAACTTGGAAACTTCCAGAGATTAAAGAAAATTGTGCCATAAATTCATCTGTGTATGTGTATGTACATGCTATGGTATACTACTTGTTACTATAGCTACATGTGTGTGTTTGCGCGCGCAGCCAGGCGATCGTGATTTAACAGTGTCTGTTTTCAATTAAACATACTGCCAGCCGGTCACGAGAAATTAAGTTCCTGTTGTTTGGATGTAAAAGCATAATTGACAGAGAGACTTTAGGAAAATGAAAAAATAAAGAAGAATAACCAAAAAACAAAAAAAAATCATTAAATATTCATAATCTCTACAAGCAACTCAATAAAAGGGATACTGAGTAGAAGAGGAGGTTTGTTTACATTACACAATGCAAAATATTGCGCAGGACCGGCCTTAGAGACATAGACAAAATAGGCATCCACCTTAGACCCCTGATTGGTGGGGGGGGGGGCCTCTCACAGGACACAGAACAATTTTATAAGACAAGAAATAGCTAAACTTGTGCCCAATGTTATATTTCGAGTACTCTAGATTTTTCTATTTCATTTCTCACCACCAAATTCACCATGCCTAGGACCTCCATTTATCTATGGCCGTCCCTGTAGTAAGATTACAAAATACATTAGGCCTACTAGTTGATTGCCTTCACCTGACTGTTCTAATGTCTTCTACCCAATCATATTTAGGGGAGAAATCGTTAACAAACAAAGTCAAACGTTTCAATTCTGCGCGCAATATGGCGGTGTTCAACGATTAGTCGTAACAGAAGGAACATAATTTTACATTGTTAGTTAATTATTTGATTTTGAATTTCATCCAACGCAATGGCTGCTGGATAAGAGGTAGAGCGTTAAGTGACAGCCAGAAATATCTGGTTCCTATTTTGGTGAAGAATGAGACTTTTAAATCCGCGTTTAATCAGCTCAATGTTTTTCCTTGGCCCTATGATCTGCGCTTCGGACTTTCGTGATGTTACATTCGAGTTCAAACCCTGCTTTCTGTCTTCTCTTGATCTCATTGAAGTTTTTTTTTCTTGCTTGATCTTATCTGGACATGTTTTAGGAATTGCATTTGTGACAGAAAATAAGGTGGCAAGATAAGATAACAAATGAGGAAGTGCTACAAAGAGCAGGGTGCCAGGACATCAGCTCTATTATCAGCATTAGACG
Organism: Biomphalaria straminea; assembly: GCA_021533235.1. Classification (NCBI taxonomy): domain Eukaryota; kingdom Metazoa; phylum Mollusca; class Gastropoda; family Planorbidae; genus Biomphalaria; species Biomphalaria straminea. Next base: position 38,300,818 of record JADKLZ010000003.1, on the reverse strand, counting down.
CCTTGGCTGGCTGGGCCACGTTCGCAGAATGCCAGTAGGTAGACTACCACAAGGTATACTGTATGGCGATCTTATTGAAGACAGGAGAGCCGCTGGTCGCCCACTTTTACGGTGTACAGATGTGTGCAAACGCGACATGAAGCTATTTAAAATCAACACTAGCAGCTGGGAAAAAGTAGCACTGGATAGATCCACATGGAAAGAGAGCATAAGAGAAGGGTCTCGGATTGCAGATGCCATACACAACAGAAGCAGAAAGAAGGCTGAAAATGCAGATGCGCCTGGTGATTTCATATGCCCAACCTGCAACCGCAGCCTCTTTAACCACACAAGATGTTGCAAAGGGAAATGATCATCTCACGAGACGTAAAATGACACAGATATGTGACAGACTGTTATTTCACTGATAAAACCAGAACATTTTTATAGAAAATAACGAACGAGAACAGACAGAAAACAGACAGAAAACAGACAGAAAACAGACAGAAAACACAGAGAAATTAAGTCACTACAAGACAAAGACATTTCAAATACTTTTCTCGTGATCTGAAGACAAAGAACAGAACTACCATGCTAGTGTCACAGAGTAAGGAATGAGTTTTTGTAGCCTTCTTGTCATAATGGGCATAGGTCGACCAAGTCGAGACGATTTGATGTAGTTACATGATAGGGTGGGTGGGGGCTTTAGATTGTGGTTTAGTTCCAAATAATCAATGACATCAAAAATTAGCAGGGTCGAAATGATTGTGACAGCTGTGGTATGTAAACAATCACAATATACACCTGTGCTTACAGTAGGGTCTAAGCGGGACACTCTAAGTTCACTGTATTTCAGTCACGAAACGTGTTTCTAATAAATTCTCTTATACATATACACTGCAATTCCACTACCATTTGACTTGCCACTTCATTTTGTTCTGTCTGCTCTATAGAGGTGAAACTTATCTAGATCAAACGAAAGTTAAAATTAATCCTCGAACTCTTGTACCGCTCATTATTATTGTAACGAACTTCACTTCTCAGGCCTTCTGCAAACACTGCTTAACATCACTACAGCACATCTAACTCAAGAACTTAATAACAAGAGCTCCAAAAACACAGTGGCGGTTTAATGACAAACACATCAACACAGCCAATACGACACAATTGGCTCACTAACTACAAATGCTTAAGAACAATACAACTGCCTAACTAACACAACAAGCATCTAGATTCTAGAGCGTACAGCTACATTTTCAAAGCCTGTTCATAACCCCACTTGCTATCTGCTGGACTGAAACTGTCTAACTGTCACTAACACACACTAACACATAGACCTCCTCTGTTAAAGCTCTAGGGTCATGCGCAGAGCACAGGTCACACTAGGGACAGCAGTTGGTTGACCTGTGTGACGCGCATAAAGTCTCTGTTCCATTGGGTCTCACACATACACACATTCAGTTCTCCTCTGGAGTTGTAACATTATTGAAACTGAATTTTCCAGACGTTACAGTTTGTGTTTCAATATTTTGCGAACATTTTACCATGACCTCAGAATTTTTATACGTAACCAAATGTTGGGGTGAAAAAATGGTATAAGCAATTATAAAATTGTTAGAGTATATAGAACAACGAAATAAATTAATAAAGAGATATGTAGCAAATAACAAGAATCTTATTAACTATATTTATGGTTTAAGAGATATAATAATAATACAATGAACAAAATCAATACCTTTGGCTAAGATTAAATTTTGATGTATTGTAATTTTAGTTGACTTTAAAAATCTCTTCATTTTAAGCGTAAAGTATTAGGTATTTTTTTGTTTGTTTGTTGTTGTTGTTTTTTTTTACATTTTCAGGTATTATGGTTATTTTTGTTTTAAATCACTTTCGCTATTATAAATTGGATTTTTTTCCCCATAGACTCCTATGATTAATTAATGTTTCTGTAAAGAAAAACTTTGAATCCAACTTGGGACAAGATACATTACTTAACACCACTTTGTAGTTAATGGAGTGTACATTCGTATAAAAGAGATTCCTTATGCTTCCCAACCAAAGCCGGGCTGATGCTAGTGTCAGCAAGACGTATCGTATTTGCTTTGGTTAAACGCGATGTTCATTTGTACAGGACCTATAAAGAAAATAGCTATTGATCCTTGTGGTTAGAAATCTCTGAAGCTATTGAACATATCGATGGGACCTAACCATGGCCATGGTGGGGAAGGGTATGGATAAAGGGAGGTAAAACGAGTTAGAAACATGAAGACTGCATAGTAAATACAATCAAGGAGAAGAGAATGTGCCCCTTGGGCAGAGAAGACAACACTAAGGATTGAAAGGGAGCTATCGATGCTTTCTGGGTTTAATAGTTAAGTTTTAATACTAGAAATTAATAGCTACAATTAATGAAAAAAAAACAGTGGTGTTAATAAACATCTATATCTGACTATCCATCTGTCTATACATGCTTTATATATGTCAGTATTCTGTCAATACTATGATTGAGGCTTTATCTTTACGTAGTAGAATGCAGAAATATATTTCTAAACTCCATTACATGTGAGCTTTTTGTTTTAGAGCCTTTTATGGGTTTGAGCTTGGTTTTTCGGAAGTGTTATGATAAATGGGCAAATATTTGCGTGGACATTTATTTTTAATTGTTTTGATTACATTTGTAAAGTTTACGAAAAATGCTAAAATCTAATACAGGTACATTTACATTTAATACACATCAATATAAAAATTTGAAAAGTGAAACAAATCCACAATCAAAGAAACAAAAAGTTGGTTTCTCCTATTGAAAACAGATCAATCTCAAAGTTACTAGCGGTGGAATAAAATGTGGTAAGCCAAAATGCATATGATCAGTCACCATGATAAAAATAAATACTTTAGATTGATAAGTTTGCAAGTTAGCAACTAGAACTGTACACATGTAAATATACTCACAATGGGGACTATAACGGTCAATATTAAACGCAAAGTGTATTCAGGTTGAGATCATGGACATCATTCAAGCAATAAAGTAAAGAAACATAGAAAAAGAAGAAAAAGAGACTGAGAAATGCTAAGGGGGTGATATAAGGTAACTTTTAAAAATGATCATTGGAAGATTTGTAGAGATTTACAAATAAACTGTTGAACAAAATAATGATAAGGACTCAATATTATAAGAACACTGTTGTTTACTATTCACGGAAGAATTCCAGCTACAGTCGCCTCAGCTTGGTGCCTCCGTGGAAACGTCCGCCAAGGAAGTCGGATAGGGATCATAGGCTTAGAACGCTAGCACACATAGCTCTCGGTGGGCTCCCACAGAAACGCTAGAGATAGCGTACATTGTACGTTGTATGGATGTAACAAAGGCTCGCCAATCAGTCCAACCCCCCACCGATTCTTTTCCTAACGGGGCCACACGGGCGGTGATGGACCCTCGCACGGTTTCGGTGGGACAAAGGAACTCGTGGATCAAGATGGTCGGGTGCAGCGACATACCGGGTGTGAATATATGATCACTTCGGATAAGGCTGGACTTCGGACAGAGGGGTTGGTGAATAGCCATTTCCTCTTCCTGGCCATGGGTAAAAACCTTCCCTTGTTAGTGTTAGCCAGTGTTAGCCAGAGTTAGCCAGTGTTAGCCAGTGTTAGTGGTAGCCAGTGTTAGCCAGTGTTAGCCAGTGTTAATTGTAGCCAGTGTTAGCCAGAGTTAGTGGTAGCCAGTGTTGTTTAGCAGTGTTGGCCTCTTCCACGAAACTGTGCGCAAACAAATATATTGCTAAGCATTAACATGCATGCCAAGGTGAAGGCCAGTGTGGCCAGGATTTGTTTGGCTAGAAAATTGAATCCATCTATGTTGCTTTTCTTTTTTTTTTTCATTACCCCTAAAACAATCATCTGTGATGGATTTCACTCTTTCCCTGTTTCTGTGTGTCTATGTGTGTATTTCTACAATGACTTTAAGAAAACGTGCAGGATTTAGAAAGATAACTTTTTTTTTCTCTGGGATTTCTGTCCATTGTGTTGGTTGTTATTTCAGTTGTGATCAAAGTAACTCTGGAAAACAAAAAAAAAAAAAAAAAAAAACAACGACGAGTATTTGTACCTATGGTGCAGATATAGTTCCTGATAGTTAAATCATCACATCAAATTAGTTTCTGAAATATTATTCAATGTTGGCGCAAAGGCTCATTATTTATGCTTTAGATGCCAAAAAAAAAACATAGGCTTCGATTTGTTACATATAGTAACTAGTGTTGTTTTTCTGTCTATACATTGTAAAATATCGTACCATAATTCAGTAAGTGTCTATGAAATGTAATGTTCTGGCGTAAGTTGCCTTACTAGTTAGATAATAACCTAATAAAAATGCTTTAAAAAAAGGAAACAAATATTTCAAAAATATCTTCCCATCAATTAATTCAAACAAATACAATGATGTTTTTTTTTCAAAAGAGATGTCAGAACAATTTTCAGACCTATAATTAGATAGCTAATTATCAAAAATGGCCATAAACTAAATGCCTTGATAAATTATTAACACTAAACAAGAAAAAGATTAAACAAAAGGCTTATCAAGGGGGAATAACTCCCTATTTAAAGCCATATATCTCATAATTAAACGGCTTTTTTACCACATTAAACAAATTGATTACCGCAATTTAATTAAATAATAGTATATTTTTAAAAATAGATTCACGTTTTCTTAAGAACAATGAGTGACAGTGACAGTTGATATTAGATTTGTAAAAAAAAATATGTTCAGTGATCGCTAGTTACATTATTATAACATCTGTTAGTCAAGTACATCACTGAAACCTAATTTGAAACCATTAATGTCATTCACCAGCAGACGGCAAAAGTAAGAATTTCAGATTTAATATAATTCTCCCACCAATTACCAAAGTTTCAGAGCCATCATGCTTACACCAATACTGCGATTATATCAACACAGATCACAGAATGAACATCAAAATCCCATAACATAATGTCCATTTATATCAAAACAAAAAATGACCATCTTAGACCTATGAAGAGTAGCAATAAGAAACCTTTTTTTTTATTTGAGTTTTACAAAACAGTAGTGTCAGTGTACCTTATAAGACCTAACTACAAACCAGCTGATCAGTCTCACTATCTCAATTGTAACCCCTCCCCCTACTCTCTCTCTCTCTCTCTCACACACACACACACACTACTAAACAGTGAACAAGGTCAATGTGAAGAAGGCCACTCTCACATCAATCAAGGGAGACAATTGTAACCAGACCAAAAAAAATGTTGGACATGGTTATTTTCAATAATTTGAACAGAAATGAAAGAGCTCAAAGCCTTAAATCTCAGGATGATTTTTTTTTTATTTTCCCGTTCATATCATGACATCATCATTCCACATCAATGTTTTTCTTTTTGTGTGATCGTCTGCAAACAGAAAGATCTGATTGCGCGAATATTATCTTTCAGAATTGATATCCCTCCACCAATGTAGTTTGATGCGATGTTTCGAAATGATAGGCGAATGAATACATATTCATTACATGCTAGATACAAGTGTATAAGTTGTTTGAGAAACACTCATTTACACAGTTTTTTTGGCTCCCGTGGTTTCTAGGGGCGAAAATCAATTTATGTTGATGTTTGCATTATTAGTTTTTAATTAAATAGTTTGTTTATTTGTTTGTCTTTCTTTGTTTACGTCTGTGTGTCAGAATGTTTGATTTGTTGGAATGTTTGTTTTGGGTCTGGGTTGAAAAATCCAGTTTTTATTTCTTCGGAGTAAAATAATAGCCTGAATGTGTATGTGTGATGTCATGTGTGTGTATATGTGTAGTATTCCTTCACCTATCGCTTGGTCTGTTTGGGGCAGCACACATTATCTGTTTTCCGTATTTCTCCATTCCTCTCTGTCTTTTGTCTTGGATAGAATCTCTGTACATGACAGGCCCGTTGATTCTTTTATGTTGTCTTCCCATCGCGTTCTCTGTCTGTTTCTGATTAACTTTGCCATCACCTGCTGGTATGGTAATACTTCACTTTCACAAAGACAATAGACTAATTAAGAAAGCATCGTATATCGTATGTCACTCAAGTACAACTACCATCTCTTGAAGAACCTTTTCATGAAAGATGCCTTTCCAAAACCCTCACGATTCTTAAAGATAAACTGCACCCATTAAACCACTGTTACATAAGATCTGAACGAAGTGGTCGTCTCCTTTCCATTAGGACTAAAACAAAAAGATTTAAAAACTCCTTTATCCCCACTTTCGGTCATAGTGTTACAAGATCAGCTGTCGTCATCGAAGTACATAGAAGTCTAAATTCATAAAGCGCTGGTTGTCAATGTGTATGTGTTTCGTGTGTGGATGTTGTTAGAATTTTTCATCTATATTGTTATTGTACAGGTTGTCAATTATACTCAAATTGAATTCAATAAAAATTATCTTATCTTATCTTCTTCTTCGTTTTTTTTTTTTACATATTGATAGTTATACTTGACTATTCATTAAATCATAAATTTAATTATTCATAGTGAAAATTTTTAGTTTAAATTAAACTATGTCAAGGATGCTTCAATGAATGTCACAGTTGTCAATTAAATAAAAAAAAGATTGAGCTGTAATTTTTAATACTATGTTTATGCTTGGGAGTCGATCTCCATATTTAATCTCTTATTACCGTAAGTTAGTTTTATAAGTCATAGAGTGAAAGTAAAATGCTTCCACTATGTTGAAATTATTCTATACTGTAAATGGAAGTATTTTTAGAAATTTTGATTCTTTAGTGCTAAAAAGTGCACAAAATTATTATCTATTTTTTTTAAGAAATAGTTTATCTCATCTTCCTTTATGTGTAAACCTGGATACACCAGAACACTAGCTACTTTGAGTTTTTGACGTCATCTATAAAATTTAAAGTCACCGAGCACGCATCTGATATGGTATAAGCTTGTTCAAACTTTGTTTTCTGAAAGCTTGTTCAAACTTTGTTTTCTGAAGTTTTTAACTTGGTCATAAATATGTGAATTTAGAGTCTTTTACATAATGTAATGACAATTGTTAAATATTGAATATAAACAAGGTTACAAAGACTGTGTGGAAACACAAACTCAAAATAGGTCCCCGAAGTGGTCTTCTCAGGTAGGTAAAAAGGCAGGTATCTATATTTTCAGAAAGCACATTAGAATAAAATTCTATCAGAGACAAAATGACAAAGAAGAATTGAGAAAGAAAGTTGACAGATCATGTGTGGTGCCCCAGCGGTTAAGCAGACCAAAGGATAGGTGAAAGCGAATGTGAAGTTTGATGTGAGCCTGGCCTAACTGATGTCATATAATGATTATCTAATTTTTCTAATTGTTTTGTAAAGGGCCAATCTCTTATTCAAATCCTCAAGAAAAAACATTTCCTTAAAAATAAATAAAAATTTTCTTTAGTTATGTGTTCTACCGGGGGGGGGGGGGGGGCTGCTGGTTGACTTAGCAGGTCACGCGATAATATGAAAAACTACTTATTAATTTGTTGTTTTAAATTATGCCAAACTTATATGCATACTAAATAGATTATTTCTATTTACAAAAAGTAAACATATTAGTTAGTATGACAATACTTACTTAACTTAGAAATACAAATGTAAAAAAAAATATTTTTTGACAAAAAATCTAAAACCTTTTGCATGAATGCGTTAAAAGTATGGCAAACATTAATCTTCCCCGTTAACCTCCCGTGTTTGTTACTATTAATAGTGAATGGTTGTAAAAGTAGTGTATTTTTATAAAAAAAAAATTGCTTGCATAAGTATTAAAAATATTTGATTTTTCGCTTTCAGAAAAGAAAAAAAAAGTAGCCGTTGTATCAGAACTTTTAATGGGCAAAAATATTATTGTGTTGGATTTACACTATCTGTTCTAGTTTACGAGATCTAAACTGGACGGACAGACGGACGGACAGACAGACATTCCTCACAAAACTAATAGCGGCTTTTCCCCTTTCGGAGGCTGCTAAAAAACGAATGAAAGAATTATCGACTTTCGAAATGAAAAGAAAGAAAATGATATTGTTTTAGTAGCTGGGGAGAGCATAGAAATAGTTGAAAGCTTCAACTACCTTGGAGAAAATTTTATTTTATTGAAAACACAGATTGCATCACCATAAGACGGCAATACAATTTAAGACCACTTAGAAAAATGTCCTCCTTTAATGTCAGTAACGCATCGTAGCCAATGTTTTACCATGCTCACATCTACAGTATTTCCTAAAGTCTCAACATCACTGCCTGGTATGGCAATAACTAAAATATAAAAATGTTCAAATTATAAAATGGAAATGTTGCTAATAATATCATAGGCAACAAATAAACCGCACTTAGACACCTATTTGAGAAAAACATTGTCAAGAAAGCTATACAAATTTTAAGCATTAAAAAATCACCCTCCTCTACGTGGCTTTAACATATTACCATCACAAAGAAGCTCTAAGACACAATAATATGTATACTCAAAAACTCTTTTGTTCATTTGACGATTACATCGTTGAACAAACTGTAACTTACTGTTGTAAATTTTGCATGTAATGTAAAAGAGAAACTGAGGTATGAACGTATATCCTGTGTGCTATCGTACAAATGTTTGCTAAAAACATGTTCTTTATTTTGTAATGTACAATTGTTAAACAAATTTCTTCACGGATAATAAATATTTTATTATTATTATTATTATTATTAATTAATTAATTAAAATCCTGCAATTTTTATCCTTCTGTTACATAACCAAAATATAAAATGACAATAATTCAAGGGAAAAAGTCTTTCGACATTGTTAAAATATTTTTTTCATTCGTCACTGCACACCAAACGTCACAGAAAACTGTCAGGCCAGATGCTAATCTGTGACTCAATTGAGCACATTGATACACTGGTCACGACATCCAGGCCTGACAACAATAACAAAAAAAAAACTTTTGCTAACTGGCACTTCTGACTGTGTGCACGTGAGTATGGTTCAACGATTCAAAAGGAGGCAGCGGGTCTGAAGAACCTGGGGAAAAAAAAGGGCCATAATCTCATTTCCGGATGTGGCGCTGAAACACTTGAAATATTGGAAGACTACTTAAAGGTGCTGTGGTCTGAATACTAAGTTTGGTGCTTGTACATTGGGGGCTGAGACGGGCCCAAAAGTCAATCACTTGGTAAGATTTTTTGAAGCTCAAGTCAGCTGAGGAAAGAGAAATCATACTTTGGTTGTTGTTGTTGTTCTTGTTGTTGTTGTATTCAACCAATTGGTCTCTTTGTCAACCTTTTTTCACATCCTCCTCCTCCCCCTACCTTCCTCCCTCTCTCACTCTCTCTCTCTCTCTGTGCTTCTCTTTTTTTTAATACTAAAATACTAAACACTTTTATAATTATGTGTTCAACTTTTTCTTCTTGACTATAATCTATAAGATGATTTTTTTTAGAAAAAAAAAAGACATTGGTAGTTTCAAAGTTGCTTTATTTCAAAGTTGGATAGTTTTTTTTTTAACCCTGAGATGAAATCGAAGGACAACAGGCATTTTTTTTATGCAATAATTGGAGAAATATTGTTTGTTTGACCAACGGCATCCCTCCTTTTTTTTTTTACAAAGCTTATATCAACCCACTCTGTCTGTCTGTATGTCCGTCTGGTCAAAAGTTTGTACACGCTATTTCTCCCACACCCAATCTCGGATCAAGCTGAACTTTCGAACAATTATTTCTTTTACCTGACAACACAAGAATCATAATGAAAAAAAAACCCATTAAACTATTGGTAATAAATTACTTTGTTCGGTATCTCGAACAAGAGAAAGAAACTTTACTTTTGAAGTGGCGGTTTAAGCCGCGTTAGCACCCTTTAAACTAGGCTGTCGCCTTTTGCTAGAATCAAGAGAATCACTATACAATCTTTCATGTTCGCAGGCACTGGTAGAGTGGTTACGGCTTTGGCTAGCGAAGTCTGCGAAGGCTTTAGTGACACTTAAGTCTATAAGTTCGAATTCAGGTCGTTTTGTTTTTCAATAAATGTAATACATATAACAACACGACTGATCCAAACTAATTGATACACATTAATGAAAGTTTTTTTTTTTTTTTTTTTTTTGCTTTTTTATCGTTAATATGAACGGGCGCATTTGAAAGTTCACCCTAACATACATTTTTAGCCCGTGCATTCGAGTATATTACATCGAATTGAAAAGGCCTTTGATCTTTCTCTTTGTTTCTCTATCTGTCTGTTTCTTTCTTTCTCCCTCTCTGTCTTTCTCTCTATATCGCTCTCTCTCTCTAACACTCTCTCTCAGACTCTCTCTATCGCTCTTTCTCTCTATTGCTCTCTCTCTCTCTATCACTCACTCTCTCTATATATCACTCTCTATCGCTCTCTCTCTCTCTCTCTAAAACCTTCTTTTTTTTTTAAACTTTCATATCGTTGTGATCTCTGAAATAGACTTTTTACTGAAGTAGAACTACGTTTTAGAACAGATTTTATAACCCAACAATCAAATTCACTCAAATTCACACCGGTGATTCATAGGGTTCTAAATTCTAGATCCAGGTCTAGACTTTAAAGGAAATGTAAATAATGGTATAGAGAGAAGATAGTGCCACAGAGTATTGTAATCTTGTCTACAGACGAACACGCACGAAGTCACTATATAGTCCATGTTTAAAAAAAAAGTTGTTCTTTATTTCGTCTTTGTTCAAAAAGATACGGAAATAAAAATACAATAGCTGTGAAGAGTGAAACACAGAAGAGGCAAAGGGAACCTGCGTTTGAAATAAATCAACCAATCAAGTAGTGGTATTATATGTTCTTTTTAGCGGCCCCCGAAAGGGGAAAAGACGCTATTAGTTTTGTGTGGCCTGTCTGTCCGTCTGTCTGTCTGTCTGTCTGTCTGTCTGTCCGTCTGTCTGTCTGTCCGTCCGTCCCGTTTAGTGCTCAGAAAGTAGAAGAGAAAATGAAAATCTGACATCACGATAATATAGATCATTCAAAGTTCTGATGCAACGGCTACTTTTTTTTTTCTAAAAGCTCAAAATCTAATTTTTAAAAATATTTTATGCAAGCAGTATTTAAAGAGAAAAAACCTAATTAGTATGCAATATAAATTAAACCTAATTTAAGACAATTAATAATCTAATATATCACACAGTAATTCACACCTTTTTTTGTTCCAACCTATAAGTATTTACTGTCTAAGTAATTAACACATTTAAGAGGCGTGGCAGTTTCCTTGAACATCGGCTTTACAAGGCTAACGTTGAGAGATCAAAGCACGGAATGTATATTTTGACCGCTGGGGCACTAAATAAGATCTGTCGTTTATCTTTGATATAATTTTTTTTTTAAATGAACTTTTAGCATCGACTTTCGTGTACTAGCGTAAAGCCCGGACATGACATGATTCTAAACTAATTTCTTAAACTTTTTAAAAAATCACATTTAAAAAAAATGTTTTTTATTGCCAACATTAGAATGAAAGAAGCTTATTTTTGTGCGTTTTAACTGTTTGTTGGTCTGTCCGTCACGGTTAGATTAAAAAAAACTTAAGGCTTTTGAAAATAATATTTAACCTTTACTGTTCATTCAGAAATATAGCTATAGTTTAAAATATCTATAATAGATTGTTCCGGATGTGTATGTCTAGATCTACATTGAAATGTTATAATAAACTAAAACTAATCTTATATTTTTAAATTTAATATTGCATTCATTCTATTGATTATCATGACTTTTTTATTTTAATTTTACCTAAATTTTATTTAAATTACATCCAAATTATTAATAATAATAATTAATAAGATATATATTAAGAGTGCTAAATCAGAAGTTTAGTTTATGTACATCTACATCTCTACAGATCAATGCTGAAAGATTATTTAAAATCGCTCGTGTGACATATTGTATATATCAGGCTATTAGGTTGTAACCAGTTAGCGTTCTGAACTGATTATCTCGACGCTCCCGGGTTATGTGTCTGTTTGTTTTACATGTTTCGATTGTTTTTTCAGAGTTAAAGATAGTTTACTTCCTATTTCAAACCTTCCACAGGAGGGGATGGGAGCATGCAGTAATTGAGCCAGGGAGCAACGATAAATCCGAACTACAGTCTAGTGCGGAAACATCAAGATAAGGCAGGTTTATACCCTGCTCGCCATCCTCCGTCGTCCATGGAGAAGTTAATTATTTTCAACTTTGAAGGAACATCCGAAACATCTTGCGAATAGGCGGGTCTGACAGGAATCCGACTCCGACGGGGGCCGCCTCTGAGTTTGTGTATCACACAAACTCTCTTTGTAATCTTGTTTGCTTTTATGTTATTCCTTGTGTTTGTATTCTATTTTGCACTTTTCTTTCCTTACGCTGTAACTCTGTAGCCTTACTGTAGCCAAGTATAATGTTTTCTTTCATATAGGCACTGGTATTACATCAGTCAAGTAGATTGTCAGACTTCTCTCTGAGTCTCTCTCTCCAATATTATATAAAGGTCAGATATAAAGCCTGCCCCACAGTCTCTCTCTCTCTCTCAACAATATTACATCATTCAAATATAATGTCTGCCATCTGTCTCTCTCTCACTCTCTCTCAAGTATAATGTCTCTCTTCGCCGAGACGCTAATACTTCATCAGTCAAGTATAACTGCTCTCACGAAGAAGAACATTATATCAATGAAGTGTAACGCCGCTCTCACTCAAGCAAGAACATTACACCAGTCAAGTATATTATACAGTTTTACCTTGGCGACCTTAATTCACAAGACTGTATATATCTTTGTAGGATTTTGTTTTATATATCGGTCATTTCAACCAAAAACTGTATTCTTTTTTTTCATGTAAGGTAAAAGAGAGAGAGAGGGGCAGAGAGAGAGAGATGGAGAGAGAAAGAAAGAGTGAGAGAGAGAGGGGGAAAGAGAGAGAGAGAAGGGAGAGAGAGCGAGAGAGAGGGAGAAAAAAAGGAAGAGAGAGAGCGTGAGAGAGAGAGGGAGAGAGAGATAGAGAGAAAGAGAGAGGGAGAGCGAGAGAGATAGGGAGAGAGAAAGAGAGAGAGAGAGTAAAAGAGAGAGTGAGAGAGAGAGAGAGAGGAAGAGAGAAAAGGAGAGAGAGGGAGAGAGAGAGGGAGTGAGAGAAAGAGAGATAAGAAGAGAGAGTGGTAGAGAGAGAAAAAGAGTGAGAGATAGAGAGAAATAGAGAAAAAGAGATAAAAAGAGAAAAGACAGACAGACGGAGGGATAGCTATGATGAAAGATGTATAGATGTATAGATGTATCCCACCACCAAGTTATGTTCCATCGACTCGAGACACTGGATAAAAAAAAAATGGAGAAAAAAATGAGCTGTAACCTTGACCCTCTTGCCAATAAATATTTTGAAGGCATTGTCCAGACTGATGAATACCAATCTTAACACGCCACGCTCACTTAGTCCAGGTTACAAACCACTGACTTGGTATAAACTTCTTTCTCCATTCTTACCTCTTTATCGAACTCTCTTTATTCTTCTTTTATCTTTTTTTTTTAAGACAAAAGCGTGTTGGATGGGTACTGGGCTACATTAACCAGCCTAAAGAGTGCGTCGCTTTCAAAGGCGTAGATGAGTTTCTTGCTAGAAAAAGAGAAGATTGGAAATATTAATAGTTCGCCTTGACCTGTCAAGGAGTGAGTTGGACTTTTGGAAACCAGAAGTGATTGACCCATCGGTTCCTTCGCGTCTCTCCTGTTTCCAGATCTATTTATCCCCAGCGTATCTCCACTCTGGTTTTGTCTGACTCTATTGCATGAACATTTTGTGGTATGTCCGTACCGCCAGAGTTTGTGCTCAATGTCCTGATTGTCTTTATGACAATGAATTGCATTTTAGTCTTGTCGCCAAATTTTTGTATTTAGATGTAGTCATCAATGTTGTCGGTGGATTGAGCTGGTTTAAAAGCTCTATTCGATTTCAAGAAATCTTATCTTATAAATAACAGACGTTACTTCAAAAGAAAGGTATCGTTATCCATATGAGAATTCTTTTGTCAATAACTTAAAATCTTCCAAGTCTTTGTTTTTTTAGTCTGATTCAAGCAACTTATTTCATACTCTAATAGCACTGAAGAGAAAAGGCACTTCTGCATGTTTGTCCCTACATGAGGAATAAGAAATGCGCCTTAATCTTTGTTTCATTTTGAGTATTTATTAAGTTTTGTTTTTTTGTATTTGTAAATAATGGTTTAGTGCAGTGGCGTAGCTAGGGAGGGGGAAGGAGGGGGGAGAATTTCAATATCCCCCCCCGGGCCCCCACTTGAGGAGGGCCTACCAATGAGCAGTTTTTTTACATTAAAAATTAAGTATTACCCAAAAATGCAGGGTCCCCAAAGAGGTCCATCCCCCGGGACCCCGAAAGATGGAAAATTTCTAGCTACGCCCCTGGTTTAGTGTTTTATATATTTTGTCTATTTACTATTTATTCTTCTATCCTGTTAGATCCCTAAATTTTGTGTTTTTTTTTCAAAAGGTGTTGCTCCACTCAAATGTAAATATTCGTTTGTTATAAATGTCTGTTTTACGTCTGTCATGGTTTCTTAATGCTCCATTCAGGCGTATCAAACAAAAGATGCATATTACACTCTTGGCGTGTTACATAATAATAGAAATGATAATAATGTAATATAATTACAATACATCTATACATTATCAACTTGTTTCTATTCTTAAGCATCCAATAAAAAATTAAAATAATTTTGTAAAAGTGATTTTAACATTTTTGATTTTAACTGTTACACATTTATACGCCGACGGAGCATTTAAAATTAGATGTAATAATAAAGTCCACATTTCTTACATTCTACTAACTGAAACCATAGCAATATCCTTCTTTGATTTAATCTAATCTAATTAATAAACTAATTTTAATATATCAAGACTCCTATATGTCAAAATATATTCTCCTAAGTTTAGTTAATAAGTTTTTCATTTCTGCGCACAATGAGACAAGATTATAATGACACAAAGGCACAAGGGCACGAAGACACATGATCAGGAAGTCACTATGGCAGTTTGTCACAATGACACAAGGTCAAAATGACACTTGGTCACAATCAGACATGGCATTTCATCTTTGTAAAGTGGTTGAATTATTCTTACAAAGGAAAGTAAAATGCTTCCTTTTCTGTTTTCTGAAATTCAAAAATGCATTCTTAAAGATGTCTACATCGCAATATCCTGAAGTGACATGTCAAATATCAAATCTGCTACTCACTACAATGTACTAATGGAGCCCAGCGAGGGGAGCCTAGCGAGGGGAGCCCTGGGAGCTGAAGACGATTACATTCTATAAAGTTTTAGTGTTTAAGTTGTCTGCTTAGGACATTCTTCCTTTTTTAGATGGATATGTCTCAAGACAACAAAGAACACTATTCTATTTAGCTCTGTGTCTGTGTCTTATCAGTCTCTCTCACTATAAAGAAAAAGACATACTCCTCCTGGAGCTTTGAACTGCGGTACTCATTATATTTGTCTTTTTTTTAATTTTCTTTTTTTTAACCTACGTCTGGTCGTCTGCAAAGTTCAGAACTCGATATCGGTCGTCCTTTGACATAAATAAATATAGACTAGCCAATAAGAGAGTTTTATGTCTATAAATTTTGTTTAATTTCTAAGACTGAAGATCTTGCAATTTTTTTTTTTTTTCATAATTCGGAAATCCGAATTCAATAGATATACATGTTTTCAAGTTACATGAAGTTACTTCCTTTTCCCAGTCTATATATATATATGTCTTTGCGGTCGTCATTTGTTCTTAAATTCTTGTTTTTCATGTTTCATAAACAAAATTATCGCCGAAAGATAAGAAACGAAATTAAACCCCAAAAAAAAAAAGAATAGGCGTAACAAACATGGATCGGGAAATCAAACGAAAAGTCATCTTGAAGGCTAACACACACATCTTTGTGGTATTTAGTTTTGATAATATTTTTATTATTTCGTAAATGTTTTTTGTTTCATCGTTTAAATTTGGCAGCTTTAAACTTACACTATCTGGTCTTTTAGCGTAATCCGCGTCTGGTCCTTTAGCTTAATCCGCGTCTGGTCTTAAAGCGTAGCCTACATGTTCATTTTTTTCCATCCCCGCCAGTGCAATGGATCCGATCCTTTGACACCCTTACGGGTGTTCTGTTTTGCTTCCCTATTGGTCTAATTGTCTCATTTAACGATTGTTTCCATCCCTGTTTAGTGTATTATTATGACAGCTCTACCACGGGTTATACTTTTAAGAAATATAGAATTCTTGTAATAAAATAAGTTAGATGACGCGTGAATGCTTGCATGTTGTTGTTTTTTTCACACAAATCTATATAAAAGGGAAGTGACTCTAACTCTAAGAAAAAAATTAAAAACTCTTTATTTATCCTTTTAGCTAAAGTGTTATGATTGCATTATATAATTACAAGCAATAGATTTACATTTGGAAGTTCAACGGAGCATAAATAAAGGCCTACTGTAGAAAGTTCATTTTGAACGGCATTCATTTTTTGATAATATAACAACATATGTAGGCGCTTACACTACACACACACACATATTGGCCTACACACACGCATGCGTCCACAAACACAAAAAAAAACCGAGCTCTATTTTAACTTAAAATTACTGCTAACTGGCACTAAACTACCACCAACTAAGAAAGAAATATAAACTACTCACTTCTGCTAAGCCCTAAACTACTCGTCACTGAAAGCCCTAAACTACTCGTCACTGAAAGCCCTAAACTACTCGTCACTGAAAGCCCTAAACTATTCGTCACTGAAAGCCCTAAACTACTTGTCACTGAAAGCCCGAAACTTTTCGTCACTGAAAGCCCTAAACTACTTGTCACTGAAAGCCCTAAACTTTTCGTCACTTGAAAGCCCTAAACTACTCGTCATTGAAAGCACTAAACTTTTCGTCACTGAAAGCCCAAACTACTCGTCACTGAAAGCCCTAAACTACTAGTCACTGAAAGCCCTAAACTATTAGCAGCATATTGTCTAAGAAGGAAAAAAAATTGATCCATCAGCTTGCGAAAGTTTCAAAAATAAAAAAAAAAAGGATCCTCACTTGCCTATACAAGTTTCGTTGCACGGTGGATTGGTGATTCATTTCTTTAACCAAAAAAAAAATATGCAGGCCAAGCAGAAGGCGGGAGTTGCTGCCCTGGTTTAAAAGAGCGAGGTAAACGCCTGGATCAACACTATCCCTTCAGGTAATCTTGAGTGCGCTTCCAGGTTTTGTCAATTCTTCGTCCCCCCGGGGGGCTTTGTCCATCTCTTTACCCGCCGCGACGTAAAGTAAACAATGGTGCTAGTGAACTTCCTCTAACGTCTTTTTCACATTTCGCATTTTTATTTAGTTTTTTTTTCACTCGTCTTCAATCGTATTTCTTTCTAAGAGTAGAAACTTTATCTTGAGAGTGCGTTCCTCGAGATTTTGTATGTGTTTATGTGAGTGCGTTCCTCGAGATTGTGTTTATGTGTTTGTGTGATTGCGTTCCTCGAGATTTTGTATGTGTTTTTGTGAGTGCGTTCCTCGAGATTGTGTTTATGTGTTTGTGTGAGTGCGTTCCTCGAGATTGTGTATGTGTTTGTTCGTGTGAGTGTTTCTGTGTGTGTCAATAAATTTAAAGTGATTTTGACATTGAAAGATGTCTATATTTGTTATTGAGTATGTTAAAAGCGTTAAAAGGTGGTCTTTGATCTCTGACATTAAAAAAGATTGAACATTTATACAATATCCCTGTATTAAAGATAATATTTTAAGATTTTTCGGGAAGGAAAAAACTTGGGTCGTTTTTAATAGACTCTTTGAGCTGAATAGAACACATTCTTGAAATGTAGAGTTCACATTTTTTTAGAGATACATATATAACATATTCTTGAGATGTATATAACACATTCTAGAGTTGTATATAACACCTTCTTGGGTTGTATGTAACTAATTCTTTTCTCAGTCTCTTAAAAACTATTACATACATTATCTATATTAAGGGTGCACTGGATAGTCGATCCGGCTCCGGCTGACGACTATTCGGCCATTTTTCACTATTCGGCCATATTCGGTTTCAGCTTCAGCCGAATATCACTGCCAAATAGTTGGCCGGATAGTAAAAACTACACCGTAATACCTATATTTCTATTTATATTGCTAGAGGCCTCCTCGTTACGTCATTTCCAGATACGTCAAACGGAGGTAAAACTTAAATACTAAAAACAACACAAGCGGAGGGCCAACAATATAATGGTAGTAGATAAACGATGTCAAACAAGAAGTTGAATACTTAATACAGGTCAACCGTCAAATGTCGTCAAACTACATCTCTACGTCAGTAAAAACATGTAGTTTCAACTATACTCTAGTTTTTAAATATAATAGATAATTGCCACAACTAAGTATCCAAAAACAATACCACACATTTGTAACACGAACTCTACCGCAAGTCCCTTAATTACGTCTCGAGAACCCTAACAAGACTAGACTTTAAATTTGAAGTATTTTGTACTTAGAAATATCAAGTCGATAATAAATTATTTGAAACAAATAAATGTGAATCATATCTGCTACTTTAAATATTTTGTGAGACTCAAAACTAAATAAATAAAACTGGATGAAAATCGTGTTTTATTGAGCAGAACTGATGAAGTCCATGCTATTTCAATTCAACGTGAAGTTTGTGTTAACAATATTAAATTCAAGTGGGAGTACTTCGAACCAGTCTTCAAATTTAAAGATTACCTCAACTGTTGGATGTTTACGTATCAACAAGTCACATGATTAAAGCGTTACTGCGTGCCTTAAGTTAAATATGAACAAAACACTTTTCTTAATTGTGTTGTCATAGTGATTAATAAATGCCAAACTATAACAAAATAATTTAAGACTCTCTACACCAAAGAACATTTCTCCTGATATGGATAAACGCATAAATATACATACGCAATATCTCTCGCATACTCATACAAGACTAGCTCACACATATTCACAAATATATACTCACACACAGACATATACACGAACACATATTCACTACTCACATAACGCAAACACTCAATTATTGTACCAACATCTTTCCTTCACTGTCACCGCGTTGATGGATGATGAAGTAGAGACCCAGCCAATAAATTACTTCTCAACACCTAACCACGTCTTCGTAATAGAAAAACTTCAGTTCTTTTTATATATACATCAGCATAAAAAGAATCGTGACCTTTTTTTGTACTTTTAAAATTGAATTGTTGTACGTGTATCTTCTTGTTTATCTCCAAACAACAACTGTTTGTTTTTGTATAGACTCAAACATTTAATAAGAATACGACATAGCTAAAGAACCTTCTTGGCTTTCAGAAATGAGTTCATATAATAATTATATGTGTGTGTATCTTTTAATTTGTATTATATCTTCTATTTTAATTGAATTGTTTTAACACTGCACATATCCTATACTCTTAAGCGAGCAATTCTTGTATATATATATATATATATATATATATATATATATTTTCCTTCTATTTCGAAAACGGCTCTAACGATTTTCTTTAAAATTTCAACGTATCTAAATGTTAGTGAGAAAAAAATGCTCAGCTCATTGGCCACATCGGGAAAACTCGAGTTCGACCGTTATATCGGTTTGAAAAATGTCTCATTATGGAAAAACTTATTTTGGTTTGAAGGTTTTATGAATGACATGGAGAATTTATGAATGAAATTTTTTCCCACGACGTCAAAGGGAAAAAAAACTTGACACCTCCTACGTCACTGGCTTACATCCGTTCACTAAAGCATTTCTTTGCAACAAGTTTTATCGCGTTTGAATGAATAGACACAACTAGATATTTGCGCACCGTAGTTGAAGGTTTAAAACAGTGAACATCAATCAAGCACGTGGTTATCTGAAGACGCTCAAGTGCTTCCAAGTGTTTCTACAAATTAATCGCTTGATCCCTTTATTATAAGGCACGTTAAAATAAGAATTTGATTAATTGTATATTTTTAATTAGCTATAATGTAGGCCGAAAAGAAAGATATGGACGCCGAATCTGGAATCTGGATGTCTGCCTGGTCGAGCGGTTTGCACGCTGGACTGTCGTTTGGATTTATCGATGGTCCCGGGTTCAAACCCTGCCCGCTCCCATCCCCCGTCGTCCTGCGGGAGGTTTGGACTAGGAAGTAACTATCTTCAATTCTGAAGGAACATCCGAAACATGTAAAACAACAAACAAACAATCTACGTCTAGATCTAGGTCTTGATTCTAGACTTACAACTAGATTCTCAGTTCTCCGTCGAAAAAACCGCCATGTTGCTCGCCGTTATTCTTCCCTAATAGCAGGAGGTTTGCGGCGTTGAAGAGATCTAATAATAATCTAATAGGTTTTCTGTTGTAATTTCTAGAAGAAAAGATGTTCACAACTTTTCAGGAAAACAAATAGATCTAGACGTCTACGTCTGAGCTATAGGATTTCAGCCAGATTTCAATCGCTTTTTTTCCTAGACTAGATCTAGATGTAACAGCATTGCCAATTCCACTCTAAATTTATAGAAGACAAATATTTTATAATTTTGTTCGATCTAAATCTTTGTTTTTTTTTAGAAGGTCTTTTATATAGATTCATTTAGACAAACATTATTTATATAAACATAATAATTTTATTATTATTATTATTATTATTATTGACGTGAAGTTAATATTTTATTGACATAACGTTATTATTCGTAAATGCAATCATTAGTAATATCGTCAAGCTAGAAAATTATGAGGAGCGTTTAAGGAAACTTGAGGATCTGCGACTTCGAGCTTCACATCGACTCGAAAAGGAAACCAACACACAATATTCTAAGCGGTCGACGAGTTTGCGTACGCTGCAGCCACTTTTGATTTAACTATAAACCTTAGTAAAAAACATGGGGTTAGGGTGTGGTGACGAAAGGCCTAGAAGATATCTGAATGGAGGGATGTGTAAAAGCAGGCCATATCCTTCCATGGGCTGTAGCACCAGTAGCACCACTGGGATAGATGGATGGCAAAAGCCGGTATGAACTTCTTATGGTCTGACAGTCTTAGTGTTCTGTTTGTTCTATATGTAATTGTACATGGCGATTAAATATCAAGTCTCTTAAGTCCTCTTACAGTCTAGACAGCGTAAAACTATCGTAAAACTATCGTAGGCCTACTATTATTGGCTTGTAAGAAAGTCTTTGAAGTTTTCCCCAATAACGTAGAAATTTGCGTCACTCGATGTTTCGTACTAAAGCCATAATTGAATATACTAATTCCAAAATTAAATGTCTGAACGTACCAATTTACATATAGAACAAACAGAATACTAAAGAAATTTTTCGAATTAGTAGTCTTTATCCAATCGTTCATTTTCGTAATTATAAAAAAAAATCCAAAAATGACTTCGGGTATATGAAATTATTTAACCGAGCAAGGCTCGGCCACCTGATATTCAATGGTAATGCAGCCAAGTTTTTTTTTTGTTACTAATTGGCAATTAGAGCAACATCTTGAAAAGACGTTCGTCATTTCATAAAATCAACAAAGTCTTACAGAGTTTTGCCATCAGACCTCGAGATATTTTTTAAATACATTTCTGCTGCTTGGCATTAACTCGCGACTAGGACCTTCATGTTGCTAGGGCAGGATCCTATCCAAGTCCTCTTAACTCGTAGTTAATTGGTCTTATATCACCATTTGGTAACATCAGAAAATTCTCATACAATCATCACATAATCTGGTTCCATTCGTCGCTTCACGAGCCGTATATGCTATATAGGCAGGCAACATTGTACATTATGTGGTAGAACAAAGTATTCAAAAATATTAAATCTAGACAACAGAAGACATGATTTAAACAAAAATATAAAAGAAGTATGTTTTATGTCTTCTGATTGTACATAACCTGCAATAGTTACACTTTAAAATATAAAACAAGATAAACAAATATAATTGATTATGTTACATGTAAAGAATCAACCACAAAATACAAACAGTCTACCGACAGTCTTGTATACTTAACATGAAGCTTATACCAGTGTCATCGAGACAGACCGAGCGTGCTGCATCATTTAGATAAATAACCGCAACTTGTTTATTATGTTTATTTTTAGCGTACGTATGGATCTAGAAATATATAAATATATCATGCATCTCATTATTGATATCCTTGTACAGAAAAGAGAAGATAATTTAGTGATTATGTTTGAGTCACATCGGGGTTGTGGTCCTTGCATAATAGTCTTATCAAATTGCAGATTATTGATCCCAATTAAAGGTAGTATATTTGTCACAACAATCTGCATATAATTTTGCCGCTAAATACAACAAAATATCGACCTAAATAAAAACAAAAAAGTTATCATTTTTGCGGCTCTTGTTAAGTCGTATTGCTCAAATTTACATTTAATTAAATACTTTATTTTGACGGCCATATTCCTATGTATCTCACTATAGGCAAACATTTTAACTATTTGAACTTTTCTTTCACTTTAAGCCATTCCTCAAATCGCTTCCCGTCAACATGTGGTTTTAATGATCCGGAGATATTCTGAAAGTAAAGATGTACTGCAACCGTGTAGACCAGGGGTCTCAAACTCATATCAGCATGCGGGCCGCAGTGGAAAGTAACAACCAGTCAGCGGGCCGCACCACGAAAAGAGAATGTTTTTTCATTAAATTTTACGAACACTACTGTCACTGCAGTTAAATGCTAAAATAAAGTGTTTATAATTATTAATTACATCTAGTGTAGTTTATTACATGCACAGGCAGTTTAGTTTATTAAAATACGTTGTCTCTGTCACTAATAAGAAAGCAGAAACTGTAGTTCAAAAAATAAATGAAAAACTCATTTGAGTGCGTTTGGCAGAGACCAGACTATCGACGTTAGGCCTGATATCGAGTGTAGTGGCAAGTCGCAATTTTAAGGTTGTTATGAGATGTTCAGTCTTGATCGTAATGCTGTTTTGTTGATTTTCATTCTATTTGATTTTTTTTTTTATTTTAGGCAAGTCGGCAAAATTTAGGTCATGTTGTGCCCGCAGTCCCTTAAGGACTACTCTCCCTTTACAAAACAAGGTCCAAATCCTATACAATTAAATAATTAAAATCAAGGTCTATTCATAGTTAAAATAGTAAAAGTAGTAAAAATTTAATAATTGGATAAAAATCTGGTGTAAATAGTACATGTCCACAAACTCATAAATTAGATCCTCGCAGACAACCCCACCTCCCGGATAAAGCCCAGTACCTTCCCAGGGTCGACACTATCGAACAGTGTTTGTAAGTCAATGGCTCTGACATCCTGGTATCTGGGGCAGTCAATAAGGATATGTTCCACAGTGAGCGAGAGTCACATTCTATAGAAAAACTGTTCGCAAACGTACGTACTCCCAAACATCACTAGAATTCTAGAAGCTGCGCAGAAAAGTTTGGAAACTTTTCTCAGGGAAGAAACTGGTAGAAATCTGGAACGCCATCATCAGCTTATTTTTGCTTCAGAACAGTGTCACACTACAGGTCCAATAGTTCTATCTGGATTCCTTTGGAAAGTTTTCACGTCAACTGCGAACGGAGTGGCAACAAGGAAAAACTGTGGTTCGATAGCAGTGAATTGCTGAAAACGGTGTTCAAAATCTTCCAGTAGTCTGGAGAGGATGTCTACGTAGTCTTTCAGGCACGTTGGTTCAACCGTTATGATCTGTAGAAAAGAGAAATGAGCCAGGTTTCCATCTGTCAGCTGAGTGGTCCACAAAGTCAGCTTGCATCTGAATGATTTGATGCGGTCAAACATCACGGTACTCAGCTGGTTTGTGCCCCGTAGTTGTGAATTGAGTGCATTGAGATGTTGCGTGATGTCAGTAAGAAAAGCAAGATCTGACTAAACATTGGGTCATTGAGCTGAGGTAGGTTATGTCTATGTCTTTCATTGCCATGAACAATCCTATTTCCCGTCTCAGTTCAAAAAATTTCTGCAGCACTTTTCCACGACTCAAACATCTGACCTCCGTATGATACAGCAACTCTCCGTATTCTGTTTCTAAATCAGCTAGAAATTACACAAACTGTCTGTGGTTGAGACCCCGTGCACGTATGAAGTTAACCGTCTTCACGACAACATCCATCACGTTCTTCATTTGTTTACTTTAGCCACAGAATGCTTCTTGGTGCAGAATGCAGTGTATGGCTGAAAAAGGTCCCGCCAATCTGAGCTGATTCCGTTTCTGTACCGTTAATCCAACAACAACTTTCTCTGAACACATTTCTGGCGGCCAGCGGTTAGAATCAGGCCACCGTTCACCCAGCTTCTGCTGAAAGCTTAAGCGGTCGGTGGGCGACAGTGACACCTCATTTATTGTGCTCTTTCATGGCTTTTATGTGGTCATTGAACATTTTTTCTATTTTTTTTTTGTAATTCGCGGACATGGTCGCGGGCCGCACAAAATAGTCTCGCGGGCCGCATGCGGCCCGCGGGCCGCGTGTTTGAGACCCCTGGTGTAGACAGATAAGATTTGTACGAAGCAGGACGTTTTGGCGCCGCCGTTTTGGCGACGCCGTTTTGGCGACGCCGTTTTGGCGACAAGGTCGTTTTGGCGCCGCCGTTTTGGCGATAGGGACGTTTTGGCGCTAAGTACATTATTTACGTTTATTGTATTATTTCTTAAAAAAAGAATTATTCATATCTATGTTTTGCATGAGTGTTTGTGTTAAGACATAATTTCTAGTCAAAATTATTAAGTTATCATATTTTTTTTCGTTGGAGCGGGGGGGGGTTGTAGAATATATATTTTGTTTGTATCGGTATAAAATAGTAAAAAAGCTGTTTGTTATACATTTTTAAACACATATTTAAGCGAAAATGAAACAATGATAGACAAAAAAGTGAAGCAATTATTTGTTTACATTAACATTGGTTTATTTAATGACTTACGCGTGAGAGAGGGAAGGGATGGAGGAAAGAGTATACACAAGGAGTGAAATGTGAGCGGGAGGAGAAGGGGGGATAGGTGTCACAGGTAGTGACCAGTCCCAAATAGATAATCGCCAGACGCATGACGCCAACGACCAGTGCTCGGTGCTAGTCTTATCTTCATTTGTTTAACTATACCTGCGTCAATGCGAGATGTGTCAACCAAACATCCCTACCAAATTTATCAAAATATATCTTTTCAAAGTATCTTAGTGTCGAGAATTTGTATCTATCCATTTGTGGATTCACGTTAGATTTTGTACTGACCACATTCCGTGTCTTGATTTTTACTATGTGTGGAGTTATTGTCATCATTCTGCGTAATAAAGCTTTACATGTAAATATGCTTTTTTCGTTATATTAAAGTGTGACACTTAGCTAGTACTTATTCAGTATTAATTTCAAATAAACAAATATGTCTTTTAGAAAGACATAGGAAAATGTCATCCAGTACGATAAGCAGAACTCACATACAAAAAAAAAAAAAAGGAAGAGGATAGCATGTCATTACCATTTAGGAATCTGACTTATTATTGGCCAATAGTCATGAAAGAAGCAAAACCTTTATATTACAAAAAAAAAAATAATCGCTTTACGGTGTTAGAATTCATACTATACATACAATATTATGTTACAGTGAAATAAACATTGTTATAAAAGCTACGTGCTATATAAATTATCGTCAAATTATATCTCGCGCCAAAACGTCCCTATCGCCAAAACGGCTGGCGCCAAAACGTCTCGGGCCAAAACGGCGTCGCCAAAACGGCGTCGCCAAAACGGCGGCGCCAAAACGTCACGTACCCGATTTGTAATAGTTTCACCTTATACATGCTCAGACTGTCATAAAATGCCACGCATAGTTTATGGTTATGGATTCTCAAAGGAACACTCCATTTATCTGCTTAATGTGCTTGGTGGCTGAGTGCTAGAGCGCTTAGCTTCTAATTCGAGAAGTCTCGAGTTCAAATCTCAGTAAAGACATAATTTTGAGCTTCGGGATTTTTAGATCCTCCCACACCCCAGAGTCCAACTGTTATACGCTGGGAAAGTGAAGGCGGCTGTGCAGGCCATAGCAACAGATGAGCTTTTGTATCATCTACCCCAGAGCTGGAAAGGTCTAAAGGGTTACATTCAGCCCTACCTAATGTCTATGTACTTTTTGATAATATTTTTCGAAATCTTTTCCGGTTAAACTTTTGATATTCTGCGAATGAACTATACAATAATAATGAGCAACTAACGAATTAAACAAACTATCGCTATCATCTTGCTAACTTATCAACCTTGTTTATATTAGTTACAAGAAGGGAGAGTCAATATAGTATTACTTTTATGCGAAGACAACTAATATACCAAGGAGTGTGTGTGTGTGTATTACATGATGATACTAGAATTTGAGATCCTTCGAAATGATATTTAGAAACATATTTATTCCTAGCTGAAAATATTACAGAGAAGCAGTTGGCACGTGCGGTGGTTGTGTTGACCTTTCTGTGAACCTGATTCCCAAAACGTATTTTTTTCCTCGTGTTTTTTTTTTCTTTTCTCTCGGTCAAGAAACCCGTGACGTCCGCTCTCTCTCACCTCCATGCCACTCATACCAAACACCTTCATGCACACTTAAGCATTTTACCTCAGTTTTACTTCATAGTCAGACATTGCACAGACTACAACACTCAATGTACAACTATTATATTTCGTGGTTCTTTCCCTCGGTACATTAAATGCTTGTCTCCCTTATATGATCAATAAGATTTAAGTTTTCAGACTTATTTAGATTACTTTACCTTATAATGTACATCATCCCTGTTAACAGTGTTATGTACATAATTTATTATTATTATTTATTATTATTATTTGAGAACTAATATTCATTCTCTAGCACTACCAGAGTCTGAACTTTGGAAGGAAAAAGCAAAATCATTGTAGTCCCTTTATTGAGAAACTTTTGATTACAAGGCAGGTCGTACAAGATATGCGACACTGTTTCGTCGCTCTCTCCACAGAGACGGCATTGGGAGTCATAGTTTGGACGGAACCGGCAAAGTATGCCCCGACAGGACAATGTTCCGTCCTCAGGGCCGGTCTTAGGCCACTGCAGCCTATGCGGTCGCAGTAGGCCCCGCGCGTTCATTGTCCCCGCGCTAATTCAATGGGTAATTATTAAATTGCAAAATATATACGAAAAATTTCTGGATCTCCTGAATTTATTAAAATCGCTTGAAAACTCTTTAAAAACTCAAGTAAAATAGGCAAAATGTTCATTTGTGGGTGTCATTCATTGCGGAAAACGCCAATTCTACGAGCGACAAAAGAAAAAATCTTTCATGTAATGAAATGTAATAATCGGGCTAATTTTTACCTTAATCGGAAGTTCCAATACTTAATTTACTTTAATAGTCACTGGCATATAAATATGCCATTGGTTATAAGGTTCGTAAAGTACAGATCGCAATTACAAAATCTTAATTTTCACTTATTGTCCTTATTCCAATACAAACTAGGCCCCGCGCAATCAGTTTCGCATAGAGCCCCTCAATTGCTAGGACCGGCCCTGTCCGTCTTACACTGTGCAATGATTGCTTATGCTGACCGCCACACCGAACCCATCATCATCATAATAATAATAATTATTATCAATATTATTTGTAGAGAAGCACTTTAGGTTACTACTAGTAACTACAAGTGAAAGCGCAATCACGACGACATTAATTAAAAGCGAGACTGTAGATCAGGCATGTCAAACTCATTAAGGTATATGGGCCGCATAAACAACTTACTATGACCTGAGGGGCCGCAGCAAAAAATCAGTTGCAAAACAGCCTACTAGTTTTATTTGTAAATTAGAAACAATACAATAGAATACAATAATTAATGGCATACCTGTCCCTTAGCTAAATTTGTAGTACTATTTTGTAATTAAAAACTACTATGGTTACGCATTAATTTTCATTGTCATGATGCTTGATATCATTTCTGGGGTACCATTTTATTAATGTCAGGTTGAAGTTAATTTGCCACTGACGCTTTCATCACAGATGTCAAATTTCGATCAGATAATCTCGAACGGTGATATGTTTTTGTAGATTTCATTATGCGAAAGAACTGCTCATAGAGTGCATGCAAACATAGCTAGAATTTTGGCTGCAAATTTCCGCAATTCAACATACCGTTCAGGGTAAATAATTACAATTTTGTCACAACCATTTCAATATAGGCCTACTTCGATCTCACCTAAGAATCTGACAGCTATTCTATCAGCTCGAGTTGCAAATTTCCAACAGCATTTTCAGAATCAAATGAGAATGGAGATACAAAACACGAAAAGTCTTGCTCGAATGAAAGTCACGAAAACGGTCATTGAAAGCATCTACTAACGATTCTAGATGTAAGAAATTCACCAAATGTCACAACGGTATTTAATCTTTTAGTTCCTGACACGTTGAGAAGTGAACAAAATTTTCACTTCATATTTGGTTTATCCACAGTCCTAATTTATTTTAAAAATGTATTACACTTGATTACACGCAGTTGTGACAATTTTTACTTTACTTTTAAGTTTCAAATTCAAGTCTTGCAGGTGACCAGTGAGATCAATTGCTAATGCAAAATCCTGACTACATTCGTCAGTTTGGAAATGTTCAACAGGTTCAACTTTCATGTTCAGAAACAATACGATTTCCTCACGCAGTGCAAACAATCTCTTCAAGATTATATGTCATGAGAAACAGCGGACTTCTGTGTAGTAGGGAACACAATCAAATTCATGTCCAATGTCATCCAGAAACATTAAAATTTGGCAAGCATTAAAACCACGGGCACCTTTTTAGGACAAAATACTTCGGCTTTAACAACACACTCCTTCATAAAATCACATTTATTCAATGATTTGCAATGGCTTGCAATGAAGTTTGACAAAATGTAGCTTGCTTTCACTGCAGACTCACCCTCATTGTTCAGTTTAACAAATACTATTTTTTTCAATTCAAATAGCTTGTCATCTGTTTTCCAGCGTAATTGTTTGACATTATTTTTTTAAAT
The DNA here is from genome assembly GCA_021533235.1 of Biomphalaria straminea. Classification (NCBI taxonomy): domain Eukaryota; kingdom Metazoa; phylum Mollusca; class Gastropoda; family Planorbidae; genus Biomphalaria; species Biomphalaria straminea. The sequence continues at coordinate 38,271,802 of JADKLZ010000003.1, read as the reverse complement.
TTTTTAGGTTGCCAGAGGGGCCGCATGTAAGGTGGTCGCGGGCCGCATGCGGCCCCCGAACACCCAGTTTGACATGCCTGCTGTAGATTATATATAGAAAAACAGTTGAGGTGGGGGTTTCATAGGAGCAACACTTTTGTTATAGTGGCTGAGACCGTTCCTGTTCTGGATTTAAACATTCATATTTAATCTACACCTGTTGATTTAATTGTATATGTCTTTTCGGGATCTTTTAGCGCCTTTGAGTCCACCCAGCTCTAATGGGTACCTGACATTTGTTGGGAAAGGAAAGGCGGTTGGTCGTTGTGCTGGCTACATGACACCCTCGTTAACCGTAGGCAACAATTAACAGATGCTCTATAGGCTACAAGGTCTGAAAGGGGAACAATTTTTTTTTCTTTACTAGTAAACGATATAGAAATACAAATCCAGTTGATTTTAATATAGAAATAATAGTATAGTCATTGATTCCTTATCCTTGATTCTTCCATAAAATTACGTTTTTACCAGTCAGCATGTTTATGTCTGAAGTTTCATGTTGGTCGCATAGTGGTGCTAGACCATAACACGACCACCACGGAATATCATTAGCATACACGATCTCTGGCACTTCATCAAAAGTTGTCACCATTTTTTTTGTTTTTGTAAACCAATTGTCTGCATTAACGTGGACAATCTCGAGATCAACTAAAGTGGCAACAACTTTGTTGATAATTTGTGAGCAGACATAGCCAGGCTTTGCAAATTGATCTGTAACATTCAGTTCTACATTTATAAGCCACACGTTTGGTTTCAAATGGTTTCAAGTGGTTTACCTGCTGAGCGTTGACTATTTCTATATTTGTTTATCATTAACAAACTCTACTAGCTTATTATGGACTTGTGGATCAGTAATTCTAATTCTTTTCAACAAACGTATATCAACTCACTCAGTTCGATAGAAATGTGAGCACATTATTTCTCCCCGTTCCCTTTCTGGGATCAAGTTGAAACTTTGCTCAACTGTTCAAGTCCATGACGACATGTGAATCAATTTTAAACAAGATTACAAAGAGAGTTTGTGTGATACACAAACTCAGAGGCGGCCCCCGTCGGAGTCGGATCCCTGTCAGATCCGCTTTGATCTCTCAACGGACGGACAGACAGACAGACAGACAGATAGACAGACGGACAGACAGGCCACACAAAACTAATATACATCTTCCGTGCTTTGATCTCTCAACGTTAGCCTTGTAAAGCCGATGTTCAAGGCAACTGCCACACTTGTTTTATGAGTTGATTACTTTACGAGTAAATACTGGTATGTTACTCGTATGTTGGAACAAAAAAAAATGTGACATCCCATGCAGTATATTACATTATTAATTGTCTTAAAGTAGGTTTCATTTATATTGCATACTAATTAGGTTTTTTCTCTTTAAATACTGTTTGCATAAAATATTTTTAAAAATTAGATTTTGAGCTTTTAGAAAAAAAAAAGTAGCCGTTGCATCAGAACTTTGAATGCTCTATATTATCGTGATGTCAGATTTTCATTTTCTCTTCTACTTTCTGAGCACTAAACGGGACGGACGGACGGACAGACAGACAGACAGACAGACAGACAGACGGACAGACAGGCCACACAAAACTAATAGCGTCTTTTCCCCTTTCGGGGGCCGCTAAAAATTACCAATTAAGTAATTAAATAATGTTAATTAAGTAGTTTTATGAAGACAGCTTGCCGCCCAATGCGCCGAACGGCGCGGGAGGACCTAAGTAAGTAAGTAAGTAAGTAAGTAGTTTTATCTGTTATCATAATATTAAGAAAATACGTCTATAAATTTTGAGTTCTTCCACTAGTTAACCATTGCTATTGTTTTGTATTTTATTAAGAATTTTTTTTAGATCTAGACTTGCTTAAAGAAAACAGTCGGTTAATTGGACTGCTGGTTAATCCAGCCGCTTATAGGACTGAATCATATAGTATCGAGCCGAATACTGCTGAATCTGGTTAATCGGAACAGCCGTTATCAGGACCAAAACAATAGCATTTAGATATGGTTTGGATTAACCGGATTGGACAGTATTCTTGAAGAAAATTATACGGTAATGTTTCTGTAGCTGAAGTGTACCTATTGTTGTAGAGTTATTATAGGCTTGATTCTATGTTTAAAGATTGACTGTTAAGTTTATGATTGGAAATCTTAACGGCTTTCTTATTTGCTTGTTGTTAATTTTTTAAAGTTATTAGATATTAGAATAATTACAAACAAGATATAAATTACAGTAATGTATACTTAGTAAAATTTAAAGAAGTAAGATTAACAATTATTGTACTGTCATAGAAAAAGTTGACTTCAACTTTAAAAGTAAAAGAAAAAAAAAGCGAACAGAACAAATTAAAAAACAAAATGTTTGAATATCGTTAGAAATGAAAGAAACATGGCGGACATCACGTGCGTCATCAAATCACGTGATCCAAACTCTGGTACCGAAACATCGTCCAGGAAACTGGCAACTTGTGTATATAGGCCGTGCCGTGGGGCTAAGACAAGCGGGTCCGCGGGCGGGGAACGTTGATGTAAACACATTCAATCCGAGTGAGACAAATCTAACAATCAAAATTGCAAAACGTGTCAGGGCTGCTTTCTTTGTTACCAACTCCATCTAGCGGTAACTTGGACTGGTCTCGTGGTAAGCACGTTTCTCATTTCGGCCAAGTTCTGTAATTGGTTACACCAAAGTAAAACCTTGTCTAAAGTGTACTCCCTTATATAGACAAAACACGATGCAAGGTTTACGTTTATGGAACAGTTATAGTCTTTGTGAAGGCAAGTGTGTGAGTGTTGAAAGAAGAGACTTCTCTTATGTTTTTGTGCTTTTTTTTCTTTACTGGCAATGAAACTATTACATGCATTTTAATTATTCAAGAAATGACAAAAAAATGGACACGAAAGTTGATGGAAACCTGCACTATTTTTAATTACAGTTATATCATACATTCAAACTTTACAAAATCTCATGTTTTTCTTTTTTTTTCATTATTCTCTTTCAAATCTGCTATATATCTGTAAGTAACCACTGACTCATTGATCGATAGATCTCTTAAACACTCTTACAGATCCGCATTTAATTTCGTATATATTTTCCTTTTACCTCATAGACGCTCACTAAGATGGGGTTTCTAGTAGTTCGCAGCACCAGAACTGCTAATCACGTAAAAACCACAACATTTCTATCAAAGATTTGTATTTTTTTTTCGATATTTACCAAAAGGCCACAGTCTAATTAGAAAGCAAAATAGAAATATGTTTCAAATTTCATATTTTTTAAAGCAGTTTTTTACCGTTCGTTAAATTATTTTTCAAATGGTACTAAAATTAGCAGGCCCAAAATATGAGGGCTTGTATGTGTCGGGGGCGCATTATAAAGCGGATCTTTCCAAATCAAGTCAAAAATCTATGTTGGAGAAATTACGCAGGTAAAGAAAATGATATAAAAAAATCTATAAATAATGAGTTGAAGTCGACTAGCAGTATACACCAGCTACGCCCTTTGATTTGATCATGGTTTTCATAATTTCATCACAAAGAAGCTCCAGTTAAATGTCGAAATGTCTTGTCCCCATTGGGATTCGAGCTCATGCCCTCTCTATAAGATTGCGGTTAATGTATTTGAACCATTCCCATTATGATACTTGGACTCTTCTCGCATTTTTAGTACTCAGTGAGCTCATTTAAAAGCTTGTGGTATGCGCTCTGGACTGTCGTTCTAAGATGGCCCCGAATCGAACCCTGCCCCCTGCCACCCCGCTGTTCTGCGGGAGGTTTGGGCTGAGATGGAATCATCTGCAAATATGAAAGCACGCCCGAAGCATACCAAAACTAAACAAACGAGAGTTCCAATCCATCAGAAATGAAACCTAACATTACCTAACATTTATATTAATGGACCCTAACACATGATAATAATAGTGAACATGTACTTTCAGAAACACCCACAGATCTTCTATGTTAGATAAAATAGTAACCTCAGTGGACCTTATTATATTTAATGTAAATAGTAACACCTTTCAATTCCTAAATATTTATTCATTGAAACGTCCGTATTTACCTATAGGCAACACAGGTTATAGCTTATTCAATAAATATTTAGCACTGACATACTATATCTGGACTTGTAAAAGAACCCAAATGGGTCTAAATGCTCAAATGGCTAAGGGCCCTTTCAATGCTAACTACTGTTGTCACGCCCTTATACAAACAAACAAACAAAGCTTAGGGTGAGCAACTGTCCCCCACAGCATCATTGAACCTGCTCAGTAAGCTCATTCAGTTTCCGGCACGCTCTCCTGGTGCTAGTATACGGCAGAAGCAGCATCATAACAAGGCTTGGTAAGCTATAGCCTGGGGCAGTACAAAAAAAGCAATGCTCGGTCAATGCGCCGCGGACGAGGTAATCAGTTAGTCAATGGTCTAGAAGTTATTGGATAAATTCACTTTAACCTCTGGGTAGCGACTGTTGCAAGCCTCTCTCAATTTGTTACTCAGGTCACGTGTCTTAGGGAATTTGAAAATTTGGTCTGAAGACCCTTTTTAGAAAGAAATTGCCGGAAATGTGTTTTATAAAATTTCTTCTCTGTGACCTTGCTGACTCACTTATGGACATTATGCATGTCCCAAGTGACCCCTGTAGCCGAAGTGTTCGTAACGTTACGCAATCTGTCACTTAAATGACATTTTCGAAATGTTTTCTTTTATGGCCGCAATTTATATTTATTTTAGACAGTGTTGTGTTGTAGAGTAACACAATGAAAGAAAATAAATGTGAACATTATAATGACCATTATAGTGTCGTGCTACATTTCAGTGGTGGCCAATCTTTGGTCCGTGGGCCATGCCCACCACTTGGCTTTCCGGTCTCACGAGGTTCGGACTTGGATGTGATAATCTTCAAATTTAAAGAAACATCTGAACAATGTAAACCAAACGAATAAGTCTCTGTCATAGTTACACTGGATCCAACGATGTTTTAGAGGTCATGTGGTTGATTTTAATACCTTATTCTAGTACGTATGTTGCTTATAAAACAAAACATGTTTGTATATCAAGGTCGAGAAAAGTGTATCCCCAAATTATTTCCTTAACGGAAAACTTCTCGCATTTTTAGCATTTAGTGGAACACTTCTCACATTCTGAGCATTTAGTGGAACATTTCTCACATTGAGCATTTAGTGGAACATTTCTCACATTCTGAGCATTTAGTGGAACATTTCTAACATTCTAAGCATTTAGTGGAACATTTCTCACATTCTGAGCATTTAGTGGAACACTTCTCACATTCTGAGCATTTAGTGGAACATTTCTCACATTCTGAGCATTTAGTGGAATATTTCTCACATTCTGAGCATTTAGTGGAACATTTCTCACATTCTGAGCATTTAGTGGAACATTTCTCACATTCTGAGCATTTAGTGGAACATTTCTCATATTCTGAGCATTTAGTGGAACACTTCTCGCATTCTGAGCATTTAGTGGAACACTTCTCACATTCTGAGCATTTAGTGGAACACTTCTCACATTCTGAGCATTTAGTGGAACACTTCTCGCATTCTAAACATTTAGTGGAACACTTCTCGCATTCTGAGCATTTAGTGGCACACTTCTCGCATTCTGAGCATTTAGTGGAACACTTCTCACATTCTTAGCATTTAGTGGAACACTTCTCGCATTCTGAGCTTTTAGTAGAACACTTCTCACATTCTTAGCATTTAGTGGAACACTTCTCACATTCTGAGCATTTAGTGGAACACTTCTCACATTCTGAGCTCTTTGTGGAATACTTCTCACATTCTGGGCATTTAGTGGAACATTTCTCACAGTCTGAACATTTTAGTGGAACACTTCTCACATTCTGAGCATTTAGTGGAACACTTCTCACATTCTGAGCATTTAGTGGAACACTTTGCATATTTCTGGAGGGATTAATCCAGCTCGTGGCTTACTTGTTAATTGTTTCAGCACTTCGTGTACAAATCTATTGAAGCCTCACTGAACACTTTGGTTCCACGGAGCACAGTTTGGGAAAGGGCGCGGTGGCTGAGCGTTAAAGCGCTTAGCTTCCGTACTGGAGGTCCCGGATTCGCATCCTGGTGAAGACTGGAATTTTTATTTCGGGAATTTCGGGCGCCCTTGAGTACACCCAGCTCTAATGGGTACGTGACATTAGTTGGGGAAAAGTAAAGGCGGTTGGTCGTTGTGCTGGCCACATGACACCCTCGTTAACCGTAGGCCACAGAATCAGATGACCTTTACATCATCTGCCCTATAGACCACAAGGTCTGAAAGGGGAACTTTACTTTTTTTTAAAATCTAAATGTCTATCAAACGAGTTCACTCTGTAAGGAAATTACTTTTCTACTTTTTTTCTCTTTCTCACACTCTCTCTTTGTCTTTCTCTCTCACCTTCTCTTTCTCTCCTGCTCTCCCTATTCTTTTCTCTTTATTTCCTCTCTCTTCTTCTCTCTCTCCTTTTCTCTCTCTCGTAGCGTCTCTTCTTCTACTCTCTCTCTCCTTTTCTCTTTATCTCCTCTCTCTTCTTCTCTCTCTCCTTTTCTCTCTCTTCTACTGTCTCTTCTTCTACTCTCTCTCTCTCTTTCTCTTTCATTGTGGCGTGTTCTTCAAATGTTAAACACTGTAGGTGACATAGTCTCGGATTAATGACAAGAATGAGTCTGACATGACAACTTGTCAGTCAGTCCTTCAATATAAGAAACACGTTTTATATCCACTGCTTTCCTTGAGCTAACCAGCTGAAATACAATTTTCTAGATTCTGGTAGAATATTGTTCCATATCTTTTTCACTCTCTGAGGCTGAGATATTGAAATGAACCCACGGCTCGCTCTCGTGAAATTGGACAAAAATTCAGGACATTTTTTACATTTTCATTTGGATAAAGTTTTCTTTCTAGATTTTTCTCTTTAAAAAAAAAATCCCGATTAGACTGTGCCGAGAATTGAACATTCCAGAAATGTGAAATCTTTATGTAAAACCGATAATTGTCAGCTCCACCGAGCGCAGCGCTGGTAATGGTAGCTGTAATGTAGTGAACTTTTTGGTCTATTTATGATCCGTCCTTTTTGTTAGTCTGGTTGTCTTATCGGAAACTAAGATCACTGCTGACCAGATTGAATTTTTTGGGTACTTTCCTGGTCCGCTTAAAGGAAAGATCGTTTAACTGCAAAGTAACGCTTACTTGATTTCGGACATCTTTTAGATTTACTATAAAAAAAATGAATTAAAAATATTACAATATAATGAACGAAAAAAAAAGGTTGAAGAGATTTTTATTTAATAGAGTTAGTATGTTCCTGCAAATCACAGTCACTATTTTAGATGATCGGCTTGAAAAAAGTTGACATTAAAGCATGAAGACACCCTAGTTCTAATCCTAATCGATGTTAAGAAGCGTGAACTTAAATAATACGATAACATCAAACGAATCTCAAGATTGGTAAAGACCTACAAGGGACACTATTAAGAAATAAAAAAGGGAAGTAAATCATGGGAAGAGAAGATCTCACGATAGGCAAGGTCGTATGCTGTGGTCGTACACTATTGACCTATGGTTGCATGCTACAGTCGTAACACAGAAGTACCTAATAATACGTTTGCATGTTCAACTATCACCACCAATTCATCTTGACTATTTGAGAAACAAAAAACAATATTTAGTTTTGATTACACGGACTAAAGGATCGATTATAATAAATCAGATTTTCCTTCAAAACTGCCTCAAACACGAAATAATGTAGTCTGTTCTAATATACGAACACAATTAACTCCACAGAGATGTTTGCTCTTAAGGCAGAGAATTAGTTTCAAACGCTGATAGTTAACGCGGGTGTCATGTGGCCAAAACAATGACCAACCTCCTTTGCTTTCCCAAACTAATGTCTAGTACCCATCAGAGTTGGTTCTTCTAAAAGTCCAGAAATTCCAGCCTTCGCTGAGAATTGAAACTGAGACCCATAGCTTCGGAAGCCAAGCTCTAACCTCTCAGCCACTTAGTATGACCATTCCATACATTATCTCCCCAGAACGCAAGCAAGGTCTTAATTGGGTACTTTACTTCACAAGGGAGAGAATAGAAGTAAGTGTTAATCAACTGAATGTCGGATTGACCCAGTGTACGTGTGACATTGTCAAGACTTAAGGTATTAATTAAACCAAAGTGTTGGAACCCTGCGTCTCATTCATCACAAACAGAAGCACGAAGAATAACTCTATCTGATAAAATGTTTGGAAAATATCCATTTGTAACATCTTTTTTTTTCCTTTCATTCTTTATCCCCTTTTTTAGCGGCCCCCGTAAGGGGAAAAAGCCGCTATTAGGTTTGTGCAAAATGTCCGTCTGTCCGTCTGTCCGTCTGTCACACTCAGGGCGCCGAAACTAGAAGAGATACGAAAAATATTTTTTCACCATTAAATGCGGCTTGAAAAGTTTAGGTGCAACGGCTACTTTTAGTTTTCTAAAAGCAAACCGTTTAATTTATAAAAATTATTTTGCAAGTGATTTTTTAATAATAAAACACCAATTGTGAAGTAATTACGTAAATCTAAGGGAGGAAATGTTACTATATGAAATGCTCTTGGCATGTAGATATCACGCACATTTTTTAAAATGACTTTCTGTCTGTCTGTCCGTCTGTCCGTCTGTCAGACTCAGAGCGCCAAAACTAGAAGAGATACGAAAAATATTATTTCACCATTAAATGCGGCTTGAAAAGTTTAGGTGCAACAGCTACTTTTAGTTTTCTAAAAGCAAACCGTTTAATTTATAAAACTAATTATGCAAGCGATTTTTTTATAACAAAACACCAATTCTAAAATAATTACGTAAATGTAAGGGAGGAAATGTTACTATAAGAAATACGTAAGGCATATAGAGTTCACGCACATTTTTTTAAATGATTTTTTAGCAGCGGCTTTCGTGTACTAGCGTAAAGCCCGGAAATGACATGATTCTAAACTAATTTCTTAAATTTTTTAAAAAATCAGATTTTTTAAAATAAAATTGTTTAATACACCCATTATGATGTAACTAACATATTTTTGTGCGTTTTGTCTGTTGGTTGGTCTGTCCGTCACGGTTAGAAAAAAACACTAAAGGCTTTTGAAAATATGATTTAACCTTTACTGTTCTTTCAGAAGTATTGCGATAGTTTAAGGATGGGAGCATACTGGAATTGAGCCAGGGACTTAGAAGGAACATCCAAAACATCTTGCGAATAGGCGGATTTGACAGGGATCCGACGCCGACGGGGGCCGCCTCTGAGTTTGTGTATTACACAAACTCTCTTTGTAATCTTGTTCTTTCTTCGCATGCTTATATGATGAAACTATACTGACACCTAACAGCACAAGGGCATAGATACATACATACACACATACATATACACACACGTACATACACTAGACATAAAGTCCACTAATACCAATTCTGGTTAAGCCTGTTGATGTACGTATGTCGTAAAAAGAAGACGTGGATGGGGTAATAACGTCACTAAAGTCAAAGCTAATGGTTGGCGTGTGTAGGCGTTAAAGAGAAGACTGACCTTAGGTCACTCAGTGGACACAAATGTGAAAGCGACTCATTACGTGACTCTTCATTTCCCGTTTGGCATGTGGTCATCCGACTGACCATCATCGTAAGGATTTATCGTAGATTTCAACGAGCTATCGATCTATGGTTATACATCAAAAAGTCTCACAGAAAGCCGTTCGGTTGAGCCTGATAGACTAGTTTCAAAACGAGCCGTTGAGTTTAGTCTGATAGACTAGTTTCAGAGTAAGCTGTTGAGTTT
>JADKLZ010000003.1:38233235-38255287 GCA_021533235.1 Biomphalaria straminea | reverse complement strand
AGATAGAACGATAGATAGATAGATAGATAGATAGATAGATAGATAGATAGATAGATAGATAGATAGATAAATAGATAGATAGAACGATAGATAGATAGATAGATAGATAGATAGATAGAACGATAGAACGATAGAACGATAGAACGATAGATAGATAGATAGATAGATAGATAGATAGATAGATAGATAGATAGATAGATAGATAGATAGAGATAGATAGATAGATAGATAGATAGAACGATAGATAGATAGATAGATAGATAGATAGATAGATAGATAGATAGATAGATAGATAGATAGATAGATAGATAGATAGATAGATATGTGATCCTTGGGGCTGAGTATGTTTCATTGGGTGACTTCTGGAACATGACTTCTGTTTTCCCGAGGTTTATAGATAGAGTCTGATAGACCGAAAGAGGCGGCAGCGTAAGCAAATTCGTTTGCCGCGTTCTGAAAAGGAAACTAAATTTTAACCAATCGTATCGCTTCATTCTTATAGTAGCTGTTAGGCTTAAAGACTGTCTAATCCAGAGCTATGGTACAGTTATATATATATAAATGTATTATGAATATAAATACTTATATCATCCAGTGGTGTAGCAAGGTGATCGTGGGCCCCGGTTCAAGAAACTGATACTGGGCCCCTCTCAATGATACAAAAGGAGGACGCTAAAAGCTCTCCAAGCTGGACCCGGGACAGAGTTCCGACGCTAAACGTTTTCCTACGTTCTAAGCCACAGTCACTCGTGCCACCGAAATGATAATTTTTGCAAAGACTGAAAAATGAAAGTTGTTGCATCTTACTAATGAGATTTACATCGATTTGTTATTTCCGATTTTTTTGTTGTTGTTAGATATTATAATATAACAACAATATGAAAGGTAAGAAAATTTATAGGAATTTAATGGATTTGATTTATTACAATCGGCACATTTTGTTTTCGATTTTTTTAAGTGCCCATATTGTCCCGGGTTCATTGAACCCCTTCGCGCCATGGATGCTACGCCAATACTTATATCCAAAAGCATGCTATGTTTTAAATGACAGACATTAGGCATTATGTGGCATAATTTAGCTGCCCTTTTTTATTAATATTCAATATGCATATTTTAGATTTTAAAAAAGTGTTTATGTTTGAGCTTGTGAAAGGTAAAGTCCTTGGTATTTATAAACACACTATTCGAATACTTACGATGCTACAACGAAAGGGGACACTTTCTAATCAAATTTTTGTCACCCGACGTAAGATTTAAAGGGTTAGCGTTAAATATGAGAAAAAAATATTTTAAAAAAGTACAATAGTATACAAAATTCCGATATGTTTTTCTCTTTTGTGGAAGCCCTTTCTTGTGGATTTCCCGTCTTCCCTCCCTTAAAAGTATTTCAAACCGGCCCTGCTTGTAGGTATGTATCGGTGAATGGCAATATAGGAAAGTTAAAATCATTAACTTGTATTTATGTACTGACATGTCATTACATCACGTACTGCATCAAAACGTGTCATGAATGTAATGGTCTTACAAATGCAATGACATGATTGATCCAAACTAATTGATACAATCACACTTAATATAAGCTTTCTTTTAAGTTTTTTTGTTGTTGTTGTTTTTTTCTTGTGTGCTTATAAAAGCTTTTTTACATTGTTTCTGAGACGCCCATTATAGCCGCCATGAAAGACCCCAACTTATTTACATATAACATCTGTCTTCTTCCTGGCCTCAGTTTTCATATGGTCTGGACTTAATATATTCATGGAATTCAGATTTCGCTTGTCCAAGGACTTTACAGTTCAATAATAATAATAAACTAAAAGTTCAATACACACTTTTATAAGAAATAGTGTACGCTTACATAAATTATCTAGATTTTCGGGCCTGTTGACAAGTCCAGCTTCGTCATTGCGTAAAAGTGCGCACGGGTTAAAATGGATATAAGTTAAGCCGCACAGAGATGAACGCGTAGAGCAAACACGGAAGGTTTTCAGAAGGACAGAGAAGAATAGACAGGGACGTTCTATAAATAGAAAGTTCAATATTAAGACCAGCAAGTAGGATACTTTAAGATCTACTTTGATAGAAGGGTCAGGACGTTTTGACATGTACATCTTACAGCCTGGAGTGAAATAAAGGTCTGTACACAATAGGATGCTATGTGGAAACAGAGAATTAGAGGGAGAGGGAGAGAGAGAGAGAAAGAAAGATATAGAGAGTGAGATAGATTTAGAGAGAATGGTAGAGAGGGAGCGCTAGAGATAGAAATAGAGAGAGCAAGAGAGAGAAAGAGACTGGAAAACGGTGACACGACAGGGAAGGGGTTGTCAAGATTAAAGGGTTGTCAAGATTAAAGGGTTGTCAAGATTAAAGGGTTGTCAAGATTAAAGGGTTGTCAAGATCATAAGGGGTTGTCAACGTTGAAAGTTTAAAAAGCACACAGCAATTTTGCTAATGTCCAGAAAAACGCAACATCATGTCTAGACTTGATCTCATCCAAAGCATTTAATCTATCCCTGATGTTAAAAAAATATATCATGTCTATCCCCGATGTCAAAGAACTATCATGTCTGTCACTGAAACAACATTTCGGCCACGTGTATCAATAAAACAAAACGGTAGATCATTGATGATCATTGACAATATGTAAGAACAAAACATATAAGTAAAAAGAATCGTATCAAAATAAAATTGAGCTGAAATGCAAGAGATCTAAAATTGTCCAATATTGTAAATAAAAAAAAAAGTTTTGAGATTCAACCATCATTTTGTAACAGTTCAATGAAAGGAGTCACTTTTAAATTTGTTTCAGTTCTAATTCATCTCTATCTTATCTTATATAATACAGACGTTACTTCAAAAAAGAAGATGATTACGTCCTACGCGTCATGCATTCAGTCATGCATATTTACCAGTGACTTAAATTCTGCCAAGTCACTGGTTTTCCTGGCTAGCTCAGGCGAACCATTCCATGCTCTAATGGCACTAGGGAAGAAAGAGTATTTGTACAGATTTGTCCTAGCATAGCATTCTATTGTGTACAGACCTTTATTTCACTCCAGGCTGTAAGATGTACATGTCAAGACGTCCTGACCCTTCTATCAAAGTAGATCTTAAAGCAATTAGGTTGATATTTCCAATTTTGTCTCTATAACATAAATTTTTTATCGGTTCTTGTTTTATTTAAGCGTGCTGATACGATGCATAGGGACTAAATATTTCTTTCGACCATCAGAATGTCTGCATTTAAACGTCAGTCCAAAGCCAAACCGCTGCTCACAGATCCTACTATTTCAGTAAAAAATGCCAACACAGTGTCTGGCTGCAGTCTGACTGCTGTCGTGTGTGACCATGCATCATGCCACTTCGGAGTTTCTTCAAATAATAGACCAGGTTTAATAGCTGTCACGCACAGAGACAGGACTGGATGACTGTGTCTATAAAAGATACATTTTGGACTACTGGGCGGTAAATAATGCCGTCTGTGTATACGCCTTCTTATATCATTTTTAGATATCTACATTTCATTTACGTTGAGTTTTGAATTTCGGTCAACAAGATGTAGTCGTTAGTCTTTCCGTTAGATTTCGGAAAATGTCTCGATACATAAGATACACAAATAAAAGCAATAAAGAGGCATACTTTCCTCACGCTTCATTTCTTTAAAGGAAAACTCCGATGGTTTTGACAATTTTTTATATAAAATGTATTTTGATTCGCAGATAATAAATATATTCTTCTTTTTTTTTTATTTGCAATAATAACTTAGTAATTTATGTTTTTCTGAAGTAATTTTCCTGCGAATCCAAAACAGTCAGATTTTCACAGGGGTTTCTATTTGACTTCACACTAACCTGTCATTTTAATCTATTGACTCATTTTATAAGGGAGTCCATACAGCAAAGTTTACATTCTCATACAAGAAATATATTGCCATCTATAAAGTTCAATCTAGTATCTTGTCAGCAAAAAACGAAATGTGTATTAAAAGTAGATTTACATGCTTGAATAACCACTCAACAAACACTATTGCTTGGTTGTCTGTCAGGACTGACTACACGTAGTTTAGACTAGCCTTACACTGACCAGTTTGTTCGAATCAGTCTGACACACGATCTATTTACTTCTTGGGACAGGGAAAGGCTTGGATCAAAATGTTACTATTTTTTCTCTGTTTGGTTATCATAATGCTTTTAGATCTATTTATACATGTATCATTTCGGTGGCACGAGTGACTGTGGCTTAGAACGTAGGAAAACGTTTAGCGTCGGAACTCTGTCCCGGGTCCAGCTTGGAGAGCTTTCAGCGTCCTCCTTTTGTATTATTGAGAGGGGCCCATTATCATATTCTTAAACCGGGGCCCACGATCACCTAGCTACACCACTGGATGATATAAGTATTTATATTCATAAGTGGATTTTTATTAAATCTTTGGAAAGAGTACAGGGACCTCCACATTTTTAAATCCGCCCTGCTTACAAGATAACTAAATATTCACTAACATAGAAACACTTCGTGTATTAAATACCAATAAAGCTCAGATATACATGAACCAAGACAAGACAAAATCAATAACAATAAATGACGTCCTTAGTCGCCCAACCAAAAGCAATAGATAGACCACACAAAAAGAAAAAATAACATGAAACAACATAAAAATCAATGTAAGAAGTTAAGTTGTTGGACCATGGAATGTTTGGACAAGCAGTGAAATGGCCTGCACACATGGGAGACGACAAGCAGTTATTTATCTGCTCTGAGAGTTCTGACAAGAGGCAGTTCCCGCTCCCTCTGCTGCCAATTTGCTCTAATCAGTGATGAGGCGTGTTGCCTTCTCAATGAAATACTTGTAGGTTAGGAAGCAGGCTGACAGGCCGGGGACATACCGCTCCTTCTGAGGGGAGCAAAGTGGACGGGGTAGGGGGAAACGCCACTTTAACAAGGCTCCCCTGTCAATTCAGAGGTGGATGTGCGAGAACCTTGGCATTCCATCATCAGACAGGATCTCATGCATTATGGATCCACTGTATAGATCCAGTCCTAATATGATACCTCAGACATGAAAAAAAAAATCTACCAAAAATGCTTTCATTCTGAACAATGTCTAAACCCAAAGAGGAAAAAAAAACGTTTCTTTACGTCGACATTGATTAGCCTGTAATCTTAGTAAATGATGTCCAGTTTGGGTATTTCGGGCTGGATTTATTGACTGATATTTGCTCTTCGCTCGCTTTGTTCTGACCCACAAAATGTTTCTTCTTTATTCTTCAAGAAGTATTGCGTTATATAATATATACTTGAGACAATTGGAGCCATAGGTCCTAGTTCCCTATAGTACTTTGTCATCGCTTAATAAAATGATACGCTCAAAATTTTCGAATAAATATAGAACCAGATGCCGAAAAAAAAACTAAGTGGAAGCAGACACTGATTAATGTAGGGCCTAGTTCGAATCTTCTACGTTTTTGTTGCTTTGTTTGTTTAGTTCATAACTGTATTTGACAGAGCTTTGTTCAGTTTGCTAATTGACAGAGTTCTAATGAGTTTTATCTATTGGATGGTGCATAGAAACGGATAGTTGGAAATGTACATAGTATGGTAGATGCACAGATCAATTGTAGATATACACATAGTCGAGATCGATCTAGACTGATGGTCGACAGAGCACTGAACTTGTAGGAATAGGGATAAAATGATGGATTAAATGAACTATTGACTGACCGATGAATGATGTGGGACTGAGTTAACTGCCTGGCTACCTAACTGAAAGGAATCCCGGTGGAGACTGGAAGATTTTTATTCAAGATTAAACTAAAGATTTGCTGGTGAAATGTTATCACTAATATCTTCAACCCCATGTTGCACAAAAGCGCACTGATCTAGCTATTAGACCATGGAAGACGTGCAAGACACAATCAATTATCAATAACCTGCAGGACACGTGCAATAATAATCCTAATAAGTTCACTAACCCTAACAATATTTCCTGTTGTTATGTCAGCAAGGGAATGGTGACAACGCAGGAACATTCCAGATCTTAAACATTCTTAAGGGAGATTCTCGCTACTAGTCAAGAGGGCAGTACTGGGCAGTACTGCTCCATACCTGCCACACCATCAGAAAACGTCTAATTGGACACTTAAAAGGACTACAGTGAATTTTGTTTTCCTTTAACGAATCTCGACCCTGGGAATGCGAGAAATGAAAATTAATTCATTTCCATTTTAATAATAATAATGACTTATTTAGACTGCCTGCCATATGTAGTCTGAATTATTGACTGAATTATTGAATGCCCTGTTGATTGACAGAATGCCCTATGGATTGACTGAATGCCTTGTGGATTGACTGAATGCCCTGTTGGTTGACTGAATGCCCTGTTGATTGAATGAATGCCCAGTTGATTGAATGAATGCCCAGTTGATTGAATGAATGCCCTGTTGATTGAATGAATGCCCTGTTGAATGAATGAATACCCAGTTGATTGAATGAATGCCCTGTTGATTGAATGAATGCCCTGTTGATTGAATGAATATCCAGTTGATTGAATGAATGCCCTGTTGTTTGAATGAATGTCCAGTTGATTGAATGAATGCCCTGTTGATTGCAAGAATAAAAAGTTGATTGAACATTCTTTGATCGTTTTCGTTTTAGACTGTTTGCTTGTACTCTTACGAAACTAAGGCTTAAATAAATGTTCTGTCCTCTACCAGCGTGCCAGCTATCTGATATCCTCTCTCTTATGTACTCCGAACAAAGGCAACTCCCCCCTGTCCATTACTTTCCCATTATCAGATGTAATCTGACGTCCAAAGCCTGTGTACTTACTTCCGACTCACTACACACAGCTACTCCAGACTCCTTGTGGGGAGTCGACGCCCTTAAGCTAGTCACAACTTCCCGGACTCACGTACCATACAACAACAAAAACGAATCATGGTCGAATTAATGCTGTTTGGCGATTACTTATAAACCGTTACCTCCCATCAACAGCGATTACTAACATCGTTGTTGTTTCCCCCTATTTCTGGTAGTCGATTCTCATTTTTAAAGAGACTCTTGTGCGATACTTCATTTAAAATTTAAAGTAAAATATATTAATTATTTCCTTACAGTTGGGGGGACTGGTTTGTATAGAAATCTAGCCGTCCACTGCTTTGTATGTTGCAGATGGCTCCTTTATAAATGTTGCCGACTTCCATAGGAGAGTATGTACTAAAATAGGTTTTAACTGTTTTGAATTATTTATTTCAGATCATAATATATTTCAACAAACATATACACATAAAGGGTGACCACCAGTTCCTTTCTCTTCTCAATCGAAATCTGTTGGTCTATATGCGTGGTTTAAAAAGTAAGGGAATAATTTTAAAAATATATAGACGGTGATAAAAAACGTAAATTCATATTGGGATATGGCCATAGAATATGACCACTGTTAAAGAACCAAAACTAAACCGTCAGGTCTATATCACAAGATTCGCTAAGGTATTTCATCAGAGAACAATACCAAGAACAAAATAAACATCTGTCTGTATATATATTCCTCAAAGTAAGAGGTCAAACGAGCAATTGACAATCGGAAAGATCCCATGGCGCACGCACGCGGTGTGAATAGAAGTTGGTGCATCCCAATCCGCACTATTTTGTGAATGAAAGTGGTGTTTATATAATTATCTCTTCATCTCAGATTATTGTCATAATATTAAACGTATTTCCACATTATTGTGTCGTTAGACTATTGAAACTAGAACAACAATACACGGATAAAGTATACTCTCAGGTTTCACTTTAGAAAGTACTTTAATTACGCACATTCGTTCATTAGACATGATTACGAAAGGTAACTCATCTCTCTATTCCTAGATCTAGATCTAGATCTAAAACTTGAATTCAACTCTAAGAAGATTATAGAACTTCTCTTCGCAAGTATAGTTTTATGCTTTAGCACATGAACATACTAATTATAGTCCATTTAATCAAATTAACATTCAAATTTGTTTTTCTAAAGCATTGTTGCATGAGTGCAGCTATATTCTTAATATCGCGTAAATTAAGATCAATTAGCCATTTTTTTTAGCTTCATTCATAGTATTTTTCATTCATGAATTCACGCATTCACTTTACTTATAACAAGCAAATGGGAAGATCCCATGGCGCAGCATGATGTGAATGGGAAATAATATATCCAAAATCAGCACTATTTTCATTCACAAAATGAATTTTTTTTAGTTTAAAACGATTTTAATAATGTCCGGAAATTTCCAGGACTTTTTCGACCGGCGGCATAGCATTTAATAACATTTCAGGAGATTTCCAGGGGCTCCTGGTAAATCAAGAGGCCGCGGGAAATCTGTTATATGTTATAAAATGGTTCAATTTAATAATTATTACACCTACAATTTAGCACGGGTCCAAAGAAAGTGCGGGACCCACTGTGGTCGCATATGTTACAGTGCCTAAAGCCTGCCCTTCAAAATAGCGGCGTATGCTATGCCGCCGGTCGACTAGTTAAATAGAATAAGAATGTTTGCAATTTAAAAACAAAAACAATTATTCAATGTAAGTAATAACAGTTAAAATACAATCTATATATATAATCCTCTAAGTAAGAGGTCAAACAACAACATGCAAGCAACAAGTAAATAGGGAAGATCCCATGGCGCAGCACGCGGTATGAATGGAAATTGGTGCATCCCTATTCGCACTATTTTGTGAATGAAAGTGGTGTTTATATAATTATCTTCTTCTCAGATTATTGTCATAATATTAAAAGTATTTCCAGATTATTGTGTCGTTAGACTATTGAAACTAGAACAACAACAATACATAGAGTATACTCTCAGGTTTCACTTTAGAAAGTACTTTAATTACGCACATTCGTTCATTAGACATGATTACGAAAGGTAACTAATCTCTTTATTCCTAGATCTAGATCTAGATCTGAAACTCGAATTCAACTCTAAGAAGACAATAGAACTTCTCTTCGCAAATATATTTTTATGCTTTAGCACATGAACATAGTAATTATAGACCATAATCAGAGGCGTCACTAGGCAGGTGCGGGGGGTGCGGTCCGCACCGGGTGACACCCGATAGGGGGTGACACCCAAGTGTAAAAAAGGCACTTAAAAAATAATTAAAAAATACCAACTTTAAAATGTGACAGAAGCAAAATCATAACGCTTAGAAATTGTTGAATAAAATTATTCTAAATGGGAAAACATCAATAGCAAGATTTTCTTCTCCAATAAATAGTGGACATGTACACAGCGAGAAACTCGAGAGAAGACTGAAGGACATTTATCAGGCTTTCAAATTAGGAACATTTTGGGAGCAAGCAGGACTTTAGCTTCCAAAAAATTGACAAGGACGTCATTGCTGTGATTGACGTTTAGATGGGAAAACAGAGGAACATCTTGTATTATAGATTGCTTACTATCGCATTGTTTCTAGCAAGAAAAAGTTGGTATATGGTGGCGAACTGAAGAAGACTTTTCATTGAATAATGAATTTTTTTTCTCGGGATTGTGGAAATGTTATCCAAATATGAGCCAGTGTGGAAATAATAACTTATACGATCGCAAGTCAGCGATGAAGAAAAAAAGTTACTTTCCAAGCTTGTACCAATATATATATATATATTTGTTTTAGCAAACCACTTAAGGGATATACTTATCAGAGATGAGAGACATAAAAGCTGCAAGGTACTCTGATATCTTGTATTACAGCACAGCTAACATAGATCTCTGAAGTTGTAAGATATATTAACAGTAGCAATGGTAATGTTAAAATGACAGAAATCTAGGATATTCCTCTTAATGTGGGCCAAATGTGGTGTATCAGTTCTGATAATTTAAAACGACTGAAAAGAGATGGGCTTAACGTATCGATATGATGAGCTCAGGGACATGGTAATGCAGCTACAATGTCAAGGATTCATGAAGAAGTGCAGGCAGTAATAAATGAAGAACAGAAAAGAAACTTGAATGGATGTGTATACCGTTTACTTATGCTATGTGGTCTAAATTCTTAATCAGAAAATATTTTCCAATTATACTTTCTTGGTTCTCTAGAAAAAGGGTTTTCTTTCTTTGCCACTAATACTAATAGGGCCTAGATAGGATAATATAATTAATGATAGCGTGTCATATGAACAAATCGCTGGTGTGCTCATGGTGTTGCTGTTAGACCCATGAAAGAACGATTTTATGAAAGTGTGACGGCGAAAATCTTTGCCGTCTCTCTGAAAATACAAACACTAGAGGCGCAGCACAAATATGATTGCCAGCTGTCTGTGAATACACGCATAACTTTCATTGCTTGACTTTCTTATTGGCAGATGTACCCAAAAAAATAAACTAAACACAAAAGTTCCTTCAAATTAAAGTGTTCATTATTGTCAAAGTGGTGGCTAAGCTCGAGCACTTAAACATTTACTCAACGAAATATGTGAAAAGTTAGCGCAAAATGTTATTAAGATAACTTTTCTCAAATCAAACTAGCATTTTAATGAAAAAGAAAAATACTTTTAACAATATGAAAATATCAGGGAAGTATTCTTAAGATTTACTATTCAAATAGAGAGTAAGAAGTTAATACTGAGTGCATCAATCTCTTTTATATTGGGCCTGACGGCAAGATATGTGAACAGAAATACTAAAACTAGAATACTAGAATGCAGCAAAGTTTTAAAAGACGACAACGAATCTCTACCAGCCTTTGAATTAAATCTTTAACTGTTTCTTGCCAAATGCATGTTTACAAGGTGTCATGTGAAAAGAAGCTTTGCAAAACTAAATTTAACTAACAACGTTCTCTCATTAAAACATCAACTAATAACGTTCTCTTATTAAAAAATTAACTAACAACGTTCTCTCATTAAAACATCAACTAACAATTTTCTCTCATTTAAACACCAACTAACAACGTTCTCTCATTCAAACATTAACTAATATCGTTCTCTTATTAAGCATCAACTAACAACGTTATCTTATTAAAACATTAATTAACAACTATTTTTTGAAATCAAATCAAGAAATTCTGTCCATTGAAAACAAAGTGGCAAGATATATTGAGTTTAAAGGTTTTTTTTTTATAAGTTTTCTAATTTGAAATCCTGAAAAGGAAATTTAAATATTTATTTTCTAAAGTTATTGTAAACTTTTATATGTTAAAAAAATCTTTAAAAATTTTTGTACCTATCAATATACTTTTCATTAAGTTGTATTTTTCATTAGTTGTCCTCATGAAACTACCACTATATGTGATTATAATGTTCAAAAGTTTCCATTAAGAGCTGTTTAATGTTTACTTAGGAAAACATGCTCAGTTGGTTTTTAATTTCTTTCTATTTAAAAAATCGTAGATGTTAATGTATGTAATGATTAACGATAATATGTAAGAGAAAAAAACATAATCGATACTCATTTAAACTTTGTGTAGCAGCAATTAACGAACTGTATTATTGCGCAAAAAACAACAACTGAACAACGATAGTTTTTTATTTGAAGAATAAGTGGAACGCTGGGGGGGTGACACCCTGATTTTACCGCACCGGGTGACACCCACCCTAGTGACGCCTCTGAGACCATTCATTTCATATTTTGATCAAATTAACATTCAAATTGGTTTTTCTAAAGCATTGTTACATGAGTGCAACTCTATTCTTAATATCGAGTAAATTAAGGTCAATTAGCCATTTTAAGCTTCATTCATAGAAATGTTTATTCATGAATTCACGCATTCGCTTTTACTTATAACAAGTAAATGGGAAGATCCCATGGCGCAGCATGGTGTGAATGGGAAATAATATATCCAAATCCGCACTATTTTCATTCACAAAATAGCATAGCATATTATTTTTACTTTAAAAAGATTTTAATAATGTCCAGAAATTTCCAGGACTTTTTCGACCAGCGGCATAGCATTTAATAACATTTCAGGAGATTTCCAGGGGCTTCTGGTAAATCAAGAGGCCGCGGGAAATCTGTTATAAGTTATAAAATGGTTTAATTTAATAATTTATGCACCTAAAAATTAGCACGGGTCCAAAGAAAGTGCGGGACCCACTGCGGTCGCATATGTTGCAGTGCCTAAGGCCTGCCCTGCAAAAAAAGCGGCGTATGCTATGCCGCCGGTCGACTAGTGAAATATATTTTTAAAAAAAAATTATAAACAAACAAAGAGAATGTTCACAAAATGTATTTTAGAAAAGACAAAACCTTCCTTGTTAAACTTCAAATATAATGGCACTACTACTAAAAAAATATTTTAACATTTTTTTGTATCAAACCCGTAACACCGTCATCTGCTTAAAAAAAAACAAAAAAACATGCATTTGCTGAGTCGGCCAACGAGGCAGTTTTATTTGTGCGATTATTTATTGGTATGTTCATAATATGGACATGTAGATCTAACAGTAGACTTTGAGCTCTGTTTTAGAACCCTTAAGACATCGTCTAGATCTACTTTACTCTATGATTCTAGATGTAATAGATCTATAAATTTTACGTAAAATTATAAGTACATTAGCTTAACCTTTTTTTTTACGACGGCGGCTGGGGGGGGGGGTCGGTAGGGCGCCGTACGAATGTCCAATGTTTTTAAATAATTTTTAATACTTCAATAGTTATTAAGAGAAGAGCATTTAAAAACATGGCTTAGTAGTGTACCGATAGCTGAGTTGTTCAATACATTTAAAGTTGCTTTAGTTTATTGATTAAGCTTTGCTTATATTTTTACGTGCCGTAATTATAGATTAACTCTAAATTCTAGATCTAGAAGTACGTTTAGATCTAGATCTAAACTAGATCTTAAAGAGTTGTAATTCAGAAGTCCTAATCTATATCTAGATGCCCATATAATGAAAGTACCAATGAATCAATGAATAATTACAAACTAAGCATTGCCAGCTGGCTCAATGGTAGCATCGTTCGTACCATCAGCTGAAGGGGTCAAAATCATGGGCTCAGTATTCCTTTCCATTGTTGCATTTTTTTAAATTTATTTTTATAAAGATATATTTTTATTAGTTGTATAATGGGAGGTATTGTCTTTTTGTTTAAATATATTTTAAAATCTTTTTCTTGTCTAAATGTTTATTTTTTGATGGAATGTTTTTCTTTCTTTCGTATTAAAATGAACATGTTCACTATAAAGAGACTAACGTCAAGCTCTCTCTGTACATAGGTGCCTCTCCTGAGGTGCTGAAAATGTTACATTGCTAGGGAGAGGATAGATGGAAGTGTGTGTGTGTGTGTGAAGGTATTTTGAGCCTGATAAGATAATTGTGTAAGGAGCTGATGTTGCTGTTTTATCTAGCTGTTGAAGCTGTTATCTAGCTGTTCAAGCTGTTATCTAGCTATTCAAGCTGTTTTATCTAGCTGTTCAAGCTGTTTTATCTAGCTGTTGAAGCTATTTTATCTAGCTGTTCAAGCTGTTATCTAGTTGTTCAAGCTGTTATCTAGCTGTTCAAGCTGTTATCTAGCTGTTCAAGCTGTTATCTAGCTGTTCAAAGTCAGCAACACATAAATACAACATGTTGTTGTTTTTTTTCGAGCTCTGGACAAGGCGTAGGTGTGACGTGATCAGTAATAGGATTGAATCCTTGTCTGAACTGATAGTATGACGAGCACTTTGTTTTTTTTATTGCGATGGCTGGTATGGAAACGGAACTACCCAGCGAGGGGGCATAAGTGCATAACTAACGCCGGAAATGACGGCGCTCAGCTGGTGACGGCACAGCTCATGGAATCTAGAGGCATCCCTTCATATCCTCTCCCCCCCAAAAAAAATAATTAAACTTGTACTGAGAAAATCCAAATTTTTAAACACAGTCTTACCTGTGAGTAATGCACTAGAATTTAAGGTATTTCAAGAGTGATTTTTTTAAGATCATTTTTATTTTAAAAGTTGAATTACAATTCAAAAGAACATTTTAAAAGTAAAATTATAAACTTATATCTCATGATTCCGAGGGTGTTTATTTAGGTCGTCTTCAGCTCTTCTCGTGAGCAGTCTGGGCATTAGCTATGATCCTATCAATAGAAGTCTATACAGCACTATCTTTAATAAACAAAGGTATAGGTCCTCAATTAGTATTGGAACATGTTTTCGTTTCAAACAACTAGATGTTATTAACATTAGTGCTGTTAATGGTTACTATATTTTTTCAAAGAGAAGGAAACTATTTCACTAAACACAACTCTCTTCGAGACTGAATTCAAACTCAAGCCTCTTTGTTAGGTGGCCAAGTCGCAGCCGATTAGTTCTGGCCAAACACACCACTGTAATTGGTTGAACGGCATGTAAAATCTGCTGAATCAGAATAAAGCCACTTGTCGTATTGATTAGCCCAAAGTTATTTTGTTGGTTTTATGTTATTTTTGTGTACAAACGCCATTAAAATATCTCTATAGCATGGGTGGGCAACTTTTTTTCAACCGAGGGCCGCATTAATGAAATTTGGCGACTAGGCGGTCCGAAAATATATATATTTGCTTCGTTTGAAAGGAATAAAGATGCACATACATTTCATGTATAGATAACAAATCACAATGCTTCCAATGATAAACATGAAGTCTTTCTTCAACTCTTCATCAGAAAGGGTCACAGTCAATGTCCATCAAGGAACCTAACAATTTCTTTCTTTAAATTCCATATTGATCCAATGATAGACTAGTGAATACGACTGTGTTACCAAACATCAGAATATTTTAATTCCAAATCTTCAAATGATTTTCGGAACTGCCAGTCGAGACCGACCTTGGATAATTGGAGGCCATAGACGAGGTGAATTTGGTGGCCCTGAATAATATAAGAATATACAAAATAAAGGAAAGAAACTAAGATTATGCAATTTATTAAAGACCTAGTGTACTTCGAACAATAACATGAGTACAAGTTTCGGTATTTTTTTCTGTAATATCAAACCATACTTTTAAGCGAGCCCTTTGACAACCATGGACCTTAGCAGATGCATACTTTGATCATACCTAGGGACACTTTCTGAGCATAATTTGTGTTTCCATGTTACACACACAGTATCTTGAATTTAATGTAGTTTTGTGTAAACTTTCCAGTTACTAGTTTATGGTTTAAATATTTTCTTTATTTAATTAAAAAGGTTTGTTTTTCTCAGTCAAAGCTCCATCAGTTGTTACCTTTGCCATCTTGTATAAGCAACCCATCTCTTTCAACACAGCTCTCCATAGCAGTGAATACATACTGGACAGGGCTTATGTCTTTTACTGAATTTATATACTATTGCTATAAATATTATCTTCGTTTTTTTAAAACTCTTTAGATTAGAAAGAAATTTAAATTGACAATGTTTCTTTAGCCTCTTCATTACAAGTGATAAGAATCAAAGGTTTCAATAATTTCTATAGATATTTACAATGATTTATTTAGGCTTTCGCGGGCCGCATAATATCCCGCAGGCCGTAATTTGCCCACCCCTGCTCTATAGCGTTGGAGGGGGTGGGGTGAGGGTGTAAGTGTGTGTTAGTGTGTGTTTCATAATGTGTATTAGAGTGTGTGCCTGTGAGAGTAACTGTGTGGGAATATGAATAGAGTATATGTGAGAGAATACGTGATTTGTGTAAGGTCTCTGTGTGTGAGTTTATGAGCGAGTGTTTGCCATTGTCGTTTTGTGTGTGTGTAAGTGAGAATGTGTGTTCTTAAGAGCGTGTGGTTTAACATTAATGTCGATAATGAATGATGTTAACTTGGTCGGAGTATTGCTTTATTAACTGGGATGTGGAAGAAATCTACGTGACGTCATCTTACAGTACAGGGGAGGTAATGGGTCGAAAAACCTCTTGCCTATGATAAATCGATGTCTTAAAATATTGTCTTTGAAGTTTTCTGAAAAGCCCCAAAACTAACCGCTAGGGAAATAGCGAAGCGCTCCCTCTCCAGAGCCTTAGTCTGGGAAGTCACCCGGCCTACTATCCCGCCGTCATCTCGTCCGGATAATTGATGATTCGATAAAGTACGAGATTTGACCCCGTTAACGAGAATTGTTTGTTTCTCGCTTGATCCTCGACGTGCAAACTTCGTCTTCCGGCCATCTTAACTCTTAACTCCGAGTTTATTGCGGACTAAATTTCTACAGCTTCTGTCTCAGGGAAACTTTCAAATCATATTATCAAACAAGGGAGTTAAAAAAAAGAGAGGACTTCGCGCGATGGAGACAAAGTGAAGTCACTTTGTGAAAGATAAAGCTATATCCTTTTCATTAGAGACCTGTCCATTTGAGAAATCTGGCTCTATTGGCGTTATACTTTGTATTTTTTTTTAATATGTTTTTCTCGTGACGCTGTCGTTTGATCTAAGTGATACTTAGTATGATTCTGCTTACTGTAATGTTCATTGATATCATGAACTATCTTTAAAAAATTTTCATCAAACTTCACTATTGGAAATTTTGTCTTAATGAACTTTATGAATCTGATTACAAGTATTGCATTAACTCGATTCCAATTAAATAGGAACACAAGTTAATCGGATCAACCACTTATTCGGACCGAATCCTATAGTATCGTAATGGTCTTTTTTTTTTACACAGAACATGTTTATTTAATCGATACAGTCAGTTATTGAGGCCTAAAGGATTCAGATTTGGTTTGGGTACCTAAAATCGACTGCATAGTTTTTAAGTCCACCACCGGTAGTTACGTGGTGAGTGCTGCAGCTCACAACATGAAGTTGTTTTAGTCCGGAGAGTGATCGAGAACTTTGCCTTTTAAATACAACACAGCCTACTTTAAACTACGGTATTATATGATAGTCAAGGCTAAAACATTAATGCATGCAAGTACATCAGTAAAATGCAGGTGCAGATGAAAATATTAATCGAAGACATTCTCGGGGTGAATACGAAGTATGAACATTGGCCTTTCGGGTCAATAGAATGCACAGTTTTAAAAATATGAAATCCGTTATATACACTTGCAAGGGACTGAACTTTACACTGTGGTTGTTCCATTCTGAGTTCTGGTTCCTGAATAAAGCTCACCCATAATGTTAAACACTTAAAGATCTTGCGAAAAGAGGCGAAGTGAGGTCTAATTGAGCGCGCCCTCATCTTTCCACGTCCCATGACGTAGCAGAGAGGAGGCTACATCTATTTTGATAGGATGTTCAATTACAGTGATTGATTTTTTGTTTCCGAAAATCAGCTTACAGCTTTCTTTCCGCAATGCAGTCTTGGAAAGAGACCCAGCTTTTGGCTGAGCACTATTATGGCTAGAGAAAAAAAATCAGTTCTCGCGAACTAAAAGCATCCCGACACACACTTTCCTTTTGCCAACACACACACACGTCCTAGTGCGAGAATAAATAGACAGATTGGCAAATGACCTTGATAATTTCATGTTCTAGTTTTGGGCAGCTTAATACAAAAAGTGTAGATCTACACCAAAGGTTCTCAAACTTCGTTTGGCCATAGAAGCGCATTTCGGCGGCTACTGTAACGTAAAACATCGACGAGTAGAACAGAATCTCCGTTGCTTCCTTAGGTACTGAGCTGTGGCCACCGGTCAGCCATTAATGATCTAAATATATCTTTACCCAACCTTTAAACACGCACATACACTGTTTCTGATCTTTCAACAATCAAAGCCATCACTTCCATGTATTTTGACAGACCAGTGCTGGGTTTTATCATTCAACATCATCAAGAACCAATCGCTGTCTTTTCTCATTGTCATCTTGGAAACACACACACACACAAACTCCATAACTATAACCTCTCTACCAAATTTAATCACATTTTCTCCTTTTAATGTTATTCTCCCGAAAAAAAAAACCTTTTCGAATTTACTTATACCTAAGCACATACACACAAACGCTCATTCAGACAAAAAGCAACTAAGATCATTTAAAGTGAAGTCTTAAATTTATCATGAGAATACCCATCGATTGCAGATACACTTGTTCGCTAAATGCAAAATGTTAAACCGCGTACTTATTTAGTTGGGTAAGTAAGAGGTCAAAGTGACATGCACTTGTTCATAAACCTGGTTTTATTTTTATAAAGCAGTGATTGGTCAGGGACTATATTTTGGAACAGCAGACTAAATATCAATCTATTTCTGTCCTTTTCAACAGGCAATGGAGGACAAAATGGGAAGAAAAAAGCTTTTAATAAAGGTGTGTGTGAGTGTGTGTGTGTGTGTGTGTGTGTGTGTGTGTGCGTGTGTGTGTGTGTGTGACAAAAGAGAAGAAGTAAAATGGAAAAAAAAAATTCTTTAACAAAAAAAAAAGGTTACAGTGACTGAAATGGTATCAATTTGTTTAAAATCATTGATGTCATCAATTTCTTGAATATCTAGAATAACAATAATAACGATTGGAAAATATTTTAATTAAATGCTTTAACGTAATTTTGATAATTATAACATACATAATGCGTTATGGTCCAATCACTTATGTGGACCTGTTGGGTGGGGGAGGTATTTCATTTTCTCGCTTCTTTCTTACTCTCTGTCTTTCTCTGTCTTTCTCTCTCTCTCTCTCTGTCTTTATGTCTCTCTCGCTGTCTCCCCCTCTGTCTTTATTCTCTCTGCCTCTACGTCTCTCTTAGTCTCTCTCTCTCTCTCTCTCAGTCTCTATTTATCTCTTTGTCTTTATCCCTCATTCTCTCCTTTTGAACTTTACTTGACCCTTGTCTTTCTCTCTATTTTTCTTAATTTTCTTTTTTTTTTTAATTAAATTTTTTTTCTCTTTCTCTTTAATGCCTCCTCCTTCCCTTATCTATTTCATTATCTCTTTCTTTCTCTCTATTTTTGTTTTCGCTTTCTCTCTTTCTTTTCTCTCTATATTTCTTTCTCTCTTTTGATTTCGTTTCTTTTTTTTTACTCCTTCCTTCCTTTCTCTTTCTTTCTTTTTATCCTCTTTCTCTCCCACACTCGTTACTTTCTCTCTCTCTATTTTAGCGTCTAGTTTTATGTTTTTAGCCCTCGCTGACTTGCCACTATTTAAGCTCTGTGCTCTAAGAAACTTTCAACTTGCACCAGAGTTTAGAGTTAAACCTCTATTTCTTTTTAAATGTTACTTACGGACTGGTCGTAAAGACATAACTACGTCCGACTACACATTTGGTGCATTAGCCGCAGTCGTTCGGATGAGCCATGCTGTTCTAAAGCCCTTCACGTTACCCGTGATGCTCTAGGCGTCACCAAACGTGTACTTCCTGAGAACGGCCCATAACTCTTGATGATGTTCTATTTTCCTAGAATTCCCGCCCCTGAAGAAGGTTATCTCTGGCAGACGTGATACAGCTGAGTCTGATCGGCCACAGGATAGTAAGCAAATATTGAAAGCTGTAATAACATAATCTGAGTGCATCCGTTATTTCAATGCTTGCAATGTTATTTTATCAAAGGGTCTTTCATATTTTCAATTAAAAATTCCCCCTTTCTTTCTCTGTTTTTTTTCTCTTGTCTTGTGTTTTCTTAATTATTTTTATTATTTTACGTTCTCTATAATTTAATACTTTTAAATTATATTTTAAAATTCTCATTTCATATGCATATGCTTTTAAAAGTTTTCTATTGGCTGGATCATTTCTCTCTCAGTCTCTTTCTTTCTAACTCTTTCTCTCCCCCTTCATCTCTCTTCAGCCACTCATTTTTTTCTCTCTCTCTTTCTCCTTCTCTCTCCTTCTCTCTCATACTCTCCCTCTCTCTCCTTCTCTCTCACACTCTCCCTATTCCTATTTCTCTTTCTCTGCCCCACCTCTCTGCATATCTCTCTCTCTCTCTTTCTGTCTAACTTCCTATCTCTCACTCTACCTCTCTATGTCTCTCACTCACCCCCGCAATCTATATATTCCTCCTGTTGATCTTTGAATTAATAAATACATCTCTACCCAATGATTGCACTGGAGGCCTAGACAACGAAATAATTGTATCACAGTTCAGTTCAGTTTGCCCTCTTCTAAAGAGAAAACAAAATTCATTGCTTCGAGTTTGTCAGTGTGTGTGTGTGTGTGTGTTTGTGGACGAATGAGCTTGTGGCTTTAAGAGCTAGAATAAAATGATTCCAAGCGTGAGATTAACCCTGAAGATGGCCAGTCAAGATCTCGTATAGCTAGCCAGCTACACTTGAGTGGTCAGACATTGACCAAACCAACAAGGTTTTCCCTACAAAAATTCTTTCTAAATGTCTGATTATTTCGACTGATTGTTAAATCAGATTGCTGTGTTTTATTATATATAATATATTCTAGATATTTCAGGTTCGAATGTCTACAGGATAATATTGTAGTCGTCAACATCTGGTCATGCTGTTTGTCGTCTAGGTGGTCCCAGGTTCATACTCTACCCACTGCCATCGGTCGTCGTCCAGTGGGAGGTTTTGGCGAAGAAGTATGGTACCTTAGTACGTAGGCGTGTTAATTATTTTACAAACAACATATCAGCAAATGAATACGACATTTTTGAGGTAGCAATTAAGTTACATACTTTAAATTGACCAGTTCATGGGACATTTCAGCTCTACTTTGAGACCTCGGGCCAGTGACGTCACTAGCTTCTTAATCACGTGACGGAAATGGCAAGGCTGTTGGCCATCTTGCTCAACAAGGCGACAGAACATGTTTAATACCACATTGATACAAACTCGATTCGCGTCCCAAGGAAGTGAAATGACTTACTTGAAGATCTGATAGGCCTTAACTTTTTTTTGAAGCGACATGCAATTAACAATGATTAAAATTAACCAGATTTAAGAGCATCACTAATCTTTTTTTTCCAAAGATTGCTAGTAGAATAATGCTAAACGAATATTTAAACACACGAAAATATTAAGAATCTCTCTGACTTCTGCAGTATAATATCTATGTATATATGTATGTGTACATATTTAAATATATTTATATATGTGTCTGTGTGAGCAGTTTAATATAATACCAGGTATTCGGATTAGTGCTTAGACTGCCATTTTTAACTTGAATATTAACTTATTTTGGACAGATGATTAAAAAATGTATATGACTGATTCATTTCTACTAAAATTACAATTTAAAATGTTGATATAGAAACAGCCTGTATTTGGTTTGTGTAAGAGTCACCTCCCGTTCTAACGTTTCTGTTTGTGATTTCCTTACAGACGAACTTCTATTTTTCCCCTTGATAAGAATGAGCAAGATGACTCACCTGTGCATGAAGTGAGCATTATCAGAACGAGGCTTAACCCGTCAGCCATGATGATTGCGTACTTTGAGATCCGTTCATCTTGCCCACAACATTCCAGCAGCTTCTCGTCAGGCACTCAAGACAAATTTTCGCGCCAGGACTTGCCAGAAATTGCGTTAATATCGACGTCAATCAGAGTGAGCTTGGTGGGCAGCAGTGGTGCGTGCTCTTGACGGGGGCAGGGGGGGGGAGGATTCTTGCCACGTTGAAAGCCACAAAGAGAAGATTGGTGACGGGGGAGGAGGGGGCAAGAAGTGAAGGACGAAGCGTGAGCAAGTTGCGTAAATAGACGTAATGCCCAGCGCCCCGCTATGTCCCGTTCTCCATTAGTATATGCCTGCTTGGCTTTGATGTCCCGCGTAGCTCGAGGAACACCTGCATTCTGTCCTGGCGGCTTTGTCAGATCTGAAAAAGAGAAGGATTTTATTTGTGTTCAATATTCAAAGCCTATTGATCATTTAGATCTACCGTGGAGTGAAAGAGATAGGGAGAATATATATGTCTCTGTATGTGTGTGTAAGTGTTTTGTGTATATGAGCTCGAGTGTCCACGTGTGTGTGAGAAAGAGAGAGAGAGAAACCGAGTGAGAGAGAAAGTGGTGAGAGATGCAGCACACATCACTGTAATACAAAATGCATAATTTTCATTCTTCATACCTATATATATCAACAAAACCGATTGTACATTTACAAATATTGCTTACCTAAGCGTATTTCTAGCATAGGTTTCAATCTTAAAATAAATGCAATCGGAATATGATAAAAATAAAACAGGGATTACACACACATACAAACAGACAGGCAGCTAGATAGATAGATAGATAGATAGATAGATAGATAGATAGATAGATAG
>JADKLZ010000003.1:38201649-38219218 GCA_021533235.1 Biomphalaria straminea | reverse complement strand
CCTAGACCGAGTGATACCTTAAGAGGGCGAAATTTATTTTTGTCACATGCCTTTAGGCGCTCGGTAAACACAACTCTGCCCGAGTCGGGTGTCGAACCTCGAGCCCCCTTCTAGGTAGCCGAGCCAAGCCAAGTTCAAGCGCCTCTTAGCCTCTCGACCACTCTTCCCACTTATTTATTGATATAAGAAGGTAACGAATTGACATGAGAAGGTGATTAATAGATTAATTAATAGATAAGTCTCCTTTGTTTTTGTTATCTATGTAAAACTAAATAATACTTTTAGGCATTCGCCTAGTGTGTTAGGGATATAATTAGCTCATCCAATAAGTGATGAAAGCAATACAGGTAATTTTGCAACATTGTGCATATTAAACTATTTAAAGTTTTATAGTTTCATAGAAGAACAACAGAAAGCTTCAATAACAATATAATATTTATTATAACTTATATAAACTCATTACCAAGCAACTTTTTTTTGTATATGAACAATGGTAACATGCGTTGTTGTTATCTTATTTTTTTATCTTATAAAATACAGACGTTAGTTTAAAAAAGTTCATTTTTCCATGTCTACCAAGAACATGAACATAATACTTAATACGTTTTCTAACAATATCAAAATACTTCTTAGCTCAGTAGGCGTGTTCAGCTCAAAGCTCAGGAATTGATTAATTTCTTTTGTGCATTAGTTTTTAAGGGCGAACATTTCATGTACTTTATTAAAATCACGTTAACCTGTAGCTTCACTAATTGAATAAATTGTGTAAATTAAGGGGCATTCGATCACTTCCGGTACATTTTATTTTTCATAAATTTAATTTTATTCCCTCTGACTTTTGTCTCTCGTTCATCTTGATAGCAACCAAACTGTTGCCATGTACGCCGTCTGATTTAACTTCCTCTTTCATTCCGGAATTACATCTCTGCAGTGAATGCTAGAATGTCCACTGATTGGACGTTTGCATCTTTATAATTAGTTAGCTAGGGTTCTTCTAGTTCATAAAATAAAAAAAAAACCACTCGGTTTAGTTCTTTCTTCTCATGCCAAGGAGGATTGGATTAACATGCTCTCTAACCAGAGTTTTATTTTGTCTTTATTTAGCTTCTTATTGGTCTATATATGATCTGCTTATCAGAGATGGCAGCATAATATTTATCTAATAATATTAATTTATAAAAAAACAACAAAATTAACAACAAAATTATAAATAAAATTACGCAGTGAGACTTGAGCGTTTATTAGTTGTCAGATCTTCTTATCTTATCTTCTTATCTTATAAAATACAGACGTACTTTAAAAAAAGAAGATCATTTTTCCATGTCTACCAATGACTTAAGTACTACATATTGTAGGGATGTGACGATAATGTAATGGTATCGTCTTCTCCTATTCATTATATAATAGTATCCCAATAAGTCCAAGATTCCAAAATGCTTTGCTTTCTATTTTTTAGCCTAGCCCTAGGTATCATTTAATCTTTACATGTTACTGTGGTACAAATTTTATTACAAAATTCCTACCCCCACCTAAAAAAATAATAAATTCTCTTTCTAATTTTAATTAAAAAAAACTTTCCTTCTTATGGTGTATCCATAGATCTATGTTTACCCTTTCCATTATTTCCATTTTTTTGTGCTCAGACAAAATTAATTTATTACAAATTTATTACAAAGTTTGTTTTGTTTTAAATCAATTTCCACATTGTATTGGCAGTATTGCTTTCTGTAATGCTTCATTTATTTATTTTTTTGTAATGAGTTTAGCAAAAAAATGTATATATGTATAGATATATTGGAGACTAACATTAACCACCATATACGCCCGTTGATTTGGTCTGGTTTATGTTGCCACGAACCCCTTCCTTTTTTTTTTATTTTTACTTATATCTAGAGCCGGCCCGTACATTAGAATCTCGCTTTTCTCACCCTCTCACTCTACAGGATTTCCGCCTTAACAGATAGTCTTCTTAACTCAATCTGAATAAACTTCTGCTCTTCGGTTATTTTGAGATATTTGATAGGCTCTGCTCTCTAATATCTCTAACCCTGGTCCTCTTTTTACTTCCTCCCTCCCCCCCCTCCATTAGAAAACTTAAATGTACACACACAAAATTGAAACAGTGCTTAAAAACAGAAGAATGCTTTACCTTGTATTTTTTTATATGTCGGCTTAAAAAAATACTTATTGAGTCTCTATTGTGATTAAAGAATCCATTAAGTTTTGATCGTACAAGATGCTTAATTGTACATGAAAAATAATAACGGGTTAAATTTTCATATTTTCGATGAGTCAGTAAATAGATCAGTCTGGGCACTTAAAAATATAATATAGATCACTCTAGCTGTTCATCTAATATATAAAGTAGAAAGTAAGGCGTATGTATGTATATAAGTATGTATGTAAGTATGTTCCGCATAGAAATCAAATGCGCTTGACCAATCTTGATAAAAATTTGTCATAAATGCTCTTTAGATCATTGCAGAGACCGTAGTGTATGTTTAATGCCCAACCCACAACTTGAAGGCCTTTTAAAAATATATTGATTAAAGGACGAACATTTTTAACAAATCAGATAAAGCCGTTTTCACAGTATTCTATATTAAATATCCATTTTTCCCACTTTCATACTCTACTTTCATTTTAGTGGCAAAAAAAAATAAATAAATAAAAAAATTGATAAAGGAACATTCGCCATGTTTGACATAGATCTAAATCTAGACCACCAGATCAGTAATACCCATACATTAGGCCACGGGTCATATTCGGCTAGTCAAACTATATAAGACGGTGCGTAAAGTGTTATTGTACGTCTATTTATTAACAAATATTTAAGTCGAGTGCTGTATCTCCTGCTGACGCGTGTTAAAATTTAAAAAAAAATTAACATTTAATTTTAAGAAGATTTTATTTAAAATAAACTATAACACTTGAACAAGGGTGTCCAATAAACTAGTAGTTTTTTTTTCCCAAAGTTATAACATAAACCATTAAATTTTTAGGAAAATCGTTTTTTGAAGTACCCGTCCACCCATCTACCTGTGAAGAGTTGGAAAGTTAACGGTAAATACTGTAGAAACCGTAACGTACCAAGACATACAGTAATATATTCAACAAACCTCAATGTAACTTAAAAATTGTTTCTATGAAAAGTAATTACCTATGCAAATCTAAGCATTCTACATAGGACCTCTTTTTATTTCTATCAATAAAAACTGAAGTCATTAAAATATTAATATATCTTTTCTATGATTAGACAATCAATGTAAGTCTAGTAATGTCAATAACGGAAGCAGACTTTCGGACAGTTTCGCTATGGACCAACAAGTTAAAAAATCACCATACATATTTAAACGTTGACACATGGAGCCGAGTTTTTCTTTAATCGTAAATATACACATTGAATAAGCACATTGGAACTCATACATAATTATACTATCAGTCTCTCTCTCTCTCTCTCTCTCTCTCTCTCACACACACACACACACACGCCCTCCATTCTACTCCCAAGAAATCAGTCACAGTTCTACATTTAATCGTCATTTCCTCCTAATTTCCTAGACTGAATTTCTTAGCGGTAAAAAGAGGTTCAAAAAAAAAAAGTTCACTTCCCCCCACCCCACTCCCTTGTTCAGACAGATCTGAGCAACTGAAAAGGAGTTCGGCCATTGAAATGGAATACTGTAAGAGTAGAGAAACAAGCAGAGATAGAGAGAAGGAGGGCTTTAGGTTCCTGTTAGTTAGCTTTAAGGGAAGGGGGGGGGAAGATAGGAACCTTCTGAAAAAAAAAAGGAGGGGAGGGGGAGAGAAATGAAGGGAAAGGGGAAGTATCGATGCTCTCCTAGAGTCGCAGTAATTGTTTCTCCGTAGGTGACTTTCGATTCCTTGACTCATATTTTTCTTAAATTAACTCGTAACGTCTGAATATTGAGTCTGGGTAGTCCGCGCTGATTTGTCGGGCGTGAGTACGGCTGGACCTTTGTGTGTGTGTGTATTTGTGTGCGTGTGTGTTTTATACCCCATCCACCTCAGGGGTGTCCATTTCTCCTTCTATAGATATATCATATATCCCCCCCGTCCCCCAAGGCATCCTTCTTAACTCCCCTTTTTTTTACATGTGACTGTTGAACCAGAGACTAGCCGACTTCTCAAAACCAACAGGACAACTGAGACTTCCAGGTTTTAGCATATTGGATCCATACAATCACGAGCGCCGGATCCGCTAGTTAAATTCTGAGCTACATTACACTTTACATAAGTAACTGTCATCATTATTTCTTCCTTGTAATTGCATTTAGGCTGCTGGCTCTATGTACCCAGCCAAGAACTCATATTGATGTCTCGTCAATTTGTTATGTTTGCATTTTTTAAACATCACTACAAGACAAGCTTGAGACTCATCTTTTGGATGTTTTCTGTGGCTGTCTTCAAAACTACATGACGTAATGATTCGATTCTATGTAGTAGATTTAAGTAGATGGTTCATGAACAGTACTATATTTACCTACAGGCAACATAAGCTATAGATCCCAAAGATGGTCCCAGGGATAGTTCAATCATTTTAATGAAAGAGAAAATGAAACAATTATGTTGATTGCAAAGGGTACATAACTTAAAAACTTAGGGACTTCTTAAGTTTAAATTGGTTCCTGCTATTATTTCACACATAATGATGTAGACTTTTGTGCAATGAAATGTATTGACTACTCTAGTATCTTCTGAAGAGCAACCCGTCCTGGGTTTTTATTAGACTACCATAACTTCAAAGGTGTAGTTCGGGAGGATGTCCAAATGACCCATAGATATATAGATGATGATCTGTCTCTTGAGAATGTAACTTGTCTCATTAGAACCGAATCAAGTCCTTTTATAGCAATGGATTCTTTTCAGTTATGGAATCATAAATCAATGATTGATCGATATATCTAGCAGCTATCAGTACAAAAGTACAGTTGCAAGGTAAAGTAGACGAAATTGGGCGAGTGACAAACGTGTTGGCCAAGAGAAAAACTCCTTGGTTTCCAAACTCCAGTGGAGGATTGGCTTTTGATCTTTGGGATTTTTGGGATGTCCCTTATTCCATCTAGAAAAACAATAAGAGGGTCAATAGATTCAATGTGTATTTACCAAAAAGTATGTACATGTTATATTTCCAACATCCATTCTCGGATCAAACTGAAACTTAGCACAATTATTCATTGACATAGACATGATATGAATCAATTAAAAAAAAGTAACCAATTAGAGTTTATTAGGCGATTAATTACTGGTAATGTATTATTTCGTTTAATAGCAACTAGGAAAACTAATACTTTAGGATTCAGAGATGTGGCTAAATTTGTGTGTTTAGTCCCATTAAGATATTGTTACAGCTATTTCTCCCTC
This sequence comes from Biomphalaria straminea, assembly GCA_021533235.1. Lineage (NCBI taxonomy): Eukaryota > Metazoa > Mollusca > Gastropoda > Planorbidae > Biomphalaria > Biomphalaria straminea. The sequence goes on along the minus strand of JADKLZ010000003.1, from coordinate 38,213,833 downwards.
ACGCATTCTCCGATCAAGTTGACACTTTAAACAATCATTTATTGTACCTAACAAAACATGAATCAATAAACAAAGATACTCAATTAGCCAATTAATGATTGGTAATTAGTAATTTTGTTTGATATTGAATAAGGGAAACAACCTGTACACTATTACTAGATATAGTTTTAAGAAAGTGTTTTTTCCCCTTTAAGTACGTATTTCTTTCGTTTTAAAAGATTTTTGTTTATCAGTTGTTTTTTTTTTATTGTTTATCTGTTGTTGTTTTTTGTGTTTGCTTTGGTAGTAATTTATGCTTTTTATAAATAATTGTGGTGCATTCTGTGGTGCAGATCGTCACAGACAATGGTGTGCTGCTCAAAGTTACGTTAGGGACTTTGGCATTTGAAACATTTTTAGATTTATAAATTAATTAGGCATTGATGTGTTCTTTCAAAAAAATAAAAAAGGACAGGTTTTAGCTGATCATCAGATGTTACAAAAAATATTTTTAAAACTTCGTCATGTGTTTTTATCATTAGCGAAATCATGTTCTCACATTTCTATTCAGAGTTGTTTACCTTGAAACATTCTCCTGTTTATCTCCCCTTTTATTAAATCTAACCTAATTAAGTATTTACAGCAGAGATTGGCTGCACCTTTACAGCCCGATATCTTATCGTTGGTGATCATTAATACAAATGAGAAGTTATGTTTGCTGAGTCTTCTGTATCATTGTGTTTACATATTCGCGTAGTGAGGTGAGGCGGTTTCCGAGATAGTTATCCCTTGGCTAATTTTTTCGAGGGGGTATGTTCTGTTGTTATTTCCCTTTTTTTATCATACGCTAATGACTTGTAAAATTAAACATACACTTTTCAGAAAAATAAAACAATATCTTTTGTTATTCGACATAGGCATTCGCACACTGGCGTAGGTAGGGTGGGGGGGAGAAGGGGGGATAATTCGAAAATCACCCCCCGGGCCCCCACTTAAAGAAAACACCCCCCCCCGTGCGCAAAACGATGAAAAATTCCTAGCTATTGCTCCTACATTCGTAAATTTATCTATTTTATTTCTGTCCGGTATTTTTTACAGAACAAAAAGAAGAGCTTATGATCTTGAATCACGTTCTTAAATCGGTTTTAGGAAAATGTTTGTTAAAATCAAATAAGAAATAAAAATCTTTATTATATTTATATTGTCCGTGATTGACTCACCTATCACTAATTTTCACACTTGCCTGGGACGACGAAATTTAAATTTGTATCTCTTAACTTGTACCTAGTACAATCAGAATATTTTCATGATCGAGACCGCAGCAATTAAATTTAGCATTAAACATTTTATTCTCTATTTCAACCCAACAAATATTCCCATTTGACTAGAGTAACACCTTTAGTAAAATCACTTCATTTAGAAAGCCTTCAAAAGTGAAGTAGCAATTATACACAAGACAGACACTAAACCATAATCTTCAAATAAAAATGCAAAATTTAATAAAATACTCAGAAAGACAAAGATAAAGGCACAATCCCTATATGCTAGGACAAATCTGTACAAATGCTCTTTCTTTCATATTGCCATTAGAGCATGGAATGGGTTGCCTCAGCTAGCCTGGAAAACCAGTGACTTGGCAGAATTTAAGTCATTGGTTAATATGCATGACTGAATGCATAACGCGTATGACGTAATCATCTTTTTTTATGAAGTAACGTCTGTATTATATAAGACTAGTCGACCGGCGGCATAGCATACGCCGCTATTTTGCAGGGCAGGCCTTAGGCACTGCAACATATGCGACCACAGTGGGTCCCGCATTTTCTTTTGACCCGTGCTAAATTTTAGGTGATAAATTATTAAATTGAACCATTTTATAACATATAACAGATTTCCCGCGGCCTCTTGGCGCCCGGCGGAATAGCATACGCCGCTATTTTGCAGGGCAGGCCTTAGGCACTGCAATATATGCGACCGCAGTGGGTCCCGCACTTTCATTGGAGCCGTGCTAATTTTTTAGGTGTATAAATTATTAAATCAAGTTGCATGAAGTGAATTCCTTTTTCCAGTCTATATTTATTTATCTCTATGCTATTTTGTGAATGAAAATAATGCGGGTTTGGATACATCATTTTCATTCACACCATGCTGCGCCATTGGATCTTCCCATTTACTTGTTATAAGTGAATTCATGAATAAAAAATATTACAACATATGCGACCACAGTGGGTCCTGAACTTTCTTTGGACCCGTGCTAATTTTTAGGTGTATAAATTATTAAATTGAACCATTTTATAACATATAACAGATTTCCCGCGGCCTCTTGATTTACCAGGAACCCCTCTGGAAATCTCCTGAAATGTTATTAAATGCTATGCCGCCGGTCGAAAATTTCCGGACATTGTTAAAATCGTTTTAAACTAAAAAAAAATTCATTTTGTGAATGAAAATAGTGCGGATTTTGGATATATTATTTCCCATGCACATCATGCTGCGCCATGGGATCTTCCCATTTGCTTGAAGTAAAGTGAATGCGTTAATTCATGAATGAAAAATACTATGAATGAAGCTAAAAAAAATGGCTAATTGACCTTAATTTACGCGATATTAAGAATATAGCTGCACTCATGCAACAATGCTTTAGAAAAACAAATTTGAATGTTAATTTGATTAAATGGACTATAATAAGTATGTTCATGTGCTAAAGCATAAAACTATACTTGCGAAGAGAAGTTCTATAATCTTCTTAGAGTTGAATTCAAGTTTTAGATCTAGATCTAGATCTAGGAATAGAGAGATGAGTTACCTTTCGTAATCATGTCTAATGAACGAATGTGCGTAATTAAAGTACTTTCTAAAGTGAAACCTGAGAGTATACTTTATCTGTGTATTGTTGTTGTTCTAGTTTCAATAGTCTAACGACACAATAATGTGGAAATACTTTTAATATTATGACAATAATCTGAGATGAGGAGATAATTATATAAACACCACTTTCATTCACAAAATAGTGCGGATTGGGATGCACCAACTTCTATTCACACCGCGTGCGTGCGCCATGGGATCTTCCCTATTTACTTGATGCTGGCATGTTGCTCGTTTGACCTCTAACTTTGAGAAATAATATATAGATAAGATATCAAGGTTTTCATAAACCCGATAATTTGAAAAGTACAAGATTATACTTCCTTTTTAAGCACTTTTTTTCCCGGACATGCTACTCTGCCTTATAGAAGCGCCCGGGTGGAAACGATCGTAGGAGGAAACGATTAGGCTAAAGGGTAGCAAAACAAGACTCCCGTGGGAGTGCCTAAGGGAGTGTGAGAGCATCCTCATTGCACTGTGCGGAGTTGTAAAAAAGCTCCCACATTATTGTCACAATCCAGGCGCTGTTCCTCAAGGGGCCGTTACATAAATGCCGTGTCCTGCACGGTTAGCCTGATATAGAAAAGGAAAATGAGTCATAGTGTGCGTGGCCTCTTCTCGCTAGTCTGGTCCACCCACCAGACAGGAGTATAGAGTTCTCATTCAGGCCGTTGAGAGGGAGCTCTTGTTCACTTTTGCTGGCCTAGAGTTCCAAGAGCCAAAGGCTCAACTCTACCTGACAGTTTCAAGAAGAAGAAGAAGAAGCACTTTATTATGTGCGTTACACTTGGATAGCTCAGTCGGAAGTGCACAGAATTTAAATCTGAGGGTCAAGGGTTGAAGTCCCTAATCGGACAAATACGTTTTATTATATTTTTTTTTAATAGCGTTTTTGTTTTTGTACCATTTATTTTTAATAATTTGATGTACATATAAATTGAAACGGAATTTATAACCTCGATCCTAAGATGACTTTTAACGCTTGATTGACGGTATTTGAAAGTGTCACATATGCCATTCTGGGTTGATTTCTGTGTTGGTATTGCACGAGAGTTATTTTTAGCTTTTCTTTGTCTTGATAGAAATTAAAATCTATTGGCTAGAAGTTGCATCAGTCGGTTGCATCAGTCACATGACAACTTCCGCCCAGAGACGGTAATTGCGTGAGATTTTCAGTCTGTGCGTGAATGTCTTACTGAAAGGTTGTGTATTCTAACATCTCTAAGTTTTATTAAGAAAGAAGCCTTTGTTATGTTATCATTCTCAACTTGTTGATCTAATATTGTACATAAGCTGTACTTACGTTTTATTCAAATAAAGTTCCAGAGTTTCATTTTCTACAAAGAAATCTTTTACAGTGAATTCTAGTTCGACATTAAATTAATTATTTTAATAGAAGATTGAATCCCCGGCATCACAAGGACATTATATCATTCAACATTGAATTGACCTTGTGACAGAAAGCATCAAAGAACCTTTCAATATTTCTATAAAACGTCGTAAGACTATATTCTAAGGCGTAGGGCAAAATTGGGGAATAAGAGATTGATCATCAAATTCACTGGCTAAAAACATGTTTTTGGGAGACGTAGAGTTATAAAGCGTCGTGCCAATTAGATGCAACACAAACTAAAATTCAAGGGTTTGAAGTGGCGGAGGGGAGGCGGGTAGGGACGACAAAAAAAAGGAGGAGAGAGAACATTGATATACTGTTCATGGGCGGATTTAAAGCGGGCCGTTCTCGGTAAAAGCAACGTACACTACAGGTCTTTACAATATACTGGCTATAAGGGCGATTGTTGAAATGCGGACTGTTTTATTGAAAGAATAGAAAAATAAGGATCGCTAGTACGGCTGAAGTATTATGTGAGAACTGACAGAGCCCTGGCCCAAAAAATATCCAAGTTACTGTGATAGATACTAGAATTAGTTGGCAAATGGAATTAAGGGGGGGGGCATTTAACTTTTATGTCATTGTGTCATTGTAAGAATTTTCTGTAAAAAAAAGGAGAGATCCAATATATACTATTAAGTTCCCCTTTCAGACCTTGTGGTCTATAGGGCAAATGATGTAAAGGTCATCTGATTCTGTGGCCTACGGTTAAGGGGTTACTGGAGTCCAAAAATTTTTTTTTTTTATTTTTGCTTTAACCTAATAACTTTTGTTATATTATATCATATGACAACTCAATGAAAAAAAATATATGTTTAATTTTGTTTTATGCTTCCTGGTTGCCATAGAAATGGCGGCCATCTTGAAAAAAAACAAAAATTAGTTCATATAGAAAAATTCTAAAATTTTTCGAAATTGATAAATTTCAAAGCAAAAATGCTCAAATCTTTAAGTTTAATGCTGTCTGAAAGGAACTAGCTTGATATTATACGGCATTTTATAATTTTTTTAAAAAGGATGATTTTTTACACGTAAAATTTATCCACTTTTTTTTTCTCAAAGGCTCATATTTTAAAAAATCTTTCAGATAAAGTCATAAAAACTAGCAGATTCCCTGTATAAATTATCTCTGAGTATGCATACTAAATTTGATACATTTATCTCTATTAGTTCCAGAGATTTTAGAAATATTCTACAGGGGGGTCACCAAAAAAAATGCATTCCGAGAAAAACCCTAAAAAAGATTTGCATTTACTATAATTTTAGAGCCATTGCATGCTTAAAAATACTCTTTTACTAAATAAAAATGATTTTTTTCAGCAAAATTATTGGTGCCAGCTTATAGAATACATGTCCAACTATTAAATTACAACAAAATTGGAAAATCAACATTTTTTACCCAAAATTGACTTTTTCACTATCCAGTAACCCCTTAACGAGGGTGTCATGTGGCCAGCACAACGACCAACCGCCTTTACTTTTCCCCAACTAATGTCAGGTACCCATGACAGTTGGGTGGAATCAGAGGCGTCCTAGGATCCCGAAATAAAAAATCCCAGTCTTCACTAGGATTCGAACCACGGTCCTCGGTTCGGAAGTCAAGTGCTTTACCACTCAGCCACCGGGCCTCCATTATATACTATTACAAGTAAGAAAAAAGAGAATATGAGGGGTCCATAGCAAAATAAACAATTTATAGCCTCGCGAACAAATCAACGGCCGAAGTCGGATAGAAATGCTAGTAATTTTATAGATTCATTGTACATTTTAAAAGCAAGACATTCTTGTCTGGCATTATCGGAATCAAAAACACTTTTTTATTTCAGCCAAAATCTAATATCACTTGTCATTAAACGTATTCAAGTACATTGTAACACTCCAGCACAATCGTGGGACTTTCTGAATATATTGTAGAACATTTTAAGAAGCACTTTGTTAAATCTGAATGTTGAGTACCGATTTAAAGAAAAAAAGACTATAGAAAACTCATAATTGATGTAGTGGTTTGTTAATTCAGTAGCTCATGCATTAAGATGAAGCTGCTAAATTATTTGTTTTGTTTTTTTACCAGTCTTTTCATTATTCTAATTTTTAGAGGATTATTAGCATTCTGATCATAACGCTTTTACCATGAATGTAATTCTTGTAGTTGGAAACATTGTGCAATCTATACAGGTGAGCACGAAAAACCAACTTCAATCAGTGAAACTGTAGCAATGATTCCCCATGTCGTTATTTATAGCTATCGAGTTTTGGGGAAAAACTTTATTAGTTTTCTGTGGTGTCTTTCTTTCACATTTGGGTCTAAAAACTAGAAACTATATTAGAAAACCAACATCATGATATTTAGCAGCTTGCAAAGTTCTGGTACTTTTTATCTTCAGACAGCGAACCGTTTAGTTTTGACAATAAAATATGCAATCTTTCTTTTTTATATAATAGGTAGCATTTTTAAACTATTAATTTTTAAATAGTAAATGAATATATTATCAGTAACTTCTGTGATTATTATTACATATGTTATATAAAAAAATGCAAATGGTTTTTACTGCTAAACAAGCTATTAAAAATTACCTAATACATTTCTTTTTTTTTTTTTTTTTTTTGAAAAAGTAAGAATGCATTTCATATGTACATCATTTACATACTTTTTAAGTAATATTTAGCAAGCAATGATAATTGTCCTTTACTATTGCTGACTACTGTTATAAGTCAAATCACCAGATCTGCTTAAACATTTGATGAAAGGAAAGGACTTATTCCAGCTAGGTCAACCATCAATTGGTCAAGTTCCCATTTCAGACCTTGCAATCTATGGGTTAATGATCTTAAGTCGATTTGTTTCTTGGCCAAAGAGCAAGGATGGTATGTGGCCAGCACAACGAACAGTCACCTATAGTCAGGTAAGGAAAATTGGGAGGACTCAGGGGCGCCGTAGATATCACGAATTTGAAAATCTGTCTTCATCGACATTCGAATTAATGATCCCAGATGAGGAGGCTAAGCGCTTATTATTCTGCTACCGCCAACCGCAACCACCATTTGGATACTTTTCTTTAATCAGTTCACACCGAATCATATCGTCATAAATATCAGTTCTTTCAAAACAATGTGATTAAAAAATGAATATTAATAAAGATCAGGCAGGCAGATTTTATGCATCAAAACTTCAAAAGTAAAGTAAGAAAGGAGACTGGGAAAAAGGAAGCTATCATAACAAGGTCATCTGTCGTCGCCTAATTCATAAAACGCTGGATGTGAGTGTGGATGTCTTTTATGTGTAAATGTTAGACGCACACGATTAAAATCTATATTGTTATTGCTATAGTTGTTTTAATGGTAGTCAAACTGAATTACCATTCGAGTGGACCAATAAAGAGATCTCAATGAATCATTCAGTATCGTAGACCATCATTTGGAAAAGATAATAATAAAATCTCGAGATATATCTTGAAGCAGTGTCGTCTCTAGAGGGACGGGGTGCGAGGGTTGAGGTCCTCACCGGCCGAAAACCTTTTGCTGATCTAAGGTGATCACTTAACGCTACTCAACTTATTCCAGAAGAGTTAGAAGAGTCTTAACAAAGACGACGTGTTGCACTGTTTGCTTTTATGTAAAAAATAACGCCAAATTTTTACAATTTCTTTAAACGATTAAAGCAAGACAATGGCTTGAATATATTTCTCGTCCATGTGTGAATTTGATGGGTGCCGCCTCTGAGTTTGTTTGATAACACAAACTCCCTTTGCAATCTTTTTTTTTTTGTTTCTTTAATATTTTGTATGCTTTGTTTTTGTTACTCATGGTCACACCAGAATCTCTTCAGCCAAAACAAACCAATTATCTGCCATTTTTTTTACTCTTGGCCAATTTAAAATATATACAGCTAAAACACACTCCCATTCTGATATTTTGAGGTCGCCTAGGTTACAAGTTGATAATCCTGCTCTTTCTTAATTGCTTTCTCTCTATCTCTCTCTCTCTCTCCTTCTCTCTCCAGATGTTGTTATTTTTCTCTTCTGTTCACATGCTAAGAAACACAACATTGTTGCTTTTTTGTGTTTGTTTTTTTCTCAAAGCGTTAGAAAATAATGACTTTTCATAGCATTAACTCTAAGCTTGGTCTAAGCCTAGAGAATCTAAAGTTTCTCGTTCCCAGACTGTACAGTAGGCTGGATGTGTTGATATTTTCTCTCTCCCTTCTAAAACAAGAAAATACTTGCTGCTGATAGTTATACTGTTGTATTTGGTATTAGTACACATTATATGTATTATTGTTGGTGACCATGAAATAGTGTGGGTTAACTCTTTCTCTCCTAATTGACGATACCATCGTTGATTAGACCTCATTAAATCAAATTAATATTTGATTGTATAATTTTTACTTTGTGTTATATAAAAAGAGAATGCGTTTCTCTTTAACTCTATACCCCAAAAAAAAAATCACTTCTGATAACAAACGAAAAGTCATTGAAGCTTAACCATAACACTGTAAAATAAAAAGTACTGAAGCAAAATGAAGAATTCCATCGGAACTTCGTAAATAATTACGGAGAGAATGAGTTAATACACGCAATATTTTCAAAGCTACGTCCGATGACCTCATTCCACCGTATTGTCCACAGGAGAGATAACAGACTAACTTTTTACGACATAAAATACCCATGTTTAAAGAAATGTAAGCATTGATCACACAATAGACACAAATAATATTAACTTAGTTTCAGTAGTAGAATTACAAAGGTAGGCATGAAACGTGGTATTTAATTAGTTATAACGACCTCATTAATTATCTTTCCCTTGAGTAAATACCCTTACTTCTGAAAAATACCATAAATCTTAATTTTAGTACACATTATATTGTGACATATTACTCGCACTCATGTTACAAAATACACAGTTTTGCAATATATTACGCTTGCTTTAATTAAATATTACGCTAGTTTCTGTTTTATTATTGTGTGTGCTCTTTAACATATTACGGGCAAGTGTTATTATTACACATTACATTTTAAGTATTAAACATGTTGCTGGTATAATTACATATTACACATTTTACTTCTACTACATATTACTCATTTTGCTTTTATTTTATACTTCAAGTTATTTTTACATATTTAAATGTTAACTCTACATATTACACATAATATTATTACAAAATGCAAATATCATCATAACATTACGCTTGTGTCATCTCTATTTATACCCAAAAAAAAAATTTCATTGCCGTGTTTAACTATTAGCAACCTAAACCGTAGCTCTGAGCCCTGTTAAGGTATGTGTGTATCTGTTTCCTAGGTGACAATGACGATAAGCAAGGCTGTGCAGTTTAGAACGATGAAATAGTTGCTGATGTGTCGTAGTGCAGATGTTTAGAACGGAAGACGATTAGAGACATCAGAGAATAAAGACGCGGTGGCTGAGCGGTAAAGCGCTTGGCTTCCGTACTGGAGGTCACGGGTTCAAATCCTGGTGAAGGCTGGGATTTTTATTTCGGTATTTTCGGGCGGCACCCTTGTGTCCACCCAGCTCTAATGGGTACCTGACATTAGTTGGGGAAAAGTAAAGGCGGTTGGTCGTTGTGCTGGCCACATGACACCCTCGTTAACCGTGGGCCACAGAATCAGATGACCTTTACATCATCTGCCCTATAGACCACTAGGTCTGAAAGGGGAACTTTACTTTTTTTTTTTTTTTAAAGACGTGTTTTGGGAGTGAAATAGATTTTGTTTAATGAAAATACAATTTCATATTATTACTACTAGATTTATATAATTTTATCTCAAATTGAAGTTGTCTATATTGTAATAAAAGTCATATTTAATTTTGTTTTTAAAGAAGTTTGTTCAAGTTATTTTAAGTTCTATATTACATTGGTTTAGTTGTACTAGAAAGTTGTAGCCTCCAGCTACCAATGAACTTACAAAAGGCCCCCAAGAAATATTTAGCACTGACATATAATATCTAGACTTATAACGAGTCGAAGAGAGGCCGCATGTCTCAAACAGCCAGAGGCTTTTTCAACTCTATCTACGGCACTGCGAACGTTTATTAATATTGAATACATTTGTTGCTTCTTGTTCTGATATGATGTAACTAGAAAATCAATTTAGCACAACTATTCTTATCTCAGACTTTGACTAACATCTGATGACCACATGGTCCTTTAATAAAGGAAAGGGGGGGGGGGGAGACAATTTCTGGCCACGTAATCGTATCCATTTATATTTAGCATTTAAGTATAGTATGGGGACTCCGCACAAAGATCTACAATCAAACTTTTATATTTCTGGCACATAGCTATGTAACTGTCAGTATCTGAATATGTGAAGCTCGAGTTTTAATTCTAAGCCACAAAAAGAAAATGGCGAAAGGAAGGGGAGGAAACTCTGTTTAGTGAGGCAAACAATAAAAGGGGACATAATTTCCGAGCTTAAAAAATGTATTGCAAGTCAATCATATAATAATGCAGCAGGAACAGAAAGGAACTGGGAAATCCAGAAATAAATCCTTCCTAAAGTAAAGAAAAAAATATAGAGAAAAACAAAGCAATAATTTTTTTAGTGAGGATTAAAGGAAATATAAAACGAAACAAAACTAGACAAAATTACACTTTATTCAATGTGTTTTTCAGAGCTACAATAATAATCAAACCTCAGTTTCTACTATATCGGTATACCAACGTTAATGTATATTGTACATCATATATTCACCAATACACACAAGACTACTATAGGGAAAAGTCTTCAGTTAAATCCTAGCTTTCGCTTAAAAGAACATAACAATGTTAATAATTGACAATCTTGCAAGATAGGCATCTTCTCAAATTTAATCAGGTGAATATAATTTCATTCCAACTATTACTTACATTTTGAGGAACTCCCACAAAGGCTGCGGAACACATATTAGCGATCCAAAGAAAAGCCGTTATTTAAGACATGCTCAGAAGTCGAAAAGAACACTTTAATGGAACCCTGCGGACAACGGCTTTGTCTGCATAAAATGCGGGAAAATATACAGGTCGCAAGTGGGTTTCCCTATTCACGTGCACCGCTGCACTCATCATTAATCATCGGAATCGAAGTGATTGCTATTATTACACATCTATTGATTTGTTTGAGGACAATGTTAAGACACAGAACTCACGGACAACATGAACTAACGGCTTTACCATCACACATGAATGCTTTCAGTTTTCTTTAAACAATAAAACATAAAACATTTTGAGGACCAAAAAGGAATTGAGAATGCTTATAGCATGAAAGATGCACTAAACAATATCAAATATTTTATACTTTCTAAATCAATTGTAAAAGAAAATTTTGTTTCGAATGGCATTATTCCCGCCTGGACATAAACGTACACAAATCGGTCTGATTAAGACAGGCTACATGTGATACAATTATTATTATGCTACAGTTTGAGAAGGAGATCTCTTGGCTGGATGTGCAGAAAACGTCCCAGCCCAATGGTTCATAAAGTTAGAGCCTTAGTCATCTCCCAGGCTATGGACGACTCGTGAGGTCAAAAGACCAATATAAATCCTTGAACTTAAAACACGCTGAATTTCATTTGGAGAGCGTTCTGAAAAGAGGGGGGTGGGTGGAGGGATGAGAAGAGAGAGAGAAAAAAAAGAATGAACTGTCTACGATGAAAAATTGATGATGGGGTTAGGATACACATCGCTATAAATTATTTTTAAATTAGCGTTTAATGGTCATTCTGTATTTTCTTGTTATGTTTTTTTTTGATGTTTGACTGTTGACTTGAAGAGTTTTCGGTCAAAAACGTTTTGACATGAATAAAGAAACATTTCAGGCAATGAGTTCGTTCTGCTTTTAAAACTTTTCATTTCATCAAATATCAAACATACACATCAACTTATTTATCATGAAGTCATCCAAATTTTGTGTATTCCTAACAAGCACCAAATTTTGTGTATTCCTA
>JADKLZ010000003.1:38128701-38142440 GCA_021533235.1 Biomphalaria straminea | reverse complement strand
CAGGTTAAGGGGATTTCTTGTGTATAGCCATACAAATGGAACAGTTTATAGCTATCCTGGTTAAGGGGCATTTCTTGTGTATAGGCATACAAATGGTACAGTTTATAGCAATCAGGTTAAGTGGCATTTCTTGTGTATATGCATACAAATGGTACAGTTTATAGCTATCGAGGTTAAAATGTACATCTTGCTTAGAGGCTTACAAATAGAAAAGTTTATAACTTTATAACTATCCAGATAAAGGGGCAACTCTTACGTTTGTGTAGTGACTTATAAATGGTGAATATTAATAGCTATGCAGGTTAAGGGGCATCTGCTGCGTCAAGGCTTACAAACGGCGAAGTTTATAACTTAACTATCCAGGTTACGTGTGAGATTGCGGGCTTGTGTAACAAATGTTAACTGGACATGTGCTTTAAATTTTCTGGTCATATTTTTGTTTCCTTTTTTTTCTTTATATCAAGTTAACACATGGTTTTACCAAACGTCTCGATTATCAACCTTTCAGTAGGGTTTAGTAAGCGGATACCCTAAATATGCAAATTCGCCGGAGTGATTTTAGACAGCGAGACCCCGATAAGAGCGATTAGTTGACGAGGTACTAGCGAGCCCGTCTTTACTTGGGCCATTGGAGCAAGGAAATCAATAGGGAACGATTGTAGCGTCTCCGTATTACGCGGGACGTTGCGTCAATGAGAAAAAGCACACAGAAGGAATTCAGCAGAAATGAAGCCAAATTAAGATTCGGGGGGCCAGTTAAGCACACCGAAAGGCCAGATTTCTAAGATTTGTTTGAAGAAGGAGATCGAAGATAAGTTAAAGGGGAGAACGGGAAATCAGGAGTTGGAGAGGCGGGAATTTCCAGAAACAGACGAACCAGACTGAAAATTATTTATTTATATATTTTTATTTTTCACTTAATCAGGAAATTGCATGCTCATTTTTTTATTTCAATTAGAAATGGGCAAAAAAGATTTTTGAAAGATCTAGATCTAGAACATAGGCCTATATGTTATAGCAAACGTTTCTTCTTTTCTAGAAGAGTAGGGCCTATTAATATTATACGATACTGTATACAGTAGCAGTGTAAAATTAAGAGGTTTTTATTTGTAGGCTATATAAAGCTTAGTTGACGACTTAAAACTGGCCTTCAAACAGTATACTGACCGTGATGACCTGAAAGACGGGGGTACCCTCGATCGCACAAAAAAAAAGAATCTTTATTTAGGGTTGCAAAAAAAATATTGTCTGTTGTAAACAAACACACTTATAAATGATAAAGTCCTCTGTCATTATTATTTAGTATTATTAGCAGTAGCGGTCTTAGGGGGTGGCAACTGGGGCAACCGCCCCAGGCCCCGCGCCTAAGGGGGGCCCCGCGCTGGGAGATTTTATTGTCACCAACTTCGAAAACTAAATGAGTGGTCATAAACAAGGACTTGTTACTCAATATTTTCCCAGTATACCAAATATACCAATTGCTATTGAAGATTACATTATTTATTTTCGAAATACCGTTTTGTTTCGGTAAAGACAGACGAGTCTTAGAGGCTATCATCGTTTAACGTTCACAATAAAAACACATAAGTAGAATCAACCATTCCTAATCGTTTCGACGTCTAATCGGATTTTATTTGGAAAATGCGTAGTGATAAAGTTTGAACTACTATTTGCATTATGAAAAATTGTATATGAAAAATACATTTGTAGTAACAATGATGGAACTTTTGACCAATTGATTATTTAATGAAAATAATCAGTGCTTTTTTTTTTACCGTCACGTCGTACGGCGTACTTCACTTTTTTCAATGTGGGGAAAAAATATTAATTTTCTTGAATTTTAGCGTTTATTAATTTATTAATAGTTAAAAAATTAGGCAATCAATTTATTTTATTTTTTTAATAAAAAAGCACTGAAAATAACTAAACAATTGTACGGTGTATTCTCGACTGTCGCTGGTGATACGTTCTAAGACCGCACGCAAAGGTCAGCTTTTCGCAGTAAGCTGTTTAATTTCATAAACGTATAATATTTTTCGGATGTAAACAGTATCACCAGTTGGTATGCTTATACAGTTATTTCGGCAAATCAGCTTCCAGCATGACATATTATTAAGTTTTCTTTTTCCAATTGGCTACTGTGTGAACGTGTTGAAAAAACAAAACAAAACAAAAAAAAAACAAAAAAAAAAACGCGGGAGTATTTTTAGCGGTCCCAGAAAGGGGAAAAGACGCTATTAGTTTTGTGTGGAATGTCTGTCCGTCCATCCGTTGCGTTTAAATCTCGTAAGCTAGAAAAGTTAGTGAAAATCCGACATCATAATATTTAAGACCATTCAAAGTTCTGATGCAACGGCTACTTTTTTTTTCTAAAACCGAAAAATCTAATTTTTAAATCACTTATGCAAGCAGTTTATTTCAGAAAAATACACCACTTTTACGACTATTCATTATTAACGTTAACAAACACCGAAAGCTCTGTAATATAAGGTAACAGTATTTTCCACTTTTAAACAGGTTTATATGAAAACTTTTTTTTTCTTTTTTTTTTACATTAGTATTGCTAAGTTAAGTAAGTTTTGTTACTACATTTACTACTACTACATTTAAGATAAGATAAGATAATTTTATTGATCCAATGTAATGGAAATTCAGTTTGATTACAACTTGACAACGTCAGCGTAACTACTGTACAAAACAATGTTAATGAAATATTCGAACAACATTCACATACGAACAGACATACACATTCACAACCAGCGCTTTATGGATTTGACTTCTATGTACTTCTCGATGACAGCTGATCTCGTAACACTCTGATCGAAAGTGGGACAAAGGAGTTTTTAAATCTTTCAGTTTTAGTCTTGATGGAAAGGAGACGACCACTTCGTTCAGATCTTATGTAACAGTGGTTTAATGGGTGAAGGTTGTCTTTAAGAATTGAGTGATTTGGAAATGCATCTTTCTTGGAAAAGCTCTTCAAGAGATGGTAGCTGTGCTTGACTAATATACGATGCTTTTTTAATTAGTCTATTTAATCTGAGTCTTTGTGCCAGTGGAGTATTACCTTACCAGCAGGTGATGGCAAAGTTAATAAGACTGCTGATGGTTGCTGTGTAGAATAGTTTGATTATCGTTTTGTCTATGTTAAATTTTCTTAGCTTTCTGAGATAGAAGAGACGCTGGTTAATTTTCGTGTATAGATTTTGACAGTGTTCACTCCATTTCAGTTTGTTGTTGATAGTTGTGCCTAGATATTTATATTCTTGTACTTGCTCTATGTTTTGGTTGTCTATTTACACAGAAAAATCTATTTAGTAAGCCTATGCATATAAGTTGGACATAATTTAAAACAACAATTAATAAGTAGTTTTTCATATCACGTGTCATAATGTTGTAAAGTAATTAATAAACTTCACTGGGGCACTACACAAGATCTGTCAACCTTCTTTCTTCATTCTACTCTGTCATTTATTTGTCATTGATAGAATTTCATTCTGATGTTCTTTCTGAAAATATTGAAACCTCCTTTTTTACCTGTCTGGGTTGACCACTTCAGGGGCAGATTTTGAGTTTGTGTTTCCACACAAACTGTCCTTGTAACCTTGTTTTTATAAATTATTTTAAAAAAAAAACGTGATACAGCCTTTCCGAAAAAGTCGGGTCTTCGAAAGTAAATGGACCACTGTAACTCCTATAGAACACTTTATTCTTAAAGAACATCCTATTGGCTTCAATTAGCAGAGTGGGAGAGGCGACATACTATTAGTAGTGACGAGTGTTTTTTTATTAACCAGCAGTACCCTAGGTAATGTTCTATGTTTTGTTACAAAAATAAGGCCCACATCTTAGGCGAACATACTGTATTGTTATTGTTGCAGCATTAGAGAAGGATTAGCCCGTTAGCGAGATGTGGTACGATATATATATATAGTCTACCTTTACGGCTAGGGGCCCCGCACATGACGCTCGCCCAGGGCCCCGCGCACTGCTAGGGCCGCCCCTGATTATTAGGCCTATATTGTTATAATGCAGACAATAGATCTCTAGACTATATTTATGAAGAAAAACCATTTAAATCAAGGGACATAGTTTATTCTATTTGTATAGAAGATAAAGTAGGCTTTACATGTGTCGGTTTACAAACCTCGTGCTGGGATAGGAAATATCAAAGTCCCGGAGTCATGCTAATACGTAGGCCCAACGTACTTGACAGCCTAAAGTTCCTCTAGAAGACGTGTAATAATGGAAGTAGTCTGAGGCAAGTATACAAGAAACTGGACTAATAGTAGATGGAACTCTTTTCATGGCTGCATAGTCTGATGGAACAGAGACCGACTTCGAAACAAGTAAGATACAAATAAAGGTGCACACGAATGATTAAATTATTTTTTTAAAGTATAAAGCTTATCAATACTTTCGTCTTGTGTTCATCGGATACACCTAAAGATTACATTTATGAAACCTCCCCATACGACGTCTTCTGAGTTTCTCATGTATTAAAGCTTATCTTCGTATGAATTATTGATTAACTGATTGATTGATCATCCTATTTGTGCCAGGCCCTGGCCTAAGGTGATAGGAACAGAGGCATACAGACGCTAAATTTGGTTTGTTATTTGCAGTCTTTCACAGAAGAGCACTCGCCATTGTTATAGAGTGCTGCTGTGCAGTGCTGTTTAATAGTCCCGAGATTATGTTGGAGGTGTGACATGGGTCTCAGCCAAATTGAGAAGAGGCGATTACAGAGAGGAAATAGAAAATATTGATTCCTTGTATGAAGAGATTAGAGCCTCGCAGTAGGCTACAATTATACCACAAACTGTTTTGTGAGACTGCCAATCCTCTGTACAACATTTGTCATACAGTAGAAGCTTTTTGTTTTGAAAAAAAATGCTAACAAAAATATCATTTTAATGATACTTTAGTCATTTAAAAAGAACTATGTTATGTTCAGAACTACGATGATGGCATTTTTATTGCAATTATATACTTGACTTGATTAATGTATCTGTCCAGGAGCTTGAACGATGGTAGTAGGCTAAATGTGTTTAATTAAATTGTATTGTGCAGTGTGTTTATTGTTAGAGGGATTCTTAGTTCCAGAATAATATCTTTGCATTTATTTTTTAAGGATCTCAGTTTTTAATTTATAGTTTACATTTGAATCTCCGGCATCACGATATATTGTTTCAGTGGCCAGTCATTGTTTAAATAGAGAGAAGTGTACAAAATTAGAACATCAATAAACGCATTGTCTGATCAACACAATCACATCCTTACATCAAGACATCCTTGTCATCTGGCACTCTAAATTGTCACAGTATCCTTCTACGATACATCCTTGTCATCTGGCACTCTAAATCGTCACAGTATCATTCTACGAGGGAGCCCTCTAGGAAAGACGTATCAGTTTGTTACGCTTGGGCTCCTATTAAAAGATAATTAGAACTGTAGCTAAAAACAGAATCAAATGAAGCCAAAACTACGTTCCATTAAGTGAGGCACATACACAACACCTGACCAGTACGTGGGATTCAGTGTTTAACATACACAACAAGTGGCCAGTGCGTGGACACATTGCTTAGCATACATAACACCTGACCAGTGCGTGGGATCCAGTGTTTAACATACACAACAAGTGGCCAGTGCGTGGACATATTGTTTAACATACACAATACCTGATCAGTGCGTGGACATATTGTTTAACATACACAATACCTGATCAGTGCGTGTACCAATAAGGGTACCGGTATCTACATTTGGTGATTTTACTAAAGATGGGCTCTAATCAAAATGTGAATATTCGTTTGTTATAAATCTCACGTCTGTTGTAGTCTCTTTCAGTTTTCTTGGTTTAGGGGTCCTAAACATAGGATACATATTCTAATATGATTGGCATCGATAATACAGATGTTTAATTTCCTTTTAATTTCACAGCTAGAGTCACATCTTTTGTGATCTTATTCATGCTTTAGTAAATGAAAACATCTATCACAGATTGAAAATTGGACATAATAATAACACAATTTTTTTATGATAATTTCAGTTGATACACTTTTCGAGTGTTCGAATCATTTAGACAATTATGTTAAGATCAGTTCTGTCAATCTGTGGATCAACTATCAGATTCTCCTGCTACCACATACCCAGAAATCCTTTTCAGCATGAACTGTCAAATATGTATTTGTATTCGTTCAGCTTAATGCATGCTTGTCAAGAAATGTTAAATAAAATGTAAAATAATAATAATAAAAGATCAAAAGATGATGAGAACGTTGTTGTATCTAGATTTTCTGAATCCAAAGATTTTCTGAAACCAAAGATTTTCTGAATCCAAAGATTTTCTGAATCCAAAGATTTTCTGAAACCAAAAATTTTCTAAATGAAAAGCACGCTTGACAACTTATCAATTTTTTAACATCGTTGCCAGCTTTAAAGACATGAAAAACATTCACAGCGCAGATGGACTAACATTTAATAATTATAAAAGGTCTAATAATCAGCACAGTTTTACTAATATTGAAAAGCTGATGATGTTTCACCAATGATTGTTTTTTTCTGTAGTGCACATTTCCATAGCATCTCTTGTTGCTCTATCTACCATCTGGTCTACAAGTCTAATCAGGTTTTCTTCAGTGAGAAGTTAATGAGAACTATTTAGAACATAATATGGAAGTAGTTTGTTATGTTGGGTCATGATATTGAGAATATGCTCTAAATAATCTTAGGTTCACTAATGCATTCAAGGTAGACAATCACCAAAATAAACTTAAATCACCACAGTACAACAAGTATAATAGAGAAAAACATAAATGGTTAGAGCAAGGGAAATAACTGTATTAATTGAAACTTGCTATACAGAAGCTTTTGGATGCATTATAAGCTACAATTATTTTTTTTTATAATTCCTTTTCTTAAGTTCCAACCTCTTCATAAAGAAAAACAAAAGAGTTGAACTTAGACATGGATCTTGAAAATGACTTACATGATTTTACTAGAAAGTTCAAAAATAAAAGTGAAACTAGTTCTCTCAGTGTGGCCAAATAGCTAGTCATTTTTTTCCCATCAATATACATCATAAGACAATGTCTAGGAAAATCATTAACGACATTTGTTAGATCTGTAACCAGGTTGTTCCATCCAGGTATTGCAGATTTATTTGCAAGCTGAATAGAGGAATTGTAAAGAAATGTAGAAAGAGATTGTATAAATACTATAGGAACATACACATAGAAGGAATTGACTTCAAACGTATATATATAAATTGTTACTCGTTTATTGAACAAATAATACAAATAAAAGAAACTTTTATGGAATCAATGTGTTGGCTTTCCGCAGTTGAAGACAACCAGCTATAATATCACTGGGAAGGAGTTTCACCCTTCTGAACTCATCTGCATTGCTAAATCGCATTTTTGTCTGTGGGTCTGTATACTTGGCCTGAAAAAAAAATTCAAAACATAGGCAACATATAAGAAAATGATAAATTCTGGCATAGGCCTACGATTACTTGACAATTCAAAAGTTGTAACCTTTATTATTTCTTTTTCTTATTAATTACAGATATTACTTCAATTCAGCAGGCAATTATGATAATCACCAATTTAAATTTTGCTAATGTTTTGGTTTTCCTGGCTGATTGAGGCAACCCATTCCATTCTTTAATGGTAACTAGGAAGAAGAAAAAGGTGCATGAATTTTTTCTGCCCAGTTTGTTGCTTAACACTCTGGATTCAAATCGGTATCACAGCAACATGCTAAGAAACAGAGTTATCACACCATCTCCCCCCCCCCCCTCACACACACACATCTCTGACTACAATGATGAATAACAATTATGTAGTGATGGCATGATTGAAAAATAAAATATATCAAAAACATGTCTCACCTCTAGACCTGATATGTCAGAATATTTTTTGGCTGGTCTAAATGATGGTGGCGCATCAATGGAACCATCTAAAAAGCACAAAGAGTTAAGAAATAAGTGAAAAGACAATAGAAAGAAAAATGTAATAGCAATAACACAAATACAACTTTCTAATGTTCAATGTTGACTTCAAAAAATTAAGCTCAATGGAAATGTACACAGAGGGCGCGGTGGCTGAGCGGTAAAGCGCTTGGCTTCCGTACTGGAGGTCCCGGGTTCGAATCCTGGTGAAGACTGGGATTTTTATTTCGGGATTTTCGGGCGCCCTTGAGTCCACCCAGCTTTAATGGGTACCTGACATTCGTTGGGGAAAAGTAAAGGCGGTTGGTCGTTGTGCTGGCCACATGACACCCTCGTTAACCGTGGGCCACAGAATCAGATGACCTTTACATCATCTGCCCTATAGACCACAAGGTCTGAAAGGGGAACTTTACTTTTTTTTTTTAAATGTACACAGTTTAGATGTACTATATAAATTAATAAATAAATTAGAAGCTGTTGCTTTCAATTTATTGCTTTCCATTACAAGCTTCTAGTTACAGCCTAACAAGCTTTTTTCACAACTTTATCAGGCTTTCTTGACCTGTTCCAGACCAATCCTGTACTTACTTTCTTTCAGCTTTTTTATAGCATATTACACATTATACAGTTATAAGTCTTTTAATATAAGGTGCCAATTTGTGTGAGGACCCAAACTACTTCCTGTTATAAAATCTATGCTCACAATCCTAAGTTGTGATACAGTGCAGCAGATCAGTGTCTACTTATAGTTTACTGGCATGTCAACCATCAGAAGATACACTCTACATTTCACATCATAAGCATAGTCAGTATTTTAAACTACACTCACATTTACTATAACCATTACTCCCATTTACACTATCCCCTAATTATATTTGTCTGGAGAAATGAACATTGGGATAGAATTTAGATAAATAAAGCAAGGGGAGGAAATTTTTTTTTAAATTGCTTACAGGTTACAGCATCTGGACCCCAAGGTAAAGCTCTCTCGGCAGTAACAATTTGCTTCAAATTTTTCCAAACTCTGATTCTCTTGTTGCCACCAATGCCTTTACTTGAATGCTGAAAACAAATGAAACAAATCAATATCTAAAATGTCCATAAATCATTAATTATTTATATTAAAAAAAAAAAAAAACTGTTCCAAAGAAAGAGAAAATATTTTAATAAACTCTAAATTAATTCTAGGTTAGGAATCCCTGCTGGACCAAAGTAAAAACACAAAATGTAGTCCCTAAGGCATTTACAATTTACAAACAAATGATAAACATAGTAAACATGAAATACGCATTCAGTCATCCCATCTGACTGATGTTGTTGTTAACTATCAAGACTGATATGCTGATGCAAAAGCACAGGATATCTGTTCAAAAAAAGGTGATTAGATGTGACAGGGGAAAAAGGGGTGCAAATTTATCATAATTCACTTGTGTTGGTTGTTGATCCTATGCATATGGGTGGAGCCTGAAATATACATAAGTTAATTTTCTATCTGTAGATAGTTGGTTTTGCTATGGTTTTGCTGTAGAGCCAAAATGAGGAAATCAAGTTGTGAGTTTGATACCATGCAGATTGGTGGTGCCTGGAATGCAAAAAAAAATTTTTTCTTTCTGCAAATGGGTGTTGTTGTCATAGCACTGTTTTAGAGCCGTGATTAGGAAATCAGTGGTAACATATGTTGTGTGTTATTAAAATTACCATCTTAGTTATATGATTTTGAATGATATTTGAAATACATGTGTTAGTGTTTCAATTTTTTGAATGATTTTTAACATCAACTTACCACAAAGTTAGGATCTTTGAAAATAAATGCTGAGCTGGGCCGGTCAAAGTCTGTGGTGTCTTCAGACAGCAACTGTCCACCAGGGGCAGAGATTGTGGTCTGAACAAGTGTTAGAGAGTCATTGAGACTATCTGACAATGGCTGGGAATCTTCAATACAAGTAGTGACATCTTCAGTTACCACCACTTCCTCTACTATAAGTTCTGCATCCTCTGCATCTGGGATTGTAAAACTTTCATTCTCTTCTACAACAGTCACTTGTGTTGGCAATAATGATGGCTGAAATAACATAATAATAAACAACAAATCAATGATAAAGTTTATTTCCTATTTCCTTTCAGATAAATTTCTTAATAATTTTTGCAAGAATTTAGGGTCAGTATATAAAAGATAAAATTCTCAACTAATAGTACTGGTTCCTTTGAAACTGATTTTTGCTGCGGCCCCTCAGGTAATGGTAAGTTTTTTATGTAGCCCATAGTCATACACCTTATTGAGTTTGACTTGACATGCCTGGTTTAATAGAAATCAAGGGAAGTGTCAGGACTGTCAGAAGGGCCGAAGATAATTGAAGGCCCTTTAGCACCGAAGTGCATTTAGTGGCCTAAATGAATCCTGAAGCCTAATATGTAAGTCTTCCTCAGCTGATGCATCATGGGGCTATACAATAGTTTTAGTACTGGAAGCACCCACATTTATGTATGTAAAATTTAAAAATGACGTTTTCATAACAGTACATCTTATCACCAAATAGAGCTAGGATCTTGCATCTAATAGGAAAACTAAACTAAATGTGTTCAAACTTAGAAAAATGAATCACACAATGTACTAGTAACAACAAAAATAAAGAACGAGAAGCATTGATAAATACTTTCTGAGGAGTTCAATTTGCGAAACAAAAGAGGAGTATTCCATTTAAGGCAGCGTTAGATTTTTGTATAATGATAATCTAGCCTAATATTTGAGTGTATCAAAAGCTCCTAAATAAAGATTTACATCATCTATATTTCTAAGATTCTAGATCTACATTTAATCCAGTGATAATAGCTCTCAAATCAGCAGTAGAGATAGTAAAATTAGAATTATAAATCTAAAATAATATTTCCGTAATTATTTTCCATGTTCTGACAAGTTCTTTTTTCACATTTCTACCCTTTTATGAATAAACTTCAATAGTATTTTTGTTTGTTATTAAAAATGTTACTAAACATGCTCTTTTTATATAAATATCTATAGCATAAATAACATTTAGAAACCAAAATTAAAATTTAATGGGATCTAATCAAATATGGTATTGTTAATTAAAAATGAAAGAGTTAATATTAATATATAATAATATATTATATATATATATACCAATGAATATATACTATATAGGAATATCTAGGTAGAAATACTAATAATTAAGTTACTATTATAAATATAAATTTATTTAAATTAGATTCTAGCTAAGATGCAAAGGCAAAGGGTCTAGGCAACTAGGCCTAGGCGCCCTAGGACTACTAGACCTATGCCTATACTATTAATATTAGAAATCTATATAAAGCCTAGATTATTATTTCCAATTTTATTCAATATATTTCTATATCTTAAAAAATAACTCTAAAGCAGTACTAAAGACAAGTCGAAAAATCTCTTATATTTATAGACTCTTTACTCTTAGACTAAGACTTAGTTAACTAAGTGTTAACTAACTTGAGTAAGTCATAACTTGAGTACAACTGTTACTGTAGTGTAACAGTATTAGTAACAGTGTAAGTCTGACACAGACTCTGAGTCAGTGTACGTGAAATCTAACTGACTGTAAGTGTATCATGATTATAATTAATTATATATTAATTTTATTATATTTTAATCACGTAACTTGTTAAGTGAAGTCTTAAGTGACACTTATTAACGTCTTAAGTGACTTAAGTCTTAGATTACTTAGAAGTAAAGTAGATAAGATATCTAGTCCTAGATAAAAAATAGTTAATAACTTAATAGATTATCTAGATCAACTAGTCTAAGCAACAACACCTAAAAAAAAAACAACTAGATTCTAGAATAATAAAAAGACTGTACATAAGTGACATAACCGGGCTTAAGCACTTAAATTCTATACTTTAGCGTACACTATCTGTTTTTAATTTCTTTGCGAAAGGTGAATCAGTGTTTGTATAGCTCTTAGACCTAGATGATTTTCTGACAGACGCCATTTTGAAACAATGAATGCTAAAAATTGGGAATCGACACCGAGACTACAAGAAACAAAATATGTGAGATAAAGATAGTGATTGCTAAACCTGTGTTTCGCTAGGCCTGCATATAGGTGCTCAAATGAACTAGCCCAGTGATGACCAAAATACAGCCAGCGGGCCAGATGCGAACCGCAACGTGGTTGAATCCGGCCCGCCGAAACGTCGCTACTAAGTGTAAAAAATCCCCCCCCCCTTTTTTTTTAAAGTTTGATGTATCTTTACCTACCTTAGGGTCTTGACGTTTTCTCTCACGGTTTGGTACCATGACAATATAAATGTGTTAATGGCTTATGCAAGGGAGAGCCGAAGAATTTACAATATACGATGTGTGAGGCATGGGCGTCCGCGGGATTTTTTGCAGGGGGGTGCAAGCTGCCACCCATGGCTCAAAGTCGTGATATCCTCAACTTTCTTTTTATAACATTAAAGAAAAGAACTGCCTCCCCCCCCCCCCATTCGGGCCCTCGTACCTAATCGAGATTCAATGCACAGTACATTTTTTTTCATAAAATAAAAGAAAAACGTTGGTCCAATCTCATTTGTGGACCAGTTGGGGGGGGGGGGCAGGGGCTATCTAGGAGTTGGTTTTCCGTGCTGCCTTTAGGCGTCATAAAAACAACTCTGCCTGAGTCTGCCCCCTTCTAGGTAGCCAAGCCAAGCTCAAGCGCACTTAGCCTCTCCACCACGCTTCCTACTTCATTGAAACGAATTACAAAACGTTCTTAGTTTGAGCCGCGAATTAAAGATTATTAAACAACGCCTGATGGATCGATGGGAATATTTACCAAGAAGAGACGAAAAAATGAGTCGTTAGTTAAACTATCTGAAGTAAAGCCAGTTTAAGGTTAAAAAAAAAAGATTTGCATCCAATTTCCCATTAATCAATGTAAGTAGGCCTACTAGACGCTTTCATTACGTTTTTAAGCTTTCGGTCATATGGCCCGCGACAGCAATGTCGAAAATTAAAATGGTCCACAGTTCGCTTTAGATTGGGCATCACTGAACTAGCCTATTGGAGTAACGAGCTCAAAGGCATACGGCGGAATTAATTTCTAAGGTGAATTAATTACTAAGAAAATGCAAAATTTTAAATAGAACTTGATCGTATTAGCTCATCTCTATAAAGGAATAAAATGTATATAACATTACAATATCACATTCCATATAATAAACTTTGTATTGCTGTAGATTTTGATTCAATACCAATATTATTTGAAACAAAGATACATATTACTCATATTTCAGTGTTAGATTTCTGAAGAGAACCAAACCAATGAAAAAAAAAATTATTATAGTTTCTTAAAATCTATTTTTGCAAACTACAATTTATAAGTTGTAATAGCCTAAGTCAAAGCAAACTACAGCTGAAGGTTTATTGAGGACCACCAAATATTACTACATGGCTTACAATTGTTGTTACCTTATGCCCTGATATCTAAGAGATGATGCACTTCAAAAATCATAAAAAAGAGATGCCCAGTTTACTTCACCTGAGAGTAATTTTAATTACCGACACTCGTGTCGCGGGCCATATGAACAAAAAGTTACAGTAACTTAATGAAATTGAACTGAAACTATTTGATGAGTAGCCTGTGGATTTATACCTACATTAATTTTTAATTAACAGGATATTTTACGTACATCTTTTGTTATATGTGCATTAAAATGGCTTCTTTATATTACTTAAAAAAAAAACAACAGCATTGTAGCTAGCTATACACCGACTCAATTTCTTGTTTCTTTTTGGTAAATATTCTCATTGATC
>JADKLZ010000003.1:38107265-38119875 GCA_021533235.1 Biomphalaria straminea | reverse complement strand
GAGAGAGAGAGAGAGAGAGAGAAACAAACTGAAAAAAAAGAGAGGAGTGACAAGAGAAAAACGAGAGAGAGAGAACATATTTAATCCATAAGATTGATGTTTTAAACTATTAAGTGGCTGTTAATATTACATTTTATTAATTATGAGTTACTTTGTTTTCAAGTTTTGCTTTCCCAAAGAGATTCCCAAAAAAATGAACTCATCTACCTAATTATCACAAAGGATCTTAGATCAGAAAATGCTGATTGGGAACCATGTAACAGCCAGTTTGTGAATGGCTTCTCTCCCTTGTCTTACATAATCTTCTTTCGGAGCTGTTTCTTTCACTGTCGTTCCCCCAGGCGAGGAAATGACCAGGTCTGGGAGCTGGCCGAGGACAAGAGGGGTGTGGGCTGGGAGGGGACAGGATCTCGGAAAGAAAAGATTGCGAACATTTGACACCTTGACCTTGACATTCTAAAGGTCGGTAATTTTACACAAATGAAAGAAAATTGCCGGAAAAAAAAGAGATAAGAAGGGATATTAAATGCACAGAGCTTTGGAAGTGAATCAAATGTGATTGTGTTTTTTTATTGATGTTATCGTTTCAAAAATATTGTAACTAAAAATATGCAATTGTTAGCTCGAGTAAGTATCATTTATTATAATGTACCTGCATTGTCTTAGTGCTATTAGAGCATGAAATGGGTTGCTTGAGTCAGCCATGAAAACGAATGGCTTGGTAGAGTTAGTGACTAAAATTCAAGACTAGATTAACATAAGGACATGCCTAGGACGTAATCATCTTCTTTTTTAAGTAACGTCTGTATATTATAAGATAAGTTTGTCAACCGGAAGCACACTACAATGACCATAATGGAGGTCGACATTGTCATTGTTTTGAGCCCGCTACTGTACGGCAGTGAGTCGTGGACTACCTTTGCAAAGAAAACTAAATTCATTCCAGTTGCGCTGCATTCGAAGAATCTTAAGAATCACATGACAAGAGACAGTGCGCAAGCACTGAGATCCTTGCGTGAATGGATCTTACCATCAGATTTGCAATCCCCAGACAACGACGCCTGCCCTGGCTTGGTCATGTTCACCGGACGGAGGACAATCGCATTCCGAAAGTCATCTTTTATGGGCAACTCGCGACTGCCTCAAAAAACAATGGATGTCCCCATTTCCATTCTGTGGATGTAATCCAACAAGACCTCAAAGCAATGACTATTGATACTGACTACTTGGATATGGAAGTCCTAGAGAGCACTATGTTAAGAGAGATGGTGACCAAGAATGCTATCAACAGCACAAAAAACATAGACCTCTGGAAGAATCCTAGAATGATTGCATTTTCTATCTGAAGTAAATTCGCTGTACTGTAAAAAGCTGTAAAAGTCTAGCTGTTTTTTTTCTTTTTAATAAATACATCAGTATTTACATATCTCCATATAAATAAGATTATTATTTGCTTTTATTTTACGCGTCTGGCTAACAATATAATTTGGAAATGTTAACGAGCTTAAACAACAGCAACAACAATATTAACAATGATAATAATATTAATAATAAGTATAATAATAATAACTATTATTCTCATTATTATTATTATCTGCCTTTCTAGGTCACCATAGCTAACTTGCGAAACTAATCAATCAGCACCTGGCCTTGACACATGATTTGATAGAAATAAATACACCCCCTTCTTACAAATATTTACCAGAGGTGGTTCCCCGCTCAACCAATTCTATACTTGGGTAGACTTATCTAGATTGACAAGACAGTGAGTTTTAATCGACCAGATTTATTTTTTATTAAGAAAAACGTAAAATCCACAGGTGCTACTATCTCACAATAAAATAAGGTTACAAAGACAGTTTGTGTGGAAACACAAACTTAAAATCGGCCCCCGAAGTGGTCCACCCAGGCAGGTTTCAATATTTTCAGAAAGAACATCCGAATGAAATTATATCAAAGATAAATTACAGATAAGAATGTAGAAAGAAGGTTGACAGATCATATGTAGTGCCCCAGCGGTCAAAATATACATCTTCCGCGCTTTGATCTCTCAACGTTTGCCTCGTAAAGCCGATGTTCTACGCAACTGCCACACCTCTTTTATGAGTTGGTTACTTAGATAGTAAATACTTACAAGTATGTACAAATTAAAACGTGAAATACAAATGCAATTTATAACATTATTAATTGTCTTAAATTAGATCTCATTTATAATGCATACTAATTAGGTTTTTTCTCTTTAAATACTGCTTGCATAAGTGATTTTTAAAAAATAGATTTCAAGCTTTTAGAAAAGAAAAAAAAGTAGCCGTTGCATCAGAACTTTGAATGATCTAAAATATTATGATGTCCGATTTTCAATTTCTCTTCTACTTTCTGAGATCTAAACGGGACGGACGGACAGACAGACAGACAGATGGATAGACAGGCCACACAAAACTAGTAGCGTCTTTTCCCCTTTCGGGGGCCGCTAAAAAAGAAGAAAAAAAATGGAAAAAGTTAAATTTAAATATTAAGCGACTTCGAAAATTAAATAATAAAAAAAAACAACAGTATAACATATTGTTATATTAGCCGAGGACCAAGGGGATAGTGACAACTGACTTCGCAAACATTTGAAGTCCTTAACATTCCAAAAAAAAGGGGGGGCCCGGTGGCTGAGCGGTAAAGCGCTTGGTTTCTGAAACTGGGGTCCCGGGTTCGAATCCCGGTGAAGACTGGAATTTTTATTTCTTGATCCTTGGGCGCCTCTGTGTCCACCCAGCTCTAATCGGTACCTGACACTAGTTGGGGGAAAGTAAAGGCGGTTGGTCGTTGTGCTGGCCACATGACACCCTCGTTAACCGTAGGCCATAGAATCAGATGACCTTGACATCATCTGCCCTATAGACCACAAGGTCTGAAAGGGGAACTTTCCTTTACTAACATTAAAAAAAAAGATTCTCTTTATCTATCAAAATGCAGCACTACTGTAGACTAGCAACATTACCAGAAAAATACTTAGTGGACACAGTTAAAGGGACTGCAAGAATATTTAATTTTCCTTTAACGAAGCTCTACCCTGGCAGTGACAGAGAAAGACAAACAGTACCTTTAAATAATATAATAACTATATGATCGGAACACATTTTAAAACCATTTATAAAACAAAATAAATAAGGTATTATTCAACGAGTTAAACATGAACAGAATGATATAGAAACTCAGATCATCTCAAAAGAACGAGAACAAAAAATAAAGACATCGCCTAAGCAGAAAGTACAAATTAAATAGGAAATAGAATGGACAGCGTCATTTGTTTTCATTAAATTTTGATATGGAATATTTTCGGAAAACAATTCTTAGATCGGCGATGAAAGATAACCATAGATTAAACCTATTCACGGTCATACAGGTAACAATTATCTCTGACGAGACGCTCGTACAAACTATTAGAATACAGAACTCGTAAGATTTATGATTGATTAAGACACCAAAATAATTAATAGAAATTAGGGGCCTACATCACATGACACTGGTGTCCTGAACAGATTTATTTTTTACAAAGCTCATATTAATTCACTCTGTATGATATATCAATTTTATTTCTAGTATACTCAATCTCGGATCAAGTTGAAATTGTACACACTTATTTAAGCTTTCCCTGGCACAGTGGTTGTTGTATTGGCTTGAGGAGGATTGAGTTCTCAACTTCAAATTCAGGTCATTCAATTTTATTTTTATATATGCATTATAAATTATTTGAAAAAAAAACGATCAAGGTAATAATCACCCAGGTATCCACTTTCAAGCCCATCCTTTTCTCAACTTGTCCAGACAAGTGATAGGATTATAGGATCATAGCATGCCCAGCGAACGAACTAAAAACATAAAGTTGCGCTAAACAAAAACAATTGGTATAAATATTTCTAATCGCACAGATCTAGCATTGTTAGTCTACACCTAAATTTATCTATATGACTGATCTAAACTAATTACAAAAATCGCGCTGAATATTAGCTTTATTATTGTAAAAAGTATAATTTCTAATTTTCGTGTTCTATTGAAACTAGTATTCTAAATAGTTCTCCTTCATAAAAAAAAAACCCAGATACACCAACTATAGTGATACGTGTTTGAGAAAATATTTTTCAAATCTCAAACCCAGCTTTCAGCGTAGGCGCTCACTAACGGACAAGTGGGAAGAGAAAAGAAAAAACACAAGCATCTTCCATTAACAAATTGTGGGATTATTTCCCCTTGTTTGACGAGTTCACTTGTGAAAACCTCGGACAAAGTTGGTCGCAGCAAAGGGAGAGAATGCTTTGATATCAACTTCATAATGCCCTTGCGCTGAGAATGAATCAGAAGCACAGTTTTAGTATAGAAAGGGAAAGTCTTTAATGTCCTGATTAAAGTGATTGGTGATGTCATAGCTGTTACAACGTTACGAAGAGGAAAGTGTTGCAAGAAATAATGTTGAAGGAACGTATAGAATAAAGAGTTAAAACTCGATCTAAATACGGAGACATCTTAATAAATTTGATTAAAACCCAACTTCGTGGGAGTCAAATAGCTATTGTTGTTGAAATATTGTGTATGAATATAATATTCTATAAATTAATATCCCAATTAAATGTACAACATCTAAAAAATAAATACATAGTTATTCTCTAATTATAATCAACCGATGTTGTGTTTGGCATAGGACGATTTGAGATGAATTGAATTCAATAGTGTTTGTGAAAGATCATGAAGTGCTCTTTAAAACGTACTGAGGAAACCATTTCACATTCCACTCATAACACCCAAACATTCCTCATTTTTACATTTCTGTGAATCTCTAGGTCTGGAGGTACTAGAAGAAAAGTTAAGCATAAACTCACAACGACTCTAAAAGGCCTACATAAGGCAAAACCTGTCACAGAGAACAAAGTATTGCGAAAGACAGAAAATCTATGAAGTGACGTCACTAATATTCAAATAATGCAAGTAAAAATTTACCTCAAACTAAAGAACCCTTTATGTCATCCCCTTAAGAGGGGAGCCAAATTCCCTTTCTCGGGAGGACAAAAAGAGACAGTTTCACTGGCGAGGAACACAAGAAAAACACTACAAATATTTTTTTTAAAGAAAATACTTCCTTTATATAAATGTTTTTTCTTAATAACTAATAAATATTAGATTTTTAAAAAAAAAAAGGAACATTTTACTCATCTAACCCTAACCCCGAGACAGAATCCTAGTTAAGCAAATGTATAGATCTACCAAACTATAGTATATAAACCGACAATACCAATGATGTGTCACTTTAATGTGAGATAAACTGATATCAACCAATTATTTGTCACTTTGATGTGAGATTACACTGAGATAAGCTGATATCATCAATGATGTGAACGGGAAATGGCAGTATCACTCCAATGTAACCATCCTGTTCGATAAATCGATGCACATCTTTCATCACTGTTATTCAGTGATGTGTGTAGGGCATTTATCTCAAAGACTTATCTCGAACTTTAAGTCTTTATCTAAGAATATATTTTGCTCAACAACTATATGTTGCTCGTCCATTACACTATGAGGATAATTCTTTCGTCGTCCAGCGGGGGGCTGAGTACAATGCACTGTTTAACAATTATACTATTTAATTAGACCACTTGTATTCATATTGTCTCAGGCTTTAAACATGGTCAGTTTTGGAAGACCAAAGTATTTCCAAGAATGTCATGGATCGCCGCATTGTTCAGTTTAATAAAGTTTGAAGTGTTAATATTTGTTGTCGGACGTGAGACCGAATGAGTTAGCATCAAGAAGATGGTCCCGTAGCATCTTTGTGTTTCTCACTCAAAAATATGTGAGAAGAGCTCCAGACTCTAGATCTACACACCCGAAGACAATTCCCAACCAGTCAGTGTTTCTGTTGTTGCCCCTAAAGCAACATTCACAACAGGCCTCAGTTACGCTGCTACATATCGTTCGTTTGTTCATTAAATATCATTTAGATGAGTGTAAATAGTTTAAGTCAATATCTCAACACTGGATGATGGCTGTCAATATTGGCGATGAATTGCGTGCTCAAAGGTCGACTGTTATTGTTATGAGTTATTTAAACAAGTTTTTTTTTCATGTGAAATTGCTCTAATTTTATACGATATCTGTATTATTATAATTATTATCGGTCTGAATGATTTATAACAAGCTTCTGTCTCTTCCTGAAGTGCAAAGCCCTGTGATGGAATACACATTAACAGATGAAGACATTACAAATAGTTTAATTTAAAAGACATTTGGGGTTGTTTCTTGAATAGCACTGGCATGTGGGTTTTACTTAGTACTTAATACATTTGTCGGAATAAATCAACTAGTAAATTGTAAACTGTCCTTCGCGAAATGACGACCTGAAAGAACTGACTAGGCATGAATTGAGCACAAAAGATTACATGACAAAAAATGCTGAAAATGTGCTGCAAAAAATATTCTACATTAATATATATTTAAATTTAAAATGAAAATATGGAATGTAATTTAGAAGACACACAGACACACACACACACACACTACAGTTTTTAAAAGGGGGCGATGAGAACAAGAAGGAGGGAAAAGTAAAAAAAAAAATAGAAAGAGAACAAATAAAAAGTAAAATGAAACCCTCATGAGAAGAACTCAGTAAATTTGTTTTCGGGCTGTACACAAATGTAAGATCGATGCAAGGAACCAGAATTTTACTCAGTGTTATAAAAAAAAACAGCAAAAAATAATATATAATATTATAAACAAAAACAAATTGGATACAGTTGTATGTTAAAAGACACGATAACCGGGTTTGTAACCAAAGGTCTATCCGAGCGTTGTCACCAAAACAATGATCATTGAGTGTATTTGCTCAAAAATGTGATACTCGTAAGGTACACAGAGGCCACTGATCTTGGCAATTGTCAAACTCTTGATTTTTTGCGACTAAATTCAGAAGCAAAAATGCTACGACCAGATACAGCAGTTTGGAGTGCTCCAAGTGGAAACAAGACAAAGAAATGCACTTTTCTTTCATCAAGCTCGTATCGCAAGAATCTTCACCCCCTAGAGACACGCTCATGCTTGATGACCTACTGATAAAAACAAGAACTACATCATTGAATACATAGAGATATCAACTGGTTGTGGGAGTCGTGAGATCAAAACAGTCAGAGATAAAAACCGCAAACTCAGTCAAGTGAAAACCTGATCGGTGATGAAAGAGAAAGGAGAGACAATAAAAGAAGATATGCGGCATTAGTAAATACAAATATTTGTTTGACCTCATTTATACACATTCACACATATACAAAAAAAAAGAAACGTGATTCTAAATCAAATATTAAATTATGCACACACATTCGGTAACCATAATCATCCATTGACTAACAAAGTAAACAAAGTATTTTGTAAGAGAAAATAAAAAGTACCTAATAATCTCCACATTGCACAACTTTTGGGTAGATAGTGTGCCAAAGAATTTCTCAAATCAGCCAGAAATAAGAAAACGGCTTACATCATTTTTTTTTTGCCTGAAAGCTGCTTCAAATAGAATCTCTCTTCATTGAGTCCATGGGAAGTGGAGGCTGAGTAGGTAAGTACATTTCTTCCGAGCCTGAGGTCCTGGGTTCAAATTTCGATGAAGACTGCGATTTTGAGCTTCGGAATATTTAAGGCACCCCTGAATTAACCCAACTCTAATGGGTAACTGACTTTAGTTGGTGGGGAAGTAAAGGCGGGTCGTCGTTGTGCTGGCTACGTGACATCCTGCTCATTAAACGTTGACCAAAGAAACAGATGACCTTAACATCATATGTCCTATATACCACATGGTCTAAAAGAGGAATATTATTTTTTTTTTTACTTTTACATCGAGTCCTTAGTATGTATTACCCACCTCAGAACTGCCGATAAGAAAAAAAAAAAGCAAAAGTGACGAACGACTTGGATGGTAAAGACGTAGGGGCTATTGTCTTGGTGCCTTGGAGGCTATAGACTTAGTGGCTATAGTCTTGGTGCCTTGGAGGCTATAGACTTAGGGGCTATAGTTTTGGTGCCTTGGAGGCTATAGACTTAGGGGCTATAGTTTTGGTGCCTTGGAGGCTATAGACTTAGGGGCTATAGTTTTGGTGCCTTGGTGGCAATAGACCAGGTGAGTAGGGGCTGCTGGTTATAGAGCCTTTTATTTCAGTTCATGTCACGTTGTCATAAACTTGCAGCCTTGCTCATTGTGTTCATTTGTACATAAGCGTACATGCTCTCATTAACTCTTTCTCTCCTAATCGACTATACCATCGTTGCTTAGACCCTATTAGATTAAATAATTATGTTTAATTTTTTAAACTTGACTTTGTTTTATATAAACAGAGCATGCATTTCCCTTTAATACTATACTAAATAAAAAATTTCTGATAACAAACAACAAAGCTATTGAAGCCCAATCATAACAGGGTTAGTGAAATAGTAATGAGCAAAATAAAGAATTCCTTCAAAACGCGGATAAATAATTACGGAGAGAAAGAGTTAAGGACGTCTCCATCTGGTAGCCACTTTGTGGCCTCGAAAACTACGTTCCAGTCTTTAATAACTGGTCACCCAGCTCTAGTGTTCCTTTGTATCAGCTGAGTAAAAATGTTATGCAGTAACTGAGCTGCTCGAACAGTGCTCTAGAGAAACATGATGGCATTTTGAACTCTGTATTTCACCCATTCATTCATTTAGTCATACTGTCACCTGGGATGAATTCCAAAATGAAAACCAGGGCTGGAACGATCAGTCCTCCCGTAGAGCCCTGGTGAAAAACTCTGCTGTTTGGCGTAATGCCAGGTTCAGTGAATCTGCAGACAAGGATTCCCGCAGCTCTCGGAGCTGCGGACACTCTTGCAAAATATGCTCAACCGTCTCCACCGAATCTCCACAGTGTCGGCAAAGGGAATCAAATTTGGTCTGGAACCGGCCAAAATATGCCCCAATAGGACAGTGTCCCGTTCTGCACTGCGCAATGAGGGACTGCTCCGACCGTTTTAGCCTCCACAATGGATCGTCGCGGTTTGGGCGTCGCAAATGCTGCCAGACTCCTCGTGCTTTATTAGAGTCATCCCAGAATTTCAACCACTTGTCATGTACCCACTCTCGGATAATTGTCGTAGCTTGATTAAACGTACTCGAGGCTTCGAAAGTGGGCACCAGATGACTTCGAAGAACTACGCCCATGTCCTGTTGTTTGACAAAAATGAAACAAAAACAAAACAAGATTGTAAAGAGCTTCAAACTCAAAGGTGTCTCCCAATGGTAAACAATGCATTGGAAAGAAACCTTTCAATATTTTCATCACGACTATCAGAAGCTATGAACTACAAACTACCAACAAACTAAAACTGAGGCTCGTCTTAGGGTCCGAAGAGCTAATTATAAGTAATTCTAACATTAACTAGCGTATTAAGAAGTAAGTTCACCCTTCAGACCTTGCGATCTTTATGTCATCTGTTTCTATGGCCGACAGTTAAAGAGGGTTTCATGTGGTCACACAATGACCATCCGCCAATTCTTTCTTCGTGGACGTCCTAAAAAAACTCGAAATTCGAGATCCCAGTCTTCTCCTAGTTTCGAACCCCAGACCCTCCTCTTCTGAAACTAAGCGCTTTCCAATTCAGCCATCTCACCCCAACATCAAATTAATTAATACGACAAAACCTTTCTTGCTTCCCTTTTTTAATGAATTGCCTCATCATTCGTCTCACGACCAACTTAAGATTTGTTTCTTTTCTTTGTCTTCTCCTTGGCTCATTTTTTGTAAGTATAAAAACTAACATAGAATGGCGTTTTAATCTCAGCATCCAGTATTAAAACCTGTATACATCACGAGAGAGGACATCACGCGGGAGGGTTGGGTGAACGGTGGAGGGGGTCATCTGACAGCAGGACGTCATTGTGGCGTTATCTGGTGCCGTCAGACGAATTGCTTGCCTCCATAAACAAACATCCATTAAAAAAGTATCACAGGTCGTCGCCTGGAGAACACAAGTCAGAAACTAGCCGCGATGATAGCCTTGACCAAAGGGTTCTCACAAGGTTTGAAAGTTGTTATGGATCAATCTTTCAAGCCGGAACCTTATAACAATTAGATCAAAATGTAGAGAGAGATGCTGGAGATGTTCATGCTAATGATACTTCACAGTAATCAGCTCTATAATTAAATTCAGATTTTTTTAAATTTGATTCTACAATGTATAATCTATCAGTACCGTCACCTGAACACCGGAAACACCAAAAATTTGCTATTCGAGCATTTGCCTCCATTTTAGACAGAGGCGGCCCTTAGCTGTGCGTGGGGCCCTGTGTTAGTGCCTAATCGGGTCACGAATGAACTGACGGGGACTAAGGTTTGTCTTATCGCGCAACAAACCCCAAGGCTCGTCCAGGGGCGGTTGTCTTACTTTCCACCCCCAAAGGCCACATCTGATTTTAGGAAAAAATTTAATACATGCGTGGAGAATTGTATCAGCTTTAGAATAGATATTCTTGAGCTAGGGTATGGCTTAGTTTGTGTTACTAGAGATTTTTTTTATGTGATTTAAAGGGGCTTCTACAAACGAAACAAACTTACTTTCTTAACTCGAATGAATGTATAGGGGTGATAAGATGGACTTATATTTTTATTTTATGTATTACTTGTGTGTAACAGAAAATAGCTCTTGTATATTATGGAGTTTGGTTAGTAGAAACAGTTTTTCGTTATGGTTTAAGGCTCATTGCAAGCCACGTCTACGGCATTATATACAGATCCTTGTTCTGAAACAAAAAAGAACGTCCTTGATTTTTCCTAACTACAGTCAAATAATCATTAAAGTTAGGTGGAATTTTAGTTTTACTAAAAATCCCAAAAATTTAAAATCCTAGTCATCACTGAGTTTCAGAATCGACACCTCTCGATTCGTTCGAAAGTCACCACGTCCTATCCCTAATAAAAACCATTTAACATTTTGTGTCATGATGTCTCTGCAACTTTACTGTTACATTTGTGTCATGATGTCTCTGAACCATTAGTTTTACATTTGTGTCGTGATGTCTCTGCAACTTTATTTTTTTTTTTTACATTTGTGTCATGATGTCTCTGCAACTTTTTTTTTTTTTTTACATTTGTGTCATGATGTCTCTGCAACTTTATTTCTCGTTGATATTTATGTCGCTGCTCGAAATATAACCTCTAATTTAAAAAAAAAGACTAACTCCCGTTACTGAGCAATGTTTTGGCAATCTAGATTTCCATGTTGAAGCTTAAATTGTCTTTGCAATGAAGCAATGTTAAGTGACGCAGAAATATATCTGAAGGAGTCAGAAAGACATTCATGGGATGAAATGTTCAAACTGAACAACTAATACATTTACATTTCATCAATACTTCACATTTACATGTAAGCTTTAGAGCACTTGCTTTGAGCTCCTCCAGATTTATATCAAGGAGGCAACACAAAGAAAACAGCTTAGAAATGAAACTTCTTATCCACCCACCTCACTTCCATCTAGACATAAACACACACACACATGCTTTACAAACAAAACAAGACATGCGGCTAAAACTGATATTGGCATTAAGACATTTTCTTTCGTTTCTTCTTGTGGGGTATCATTTTTTAAAATAATTTAACTGTAATTACTTTATACCCCAGATCTAAAGATTTCCGTAGAAAGATCGGATCTTTATTAGAAGATCTTCATGATCTTCTTTCTCTGCAAAGCAACAGTTCTCTGTTGTTCTCGGATCTCTTCAGAACTTGGCGCCTCAGAACTTTATATCATCATCTAGCTGTGTTCTTGCTTCTTTAAGCCTCTTATTTCCACAAGCGTTGAAAACAAATTGTAATGTTTATAAATACTTATATTTCCAGGACATTGACATTCGCGTCAAATTATAATAATTTTAGACCTACAAGGGCATGTTTTATATTTAAATAGATTTACTGCGCAGTGAATTTCAAAACCATTTTTTTTAACTGAAAAAAATAACCAATAGTTATGTTTTGTAAAGTTTGTGTCATTGTAGCAATAAAGAACTATAATATGTGTACACTTCATTGACACTAATTGATGCTATTCTGGCACCTAATATACACTATACAAGAAAGTATTGTACATCATGTAGGCTCTAGTATTTGCTCAAATACCATTGTGTAGTACTACCAACCAATGTCAATCACTTTTGCTTTACATATTACAATTGTTGAAATACTCTGAGTGATATCTTGTAACCGTAGCGCTATTCATCTCGGATATAGTTCTCTTTCTGACCTTTCGACCTTTGGCCAATGATTGACGAGCATCGTGTCACGTGGCCAGCACAAAGACCAACCACATTAACTTTCCCCAGATAAAGTCAGGTACACATTAAAGTTGGGAGATAGGACTAGTTATTTGACTTTTCCTACATCAATAATGTCACGAAGAATTTAAATAAGCAACATATAAAAATTGTTTGTTTTTTTTTTGTACTTATCTATGGGGAATAATTTTCGTATATACAGCCATATATATATACTATTAAGCGAGCAATTCTTGTATATATATATATATTTTCCCGATGTGGCCAATGAGTTGAGAATTATTTTCTCACTAACAT
>JADKLZ010000003.1:38062247-38098642 GCA_021533235.1 Biomphalaria straminea | reverse complement strand
GTAATAGACCTACCGTCTTATGTAGAGATGAGCTGGACAGTAATAGAACTTGATTGTCATAGCTCAACGGAAAGACTCCTTGAAATATTGAAAAATCACAAAATTGAATGAAAAATTATAGATCACTTTCAGCTTTTGTAAGTTGTTTCTTTGAAAAAA
Source organism: Biomphalaria straminea (assembly GCA_021533235.1). Lineage (NCBI taxonomy): Eukaryota > Metazoa > Mollusca > Gastropoda > Planorbidae > Biomphalaria > Biomphalaria straminea. Next base: position 38,098,483 of record JADKLZ010000003.1, on the reverse strand, counting down.
AACAATCTCTAGAGATTTAATTATAAAAACATAAGTAACATATCAATGTACATCAGTATATCAGGTGTTTCGAAAGGAAAGGAAGCGGAGAATATTATCATTCATATCAGTCCTATGTAGTCATATTATAGCACAGTTATAGTCAGGGCCGGTCTTAGGCCACTGCAGCCTATGCGACCGCAGTGGGCCCCGCGCTTTCATAGGCCCCGCGCGATGCGAATTCTATGTGTAAATTATTAAATTAAACCATTTTAACTTATTATTAAAGGGGTCCCTGTAATTCTCCTGAAATTATAAAATGTAAGAAAAAGTCATGAAAATCTCCTAAAAGCGCAAATCTACTCGCGATTAAAAAAAAACGAAAATGCTTTGTCAGCTTTCATTCAATAAAAATATAATAAGAAGAAAAATTTTAACAAAAACAAGAAGTTTAAATACATTGTGCTTCTCAACCTGTACGACCGGCCCTGGTTATAGTGTTGACTAATTCACCACGCTGTTAAACAGAATGAAATGATAAAACACATATCGCTGTGGTTTTAATTTTTCTTTTCCTCACAGAAAGGGTGGAAGGATGCAGATGTTTTAATAACAAACCTCAAATGAAAGCTACTTAAGCACAATTAATTTGAGCTATAAACGTGTGTAGCCTCAAGGAGTGGGATTCTAAAACTGTTCGGCTAGCTCTACCCAACTAGTAGTCCGTTGAATGCTGTACTGTTTCAACTAAGAAGTATCTGTCTCTCTTTGTTGCAATTTAAATCTCGAGGGGCAATGGTATGCCCTTTGCAATTTCTCATGTGCCGAAAGAGCCAATCCTTGATACTTAGCTGCGGTCACAGGTTGAGAGACGGGGTGACCTCTCCATCGCTGGGGGAAAAGCCTGGGAAGAAATAATACTCAAATCTGATGGAGCTTCTAAAACATATAAAACAAACAACTCTTACAGATTTCCCCTGCCCAGATTGATTTTGAGCTACATAACGTTCTAAATGAAGATAGTCCTTTCAGAGCAGAGCTATCTTTCGTTAAGTTTCTTACATTACAATGTTTCATATTGACAGTTTACTTTCGCTTGCATGATATAGTAGACAACTGTACACATCTCTTTCATTGTAATTCATTCATTATTGAGGTGATATTTCTAGAGCTAGGACTTAAGGGCCATTGTTAAGCTGCCTTGAATAATAATTCTTTCCGACTCACTTTCCTGCCACTTTTTGTGAGTCTTAGGTTGAACTCTTTGTGGTACTGCTGACGTCAGCTAATTAATCAATAGTTCTTTTGTATAAATATTTTTTTTACGTCCTGTGGTGTGCATGAACCAAGACCAGGTGCTATGTCTATTTTAATATTCACCCCACAGGAAGATTGATCGATTTGATTTTCTAGTCCAGTTGACCGTGTTACCAATGTATGTTGTCCCTAGGTTTGGTACTTCACAAGTGTGCCGCTGACCTATTGCCACCATTCTTTAACACCGTCCCGCCTTTGTTATCTTCCAATCTTTTTTTTAACTCTTTCTCTCCTAATTAACGATACCATCGTTAATTTGACCAATTAAATGAAATAATTAAATTAATGTTTGGTTTTATAAAACTTTAATTTGTGTTATATAAAAAGATCATTCATTCACATTTAGGCCTAATTCTATACCAAAAGTAACATTTTCTGATTTCATACAAAAATATCACTGAAGTTTAATCATAACAGGGTAAAATGTAGCCTACAAATGTGAAAAATGAACGGTTCTGTCAAAACGTGGAAATAATAACGAAGATCAAGAGTTAAAATGTTTATTTTCATTTTCTTAGCACCTAGAAATCAGATATAAATCCCTAATATAAACTAGAACTACTTTTTTGAATATTGGTCTGACAATCGTCACTTGTCTTATGCTTTTCTTCTTTGTGACTTCGTTTTTGAAGAAGTCATGCGGCAGGATCTCTAAAGTATCTAATCTCGATAGCTTAGGCCAGTGGTGCCCAAACTACGGACCGCGGGCCACATCCGGCCCGCGACGTGGTTCTATCCGGCCCGCCGAAACGTCGGCAAATGCCCCCCCCCCCCCCCAAAGTTTTAAAAATATCTTTCCCTATTTTAGGGTAAATGGATTGCTACCGATGGTAAGCCAAAATATTTGTTTTATAAAGAAAGAGTGTCTCCCCTTAAAGCACATAGCAGCTTTAGGAAATCAAATACATAAATAAGGCGGCATTCTTGGTTTGAGACGCGATAGTTCAATTACACCTAGAGATGATGATTGATGAGAATATTTACCTAAAATGAGAAGAAAATCAGTTGGCTGTTTATTTTTTGTTGCAGCTGACAAGTCTACCGACATATCAAAATTTTCAGCGGTATCAAAATGTTGGTATTTATTCGCGATCAAAACAACAGTTTTGAAATCAGAAAATGGGTAGCTATTTTGAGCATGCATCCGATCGCCAGTGACGAAACATCGACAAAAAGGTTTCAACCATCACAGATAATCTTTTTCCCTTGGAGAAATTAGTGGAAGTGACTACTGATGGTGCCATAACTATGGTTGACAGCAGCCGGATATTTAAAAGTAGTTTAGGATAAACTTCTCATTAATTAATGTAAATACTAGATTCACGGGTTTCTAATAACAAAAAAATATTGTATAATTCTCTTTTTTTTTTCTTTTTTTCGTCATGTGGCCCGCGACTCGAGTGTCGGATATTAAAATGGTCCGCCGTCCGAGTGAGGTTGAGCATCACTGGCTTAGGCTATCATTTGAGTTAGAGGCAGTGCGGCCTTAGGCATGGACAAACTAGGCAGCTGCCAGGGCCTCCAATTGATGGGGGCCTGACAGATTACTCTAAAAAAAAACCTTTTGAAAGAAAAATTGCTCAGTTGGATCAATACTTGCATACTCTATGTCTCGATGTCAACTAGCCTAGCTCTACTGTGACCTAAGGTGTAGGCCTATACATTTGTTAAGACTACCTATGCTAGAAGCCCCATGTTGCTTCCTTGTGGTGAAAATTGGACTCTCTATTTCGAGTCTGGTTTGTTAAGGGTTTAAGACATTAGCACGACTATGCTTTAAAAGGTTTAGGTACCTTGCGGTCTCTATTTATTGATATTGCTCGATATGAATTTCAGTTACTTATTGGTTTAGATTGAGATACAGGGATGGTTTGAAATTGTTTTATTTTAGTATTTTGGTGTTTATAATTTTATTTTGTTTCATTAGGGGCCTCCAAACCCACTTCACCTAGAGTCTCAACTAAATTTAAGTCAGCCCTGTCAGTGAAAATAATAATGAAGAATAATAATTATAATGAAAACGGGCCATTCGTTGTTTTGAAGCCAAACTGTTGTCTATGTGACATCATGATTTGTTTCTTCTCTAGTAGGCTAATTCATGTTCTTCTATTACATCCGACTTCTGCTCAGCAGACTTCAAGTTTGACTGGAAAAGAAACGGATCTAGTATATTTTTTCATATAAAAAATCACAGAATTTTCGCTTTTTTTTTTTTTTTAAAGGGGAAGAAAATAAAAGAGAATGATATGCAGTGGCCCAATACCCAAGTAACAAATGAATTGTAAATAATTCATTACCCAAGTAAATAATGCAGTACTAAAGTAATGAATGCAGTATCCAAGTAAACAATTCATTACCCAAGTAAATGCAGTACTTCAGTAACGAATGCAGTACCCGAGTAAAAAAAAAGTATTTGAATCACAGTATCTTTCAATAACAGGAAAAAATAGTCATTTTTCAAATAGAAACATTCGGCCTATTTTGTTTATACAAAAATTTTACTGTTTTCGGTTTATTCTGGAATTGACGTAGAATCTATAAGTAAAAAGTGTCAATCTTTAAAAAGTAAGAGTGTCTATTATTATTCTGGACCGTTATTTAAATAGTGCCCATCGTTCTCCCAAGAAAGAGAAAACTTGACAATATTCAAGTGGCATTTGATCTGAATATTTTATTGTGAGAGTCTTGGAAGGGCCGAGAGAGACCAGCCAACTCGGAAGTGATGATTCAATAACAACCAAGTCTGTACAGTGACGTCTTTACTGCAGTGCAGGTTTTAGAATACAAAGAATGGCGAATATGCCTATATTGTTTATGGCGGTAAAATCTTTGTGTCGGGGACTATTTGTCTCTCGCAGCAGCACACAATTTCAAAGTGTGCTAAGAGGTTGTGACAGGAAAACCAGAAATGATTAATTAACAACCCAAATATTGGTTTATCTGTCGTGATATATTCCGTTAGAGAGGGAAGAAGGTGTATAGTGTTAATGATAGGATAAAAGTAAACTGATTACTAACTACAGTGACAAAAGACACGGACTGTACTTAGCTCAAACCGGGATGAATCCTGCCAATCACCACAAATTTCAATTATTAACCTTCACATGGTTGTCGGTATCGGTGTAATGCTGTAAGTAGAGTCTGACGAGTGTTAATACACTATTGGGGTAGGACTAATGGACCTAAAGACACGAAAAGATGGCATTAAAAAATTGAAACTAACGATGGTACCTGCCACACTGCAATAGCATAGAGCTGACTAGCCCCCCGTGCTAGTTCCATGTAAAGAAAAACACGTGCGTTGGCTCTATAGAAATTTTAGCAGTGACGACGCGCATTCTCTTCCTTTCCACTTTTGTCTTACATTATTGTTCAAAGAACGTAAACACGATCATACTGAGTCAAACGTGAGTCAAAAGGTAAACAAAACGCTGACTTCTGTAATTAACTTTTGTCGCCTTCTTTGTAATGCTTCCATAAGTAAGTGTGTCACTTTGTATAGCGTCAGAACTGTCAAAACTAGAACACCTGACCTACTTATCGATTACCAATATCACTTCGTCAGTCCCTCAATATTTTTTTATTTATTTTATAAACAAAAAAAAAATGGGGGGGGGGGGGGGGGGGCACGCAATTGAATGTTAATGATGGTAATGTGCCCCTGTTCGTGCAGCAGGATTAACTTCAGTTCCTTCCCCTTGGACTCATGTGTGATTTCCGGCTGTTCTGGTAGATCTGGGAATTGCACTCTAATTTGTTGGTTAGCTTTAAAACAGAAAGATTTTCTCTCTGGCAGCTATTTCTTATATAATGTAGACCTATTGCATTCTAAATACATTCTCTTTACCATTGCTTTATAGCTGTGTTATAAATTGTATTATTTATGGTTTATGGCATATATAAATTTTCTTCTTCCTTGCACTGTCTCTATAGACAGAATTCTAACGTAAGCAATGTATACAGGCCAATCAAGTCAAAGTTCTTAGTTGGATCCAAACCATAGTTACGTCCAATAAAGAGAAACAAATGTCTTCAAGAACGAGGCTTTTTAATGCAATAAGTGAATTGCAGACAATATGGCATCCCAATTATTACGACATTACCACCCAGGGTAAATAAGTTAATATTACCTAGGATAATTTAGTAACTTGCAAATGGAGATGACAATTTTGGAAGACAGGATTTTAAGTCATGTTTCATTATTGGTTCTATAGGACAGAGCTATATATAGGTATAATGTATATATTAGTGTGTGTTCTACATATTGTCATAAACATGACGTCACGGAGAATAGGAATGCAAGATGGAAGTGGGGAGTTTTTAAAAACAAATATGCTGTCTAGAAAATGTTGAATTTCTGTAGATCTTCTAAGTTTAGAACGTTCCTAGGTCTATAAAAGTGAAAAGAAAGAGATAGACACCCATCGCAGATGTCGTTGGCTTGTAGCACCAAACACCAAACGACATGTATACCGCTATAGTTGTATTATATTTTAATTAGTAAAGCTTGAAATAACTTGAACATCATCTTTGTGAACAAAACTGACTAGAACGTTCATAACAATAGAAACATTTTTCAACTTGAGATAACATGAAGTCAATGTAGTAGACTTTAGTAGTAATATAAGATGGTATACTGAACAAAATCTAACTCACTGCAGAACAAGTCTTTTCAATGTGGCAGTCCGGAGTTGTCTCTCCTACCTTAGACTGCTAACGACAATGCCGCTTATCTTGCATTATTCACATTGAGGGTAGCTAACCTCTTCCCAACGTCTCTAGAGAAACAAACATGTTTGTTTTGTAAAATGTTTTACATGTTTCGGAAATTCCTTCAGAGTTGAAGATAGTTATTTCCTAGTCCAAACCTCCCGCAGGACGACGGGGGATGGGAGCGGGCAGGGTTTGAACCCGGGACCATCGGTAAATAATACACTCCATAACACCCATACAGATCAATATATAGAATGAAGCTTCGATTCAATGCAATAGTCTTAGTGGTCATACTATAAGGGCATTCTGTTCCTTACAAACTCATTCTTATTAGGCCTACATTGAATTCTTCGAAGAAACTGGGTTTCCATTTAGAGTATACGTTATTTTTAAAGCTAATCAAAAGTTATCATTTAAAGTCGCTTGTTATTTAACTGCGTTAGTGAGGCAATCCACGTTCTGCAAATACACAGACCTTTTCCTGCTCCCAATGAAACACCACCCTTTACTCAAACGTTATAGATCCGCCCACGACTTACAGTACATTGCAATTGATAATCATGTGTTTTACATTTACTGGTTGATATTTCAGCACTATCAAAATGAATGTTTTAATCTCAGTTCAAGTGTAATACATAGGACGTAATCATCTTCTTTCTTTTTTTTTTTTTTTTTGAAGTAACGTCTGTAACATATCTTGATATAAGATAAGATTTATTACAGGAGTAAGACTGCAGGGTACAAATACCTAGAATCTGGGTTTTTAAAAACCAAATAAAATGGAAGTGTTGGAAGTGGTGACAAGCCCAAACAAGACCATGGCTGGTCACAAATAAGCTGTTGATGTCGAGACGGGTTCTGTGTGTAAGCGACTCCGTAGTTTCGGACAACTAGCGACATGTGACGTCATTGATCGGCTCCCAGGTATCAATAGTAGGTCATAGGGTAATTGCCTCCTTCAAAGGTTCGGTGTCGTATTGCGTTTACCCCCTGCACGAGTCGAGTTATTTATTGATTGGCGACTAGAGGAATACTAGAGAGACCTCAAGTCAACATAACACACCTTGAAGTGTCTAATGTGTTTATATATGAAAATCTATCTGACCTCAAGTCAACATAACACACCTTGAAGTGTCTAATGTGTTTATATATGAAAATATATCTATCTATCTATCTATCTATCTATATCTATCTATCTATCTATCTATCTATCTATCTATCTATCTATCTATCTATCTATCTATATCTATCTATATCTATCTATCTATCTATCTATCTATCTATCTATATCTGTTTGTCTGAAATTCAATCAAAATGTATCTAAATAAAAAACTGGAAAAGATATTGAAAATCTAATTTGATATGCTATAGCTGTTGTTTTTTTTTTTCATCAAAATACAAGTTATAAGCTGTTTTCTATAAATTTATGTGACTGTATAATAGAATGTTTCTTAAATATTTATTTTTATCAAATTTTAGTTAAATTTAAGAAGAAAGTTCCATCCATCCATAATTTAATAAGACGATTTTAAAAGAAATTAAAACTCTATAGGGAAATTTTTAAATAAATTAAAATAGATTTGTAGTGAAAACCAAAACACTATTTGATACTATGTTTTTATTTATTGCTTCATGCTGACGCTATTTATTGTCCTTGTTCCTTGTAAAAAGGGGGGGGGGAGAAACTGTTTTCTTTGTATTTTTAATTATTGTCCTTCTGGTTCTGACTCAGGATATCAAGTAGGCTTTAGGCGTCGTAATTCAATGTTACTATTTTTTAACACGAGTTCAGTAAACTTTAATAGGACTTGAATGTCGAGTGTATTCAATTCAATTAGTGTGTGTTAGCACCAGGAGAGCTGTTTTTGTTAGGTCGTCTTGAGGCTATAATGATAACGCAGAACTATAGACTGCTTTGTCATTGAATGGCTGGAGTTTTCAATGCTAGAGTAAGTATTGGTTTTATTTGTATTTGGAGACATTGATTTTTATCGAGACTTTCGCCTAGATTTTAACTCGTTAGTTTGAATTTACACTGGTAAAAAGAAAGAGAAATATAGTAAGCTAAGTCATTCCGTTTTAGTTTGAAAAAACAAACAATAAATTTGTATGTGCTCATTATTTGTGTATCAAGTTAGTTAAATAATTTCTTGTTATTGATTTCTATGCGTAGCGGATTAAAAAAAAACACGATAGAAATACATACAGTAAACCCTGCTGAACCAAAGTATAAACACGGGGCCGTTTTGTACAGGAGGCCTTCATCATTTACAAACGAAAAGACAAAAAATGAACACAGAATGGACTATCTGTCGGATAGTTGTTTGCTCTCGAGGCAGTAGTTTATCCCTGCAGTAGGAAATCCTTTTTTTTTTTCAGACAATTAGAGACTTTCACGATAAATTAAACAATGTCAAGGACGGTAAATTGAAATTCAAAATTGTCAACTAAATATGTCACAAACATAAACGCTTTAAAAATTTGAGTCTGCAGTGCTAAAACGGGCTCTTAAATTATCTTGTAACTTGTAAAAAAAAACTAGCTTATCAACACTTCCTTTTATTTGTAGACCGGGTACACCAAAAAGCTTGCTATTTATAGCTTCTCCGCCATGTATGAAACTCCCCAATGTTTAATGAGTGTCTTTGTAGACGGTGTGCTATTCCAAATATATTACCAACCTTTCAGCTGTTCGGTCGCTATGATCTCTTTTTACAAAGCGAATATCAATTCACTGTCTGTCTTTCTGTCCGTTTATCTGGTAAAAAGTTTTTGCATGTTATTTCTCCGACACTCAATCTCGGATCAAGCGGAAATTTCGCTCAATTATTTCAATAATCAATAAAAAAAAAAGTTAACTATTTGTAATTAATTATTTTGAACAATGGGAAAAAAAAGTGTACTTTTCTGAAGTGGTGGTATAAGCTGAATTAGTCTCATTTATAGGTTCCAAACTGAAACAATATAAACCTATACGATCTTCTCTAGTCATAACTATCTCACTAGCAGAGTGGTTAGCATGTCGGCCCGAGGAGGCATAAGCCACGAGTTTGAATTCAAAAACCGATTACGGTAAAATCCACCCAGATAGCCCCTTCCTCCCTTCCACTTTACCAGCTGGTCTAGACAAGTGATAGAATCATGGAGCATTGAGAAAGCTAGAAACATGAAATTGCGATTAAACAAAAACAATAGGTAAATAAAGATTCGATGTTTCTAATCGCACAGATTTATTGTTGTTAGGCTAGATCTATTAAAAATTGAATTACATGACTGATCAAAACTAATTTATACAATTACAGTTAATAGAAGCTTTGTTTTTTATAAACATTATTAGTATGTTTTTCTGTTTATCCTTCATGTCCTAGATGATCTTTATGAGTTTTCTCGTCTGGAATTCCTACTCAGTCTGTATGATTATCTATTATCTACATGTCCTTAGAAATGCAAATAAGATTGTAAAATAAGATTAGCTATTGTTTCTGATAGAATTCGCCAGCCAGTCGGTCTCAATACAAAAGACAATTGAGCGTAGCCTATATCTTCATGTTATGATAACTCCACTCAGTCAAGGACACCGTGGGGTGGGGGCGGGGAAGGAGACGCTGGGACCCGCGCTGTATAAATATTCCTCGACTCTTCGCTAATCGTGTGATATGTTGTTTATCAAAGGTTGCAAAATATTCCCTCGCCTGCTGGTTATGACGTCAGACGTCTACCGTAATCCCGCCAAGGCATCTATCTAAATACTGTTAATTTTAGTGTCGTGATTGCCTGGGTTAACGTGGATAGTTCATTTTTGTTGGAAATCAAACTGTATCCAGAGGCGCTGTGTGCAAAACTTGCGCCAGTGGCAAAAAAAACTTTTTTTGGCGCCCCCCCCCATTTTCCACGAACATCACATACAAATAAAGGTTTAAACACAAAAAGTATTTAGGTAATTAATAAGCTTGTCTTCGAGTAAGAAGGTTAATGAGGAATGCAGTATTTCCCGTGGCCTCGCAGCTGCAGCTGTGACCTACATAATTTGCCACATCCAGTGCAAGCATAACCTTTGTCCGCCGTCTGCGTCGTTTCATAATAATGCAATACAAATAACCTTAGAATGTATTACCTAACTAAACTATCTACAATATTTTTGGCGCCTCTCTGGTGTGACGCACCCTTAAGAAGGGTGGCATTCGGGTCATCGTGCCTTCCTTGCCGCCTCCCTCTACGCCTCTGACTTCACCTTCTGATTGTGGTGTCTTCTGTTGCTGTTGTTTTTTTTTTTTTGTACCTGTTTTTAGACAAAAGTCGATATCTAGACTTATAATAAGATCGTTAAATTTAGAAGATACTATTGGTTTCCTGAAAATGTTAAATGAAGTAATGTCTGACTGTTTCTTGTATAGACCTAATCCGAGAGTCAGTCCAGTCAATGAAAAAAGAAAATACTGCCTTTTCATATTCGATTATTCATTTCTTATCTTATATTTATGCGTCTTTTTCAAATACCACTTTGATTTGCGTTTAATTTATTAAATTTACATAACAGTTTATGTTATTTTTATTATGTGTTGTTTTAAATAGGCTAAACGTGAGAATTAATTAGTCGGACAAAATAGTGAATTAGTTTCTATTAGTAGTTTGCTTTATTATTATTTTACAGTTAGACTGACAATTACCTCCATGACATTTTACCTCCATGACATATTACCTACATGACATTCCGTGACATTTTACTTCCATCACATTTACTTCCGTGACATTTTACTTCCGTGACATTTAACCTCAATGACATTTTACCTCCATGACATTTTACTTCCGTGATATTTTACTTACATGACATTTTACTTCCGTGACACTTTACCTCTATGGCATTTACCTCCATGACATTTTACTTCCGTGACATTTTACTTCCGTGACATTTTACTTCCTTGACATTTTATTTCCCTGACATTTTACTTCCGTGACATTTTACCTCCATGACATTTTACATCCAAGACATTTTACTTCCATGAAATTTTACTTCCATAACATTTATCTCCATGGCAATTTTCTTCTATGACATTGCGATGTCATGAAAATTATTAATAAGAATTTTTGTTTCCCATGACATTTCACTCACATGACATTCAAGTTTCATTCAACACTCAAGATATTTAACTCACTAGACCTTTTTTTCCCCATAACATTTTACTTTCAAGCCATTTCTTACCCATAAGAAAGATATATGCACCACAAATAAAAGCACACCTCTACACCCCTTCTCCTAAAACAAGCATGTTGTGCCACATTAACTTATCATGTCATTGTCGTCAGGACGAAGGAGCCGCTGTGGGCGCCGGGATTAAGCACAACCTCCTGGAGGTTCAGTCCCTGGATGCCGAGGACAGCGGATTAAGAAGCACATCTGAGGCTCAGGCTGAGCCAGCCTCACCATCCTCACCAACGTCAACCGACCAAACTATTTTGATGAGTGAGACTACGAGTAACAACACTAGTGACTCTGGCAAGTCGAATACTTTGGACTTGTTCACAAGCACAAGTGATCTAAGTAATAACACTAGCTCTAAGTCCACGAGAACACTTTCCGCATCGTCAGACTCAGCCATGGATAAGAAAAACAAAAGCAAAGAGTCTCCTTTACCGGAGGTAAGATTTCTAAAACCATATATCTTTGAATAGTTGATTAACTTTTTTAATTTAAAAAAAAACTAATAAACACTAGATCTATTTAATAATGAACAGAGAGGAACTTACTCGTTACATTTTTTTATTGATCAGAAGACATTCTATAACAGCATAAATAATAACCTTATATTCACTGTTCCCCCTGGTTTCTCCTCATAATAATTTGCAGCCATTTTTTATTTGCTACTCGATCGAGCTGCGATACAGATTTTCATACATGGGCTTGGAAACTATAAATAGCAAACTTTCTGTGTGTGTGTATCGGGTGTACAATAAAAAGTTAGTAGATGTCTTTGTGTGTGTGTGTGTGTTGATGGTCATCTGCCGGTTTATGGACCACTCACAGAGTTTATTGAAAGCTTTTATATTCAAAGAAACTTCAATGCATGCAAATTCTTCAGCTACTGGATGACAAAACATCAAAGAAGTCACAAAACGAGTTCTTCTTCAACAATCAATGTTTATTTTCTCCAAAGGGAAATATAGGCCCTCCTTGTCTATATCATAGACATAAATAAATATAGACTGGCCAATACGAGAGTTTTATGAAACAAAAATTTGTGAATTGCAATTGTGTGTACTTTATTTTATGTCTATAAATTTTGTTTAATCTCTAAGACTGAAGATCATGCAATTTTTTTTTATTTTTCTTAATTCGGAAATTCGAATTCAATAGATATACATGTTCTTAAAGTTACATGAAGCCACTTCCTTTTTCCAGTCTATATTTATTTATGTGTAGGCCCTACTCTTGACTTTATAAATCTCCGTTATCGTATTTCGATATTTATTCCTACTTTCAAAGAAAAGATGTGCTTCATTGCAAACACTAAAATACGAAGAAACAAAATCCTTATTTTTAAATTGATCACAACTGTCCCCCTACATTTTGAAAACCTATGTACATTTAATTTTTTTTTTTCAATGCTGAAAGGTCTTATCTTTCCATCTTTCAGGCACCGAAAGCCACACCAAGAATTATCAGTTTCTTTAAGAGGAAGCTGAGAAGAGGGAAGAGCACAAATGCTGTGGAGGAGATAAGCATAAACCCACAAGACGATAACAACTGGGCCGCCAGAAATTTCGACCAACCCAGAAGCGGCTCCAGCTCACGCTCTAGCAGTGGCGGCACGGGCCACAACACGGAGAATTCCAACCTGATGGTCGTGTGCGATATGGACGCTGAATACGACCCGGAACACAGATGATACACTTTCAGTTTAGTCTACACACTGCCGAAGTTGTGGATATCTGTACGAGATATACAGCCAAAGCAGATTAAAGTTTGCTCTTTGCTCTAGTTGTCCATATTTGGCGATATCAGTTTACTTGAATAACAGTCAAACATTTATAGGCTTGTTTTTATAAATGTGAAAAACGCCGTGGTATTATTTAAAGTAAACAGATGAACAGGTAGTTTGCTTGAAAAAAAAAATGCACAGTTGCTTCATATAGAGTTATTGTAAAACATTATAATGTGAGTGAGAAATAATTGGATATTTAATTCCACAGTGTTCTCAATATTGACACAAATTATGCAGATGAACTAATTGTTTTTGAAAGTTCCTTCAAAAAAAAAGTTATTCCGTCCAAACCTGCTTCAAGGTGGCTGGGTGTAATAGTTTGAGGTTCAAACCTCACAATCAGGCAACCCTCCTGGTTCAAGTCTCCAAGTATTACCATCAATACCACCACAGTTTATGTAACACAGTTTGCTGCCTTATTGGTCATAGAAAATGTGTATATTTACATATGAGATTGTAAACTTTAACAAAATGGTTAAATTAGATTCTGTACCTGTAAGGATTGTTTATTTTCTTTATATGTATATCATGTTTTTAGTAAATAAATGTTCAATAGGTTTTGTCTCCCATATAAAAGATAATTTCTTAGTTAAAAATAATATTTGAGATAGTGTAGCTTTTGGTATTTATAAATATCTAATTTCTGAATGGCTTTATTTCTGAATCACTAGTTACTTAAAAAAGCTTTTTTTGTTTTCTGGGGAATTTACAAAAACAATAATCAAAGATCTTACTAGGTTTACATTGTGCACAAGTCTTTAGATACCCACAGTAAAGCAAGTTTTATTTTGAAATGAAATGAACTGTGTTATGTAACCATTGTGTTACTTAAGAATCCTACAGAATTTTGTTTTCATTGGTATGTAATATTTCATTTTAAAAAAGGTTGTAGAATATTTGTATCTAAAAGTCTTGTAACATTTTGCTGTGTATATAAAACTGTATAAAAGTTGAGCTTATGTACATTGTAATATGGTCATTATGAATGAAGTTATAATATCTAAGTCTTATCAGCTCCGTCCATTTGTATAGCTGAGAACTTATGTTTGAAGATATTGGTTTACGCTGTGTGAATAGTTGATGCTGACACAATTCATGTGAATAGTTCAGAGTAGATTAAGATACTGGCACATTTTGTGTGAATACTTGATGATTCTAGTAAATTCTGTCTTTGATACTTAAACAATTTAAAATATACAGAAGATATATCACTGTTTGTGTGGAGTTTTTCTCACTTTCATTAATGACTCTCTGTATGCTTGGATTTTTGTGCATTACTGGGTATGTGTTAGTATCTTGACATGTATTATCATTATCCAGTATTATATTATTAACATTACTTGATATATGTACAGAAAAAAAAAAGACATTCATCTCTACATAACTTAATGAAAGATGTTTTCTGTATGTATATATTAACAATAAATTCTGAAATATTTGACAGTATTATAATGTTTTTGAATGCTTTCATGTGATATGAATAAAATGATCTAACAATGTTAGATGATCACTTTACATACAAATTTGCACTAGAAATCCATTGATGAGTTCCAGTGGAAGGGCATGACAACACCAGACAAAGTAGCAAGAAAATGATTTTACCTATTTATTTGTGCCCTCTTACAATTGTATGATAGGAGAGATCTTTGGTCATAGTGTGGAACAAAAGAACCTTTTAAAACATAAAAACATTTCTATTTTACTTAATGCACAACATGAGTTGTCATTCCAAACTATTTAAATGAAGTAATTATTTGGATAGTTGTACAATTATAGAAACACTTAATTACGACTATTTGGATAATTGAAGGCCAAATGTTAAAATGTCATATATCTTGAAGGCTTGAAGCCTTACAAATAATTACTTGATTCTCAAAAAAAAATAATTTCTTTGTTACTGTTACATATCCTGTGGGGTTCTTTACATGTATTTGATTTAAAGGTCTTAGTTTATTGGACAGTAATATTATATCAGCAGTATTATAATATAAATATAACAAATACAACATGTGATAGTTGTGCATGAATATATAAACGTTTATGCCACTTGGTTGTTGTTTTTTTTAATACCGGTATTAATTTTAAAACATTTTTAGTGCTTAGTAAATTTGTTTTTTCTAAATTACTTTAATAGTTGTTATTTTTGTTTCTTGTGAGTACTTTTAATGTTAACAAAGTTATTAAACTTATTGAGCAGTTATTTTTGTATTTGATTTTTAAATGTATTTTGTTTTGTTTTTTTCATATTAAAAACTTTTTTTAAAAAAGTAAAAAGTCAGTTCAAAAACTACTCTCACAAAATGACTAAAAAAGGAGAATCTTTATATATGATCACTAAGGTGCATGTAGTATCAGGATGTTGATGAAGTGGCTAATACCATGACCAACCACCAATCATTTTAATGTTCTTCAACTAAGCAAAGGTTTTCAGGTATTCAATAGAGGGGCAGGGCTTAAAAAAAAAGCCTCCATTTTCCACCCAATATTCCAGAGGTTTCAAATCTTTACTTTAGTAGTCAATGGCCTCCATTTTCCACCCAATATTCCAGAGGTTTCAAATCTTTACTTTAGTAGTCAATGGCTCTTCCAATACAAGAAATAAAAACTATTTCTCTGTATTAAAAAAAAAGAAGAAAATTGATACCGGTACTGAATGAAATTAAATTCACAACTACTGGGTATTAGTTGATACTAAATTTCTAATGAAACAATAACCACTTGAGATATAACTTCATTTAATTTATTTTTATTGTCAGCTGAGTCCAGATGTACTTTGAGTGGGGAAAGGTTTAAGAAATTTGCCTTGAACAAATATCCTTGGCACATCAATGCCTTCTTTTATATTCACTGTAGATCTTTGAATGTAGGTTGCGTTGACTGTCTCAAGTCCAGCTTGTTCCATGACACTTCTCAACTGTTCTGTAAAATCAGTTTCATAAAAAAGTAGAGTGGGAGAAAAGTTGTAACATTTGTAAGGAAAAAGACATTTGATTAAATAAAAATTAACTAAACTTATTGACAAAATTGATATAAACTTTAGCTAGTTCAATGGTCTATTTCACCCCCTCTGACCACAGGAACATCTTAAGTGTTGGCTCAGACCATTACTATCAGAGTCTGATTCAGACTCATGTGTACACAGACATAAAAGTCTGAATGTCAGGGAAAGGGCAAAACAATGTAGGGATAAAGGAAGACATTAAGTAAGTAATCCAGTCTGTGCCAAATATTTTTAAAGTGACAATTGGATTAGGCAGACAAATCTTAATAGCTAAATTTGAGCATATTAGCTCAGTAGTCTGAGATGGCTGCAGACAGAAATATTTGTAGACAAATTGAAGTACAAGGCCTGTTGACAAAGGGAGGAAAAGGAATGTTTTATTAAATTGTCAAGGTATCTGTTTACTTTTGGTATTCACAACTTTAATGAAGTGCTCTATTGACATTGCCAGCATACAGCTCTAACAAACTTCCAATTCATTTTTTCGTAAATTAACAGATTTTGTTAAACTGAAAAGAGAATGTATAATACATAAGGGGGATGAGCCGACAAAATTGTATTCATTAAAATTGCATGGTCCTCTTAATATAAGGAATTACACAGAAAGAATCATAAAACAGAGTTCAAGTTCAAACTTCTACTTAAGCTAAGTTCTGTTTACTAAGCACCTTAAAGCAGGGTGGAAACATTCTTCAAGTAACCTCTCCTCTCACATGCCCACATTAAACCATAGCATACTGAGCACACTATAGCAGGAAAGATGTGCTACACAAAATAATAAAATAATTTTAAACAAGTGTTTGAATAAATAAATACCACTTGCAAGTCCAATAAGCTGGACTATTGTATTTATTGATTTTCTTGAACAAATGCTTACAGACAGTCAAACAATTCTCCTTTCTAAACTGTGCTGAGTTTAGATGCGCTACCTAATCATGCATGAAATAAGCATATAGGCAGTTCAGAAATAACCCAGAATATGTTTGTCTAACATTCAATGTCCTTTCAGAATAAAACATTTTTACATTATAGCTCAGAGTTCAAACCCAGATGATCAAGATAACAATCAAGAGCACATTCGACAAGACCTGAAACCATTGATCAAATCATATCAAGATATGTGAAACTCAGTTTTTTATGTTAAAAAGAGAGAAAATAAAAAAAACTCCACTCAATTTTCTGTGCTGTACATTGTTTCCTGCCTAGGGCAGGATGAGAAGAATTTAGTTCAGAATGAGATGAGAAGAATTTAGTTCAGAATGAGATGAGAAGAGTTTAGTTCAGAATGAGAAGAGAAGAATTTAGTTCAGAATGAGATGAGAAGAATTTAGTTCAGAATGAGATGAGAATAATTTAGTTCAGAATGAGATGAGAAGAATTTAGTTCAGAATGAGATGAGAAGAATTTAGTTCAGAATGAGATGAGAAGAATTTAGTTCAGGTTTTGATTAATCCTGACATATATAAACAAATACAAACCTAAGGAAAAATAGTATGCTCTGGTTCCATCTTGCCTGACATAAAAACAATCAGACAACTTGTGCCCTTTGGAAAACCTCAACATGGCATGATCATATAGACCATAGTCTCTTATTAAAATATGGCCACCTGGTTTTAAAGTCTGAAAAGTCAAAGAAGTATAATTAATCTGTAAGTATAACTTAGAATAGCCAAAAATTTTAGATCTACAATTAAGGTATTAGTAGTAAATGTTCATAATATTTTTTTTAAATCCTTATAATATTGTAATGACCCTGACTTGCGCACCATCATTCAGGCTAGTGCACAGATGCGCACTTCTAGTGAACGGACTATAACAGGATATTGACATGTGAGAATAACGACTTCCGCCGAGGTTGAAAGCCAAGATGGAGAAACAGTGCTAAATGAAGATGTTGTTTTATGTAACTATAATGTCATGTAAATAAACATTGTTGTCCTCGTTGAGTCGCCTTCACTTGAAGTTATTACATTGGCGTCAGAAGTGAGGATTATAGGCAACTCAACGAGAGGAGGTAGGCTTTGATTACAATGACATATTCGAAGCTATTGCATCAGCTCTCAATTACACAGCTGAGACAAGAGCTTCGAGACCGAGATTTAAAACCCTTCGGTGGCAAGGAAAGGCTTACGGCTCGTCTGCGTCAAGCATTGATTGAGGAAGATGAAGATCCGGAGACCTACCAGTTCGAAGTTGAACCTGGGATTGTGGATGTCTTTGACAAGATCCAGGAGTGTGGGGATGAATTTACGGAACAATTGAACACGATAAGGATCATGATGAGGAACATGAGCAGGGATATAATGTTGAAAGTAGATGAAAGTGTATTGGAAGTGGAAGAACAAATAGACCAAAGTAATCATATGGTGTCGCAACCAAAAGAAGGCATAAACTCATTTGTGAAAGGGCAGCTGCCTGGTCAGGACTGTGGCTACACAAACAGTGGTGATGTAGGCGCTGGGGATTGGAGCGCTGTCTGTGACTGTGTTGTGAGAAAGTCTGACGGGGGTGACTTTCAAGGCGAGGAACGTGACGATTTCTGCGACGATTTCAATGGGATATACAGAATTGAAAGAAAAGAAACAAATGAAGGGGCTGAAGTCTGTTGTGTGCCTGAAGCGTTTGTTCCTGATTTAGTTGCAACGAGTACCTCAATCAACCGGGCAGATCAAGACAACGTTGGGTCTGCGTCTAAGCCTATTGCTATAGACCTTAAAGACCTCTGCCTATCTGCCGGTGCTCACGAGGGAAATGTGAGGCTCGACATTCAGAACTGTACGTGCGGCGCATCACACAGGGAATGTGGATGCCAAGAAAACCTTCAACAAGACATGTCTACTTCTACCATCATCATCGACATTGGCATGGATGAATGTCAGTCAACTCACTCTAAATTTGAGCTGTCAAGAGGAAGACATCTTCAACTTGAACTTGAGGAGACATATATTCTGGACTTGAGACTGTTACCTGAGGATGAATGCGGCATATCGGACTTTGTTTGCAACGTGGCTGCATGTGAACCTGCAGCTTCCATGAGAGGCGTCTGTCGGAAAGGTCTGCTGAAACAGCGTGTCCTGTCAACGGCTGTGCTGACGAAAACAGTGCTCGACACTATCTTTCTGTGTGTCAAACGGCCACGTCATCGACTCAACAACAGCCTGGTCAACTGGAGAAAGAGAAAGCGGCACTGGAGGAAAACAATACGGATGGCTTTGTGGGGAACACCCTACCTGCAGCCTGTGGCTCCCACTGATCGACCTCCACCTGAACTGTTAAACTTCAGCTGCAGTGTTTCTTTTCGGGACGAAAAGTGCTAAGACGGGGGCAATGTAATGACCCTGACTTGCGCACCATCATTCAGGCTAGTGCACAGATGCGCACTTCTAGTGAACGGACTATAACAGGATATTGACATGTGAGAATAACGACTTCCGCCGACGTTGAAAGCCAAGATGGAGAAACAGTGCTAAATGAAGATGTTGTTTTATGTAACTATAATGTCATGTAAATAAACATTGTTGTCCTCGTTGAGTCGCCTTCACTTGAAGTTATTACAATATAAAAGTTTGAACATTTGTCACTAGTTCCTCATTTTCTTATAGACAAAACTAACTAAGGTATAAAAGTTAGAAGATCAGTGTACCCTGCTTGGATTACTTTTTTCTAAACTTGGCCAACATGGTGCCAATAAATTGATCATACATATACCCATGACAAAGGAAATAACTACACGTGAGAATTAATGGTAGCCTATTCTTGGGATTGAATATAAAAATTAAAAATATCAATATATGTCAACAGCAAATTCTAGACTTGAAAAGAAAACAAAATCATCATGACCTGTCTAAAACCAATTTTTAAAGACTTTTTGAAATCTGAAAATGATTTTGCAAATTCCAGACCATTTTCAGGTCTTCCAGTGTTAGGTACTCAATTCTTAATTATACTTATTTAGCGACGCACCATAAAAGACGCATAGTGAACGGGACTAGTGACGTTTGGGATATGTTGGGTTAGAGACTAAGAAATCAGTTAGCGCTAGGATCTCTTTGGGTGTAGACGTGTTTTATTCTTACTAGGAATACTGAGACATTCGACTGTGGCCTATTTCGTTATTAAAGTAGTATTTAAATGTTCAAATGCATTCATCCATTCTGTTCACTAGTTAAATCGATGTGTCTTGTTTTCGTGTCTGCATTGGATAATTAACTGCATTGAATACACCCGAACACTAAAACTCAAACGCCTGCTGAGTAATTGAAGTTGACTCCAGTACAGCCTGAAGACAAGCCTAACATCACACCAGATGGTGTTCAAACCACGAATATTTTAGTCTTAATTTAATTCATTGCATAGATAGAGAAGTAAAATATTGCACTCTTCCGTATTCTTCTAGCTTGATATAATTTATAAGCTTAAACTTGATTTTTGTTAACTGTGCTAGATAAATTATAATGACAACTATATAGATAACAATTGAAAAAAATGCAAGCAAATGAAAGTTTATAGCTTAAACCTTCTGAGAAAACCTTCATAGTAAACATAATCATACCTTAGCTACATTGATAATGCCCTTAACCATTTTATCAGGATGAATGGCAGACAAAACAAATATCATTGTTGCAATATCTACTGTCTCCATTGGGACTGTGGCTGTGGAGTCATCTTTTGTTATGTCTGCTTGGAAAACTTTACAATGATTTGAGTCATAGCTTGAGTGGCTCTAGTTGAAATAGTCAAATAATATTGTTATATGTTTTTTTTTCTTTTATTTATAAAACTATTTCTTAAAGCTAAAAATGAACTACCATGATTAAGATAAAGGAAAAGTATTTAATTATTATAAACTTCTTGAAATTTACTATGAATTACAAAACTTAAGTACACAATGCAATATATATATCACTAATACATACTTTAAAACTAAACCACAGCACAGAATATCTTGGCGGCATCCTCGCTCCAAACACTGGCACCAACTAGACCTAATCATGGTAAGACAAACGTGTTTAAAATTTGTCAAACTTACCAGGTCCTATCACAGTGCTGATTGCGACACAGATCACTCCTTGGTATGTTGCAAGATAAATCTAAATCCTAAAAAAATCCACCATACCAAGAGAATGGAAGACCCCAACCAGATGTGAGCAAGATGTGTCACCCTGATCTCCAGATACAGTTTGCGGAATCGTTTGAATGCAAGTACAAAAATTTCTCTGGAAACACAGCAACAGAAAAATAGGAGCACCTCAAGTCCACCATACAAAAGTCTTCCTTAGACATCTTTGGAAGAAAAACTACAAAACAAAATGACTGGTTTGACTCTAAATCAGCTATTTTAGCACCTGTCATCAAAGCAAAGAGAGATGCACTCGCTACATATAAGGCAAAACCTACCCAAAGCAACTTGTTAAACCTGAAAGAAGCTAGAGCCACTGTACAGAGGACAGCAAGGATCTGTGCCAATGAATACTGGGTAGAGCTCAGTGAGAATATCCAGCTCACAGCCCAAGTGGGCAACATAAGAGGGATGTATGAAGGAATTAAAAAGGCTCTCGGACCCTCCCAGAACAAGTCAGCACCTCTTAAATCAACCACTGGGGAAATTATCACAGACAAGTGTCAACAAATGCATAGATGGGTCGAACATTACTCCGAACTCTACGCCACAACAAGCTCAGTCTCTGCCTCAGCTTTTAAGGCTATCATACAGTTACCCACGAAATACCCACCCTGTTAGAGCTCAACAAAGCCATAGACAACATGGCTGCCCGCAAAGCACAGGGATGCGATGGCATCCCCCCAGATCTTCTAAAACAGTGTAAAACTACACTAATCCAACCTTTACACGAACTGCTTTGTAAATGTTGGCAAGAAGGTGCTGTGTCACAGGATCTGCGGGATGTAAAGATCATCACCCTGTACAAGATAAAGGCGACAGAAGCGACTGCAACAACTACAGGGGAATCTCTCCTAAGCATTGTAGGCAAAGTCTTTGCTTGAGTGATACTCCCCAGGCTACAAAACTTGCTGATCGAGTCTATCCCGAATCACTAAGCGGCTTTCGCTCAGAGAGATCCACAATTGACATGGTTTTCTCTATCCGTCAACTTCAGGAAAAGTGCAGAAAGCAAAGAATGCCTTTGTACATCGCATTCATCGACCTGACCAAGGCCTTTGACCTTGTCAGCAGAGAAGGCCTCTTTAAAATCTAAGAGTTAATAGGTTGTCCACCCAAGCTGCTAAATATTATTGTCTCTTTCCACCAAAATATGATGGGTACAGTACAGTTCAATGGCGCCTGTTCCGAAAGTTTCAATATAAACAGCGGTGTAAAACAAGGCTGTGTCCTGGCCCCAACCCTTTTTGGAATACTCTTTTCAATGCTAATCCACCACGCATTTGATAATTCCACAGAAGTCATATATCTCCATTCCAGATTCGACGGCAAACTTCTAAATATTGCTAGACTGAGGGCCAAAACTAAAACCAGAACAACCCTCATAAGAGACATGCTCTTCGCGGACGACGCAGCGGTTGTGGCACACTCACAAGAGGAACTTCAGTTACTAATGTCCCGCTTCTCTCAGGCCTGTAAAGAATATGGCTTAACTATTAGCACAAAGAAAACAAATGTTATGGGACCACCTGCTACAGCACCACCCTCCATCCTCATAGATGATAACAAGCTGGATGCAGTAAATGAATTCTGCTATCTGGGATTCACAATTCAATACGACCTTTCTCTAGATGAGGAGATAAAAAAACGTATAGGGAAGGCTGCATCGACCTTCGCTAGACTCAGGTCAAGAGTTTGGGAAAACCAGAAGCTAACTATAGCGACCAAAATGGAAGTCTACAAGGCATGCGTTATGAGCACGCTGCTGTACGGCAGTGAATCATGGACCACCTACGCAAAGCAAGAGCGAAGACTGAACTCGTTCCATTTGTGATGCCTTCGTAGGATCTTGAAAATCACATGGAAAGAAAAAGTGTGCAATACTGAGATCCTTGCACGAACAGGTATTCCCAGCATCTTTACAACCCTCAGACAACGCCGCCTGCACTGGCTTGGACATGTTTGCCGGATGGAGGACAATCTCATACCGAAAGTCATCCTCTACGGACAACTTGCGACTGGCTCATAGATGTAATAAAACATTACCTCAAATCAGTGAACATCAATACTGACCAGTGGGAAGACATAGCTCTAGACCGCACCAGATGGAGAGAGACAGTGACCAAGAAAGCTAAGGACAGCGAAAGAGCATGGGCCTCAGCTCTGGAAGAAAAGCGGACAAAGCGGAAAATGACTAGCTCCTCTACCACTTTAGCGAAGACCACCTTTACCTGCGATTCTTGTGGACGGGAGTGTCTCTCCAAAATAGGGCTCCACAGCCACACGAGGAAGTGTGCGAGATGAACCATAGTCGTTCTACGACTGAAGGAGGCCAATGATGAGAATGATATATATATATATATATACAGTAGTTGCATACCTTAACAAAATCTACAGCTCTTTGCGAAAAATCGCAGGCATAAATGAAGAGATTAGAACCATCTTCCAATAGTGGAAAAATGAAATTGCCAACACCACATCCAACTTCAAAAAGTACCAGTGTCTTTCCTGTGTCCTAAAGTTTGAATATAAGAATTAAATTGAGAATTTAGATTTTGGTAAAAGTGTTTGCAATAATTTAAGAGATTTTACAGAAGCTGAGATATGTGAAAATTCACTCTTCAGTACACTCAATGTTTGGTGAAAAATATTTTCTCAACGATTTTTGCATCAGTTGGATAGTGATAAGGCCATCAAAGATTTACATACTAATCTCTATGAGATGTGCCTTTTTGGTGTGCGCATTCTTGTAAAAGCCAATTTAAATATATGTTAGTACTGAGTAGTTCCTTGAAGTAGTGTAGTCATTGTTAATGGAAATGAAAACACATTTGTTAACATTAAAAAAAAAAATGTTTAAAGAACAGCAATTAATATTAGAAAAGTCAGCCAAAAAACCTAAATCTAAAATAATTTTATATATTTGAAAATGAAATATAATAAATGGAATAAACAAAATTTTAATTTTTAAATGAATTATATCTATTGAATTTTAGTTATCATTAATTTCTATTTTCATTAATAACAACTACACTATTTGAAAAGATGTTATAATTTTGTTTATCCTAGATCTGAACACCAAGAACTGATTGTACTAGTTATAATTCCTGAGATGGACTAAACAGTTATTCAACCTATATCATACATCTAATCTTCATTAACTACTGAAATCTGATGCAAAAGTAAATTTAATAGTGCAGAAAAAAAAAATACTTACAGTTGAACTAGATGCCAACTCTTCAAATTCTCTTTTAGTCCAATGACGATCTTTAAAAAATTTTGTGGTATTTCTTTTATAAAAAAGGTCCCAGTTTTTCTGTGCCTCCAGCTCCAGTTTGTTTTGTTTGAATTCAGAAACACAATTTGTGTCAGACAACAGTCTGGATTGTTCTTCTAGTGAGAGTTCTCTAGTTCTATTGCAAACTGTTTGGACTGACCCATCTTTTACAGTTTCAGAATCCATTATAGATAAGGATATTATTTTATAGACTATTTTTTTTTTTAATGTGAAGCTTAACTTGGTAAAGCTTTGCAAGTTATAGAGAAATTCTGTTACTGATTTGTTTTGATATCCATTTGTAATAAGATGTATTTTTTAAAATTATTTCTTGTTGCTATTTAGTTCAATAAAATATAAGCTAAGTAATAACATGATGGGAAAACAATTTTAATCTCGTCTATGAAAAAAATTCTTATGAGCTTGCTACAGTCAATTAAAATTAAGGTGTCTTGAAAAACATTAGAACTGACTTTTTCAGTGGAAAAAGTGAGTGGAGGTCTGCAGTGCCAGTCATCTGAAATAATTGAAACACAGAAACATAAAATGTATTTCTTTTTTTTTGTCCCCAAAATTCTTGTAAGTATTAAAATGGTATCCTATACTACTTAAATCCCTAAATAAATACAGCATTAGAACTTCTAATGCATAATCAGCAGCTTTTCATATTATTTTTTTTTATTGAAAACTGTTGGCCTGTACAGGTAAATTAAATTATTATTGCTCCATTTTTTCCTTTAGTATGAGAAACTTGGCAGGAACATGAAATGAAAATAAATAATTTTAAATTTTATTGTAATATTTTTAAGTAAATAATCTTGTGTAATAATTACATAATCATAATTCAGACATTTAAGTTGCCCTGAAAAACATTTCGGGTAATTCACACCTTTAAGTGTCATATTTACACCCCTGTTCAGCTATGGCAACCACTGGCCAGATTTTTTTTATTTCCTAGGCACTGAATCAAGACTAAAAGAATTATTTCAAAGGGGGAATAACCAAGTTGATTTTTTAATAATGACACCTAATAACTGATAGGAAGAGAGAGAAAATAAGCATATTATATACGGAACAAATAGAAAGAACTGTAGAGCTGATAGACAGCCCTTTAGATATAAAGTATGGACTGTAAAATCTGATATCAATGTATAATTAATAAACAATTAGGAATATAGACTATATTACTAACAGTAGTTTTTTTTTTTAATCTAGGTTAATATATTATTATTACAAGTATTAAATTAAAATTAAAATAATTAACTGAAAAAGTGGATCTAGAAATAGAAAAAGTATTATAAATCTAGTCTTTGATATACTGATTCACTAAATACCAACGTCATTTTAATGGGATAAAAATTGAATTTAAATAGATCTAGGTCTACACAGGATGACAGTGGCATAGCCAGGGTGGGGGGAGAATCTTTTTTTTTTTGTGGACAAGTGGGGGAAGGGATTATTTTGTAGGTTTCCATGCAGTGTTTAGGAAACACAACTTCATGTAACTAGGGATTCAAATTTGAAACCTTTGACAGGTGGCCAACGATAGTCAAGCAATTAAGGCCTCTCAGTCACACATCTTTTCATCTGTCAATGATGAATGGGTGGGATGGTGGATTAGATGTGGATTTCTTTTGTTTGAATCAGTCAACAATTGATTGTTTGATTGATAAGAATCTGCTTTCAGTTTTTTTTATAAGTTAAACCTTCAACAAATACAAAAATAAAATAAAAATTTGACCTCTAAAGACTAGTTCCCAAAATTTGGTGTTCAGATATAAGAATCTACTAGTATAATATATGCAACCAGAATATTACAAAATATTGATTCAGTATTTAGTTCGGTTAATTAAGTTAAGGACAGTTCCATCAGTTTATCTTTTTTCTCTTTCTGCAAAAAGGCGCTGAAAAAGCTGAGCACGCTATAGCTTTTTCTTAATAGTGAGGGCTTTTGTATTTCAATGCAACACCACTTGCCTTTGTGTTCTCCACATGAGAAACTGATACAATTTCTATCAAATTATTTTCCAGTTGTTCCAGAGACTTTGGTTGCTTATTGGTAGATTTAGTGAATAAGTCTTTTGGAGCTTGAGTGCCTATCACATGCTGATGATATTTGATTTGTGCTAATAAAGCCTTTCTGTAATTATCTTTGGACAAATCATTTTGTTTCTTTTTGATGTCCTCTAGGCTCCATAAAGCTCTGGTAAACTGTACAGCATTCTTTTGAGCTTTATTTGTTTTATCTTCCTGTTTCTGCTGCTTCTCTTTCTACTTATCTTTTTGGGAAACATCTTTTTGAGAAACAAGGCGCATTTTTCTGTCATTAATGGCCATTCTTAATGAAGGCAGTGTCAGCCTGATATCTGCTAGCACTGACTCTTGTTTCTTGGGAGGAAGGGACAGAAACCATGTCCTTGATTTACTGTTTATCCATAGAATTATGGTTTCCATGGTTGAAAGGTTAGCAGATGGTTTGGTCCAGAAGTCAAGAAGTACAAAATCACTTTCTGAGATAGTATTTGGAGTTGGGCAATTAGCCCCAGCTTTGAGCACGTGATTTGTAGGTTCCCAGTGATGGCCACCAGGTAGCTGATCTTTGGCCTGCCTTTCTAGTATAATCAGCATTTCTGTGCAGATTAGCTCCAAAGCCATTATCGTCAAGCTATCCAATTGGTCATCATCTGTGGGCTCAAAAAGAATGTTATAAATAACATCTTTTGTTATTAGATCTTGGACTTAAAACATGGGAGCTTGTTGAAAAGACTCTCTGCCATCTCTCGACTACCGGTTTAGGGTAACCTTCATCTGGAGTATATGATTGTTAAGTCCTAATATATATTTTCCTATCTATTATGCCCTGCAGCCACCAAGAAAGACCTGAAGTTGAAGAAGACAAAGAATAAAATATTTAAAATGTAAAAATGTAAAAAATTTTAGATGTTAAAATAGCAAATTGGAATCTAATAAATTTTAAAATGTATATCATACATACCTTTTCTTTAATGTCAG
This sequence comes from Biomphalaria straminea, assembly GCA_021533235.1. Taxonomy (NCBI): domain Eukaryota; kingdom Metazoa; phylum Mollusca; class Gastropoda; family Planorbidae; genus Biomphalaria; species Biomphalaria straminea. The sequence continues at coordinate 38,071,085 of JADKLZ010000003.1, read as the reverse complement.
TGTTGACAGCCTGTAGCAATCTATTTTTATCTGGCAGTTCAGTAAGGAAAGCTTCTATGTCAGCATGGTGTAATACACAGCAGCACAATCATGAAAAGCTATATATTGATTCTGTGGCCATAAAAAGAAATGAGTTTTTTTTAATGGCTTTTTCATTAAAATCTAATAGGTCTTCCATAAACCTCCAACTCCTGCTTCGTCACAAGCTCTTTCTGTGAGTGCTTTGGCAGCTGTTATTGCAAGCCTGAAAGAGCCACTTGCTTCTCTCTGTATTAGAGCATTGGTCTTTCCCTCCACTAATGCATCTTCAAGCAACCCAAGAGCTTTATCTGCAGCTGAACCAAAATTTGCAAGGAGGTGCATGCGGCACACAAACTTGGCTATATATAGCAGGGCTTCCCTTTCTTCAGGTGATAAAGAAGCAAAATTGTCTACAATTGCAGGCATTAAGTTTTCCCTCAGCTTTTCAATCACGGCAATAAGGGGGCCATTAGTTGCACATTGATCATTGATGTAGCCCTAAAAAATATATATATATATATTTACAGTTAATTTATTTATGTTAAAAAATAAAACAATTAATACCTTTGGTTTAAATAGATGTTAACTACCTTAATTGAAGTGATTATCTTGGCACTGCTGATATACCTTGAATTTGGAGATGACACAGAATCATCATGTTTCTTATCATGTTCAATTACTTGTTCATTAAATGCATCACTAAAGTCCTGGTACTCGCCAATGAACTCAACAATCCCGGGTTCAATTTCAAATTGGAAGGTTTCCTGATCTTCTTCTTCCCCGATTAATGCTTGTCGGAGGCGAGCCGTGAGCGTTTCCCTGCTACCCACGGGTTTTAAAACTCGGTTCTGAAGCTTTTGTCTTAAGCCCTTTAATTGAGAGTTGATGTAATAGCTTCAAATATGCCATTGTAATCAAAGCCTACCTCCTCTCATTGAGTTGCCTAAAATCCCACTTCTGACACCAATGTAATAACTTAAGGGAAGGCAACTCAACGAGGACAACAATGTTTATTTACAGGACATCACAAAAATACATGTAGAACAACATGTCTTGATCACAACATCTTTATCTCGGTTATCTACTTGGACAGAAATCGTTAAGTATCCTAATGTCAACATCCTTTTCTAGTCTGGTTACTAGAAGTGCGCATCTCTGCACTAGTCTGGATGGCGGTGCGAATGGTAGAGTCATAACAATACTCTGTCACTCGGATACGATAAAGACAAAGCCTCAATAGGATTGACTAAGTCTAGTCATGTGACCAACCATTGAATCATTGATCTGATGTCACAACACACACAAAAATGGTCGCACAATCTATTTAAACTTTAAAGGGACTAAATGCATGCTTATTTATATTTTTTTCAATTAAAAGATGCTGCAATATGCAATGTATGCATACAGTCATACAAAAAAACTAATTATATACATAAAAGCAGCAATGGCTAAACTTAGCTTTAAAAAAATGTTTGAAATTTGTAATTTTTTATCATTATTTTCTCCTACTACTTAGATGATCAAGTCTTGACAAGAAAAGAATGTTGTGAGACCGACACGGACCGCTCATCTACAATGTCTACAAGATTACCCAGACTGCCGGCAAGTTGCTTTGCCTCACCATGGCAACGGCTCACTAGGGGAGGTAAGCAAGGCGAAAAAGTAACAAACAGGACCCCCGTGGGGGTGCCTACGGGAAAGACGAGTCTGCCCATTGCACTGTAGCGGGGTTATAAGAAAGCTCCCACAAACCGTCACCTAATCCATGCGCTGTTCCTCAAGGGACCGTCTCATCAATGGCGAATTCCGCACAGTCAGCTTGGTATAATGAAGGAACATGGTGGTGGCCCCCGGTACTACTTGGCCTTCGGCCATGATTTCTAGTCCATGCGTCGGAGTGTCATTAGTATTGGAAATAGCAATGCCCTATAGACATTGACTCTGGTCCCTCCCAGACAGGCCTGTGGTCCGCAGGTTTGTTTTTTTTTACTGTTTGATCTTTTGTTCTCGGATGAGAGTCAGACAGGTTTTTTTTCAAACTTAGTGCTTGAAGAGCTACGGCTCAGCACTTAAGACTATCCAGCGGATTACCCAGACCAGATCTATTAGAATCTAATAGACTATATAGATTATATATCTAGGCTATATATATATAGGATCTATATACACATATATAGGTTTACTTGATACCACATGAGGGGGTATACATATTAGAATAATTTAAATATAATAATTATAAGCACGAGGCTTTTAATAAGAAAATAGTGTGTACACACTAACTAACTTCGTTTCTTGTCAAAGTCAAAGTGGGACAGAAAAATACTGACGTTTTCAGCCCGACTGAACGGCAATCAGTTTTATTTTTAAAGTTTTAATGATTTTTATAAGGTAACACATAAAACTAGTCTCTACTAAGTCTAGAGATCTAATTTCTAAACTAGTCACTACTGACACTACTCATTGAACTAGTCATCACTAGTGACTACAGACTAGTGATTAGTGACGACTAGTCTTTAGACTTAGAAAATAAAAAGTTAGTAGGGTGGGGATTTAAGTTCGGTTCGTTTCCCTAGTAACCCTAGCCACGCCCAGGCCGTCACATCAAAAATCTTGCCACTTACTGACTTAGACTTAAAGTCTTAGTGACTTACTAAAGTAAAAGTTACTTTAGAATCCTGCCCCGCTAGATAGTAGATACCCCTATCATCTATTAAATTATTAATAAATTATTTAATGTATCTACTCTAGATCTATACTAGATCTAGATTATATATATATATATATATATATATATATAAATAAATATTAGATATCTAGATGTCTATATAAGTTTACTTTGATAAATCTACTATTTTTAAAGTATTTTATAGTCACTGTGATTTTTCCATGCTTTTAAAATTATCGATTACAAAACCTGCTTGAGTTTTTCTTTTGAAATTGTTAAAATCTGGACTAGATTTAGATCACAGACCTATAAATAGATCTAGATCTATTGATTAAGTATTAAGCTGAAGTGTGAAGTGAATTAAAATAGATCTAGATCTAGATGTCTAAATGTCCAAAGCAGAATAGATCTAATTGCTAACAACACAGATCTAATAGTTGTTAGCTCACTAGATCTAGATTGTTATCTGGATTTAGACTCTACTTTGATAGTAAAAAAATCTTAATTGATCTTTTGAAACTGAAACTTTATGACAACTTTTATAAGCTTAGCAGGAGAAAATAATGATAACAAATACTCCTGTTTAAAACTCATATTGACATAATTGAGATATTGTTTACTAGTAATACTAGATCTAGATGTATAGATCTATATTATATATAGAAGTCTATATACTTATTTAAAATAAATTATCTACTCTAGTAGATCTCGAATTTTAGACATTTTTACTAATTTTAGACACTTTAAATTTAGTCAGACACTTTAGTCAAGATAATGAAGATTGAAAAGTCCGATTGAATCACTGTCAGCATTGAATGATTGATCATTCAATTTTCATTATCATTCACTCGAGTCATTGTCATGACTAAATAATTATTAAATTATTATATTATTATTATAAATTCATTGTCTTAGTACTCTTAGTTAACTTACTACTTAACTTAGACTTAGTACTTAGTATTATTTAGATTTAGTCACAAAGTCTAGAAGTCTAGTGACTAGTGTTAGTAAGTTTAGTAAGTTATATTATTATTATTAATTATTATTATTAGATTTTAATTTTTGATTTATCCTAAGAGTCTAAGTCTAAGTATTATAATTATAAGTAATACTTAATAGTTATAGTATAAGTTATAGTAATACTAATTATTTTTTATATAATGACAAATGATTTACTGTTAAAAATACAATCATCACAATGGACCTCATTCACCAGTCATATATATATACAAACAACATTTAGCCACATGATTCTCTAGATCTAGACTCTATATCTTCTATACAAAGTATTTTATCCATCGTGGTTGTCAGGTGATAGTGATACATATTTACTATTTTTCATTGTTTTATCAATTATATGACGTGGCTAAAAGTGTTTATTTACGATTGTGGTGAATGAGGACCATTACAATCTAACTCTAAATTTTTAAATTTTAAGTTAGTTAATTATTAATTCAAATTATTAATTGTCTTAATATTGCTATATAGATCTACAAGTATATTTAATTTATATTTAATATTTATTAGATTCTTTATTCTAGAGTATTCTAGAGTTAGAGTCTGTTAGAGTGACTAGACTTGACTAGAGTCTAGATTCTAGATAGACTGTGTATTTTTTTAAAAGCATTTTCGATAAATCAAAATTTTGTTAACTCGTATTTATCACTACATCAGGAACTTCAACTTTCATTTTCTGATTTGTCACTTTTTGTCTTTAAACAAATTTAAATTGATTTCACTCGTTTGAAGAACTCCTGTTTAGATTTTTACTAGATCTATCTAAAGTTAAATTTAAACTAATATTCATTACTTTCAAGAGAAGTGTTCAAGTTTAATAAGTAAGTGACTATGTGAACAACATCACGAACTGAAAGCAGTGATGGGAATTTTCCGAAAATTTTCGGAATTCCGAAAATTTCTTCTGATCCGATTTTCAAGCTAAAAAATCCGAAATTTTCCCAACATTTTTTTTTTTTCGGAAAAAAAAATCCATTTAAAAAAAAAAATAAAAGTTTTTTATAATTTTTATGAAAAAAAAATATCCAATTTTATTATTTTTCCATTTTCGGAAAAATGTGACTGGTCTTTTGACACAGTTAGTTATAAGTTCCATTTTTAAAAGAAAACTCGCATAATCCTATTGTCTTGTTGATCTCAGTGTAGACTAGAGTGACTTAAGTGGTTTAATTTGAATCAGTCTAGATAGATATATTCTAATTCTACATAAGATATCTAGTTTCTTTAATTTCAATACTTTTCATGGTTCGTAGCCATCTTGAAAACTTGGAAAACACCTTGAATTTCATTATAAAATTCAAAGCCTAGCGTAAAGTAAAAAAAAAAAAAAAAACGCCGAAAAAATCTTGATCTAAACTCTAGTTTTACGAAATTTACTACTGTAGAGTCAGTGAGGATAAAATCGCACACAGCCATGAAATGTTCGCGAATTTAGTGACTTAGACTAGACTCTAGATTTACGGTAGAGTCAGTGAAGATAAATCGCACACGGCTGTGAAAAGTCCGGGAATTAAGTGACTTAAATCTAGAATTTAGATTTACGGTAGAGTTTGATAAGATAATTCGCAGAGAGCCGCGAATTTAGTGACTTAGATATAGACTTTAGATTTACACTAAATCACTATAATCTAGTGAACATAATTACTGACCCTGTGGAGCCCTGAAAAGTCCGCGAATTAGTGATTTATTGTTAAAATCTATAGAGTCTATTATAGATTCTAGATCTACGAGAGTCTATTATAGATTCTAGATCTACGATAGATTCAGTGAAGATAATTCGCACACAGCTGTGAAAAATCCGCGAATATTAGTGACCTGGATCTAGAGTATAGATCTACTGTACATTTAATAAAAATATTACCCACACAGCTGTGAAAAGTCCGTCAAAGTTATTTTGGTCATGAAAGCCTTGGAAACTACATAGCCTATAGATCTAGTTGAAGAAGAAATTCTGCTTGAAAAAAAAATGCAAATAGGTCTAATACCCCCCTCTCCAAATGTCATTTTTTAGTAATCAAATGTCAATTAAATATACAAATAATTGAAATAGGTTTATATATAATATACTACAGGCTCTGTTGATTGGGAGGTTTTAAGTTCTAGTATCTATGAGATACACATAGGAACTAAGAATATACATTTCCGTAACAGAGAGAGAATACATATTATGAAGGCATCTCTAAGAAGGTTTCTTATTTTAAAACAATGAAATAATAACCATTTCTAATGTTCTTTAATAAATCTTTGAACAAAAATGGTTGTTTCAGGGTTTTGGGATGACAGTCAAGTTGTTACCTGATTAAAATATAACTGTCATTGCATTTTCTGTGGACATACCACTCAGCTTAAGACATTATTCTGTTCTGAGTGGGATGTTGTCAATAATTGATTTGATCAATGCATGATTCATGATTAAGTGTATGTTGTGTCTGTTGTATTTATGTGTATGTTTCTGTTGTGCTGTCTTTATATAAGAAAAGAGTCATTGTAATCACAACAGATTTCTGTAAAGATCAATAAAGCAGTCTTAGTCTTTACAATCTATCACACCAACGAACGAAAACGGGGGGGGGGCGGCGGGAGAGTGGGAGGGGGGGTGTTAACACAATTTCAAAAATTTCCTAAAATTTTTGTTGAGTCTGTTCCCATCACTGTGAAAGACTAAGTGTCTTAAAACAAGTCTTAGGTTCTCTGTACTGAGTGAAGAACCTTACTTAACTTATTTGTAAACTTTGTTTGTCATTCTTAAAATAGCTTCTAAAGATCTAATAAAAGTTACTCAACAAGTTACTGTTAGTGTTATTATACTAGATTTTAGATCTAGAGACTGACTAGTCTAGATTACAAATATATATATATATCTAGATCTAGTAGAATAGTCATTTTCATATAACGAACACCCCTATTTTCTGATATTAGTTAACACCCCACAATATTTGTTTAAAAGAGCCTGTATTTTGATAGCTGTTATGAAACTAGTCTAATTGTTTTTGATCATGCTCCATTTCTTTATAGTTCAGACACATTTGATTTCATTTACTCTGAAAAACAAGAATTTTACTTGAGTTCAAAGAGCACTGGTATCTTGTTTCATTTTCTTCATTATCGTTCTATATGTCGGAGGGTTGAGATAAGTAATGATATAATATCTGAGATGAACTGTGCAGTGGTTTCAAGGTCAGGCAGTTCTCAGTATATTTTTTCTTCTATAGGAGGATTTTGGAACCAGAGTCTTGTTCTGTACACTTGACTATTGATATAGTATGCAGCTTTGAAGCGCATGGTCAGCATTTCTGGTGATGCTACACAAGGGCAGGTTTTTGCTCATACCGACTTTAAACTTCCGGAAAATATGTTGTCTCATTCTGTTGTGTCCTGTTCAGAGTTGAAAAATTATGCATAGGCGCCCTTTCTCTTGTAATTGGGATGTGAACTGGTCCGATACTCTTATTTTCATGATTGGTATGAATATATATATATATATGCCATTTTTATTAATTCTGGGACAGAAGGAGGGTAATCCCGGGTTTAAGGAGATTTTCTAAGAAAATTTAAGTACCATCTAAACATATTTATTCTTCTAAATAGGTCTAAAAGCACACAAATATATAGCCTTTGCGTAAATATGGGGTATATGTATATATAATATATACTAACTTAGATCCCTGACTGCCATATCACATAATAATGAAGGCACATCCCAGAGATAGTAATAACATGGAGGCTGAAACAAGGAAAATGAAGACTACTTGCTGCCAATGGTGGGAGAATCTAAGTCTTAGTTTGTTATGATGCAATCGGAGTGTGTATTAGTAAAGGAGTCTTTCCATTTCAAGGATTTCTCAGCATTTATTTCTATCTCTCTATTGTAGGTAGTGCTAATGGGAATGAGTAAGCATCTTCAATTATAAGGGGTTTTATTTATAAATTCAGTATCAACAAATTAAAATTTAATAATTTATTGTACTCTCTATGTATCATTTGGCTGGCAAGTATTAAACTCGGTGTGGGAAAAGTTTTTAGTTTTTACTATTCCCCAGATCTCCAATTTAATGAGTACAACTTCCCCACAATGATCTCCTATTTAATGAGTATAACTTCCCTTAGTTTTTTTATATTTGAGATATATTTTTATATTTTTTACTTTTACTGTAATATATATATATGTATATATATATATATATATATATATAAAATATGATAAAAACTGAGAGGTACATACATTGTTTACAAACAGCCTTTTATCCCTACTTGGATATTGTTAGAAAATATTTGGAGGCTTTTGTTTGGCTATGAAAATTAATATTTGTATCTCATTACTTTCTAGGTTTTAACAAACTATACTCCTTGAATTGTCAAAGTAAAATGTATCCAAGAAACATGGGCGCAGGCTTTCACTTTCATAACTTGATTGGATTTGCACCCAGCATAAGATTTCATCAACAGCCATTTGTAATACAGCAACCATTTAGTGACAGTATGAGGCCTCACAGAAATCTGATGGGAAGCTCTGCACCCTTAGATTTTATCCCAGTACAAAGACCTCCCATGCCGCAGATCACACCTGTCAATTTCAACCATGTCAGTAATATACACACAAGTCCTCCACAGCAAACTGTGAAAAAAAAGTAAATATCTATAAAATTTTAATATGTACTTGAATGGTATTGTTTATTCCTTGTACTGACATTATCATTGCAAGAAACTACTTTCTTTTTGTTATTCATGAGGTAAAAAGACGTATTGTGACAATTGTATACTAAAGAGCTTATTGTTTGAATTCAGGATTTTGACCAGTGGTACTTGTACCTCTATAGTTTGATTGATTAGTAATTGATAAAGCCATTGAAAATGTAATATATAGTTCCTTTGTTACATAATCTTTTCTATTTTACTCCATTTTTTTTTAGACGCCCAAATGATGATTTATCTCAGCCACCTAATAAAAGGGCAAAGTTTAACTCACATAATTCACAGAAAACATTACAGCTAGATCAGCCTACTTCATCAGTAAGAGAAGAAGACTTTTTGGTTCCAGTTAATCATGGTACAGAAGAGGTAAAATCATTTATGTCTAATATTTTTTTTTAGAACTCATAAAATAAATCTGATCTTAAAATTTAATGTAATAATGA
>JADKLZ010000003.1:38031684-38061847 GCA_021533235.1 Biomphalaria straminea | reverse complement strand
TGTCTTTTCTGGTTAATCTACATTTAAAATTGAGTTAATGTTTGCTTATTTTTTTTTTATTTAGAAATATGTTTGCATTAAAAACTTTTTAAAATTTTCGCAGCTGTTTAATAATAATAACAAAGTTGTTTTTCATTACATTTGTATCCTAATACTATACATGTATATCCTAGTAGTGTTTCCCAAACTTTTTCCTTAACAGAACACTTCGCACATTTTGAGTACTTATCAAATCACTTAGCTTATTTATTAGAGTGATAAATTCATGTGGTGGCCTACTAGTTAATTATTCTAGTTATTCATGGAACACCCTATTCAGGGCTTACGTAACACTAGGATTCTACGGAACACAGTTTAGGAAACACTGTCTTAGAAAGTTTATTTCTGTTTTACTGAGAGATCAACAAGAATTCACTTCCTTCTTCTTCATCCCCCCAAAACAATAAGGCAAAATTTCTTTGATGTATTGTACCATGATGTTAATTACAAAAACTTTTTTTTTTGTGGTCACATCATTGTTTAATCATTCCTGCTTTTTTTTTTTCAGATAACTATAGGAATATGGGACTATTTTCTTACAGCACACATGAAAGATGAAGACTTAAAAAGAAAGTTAAAGCTGAGGAAATGTCTCCTATCTGTTATGAGTGGAGCATTCCCAAGTGAGTTATTCCAGCCTCAGTTACTTACTAGTAAAATCAAGACAATCCTTGAGTTCATAATTGTTACCTTGTTATTGTTTCTCTTTGTCCCTTTTTCAGACTGTAGACTCTTCCTTGTTGGCTCCTCTATGACAGGATTTGCAACTCGTTCAAGTGATGTGGATATGTGTCTGATGATTACAGATCAGGAAGTATGTTGTTTATTGTTTAGAGAAATTGGTTTGAAAAGTAATTATATAGTCATATTCAATGAACACTCAGTAATATGATTTTTATTTAAATATTTTTCTTAGATAGATCAAAGGTTTGAAGCCACTGTTATTTTAAACTCCATATCCAGAGTATTCAGAAAGTGTTGTAAGTATAAAATATTTTTTTTTACATGAACTGTATTTAAACACTTTAAAAGATACAATCATTTAACTCTTTCTCTGTAATTAGTTCCGTTATCCATTTGCTCATTTGTATTTCATTACCCTGTTATCATTAAACCTCCAATAATCTTTTTGTTTATCAGAAAATGTATTTGGTATAGAATTAAATGTTAATGCATGCCCTTTTTTTATAAAGCAAATTAAATTAATGTTTTACTAGATCCATTAAAATTAGATCTATACAAGATATAGGTAACATTTTATTATTCTAATTGAAATTGAAGTTTTTTTTTTGTTTTTTTTTTTATAGCTATTCATATTTTCAAAAACCCTTCATATATATCTAATCTAAAACATATAAAATTATTCTCTCAAGCTCATTATCCCATATCAATTAATGGAAAGAAAATACAGCCTTTTTTTAGTCCTTACTCTTTAAAAACATTGTTTATGATAAAAAAAAACATTGAAAATAAATCAACTCTGGATGTCTTACTTACAAAGGGAAATGAGATATTTGACCTACTAAAAATTGTTGAAAGAAAAGGTTCAAATCTACAATGGCATCATCGATTGCGAGAGAAAGAGCTAATAATGTTCAAAAGACAATATTTTTGTAAACTATTAACATAAAACAGGTTTTGTATGGCAATTTTTTTTATGTATCATTTTCAGCCTTCATGAGATCACCACAGGTTATTAAAGCCAAAGTACCCATTTTCAAATTTTTTGATGCAATTTCGTAAGTTTCAAAGGACAATTATATTATATTTCTAGTAGTTTCTTTTTACTTATTTTTTTTTTTTACTTTCTGATATATAGTTGGGTACACTCTTGTTAGCTCTATCTATAATGCAAAGTAAAAATAAAATGACTCCTAGATTTGTGCTGAGACTTGGTTCAGATATATCGTTTTTTACCACCATGCCCTACTCTTCCTAAGAGTGGAGTAAATCTCAGCCTCTTCATGATTGAATAGAAGGATTAGTTTTATTTGTCTACTTTTTACTTTGATAAAATTTGTACTTTTCTTTCTTTTAGTTGTATTAATGGTGCAAATTATTTTATTTTTTAATTTCTAGGCAAGTTGAATGTGACTTAAATATAAACAATATTGTTGGAATCAGAAATACTCACTTAATGCGATATTATGCTTACAGTAAGTGAAGGCTTTACTTGACCTTTCTGGCAATTTTCCTAAGATATAAGTTGTTGTTTTTTATAATTGATGTACAATAATTTGCTAAGCAATTAATGCAATATTTTCACAAGAATTGTGAAATGACAGCAGAAAGGAATTTAGTGGCTAAATTTTTGTACCTTTTTTTTAGTGGACTGGAGAGTTCGGCCCTTGATGTTGTTTATAAAATTTTGGGCTCGGTTCCATGACATCAATGATGCCAGCAAGAAGACAATCTCTAGTTATTCTCTCACACTGATGCTAATACACTACCTCCAAGGTAATGGATGCTTTACTTATCCCAGAGTTGGAATTTATTAATACAAGTTTTGTTGATGTTGAAATAATAATTGAATGTTAGAAATCTGTTTCACATTAATGATGCATAAAAAATACAATTTAGCTACTAAGATTCTTAAACTTTCTGTTGCATCATGTGTATTAAATAATTGAATGCACACAAATAAACTTTGATATGAATAAAAGTGGTTTGAAAAGTTTCCACCATTACAACAAAATAGTTTTTTTTTTCTAATTAATTTAGAATTTGCTACAAAATCTTAAAGATATATGCACTTCTCTCATCGCTTCTCCCAGCTCTCCAACCACTTAGAGTAGACCTACATAGTTATCTTAACTAAATGTTGCACCTAAAGGACAGAGATTTTCATCTCACAATGATACCATCACCTTTGTTGACAACATTTTTATTTTGATACAGAAAAATGCAAAATACTATTTAGTTAAATGTCCATAAAATCGAGGAGAAAAAAAAGTTAGCTATAGGACAAATGATGTTAAGGTCATCTGTTTCTGTGTCCTATGGTTAACAAGGATGTCTTGTGGCCAGCAAAATGACCAACCTCCTATACTTTTCCCCAACTAATATCATGTACCTATTAGAGCTGGGTGGACTCAGAGGCGCCCAAGGATCCCAAAATAAAAAATTCTCTGTCGTCACCAGGATTTGAACCCGGAGCCCCCGATTCGGAAACCAAGCGCTTTACCGCTCAGCCACAGTGGCTCCCATCTATAAATATAAAATAGAACTTCATATTCAGTGGCCTAGTTAGTCCTATGATTTCAATGGATTAGGTGTCTGCATGTGTTTTAATATTTGAGTTACACCTCTTATGGGCTTTTCTGTGGGTTAAAAGGTGAAGACTGGTGCAAATATTTTCATTTTATGTTTATGTTAATAAAGGATTGTCAGGGAAATAAAATAAATCCCTTTGATCATATTTGTTGATATGGATTTTGGTTATATTAAAAATATCTTCTAATAAGATATGGCTTTGTGGGTTAATATTCACCACTTTCACTTGTCCATTAGTGTGTTGGATACATTTGATCTCTGGATTATCTCTCCATTCCTATCCATTTCTTTGCCAGGATTTTAATCTTTCATTTTTTTGTCTCCATGTCCTTTCTTTACTGTATGATCTATATTGTTACTGAAAAAAAAATAATGTACATGTTAATTATAGAATTTTAATGTCATTAGTTGTTGTTTTTTATCTACAGCTGGTGTCAGTCCACCTGTTCTTCCATGTTTGCACAGTTTAAAACCTGTAAGTAGAAAAAAAAAAATTCTTAAAATGAACACACACATTTCCAAACAACAAATTATTTAAATTAATAATCCAATGCATACAAATGTATCTTTAAAATGGAGATATCATTTAGTGTTTTTAGAGTGATGATAGATTGAAAGTTTGACAAGGCCAGTTTATTCTAAGATTCTTTGAAACTTTGCTTCTTTTCAGCATTTATTCAGTACCTTCAACAAAGTTTATCGACTGACATTAGATTTTGATGAAAACAATATCAACTTTATTTCAAGAAATAATGTGACTCTGGGGGAGTTGTTTCTCGGATTTCTTAACTATTATGCAAATAGATTTGAGTGAGTATTTAATAAACTTGCTTCCTTTTGGCCCCTCCTCAACTTGTAGCCAACTTTTTCCCTGCAGTCTGAGGCATGGAAAATAAAATGTTTTTTAGGTAGTGTTCATATGTTCATTAATTCATTCATTAATGGCCTTTCACAACTAACTAGGAGAAATCACAATGTCTAAACCTAAAACCAAGTTCATTCCACACACACACAACCAGCTATCCCTACTCCCCCTGAATGACTTGTAGTATGCTGTGATGTGAGTCATGTCAAGACTATAAACAGATGAGTTATGCTAAAGGTTGTGTAGCTCAAATCTCAGAAAGAAGCATTTAGGATAGTTAGTGAAACTCCTTTAAAGAAGGAAACTGATTTTTTAAAAAAAGCTTATTATATATTTTTTTAGACTACTAAATTCTTTGATTTCTTTTAGAGACGAAAAGTTAAATAAGATGTATCAAGTCTTAGGCAATCTTTTTTGCCAAATTGCACTTAGATTACTAAATACTAATTTTTGTATGGCACTATTGTCTACAAAGGTCATTATTCATCAACGGTTGAAGTAGAAATATTATATGGAAAATATTCCATATTAGTAATCAGAATTTGAATAGACTGACATAGTTAATGACACATTTTCTTTTTGGCATAGTTACAACACACAAGTCATCTCTGTCAGACTGGGCAAGGCAATTCATAGGCGTGAGATCAATGACTCAAACAACTCGGGGCAGTGGAAGTTTCTCAACATTGAAGGTAATAAATGATTAAGCAGTAACAAAACAATTGACACAATCACTTCTCCCTATTTGTTTGGTAAGGCAATGATAAAAGTAAAAAGTAAAGTTCCCCTTTCAGACCTTGTGGTCTATAGGGAAGATGATGTAATGGTCATGATTCTGTGGCCTATGGTTAACGAGGGTGTCATGTGGCCAGCACAATGATTAACCGCTTTTACTTTTCCCCAACTAATGTCATGTATCCATTAGAGCTGAGTGAACTCAAGGGTGCCCAAAAATCCCACAATTAAAAATTCCAGGATTCGAATCCGGGACATCCGGTACGGAAGCCGAGCGCTTTACTGCTCAGTTGCCTTGCCCTCTAAGGCAAGGATAGTACAGTGAAAACAATAACTTAATTAAAATCGCATTGAAAAAAAAGAACAATTGAAATAATGTCTGGTAAAAAATAGTCTGAACATTTCAGACAGTACTTGATAGTATGATATCATTTGACACCCATGGAAATGAGTACAGAAACGTGGTCTGTCTACATAATTATGCTTATTCATATCATTATCAAGTAGCTAGTACTTTAACTCATAACCACAGTCTCAAAAAACTTTTTTTTATGTCATAGTGATTCTAGAATTAACCCTAAATTTCTTAACATGCACTACGGGCACGACATGGCCTATACTGTGCCGATGTGCCTATAACTAAAAAACTAAAACTAACTTAACATGCATTCATGATATGTCTGTCTTTTGTCTGAGTAAAATATACATCGAACTATTCAACCTATATTTAGAAATGTATTTTTTAATAAACATACATCCATGCAATATTTTACTCAGTCTATGTGTTTACCCCTATTTACTATACTATATGAGCAATTTTATAGTAGAATTGTAATAAACAATACAAAATTTGTATTTTTTTATATAACATTCTATTTGTTCAAAGTAAATGGTAAACATGTTTTTAATGGGAAACACAAAGAAACAACAACAAAAAATTAACATGAAATTCTTATCTTTTTTTTTTTTCTTAAACAGAACCATTTGACAAAAGCAACACAGCAAGGTCAGTGTTTGACTACCATGTCTTTCAAAGAATTCTTAGAGTGTTCAAAGTCAGCTACAATACTCTGGAGAAATCCAGAAATGTGAAAGACATTCTCTCCAGACCCTTTTAGCTCTTGAGTGATAACACATCTGCTGGAATTAAGTGAAGACTTCACTGTTAAGAACATGGACTTGTGTGATTTTCACATTTGTTTATTACAGATTTCTGGATAATTTTGTGTTGGCAAAAATGGTGGGCAGCTTGAAATGAAATTAATTAGTCATTTTTCTCAATGTGTATATTTCTGTACAAAATTTAGAACTTGTGCTTCTTTTTTTTTGTTATGACATGTGTACATATTTTTCATTGTACATGCTAAGTTGAAATTAAATGTGGTTTCTAATAAAAGAATAAAAAGAAGCAAAATGAAAAAAAACAAGCACTTATGTTTATAATTGGTTTGTCTTTTTCCTATTTATTGTTATTTATTCCATTGATTTGGTCAAATAGTAGTGTCACTAGTTTTCTTGCCCAGTACAGTAGAACATTGATTATCTGGATAAATTGTGAACGGGGTCTGTGTGGATAATAAATAACCAAATGCAAAATATTATATATATATATTAAATATGCAAAAGTCCATTTCACCAACAGTATAAAGAAAATTCATATGGGGGGGGGGGCATGCCCTAGGTAAACATATAATTGAAGTTAAATATACATTGAGCAAAGAGTTATATGTAGTAGCCTACTATTATTTAGAGAAATAATTGCTGATCTTTCTCTGCACATGAGTAAGGCCACTTAGAAATTGTACTGTAAAATTTTTTAAAAGGCAATCCGGATATTTGACATTAAGGATAACTCATTCTACTGTATTAATTGTCCATAATTGATTCACTATTTTAATTTTTCAATTTCCCATATGTTTCAATTATGTACCAGTACCAGTACATGAGTAACAGTAAATTAATATATGTAGTTGTTTTTTTTTTTTGTTTCAGTAATTAGTCACAAAGTATGCTTGTAATTCTTGAAGTGCATATACATATTTTTTTTAAACAGTTTCAAACAGAAATAATCATTTTAAATATCTAATAATATTTTCTAATGTTGGTCATTTTCCACTATATTTTGTTATTTATTGATTACTTAATATATATTTAAGGCATTGTCTTGAATTCTGGAGATTATAGTTCAGTACACTATTTCACATGACCACACAAACTCAGTTATGACCTTTGTTTTTGCCACTTCCAATCCAGACATATGTCATTAGCCTGGGGTTTTATTTAAGTTTCCTTTTTTTTTTTTCTGAGCCTGTCATCTGCAAGTGCTTTTGTTTTGGGCCTTTAGTGTGTGTCCTGCTTCCATCATAAGAGCTCTCCTCTGTTAAAGGCCATCTGCTGCCAACTGCTATCCTCTAGTATGTCAGTATTTCATTGTTTTAATTTAACATTTTTCTTCTAGCCAGCTTTTGGCTGCTGAGCTCTAAACTTTTTTTTTGCATCTAGCATGTTGCTGTTTTAGTACCTTTTTAGCTCTTTTGCATTGCCCCACAGCTTGTTGTTGTGATAATAGTTTTGCTTAAGGTAAATTAATTTAGTCATTCAAAGAGAGTAAGATTAACAGTTTAATTGAAATAAAATACTTAGGTTTACTATAGAAAATATTTAAACAAGCTTTGAAATATGTATTTATTCAAATTCCCTGCAGATAAAAAAAAAGTTTTAGTTGCACCATTATGCTAAATCTCTAAAGTATCAGTTCTTCTGCAGATAAATTGTGTTTTGGGAGCTTCAAACGGGTAATAATAAAAAAAAAAAAAAAGAGGGAAAAAAAAACATGGGGTACAGAATCATGGTTTAAAGAAAAATAGAAAATATCTTATTTAAAAAATAAAAAGCTTATATTAAGTGTAATTGTATCAATAAGTTTGGAGACAGAAGGGGGTTATCCGGGTTAAGGTTACCTGCATAGCTGTTCTTGTTTTTAAGTTGTATCACTTGAATTTGAACTTCAAGCCAGTACACTAACCACTTTGCCTGTGAAGTGCTTATGAAGATAGAAGGTTTTATATTTATCTATTTTTAGTTCCAAGCTTGTAAGCAACATAGTATAAAGGGGACTAATTCTGCTCATACTGCCACATCAGTCAAGTACAATTTACTTCCTTTGTTCAATACCGTACCAAAGTAAATAATGAATTACCTGGGAATTTTTATTGATTCTTATTTTGTCAGGTACAAAAAAATAATTGTGCAAAGTTTCAACTTAATCCAAGATTGGGTTTGGGAGAAATGATGTGTTAACTTTTTTTACCGGACAGAGTACAGAGTGAGTTATTATCTCGTGGGTGACAAGACCAGGGCAGACTCATTAGTTTACCATGTTAAAGAGGCATAGTTAACTTACACAATTAAAATAGCTACACTGCCATTTTTATTTAACTTTAGAATATCAATTACCTTGGGGTTTTTTTTTACCCTAACCCTAATAAAATGCAACCTGAGAACAAATATAATTTAGATAGAAAGCAATGAAAAACAAAAAGATTGGAGGTACTGTCGTTGCAGGATTCCCAGTTTTGATTCTACCAGTAATAGCCTCTGATTGTTGCTTTCTATTTAATGCATTTTGTAATGGGAAGGATCGACTCTGCACATTGTAGGCCTATTACTATTGTGGCTTAGCAACAAAAAATATTTATTATTATTATTATTATTTATGTTCCAAATAACTAAATAGCACAGCGCATCAACAACTGAGAACAAAACGTGATTGATGCAAATCTGATTGCTTTGAGTTAACAACTAACCCAGACTGCATGGCATGTCCTAATTAATCAAAAGCCTTTGACTATCTCCAATATAAAACTCGTGTGGAGAAACTAGAGAAAGAAATATAACTTGTTTAGTTACTTAGATTCCTTCACGCCTTTCGCCACTTTCGGGGCATAGGGCGCCAATCTGTCTTGACTTTTTTTTTACTATTTAATTTTTTTTTTTTAAAGATAATTATACGCCTCCTGAAAAATGGTTCACCGTCGATGTTGTCAGCCTCTTCCCTACTGGTGTCCACTACATTTAGGTTTGCCTTATGAGCAGAAGCGGCCTTAGGGGGTACCAAGTGGGACAATCGCACCAGGTCCCAACCTGAGGGGGGCTTCGCGATAGGAGTTTGTATTTTCACCAACTTCGAAAACCAAATGTTACTAAATATTTTCTCTATATCCTTATGATAGCCTACCAATTAAGCTCTTGACATACATTTTAGGTTTCGAAATGCCGTTCAGTTACGGAATGCATCTAATGACCTGCTGCTGAGTCCAAGAGGCTATCATCTTTTAACAGTTTACCTCTGCATCAATAAAAACAACCAATCCATATAGTTTATTTCGTACATAAACATCGACGTCCAATCGGATTTTATTATTATTATTAGGAAAATGCGTAGTGATAAAGTTTGAACCACTTTTTGCATTATGAAAAAATATATAGGCTATATAAAATAGTCATTTAGTAAATTAAATGCTACTTTTGACAATTTTTTTTTCTGAAAAAAACAAAACAAATATATACGGTGTTTTCTTGACTTTCGTTGGGGATACGTTTTAAGATCTCACGCAAAGGATTACTATTTGGTACAGTAATCTAGCCCGTAGTGGACCAGTTGATGTGCGTGTACAGCTATTTCGGCCAAATAAAAGCTTCCAGATAGTTAGGCGATGATTTTTTCAATAGGCTACTGTGCATATATCGTGCGGCCGTGGAAAAACCGTGTCAACGTGTAAAAAAAAAAACGCCGGAGTATAATTTTTTTTTTGAAACCACGTGTTATAGCCTTTTGAAAAAAAAAATAGGGTCTGTGAGAGGGCATGGACCACTGTAGCTCTTGTAGAGATGAGACATAATATTAGTAGTTCGCGAGTGTTTTCCTTTTCATTTGCTTCTGCAGAAAAAATTACAATAATCTATAATGTAGGCCTGTTACCTATCCTTTAGTCCGTTGACCGTTGGGGCACCAAGCAAGACTTGTAGACCGTCTTTCTCCAGTCCCCTCAATCCTTAATTGCCCTGTTTAGAACCCCTTTCAAAGGTAGGCCCGATCATTCTTTTATATGTTGTCCTCCCACCGCTTTCTCTGTCTTTCTCTTCTTCTTTTTCCTGGTACTGTTCCCTGAAGGAGGGTCTTTGCGAGCCCCGAAGATCCTGTAATATGGCCATAGATTTTAAGCTTGCGTTTTTTCACAGTAGATAGCAGGTCATCATGGGGTCCGATCGCTGCAGTAACCCTGTCTCTAATCACTTGGTTTGTGATGCGGTCTTTGAATGTGATGCCTATTATAGAATCCTTCTGTAGCATCTCAATTCCATTGCTAGGATCCTCCTCTCTAGCTCTGCAGTCAGCGTCCAAGACTCACAAGCATATAGGAATGTGGCCTTGACCAGTGAGCGCATCAGTCTGATTTTGGTGCGAGGGCTAAGCCTTTGTCTTTCCATATTATTTTAAGTTTCAAAAGGGCTGCTGTGGACTGTGCCATTTGGACCAGTAGTTCGGGTTTTGTTCCCTCATCCGAGACAATAGCTCCGAGGTATTTGAAGCTGCTAACGCTAGTTAGCTTTTCACCTCCTATACTGATGGCCCTTATAAAGCCCTACGTATATATATACGTATGCCTAAATTGTTCTATGTTTTGTAGTAAAAATAAGACCCACAGCTTAGAGGCGGACATACGTTACTTTATTGTTATTGTTACATCGTTATAGAGACGGATTAGCCAGTTAGAGCAGTGATGTTGTGCGGTATATATATATAGGTTTAACCTACCCTTGCGGCTAGGGGCCCGCAAATGACGCTCGCCCAGGACCACGCGCATTGCTAATAAAGGCCGCCCCGGGCCTTCGATTTAAGTTTCACAGAACTGTCTGTAATTTATAAGAATGAATGAGTTCATTTTCTAAGTTCTTATGTTTGTTGTTCTTTAAAAAAAAAAAAAAAAGAGTTGGCAACAATAAGGTTCAAGTTAGCGTCCTTGACATCGTTTAGTGATACAAATTCTCCAAAGATTTATATAAATAGTTATTGTATTATAGACTATCACGTGACTTAACAAAATGGCGTAAACATATAAGTGTGTGTGTAGATTAGGTTATAAGATAGATTTAAATATAAAAGTCATTTATTTATAGATTGGATGGTATACAAACTAGATTTACATTCATACATTGAGATCTTAATAATTGGGCTTAGATTCCCTACTAGATCTAGTTCACATCTACTAAGTAAGACTATTTAATTTAAGATAAAGAATTATTAAATCATGCTTCGATCTCTTTCACTTTCACTCTGCAAAAAGGCTCAAAACTGTCAAAAGCGTTTATTTTGTATATCAAAATCAAGTGAGACAAGTGCTCAATCAGTTGAGGATAGCAACCGTAAATTAAGAGACGCAACGTTAAAATTGGAATCACACATTCTTTGTGGACACAGAGAACTGGGTCTAGTGTCAAAGCCGGCAAAGGCATCCAGAAAATCTTTTTATTCTAGCCGAACTAAATCTAACAAATCTTATAGATCTAGTTATTGCTTCACTTTAAATTTAAATCGTGCTTCTCCAGCATTCAGCATCAGTTTTATTCGAGAAATTCAGTGTAGTAGTCAACTTGGAAATGGGTCATCACATAAGCGTGTACATAATCACAGAAACTGTTGGAATTGTGGCAGAAATACTAGCCCTGTGTTGGAGTTGTTTTTCTGTGATTGTGGTGTTGTACAGAAACCTGCCATTGAGTTAACATATTTTGACATAATGCTTTTGGAACCTTCTTTTGATATTGACATTAAGAAATTGTCAGATGTTTTCAAAGAAACACAAAAGAAGTTGCATCCAGATAAGTTTTCTTCTAAATCAGAGGTTTGTATGTTGAACTGTTGAAATCGAATATACACTTTTATTTTTATACTGTATAGTCATCACACTGACTGTGTTTAGAAAAAAATAATAATAAAAGGCTTTAATAGCTATCATAACATATATATATATAATATATTCTCTAGTTCTGAGCAAAATGCTTTAAATAGCCTTAGTTTGAATTCTGCAAGTGATGACTGGGCTTGTGACATTACTAAGAATACTAAGTTTATATATATATATATATACATATAATATATATATGGTAAGGACTTATAAGGACATCTATTTTTCTGTCAAGCAAGGAATGTTTTTGATTGTACTGTGCTGACTAAATTAGTATTCAGATTTTTATTGTGACATTGATACATCAAATAAATGCTGTAGTACTCTTTCTATGATGAACTGCACACAGTATTATTGAGTATTTTCCATAATGGGCTTTTCTCTTTAGAATTCATCTTTAAAAGTGATCTTTAAAAGTGGTTTCCTAGGGCCATTGACTTACCAGCAAGTAATATCCTCCATTCCCTATGTAACCATGATTATTAATAGTATAGGTACACTTGTTGCTAATCAAAATATTGACATTGTCCAATTATTTGTTTCAGACTGAGCGCAAACTGGCACAGGAACAATCCTCCCTCTTAAATAAAGCTTATGGTGTGCTCTTAAAGCCTCTAAGCCGAGCCCTTTATTTGTTGGAACTGCAAGGCATCACCATAGAAGACGATACAAAATTGACAGACTCAGAATTTTTAATGGAAATCATGGAAATCAATGAAAAGATCAGCAGCATTGCTAGTGAGAGTGACTTGAACTCTGTGGAGGCCGATAATAGTTCACAGATAGAAAACTGCCTTGTGCTGCTCTCTCATTCATTCAGTCTGAAGGACTACTCTAAAGCAAAGGTCATGACTATTCGACTGAGATATTATACAACCATTCAGGAAAGACTATTCGAGTTAAGAAGGAGTAGGTTAGGCTAGAATTTACTAACATTTTTATTTTTGTAATTCATTATACTTTTGTACGCCCTGTTTATGTATATTAAAAAGAATATTATTTGTAATAGTTAAATACACTAATTGTTACTTCAGATATTATTTATTTATTAAAGATTTTATTGTACAACTCCTTACAGTACCTTAAGTTGTTCAAGTTCTCACAATAAATTGTAAAAAAAATATCAGTGATAGTTTTTGTTTTACTTTGATCTAGATTTATAACTTAAAATTTCTTACAGCATTTAGAAGAGGAAAAGAAAAAAAGTTGTTCTTTTGTAACTATTAGTATTAAAAAAAACATCTTTGGTTTCACACAAACCCTATGAATCTGCTGTTTAATAAGCAGTCCTAGTTAAAAAGGCAGGTTAAGGCTGTAAAGCTAAAAAACTGCTTTTGTTTTGACAAATGAATATGTCACTAGTGATCTAATATTCCAGTAATTAATATAAATGAACTTGAAGCATACCTTATTACTTTGGGACGACTAAATGTTATTAGAGAATTTCATGTGAAGGTAGGAAAGTATCCCATGTGCATCCATTTCAATTTAAAAGTATGATAGAATAGACTATAATTACTCACATCTTGTTTGATGGCCAGCATGACTAGAAATGATTACATCATTTAAGACTATTGATGACAGCAACATAAACGAGTGCCAATTTCAAATGAAATTAACCACTGTTTAAATCATGCTAATAAAAAAATGTGTTAATATCTGCACCACAGTGTGCACATTACATTTTTAGAGTTGATTTAAACAAAAATAAATGTTTTGGTAAACCATTAGTGCAGCTAAAATTGTAAAAAAAAAGTAATTATAAACTCTGTCTGACAAAATTGTAATTTCCCCCTGTGTAATTGCTTCCCCTAACATCACACTATAATAAAACTTAGTCACTACAGTTCTGTGCTTAGAATGTTACAAAAATATGGAGACATTTTCAATAGCACTTTAAAGTTTTTAAGGTCTAAATGTAGAGGACAAACCACAAATACTAAACTAAACAGTCCTCCCTTTTATTCACCCATAACTTATACAACAAAGCAAGAACTTAAAACCTCATTGCCATTACATACACTTTATTTGTGCCAATCATTCATGAATGTCAATAATCTGAAGTTCATACCTGATGAAACATTCAAACAAACAATGAAATTGCAATGAAATAATTAACAACTGTAACAAATGAAATATACGAATGACAAGAAAGGAAATCTTTCTCAGTGTGTTGTAGTGGTACAAGCAATGCATAACACATCAAAACTCAACCGCCACTAGCACTTCCAAATATGTTGCAGTTACTCATGTCCTCTTCTGTCTAAATGAGTCAATTTGAATTTTTCATGCTAATCCAAAGTATAGTCTACATAGAATAGTTAGATTTTTATAATTACAGAGATAGTTGTACAGGAATTTTCATTGAGAAATATTGATTAGCTTAAAATATCTGGTATTATTACAAGATTCATGTTGAACTAAATATCCTGTAGGTGAATTAGGAAAATGAATGTTTATTCTTTCAGTAAACTGTATGTTATTTATTTTAACTGCTTCTATTTAGCCATTTGTTAAGACTCATTGACAGAAGACAATTATTTTATGCAAAATAAGAAGAACAAGTGTATTTCCATTAATCTAAAATGAAAAGATATATTTAAAATAAGACTCCCTTGGTATTTTTCTGAAATTTAGAAAGTAAAAAAATGAAACTCTGGAGGTATTTTTCTTAAGTAAAAATGAAGCGCCCATGATATTATTCTAAACTCCTGACTTGATATAGTTAGAAATCAATTAAGATTCCATTGAAAAATTTTCAAGATTATATATTTAGTAAAACATAATGTTTATTTGCCAATGGTAGTAACTAACTAGAGAAACTTACCAATTTGACTGATGCCAGTTTTTTTTTTTCTTATATTATAATTAACACACAAAAAAGCAATAATTTAAATATAAGACAGAGTATCCCGTATGTTGTAATACAATTGTGTCATAGAAAAAGGAGGGGAGACAAAAATATTTTTGTCTCTAATCATACTATGTGTACACTATGATCAGACACCAGTAGTCCTATGATGCTTACATTCTGAGTGAAAAATAATTTACAACATAGGCCGAGGCATGTTTAGTGTTTAGACAAAGACATCATTAAATCATACAGTTTGTACATTATGAAACGAGAGAATTAACATTATGATCATAACATACATTAAGAATAAGACATCATTAATCCTACCATACATTGCAATCAAAGACTTTTTAAGTTTACCAAACATGCTTACATTACAGGTCAGATACTTAGCTAGCACAACACCAATCAGGATAACTGCTTACCATGACAACTACAACCAACATATTTGTACATTATATCAGAGAATTCTTTCTCACCAGTGTACAGTTTAGTTTGTGATCTTCACGATGAACAACTTCAATGACAATTCTTACATTTGCATCACTTACTAGACAAGATTAGAGATTTCAAGACCACTAAAAATCTAACAACATTTAATGAACAGCTTCAATCAAGAACATCCTCTTATCAACCAAACAAATGTGAAGTGTCATCCTATTATGCCGTAGATCTCTTTAAAAAAAAAACAATCTTGAGAAGTAATAGAAGCTACATTTGTTCTGATGTGACACATGAACAGCTTGACTTGCCAAAAGACTATTTTTCTGCTGCCAGTCTTTCGAACCATACACTGATCAAACAATCTTGTCCTCATCAGTAAGCAATTCGCTGTTCAAATGTATGCTACCTTCTCAAACAAAAACTTTCTTGACAGTTGACAGTAACACCCCAGAATAGAAATACAAAATTCAATCAATGCAGAAAAAAAGTGTAAAAAAAAACAAAACTATTATAAAACTTTAATATTTTGTTTCTCAACTTGTGTATGTGAAAATGGGTGCAATGATATTGACACTCAGTCTATGAGGATAAAGTCATCTCCTATTTTAAAGGTAACAATTGTTCACAATAAACAATACAGTAGCAATATAAAGAATACTATGTACATCAATACATAAAGGGATATAAAACTGGTGGCAAAAAAAAAGCCATTTGTTTTATATTCTCCTTGTGTAATAATACATTAAAGGAATAGCCAGATAAAAAAATTTTTTTTAGAGCTCTGTATAATAACTATAATACAGAACACTTAACACAAGATCCCTGCAGAATAGGTTATCATAGTTTATCTTGCAACCCAAAAAAAAACACAAAAAACAATAAATAATGTAAATTACAATACACACGCAATGACAAAGTGAATACATGTGCATACAAAGTTATGTCCAATAGTGTGTGAGGATCTGGATGACTTTGTACACTAGACATGCATGATCTGAACAACCTTTAGATATATTGATCAAAAACATTTTGTTGATTTTTTTTTATATATCATAAACACGCACTCAAATATAAATAAATTTAAACAAAAATATGTTACATATGTAGAGAATAAGATATATTTCGAGAACTGACAACTCTAAACCATTTTAAATTAATTAAGAATAGGCACTAAAAGGAAAAAGTGAAAAAAAAAAATCTTTCCCATAATGGAATGTTGACCCACTTTACACCTTTGAAAGCAAACAAAAAAAAAGGAACTGTACAAGCTGTTGCCTTTATTTAAGTACAATCTGAGTTACAATAGAAAATGAGGTTGTTTTTTTTCCCCCACATACAACTGACTAGATGAATTTACACATAATGTTATTTTAAAGCTTTTTTAATGTGGACTTTTTGTTTATTGAGAAGGATAGATTTCTAAGTTAATCTATTAGTTACCACTCAAGTAAGATATTTTCAGTGCTGGGGTGAAAGAGAGAGATGCAGAGAAACATTTTTATGAGGTTAGGAACAGGCCAACCCATCAGAGTGCATGGCAAATATTGCACTTCCTGTATAGTCTGCTGCATATTTGTTTCCTTTTCCTAAAACAATTGTATAAGCCAGCTTTTAAATATCAAATGCATTATCTTACTATGTTACTGAGGGGTTTAATGACAATGATAGCTTCATTTGAACAAGATTTATATATATACATGAAAAAAAAAGCAACAAACTTAAACTCATAGTAGAGAGAGATAGAGAAAATGTCCATCAAAAGTAAATCAGTACAGTAGACATATTTACAATTTACATCCATATTTTTGTTCATGACATTATTTACTAGGTACAAGTGCAAACAAACTTGGATTGAACAAGATCAATGAAGATGGTGATCTTACCATTTATTAATGTCAAGTCTTATTTTCAACAATCAAAGATTATAACAGACAATTGAAACTTTATGAAATTATGTTTTAATTTTCTTAAAAGGCCCAAGAATGAATGAAAGGAATGAATAAGTCCTACACGATCAGCAAGATACAATAGAAAGAGATTTTTTTTTAAGTAATAGGATTGCAGAGAATAAAGACTTCTTTTGCTGCTATAACTACTGTACAAGAGTGTAGTATTTCAAAATTGTCCAATTTGTTAAAAAAAAAAAAAGAAAAAGAAATTTGATAGGAAACTGTTTACCAGTCAAGAAAAATAATTTGAAGATTGCAAGAGATTGAAACCTCTCATACTCTGTTAATACTTAAATATGAAAAGGTTTCTTATACATTGGAAGAAAAATAAACTTGGTGTAAAATGTAACATTTATTTTAATATACTACTCAAGAAAAACAAAAAAACAACAACAACCATTTTGCCATAGAAAAGAAACTTAAGTGTAGATTATAATTTGTTTCAAAAGTATCTCAGTGATTTACTAACCACAAAACAACATCTCAATAAATAAGAAAGAATATAGTAGACAAAAGCCTGTGCTTCTATGGAAACATAGAGTAATGTTTGCACTGTGGTTAACTCACTCCACCCTCAGATGAATAGCCAGGTGCAAGAAAAAAAAATATAAAAGAGACCAACAGAAATTGAACATTTTTAAAGCTTTTCTAAGCCTTGCCAACATTTGAAACACAGAGTTTAAACAATGCTTCCAAAGAAGAACTATTAAGATACTCAAGGGAAAATGATTTGAGAAATGCTGTTCATTTTGTATTTTCTAGCAGAACTTTAAGAATATCAAAAGCCTATTTCATTGAGTTTCAAATATTAGTTGAGGTAAAGAGTTTTAAAATGTTATAATTTACATAATTAAACAGGTACAGATGGTGGTTGTTTTTACTTTGCTTTAAACACCTAACCCATTAGGTGCATTGGCCATTAGTGAATTTTGCAGATAACTGGGTCAACTCAACTATTTGAACACTGTCCTGTTTATATTTGTTATGGGTAATGATTGCTTCAAAGGATGGTGTGTCCAGCACAACAAATAGCTTTTTAATTGTATTCCATGATGATGATGATGAATGAGTGTTAATTTTTCCAAAAAAAAAAAAAGTAGAGGTTTTGAATTGAAATAATATCAGATATTAGTCAATGTATTGAATGTTTGAAACAATGAATTATGATGATTTGATGTTACAATTCAATAGATTATTGTGATTCAATCAACATATGAATGAATTGCAATTTACAACTATTTACATAAAGTTTAGTGTGAATGATTCTCTTGTCATCCAAATCTAGCAACACATGCTATGATTGAGTAGATATAGTAATCCATCACTTCTCGACAATGCTATTCAACTCAATGATCAGTCAGTTTTAAACCTTGTTCCCTTTTACATGCTTTAACAACATCACGCAAAGTACGTTAGCATGGGGCTGTCCGATGTCTATCAGAGGGGGGCAGATATATGTGCCCATTAGTTAATCCATTCCGTAAAGAGAAACTCTCAGAGCTTTTAGTGCTCTCCTTGCTACCATCACTTGAGTTTGTAGTAGCTATTGCACTAGGGGTAGAGGAGTAATGCTGGTCTGGCAGAGATGGGCCAGTCGCCTGAGGGCTCTCTAGCTCATTCTCAAAGTGAACTAAGTGGGCCAAGGGAGCTGCAGGATGGGTTACAATTGGCTGTCCTGAGGGAGGCTTATCATGCCTGCCTGCATCAGTGTTGTCACCTGAGTTATGTTGAGAGACAATTTTGAAACCTGTTGTTGGAGGCGGGCTCAAAACTGGCAGCCTTAAATTAGGCCTTGAGACTAGCCCTCCCGGAAGATTTGATGAGGCAATGGTATTGTGAAGTCCCAACCTTAGAGGGTCAGCCGTTGATGTAGAAAAAGGATTGTTTTGTGGTAGAGAGTTTCGAGGATCAGGGTTCATTTCAAGTGTGGGAGGTTCGTGATCAAGATACTCTACTGACCTAGGTAAGATGGTCTGTTTGGGTGAAGGGGAACCATGACTTTTCTCTTTTTTAATCAAAGGTTTCATTTCTATTAGACCTGAGTTGTGCAGAGATGCCTCACTCCCATTAGAATGATGAGACTGATGTGATAATGGCTGCCGTGGGCTTACTGAGGAAGTGTAGCTTTCTGGCATAAAGGGTTGGCTAGAATCATCGACATCATCTCCAAATTCTGAGATAAAGCAGTCCTCCTCATCATCTTCATTGTCCATGTATCCCAGGGGAACTAACTCATCATCAAATTGAAAAACGGTTTCGGTTACGCCAAACTGACTATTCCCCTCAGCGTTACTTTGAGGAAGGGAGGATTGCTTTGGAGCTGCCGCACCTTCAATGCAGAGGCTGTTGATGCTGGTGGCATCTTCACGTCTTTCAATCAGTTCCAGGGTTCCTTCAAACAATTCTATGCATCCAGGTCCAGCTCCATCGTGGGTGTCACTACCACTTGAGTAGTAGAAGGATACTTTCTCAAAACTGGACTTCAACTTGGGAAGTAAGAATTTGATGACTGCTTTGAAAGTTATTCGTTTATTTGGTCTCCTCTCCCAACACAGTCTCATCAGAAAAGCCCTGGAAAAATAAATTACATTCTTTGATTACCAAGCATTAACAAATGGATGTTTTCATTAACCTGCTAACAAATACACACATTTAGATTTAAAAAAAAACAAAAAAAAACAAACTACTAACATTTCTTCCGGACAATTTTCTGGGATGTCCATAACATGGCCATCTGTTACAAATCTGACAACTTCTTCATTGGATAATCCTTGATATGGTTGAGCTGCTAGTGTGACCATCTCCCATAAGACAACACCAAATGACCTATAGAATAGAATAATAATACAATCAAGTTTCTCAAAATCAGGGAAGCTTGTTTGGAGTGATACACAGCTATTGCGCCACCCGTTAAGTATAAAATAATTTTAAATAAATTGTATGCAATGCTTCATCAAAAAAAAAAAATTTTATATTCCTACTATTAGTTCACACTTTCTTATTAATGAAAGGTTTTCAAAAAATACAAGTCCAAAATTTTATATATAGTAGTATGTTTGGAAAGCTAAATTTATAGTGTCATAAATTTGATCCTCATTGATTTAAAAAAAATGTATATGTTACTTTTTTAGTTTGAGAAGTAAAAAGTACAAAACTCAATGAGTATACTAAATAAAAAAAGGTTTACCTGTCAGATCATTTTTGAATTACATATTGCCTATGTGTTTCACAGTTACTGAAAAAAATCTATTAGAAAATAATATTTTTAACAAATGGTCAAAGAAAGCTCACCAGCAATCAGACATGCTAGAAAACACTCCATCTTTCAGAGATTCCGGGGCCATCCATCTGACAGGCAACATACCTTTACCACCCTTACGATAGTAGTCTGTTTCATAGACATCACGGGTCATGCCAAAGTCTGAAATAGTCAATTCATTTAAATTTGTGCTTTAGTCACTCAAAAAAATGAGCACTCAAATTTACATCATATATACAAATTCATCAATCATGGGTGAAATAAGTGTGTAATTATTATCCAAGTGTTAGGTAGCTAATTTAGTATTGCGCACACTTTTTAGATAGTTAGTTTAGTCTTTTAGAAATTGCGCACTTTTTAGTACCGACAATAGGATTTCAGTTACTGCTAGGCTCTCGGGGTGATCAGACGTATTTATCTTTTTACTAGACTGTGGCCCATCTTGTAAATAAAGTTATTGTTAAATTTTCATCTTGAAGTCAGCTTAATCATTCAAGTTTTTGTTCGTGTTATGTAATGTCTTCTCTATGAACTCGCGAGATTGAAAATACATCTTCACAAGAAACTCACGCACCTAGTATCCTGAAATAACTTAGTAATATATCAGCTACAGCAAGAACTAACATTACAACAAGAAAAGGGAAGCACATTACACAAGGAAACAAAACACATTATTTAGCCATACATCTTAATAATGAGGGATTAATTTCCCTTTTTGTTTTGCTAGATACAATAAATAATTGTGTACAGTTTTAACTTGATCTTGAGAATGGGTATTAGAGAAATAGTGTTATTGTTTTGTACCAGACAGATTGCTATACGAGTTGATATAAGCTTTACAAAAATAGTACACACCTCCAACCTTGACCGTTCTGTCTCCAGCAACCATACAGTTTCTGGCTGCCAGGTCTCTATGAACAAATTTTTTGTCAGCAAGATAAGCCATACCATCTGCTATTTCTCCAGTCATCTGAAGTATTTCTAGCAATGTTGGAGGTGTAGCAAACGGATGTTCCTTTAACAAAAAATGACTGAATGAATATTTAAACAAAAATATATTTTCTTTATCTGTATTTTTATACTACTTCTAATAAGTGCAACATATGGATAGCCCACAATCTAGTTAATTAGTTTATTGAATTTATTTTTAAATTAATAAATCTGGTGTCTTGTAAAGGAGTGACAATGTGATTAAATGCCCTTATGATCTAGATTTGATTAAAATATGCAAGGAAAGAGCTAAGTAGGCAGGCCCATGCAAACCTGGAAGAGGTCATCAATGAAGCTGAGGATACTGGAATGACATGAGAGCAGATGAAGAACACTGCTCAGGACCCAGTTCAGTGGAGAGGTGTGGTTGCTGTCATGCGCAGCTTGTTTATGCGCATTGGGATTGCTATTCTTTTCTTTACACCATAAGCTCCGCGAGTATCTGTTTCTAAGGTGGTGCGATTTGTTGTCATTCTTGGTTGCCTCGGTGTGAGTTTTGGGAGTTTGAGATGGTGTTTTGCTTTGGCTTTGTTGTGATGGCGCGTTGGAGTTAGTGTTTGTTTTCCCCAGTTTTAGGGATTTAGGCTTGGGCTCTGGTGGAGTCAAGCTTGAAGTTGTTTGATTTGGTCCTTGATTTTTGTTGACATCACCCATAGTGTTGAGTGTGGGCGTTGTTAGCCCTGGTAGACATTGGCAGTAACGTTAAGGTGCGCTATTGTGTAAAACATATTTGCACTATATTGTGAATGATCGATACTATATTGATGTGTATTCATGTATCCATTTATTATGCCTCATCATTTTATCATTTCATTAGTCATTAAACTGCTAACCTTATAACATTGTTGTTCGTTGATATACGTTGACAATAGTTACATTCCATAAATTGTGTCCAGTTGAATTACTGAACTTTATTTTTCCATGCCGTTACTTTTGTTCAGTTTATCCTGCTCAGCGCGAGGGTAGGCCTGGGCAAAGACTTCATACCCTAAACGACAAGACGAGTCTGCGGCCGCCAAAACCCTCCCTGACAGTTGCAACCCTATGCTTCCATGGAGGTTCACAGATAAAGTAAGAAAGTAAATGATCTAGAGTTCCTAAAAAAGTTAAACCAGTTCCTTTTTTAAAAAAAATTACCTTACCTCATCTGGTCTAAGTTGTCGTAGATATGTTTTTAGATCTCCAAGTGGCATCAGTTCCATGACAACATAATAAGGATGAGCTCTAGATACAACTCCTAAAAGTTTGACAACATGGTGGCAGTGAAAAGCTCTGCAAAAGAAGAAAGAAAACTCCATATCATTGAATAGGATTAGAAAGTAAAGGTGACATATAGAATCTCAAATAGGGATAAAACTAGACTAAAAATAACATTGGTTTTGCTCACTTCATTATTGTTGCCTCATTTAGAAATTCTTGAGTATCAGTAAAGTTTGCACGCTCATTGACTGTCTGAATAGAGAATACTGAATTACAATTCATGCTCATCTAAAAGATGATTGTGAGTAATATAAAACAATACAATACTATGTATACAAGCTATAGATGTGAAAAAATCTAATTACTACTAACAATAATGCATTATCCAAAAAATAAAAAAATATGTAATAGACTGGTGTTCATTTCTATTTTTTCACAAAATAAATCAGAATTACAGTCTGTTACTTTAATGATGATTTCTATTTAAGTAAAGTACACATTTCAGACCTTAACATCCAGAAATTCAAAATTCCAGTCTCACAGAGATAGAAACCCAAGTTAAGAATCAAAGTGCTGTACGACTCAGCTACCATGCCCTCTTATCTTTATTGTTTGGGTAATTTGTAAAATGAAGTAAAGCAGATGTTGGAATATATTTTACACATTGTTTATTATTTTCAGTTCTAAAATAATGATTGCTTTATTCAATCAATGTGACCTTCCCAGTTATTGCAGAGTATAACCCTATACCAGTGATTATAATCCTGTGGGTCATGACCCCTTTAGGGTTTGAATGATGATCTGCCAGTGGTCACCCAAGACCTTGTTAACATTTAAATAGATTTCATTCTTAGATTCTCTTACAACTTATTGCAATTAGACCTTACTTTTAAAAAAATGAGATTGTTTCTAGATTACCATATTTAGATCACATTTTGTCTTCTCTTACCTTAACAGCCACAGGGATTTCTTCATCAGGATCATCGTCTCTTAAACCTTTAGCTATACCTTCATAGACCATGCCAAAAGATCCTTGACCTAGCTCTCTGATCAGTCTGATCTTATCTCTGGACACTTCCCATTCATCTAAATTGTACACTGTAGACATCAATATCAAATGTTATTCTAAGAAAAGCAAGCACATTACTAGTAAAACAAAAATCACAAACAGTGTGAAGCACCATAATCAGCAAATGTATCACTACTATTAAACTCTCTGAAAAACTGGATTGCTAACCTTTAAAATGACTTCTTCCCCACCTTACTTGCCCACGTTTTCTTTTGTTTTAATTTTGAAAAAAAAAAAAAAAAGACTTAAATATGAACTTTTTTGTTAAGTACCACTTGCTTTACCACAAGTCAAATGGTGACACTAAATGTCATAATGAAAATAGAAAGCATCCAGTTTGAAAAAAGGACTAAAACCAATGATCTACCAGCTGTGTTTGGTGAGAATAACATTTGGATGTTAATTTTGCAAAAAGTGTTGTTTTTTTTGTCATCCTCCAATGTTTTGCAGACAAAATAAAATAATATTTTATATATAATTTTTTTTTTTACCCACTAATTGTAGTAGGTTGAAATATTTCTTCTATGGAACAGTTTGACAGAGACACACATTTTTACAATTTAACCTAAACTCTTTTTGGTCCATCAGCTGTGATGCCAACATCCCAAAATGGAAAAGTGTATTCCTAAACATGGAAATATGTATTTTTAGGGGGCAAATGTGTATTTTCCTAATATAAAGAAATATAACTGCCAAAGCAAATCCAAAAAATATTGAAGCATGAAACATAAACAAAATGCAGCACAGTATGAAGTTATTTACTTAAAAGAAATTCTGTATATTTTTTCTTTCAAAATGATCATCATTTAGTCTTGATCATAGATTTTCTGGAACGTAAGAATGTTGCAGTTCATCGTCATAGCACCATTGATTGTAAGGTAATATTGCCATTAAGATGTATTTCTGATTCAATATTAGTATCAATATTATTTATTAGAAAGGGAATTTTTGTTACAAGTGATTTTAAACTCAAAGATGCAATGGTTTGCTTAGCTGGATCAGTAACCTCCAGTTCTATCAAACTAGTTTTTAGAGCATTTTTTACAAACTATTTGCTGACACTGGGAATATTTAATTACATTTTGAAAGAATTCAGATTTTCCTTCTTTCAGACAATTCTTTGCAAAGTCAGCAATGAAAGGCTTTGGCATCCTCCCACACTCACTTTTCACACACATTTAACAGATTTTTTCCAGACAACTAAGCCTATTAGCCATTGAAGTTGCTATGTATAGAGCAGTTGGCCTATCTAGTCTGCTGAATATAAATTTACTCCTAAAATATTGTTAGATAAAGTTATTAATACTGGGTTCTGAAGCTTGGAGCTGTATTAGAAAATCTACCAGATTTGTTGAAGGAGAGCACAAGCAATCAATAATGTATAAGAAAAAGCTGTTCTTTTGAAAGAAAATTCAGCCTTGAATGTCCATGATTTCAATCTTTGTATACTTTCATAAGTAATCAAAAGGAACCTAGCTCAGTTACTAGTGACTATAGCAGTAGCTTTAGATAAGTTGCTGGAAATACTCAGTTTCTGATGAACCAGGGCACATTAGTTTGATTCCCTTTGCCATGGTGTTGACAATGTTAATTTTGCCAAAAATAGAAATCCATGCTTTTGTTTTTATAAGAAAAGAAGATCAATCAATCTGCATCTGAGTATTACGATGTCTTGAACTACTTGATCTAGTTCTACCGTGATCTATATTTAGTTCTAGTGGACATCTGGTCACATGTACTAAATCTAGATGAACATTTATAGGGATGTTCTACATATATATATATAGCATTACTAGTCTTCTAAAGTTTAAGATATTCCCAATCTATATATATCTATATATACACAATTCTCTTCCCAAAAGGACACCAGGATAAAGTCATGGAAAGATAACCCTTTTTATTTCTGCAAGTCTAACTAGAGTTACCCCATGCAACTTTCGTGACAGAGAGCATGGCTCAGAAAAAAAAAGGGCGGGGGGGGTGGGGGGGTGGGGGGGGTGGGGGGAAGTAATCTTTGATTTGATTTTGATTTTAGGCACATCGGCACAGTTTAGGCCATGTCGTGCCCGCAGTCCCTTAAAGACTACTCTCCCTTTACAAAACAAGGGCCAAATTCCATACAATTAAATCATTAAAATCAAGGTCTATTTATTTACAGTTAAAATAGTAAAGGTAGTAAAAATTTTATAATTTGGTAAAAATCTTATGTAAATAGTGCATGTCCACAAACTCACAATTCATATCCTGCATACAACCCCACCTCCTGGATAAAGCCCAGTACCTTCCCAGGGTCGACAGTATCAAACAGTGTTTGTAGGTCAGTGGCTCTAAAATACTTTTCCCTGACATTCTGGTATCTTTCTCTTTATACATTCTATATATTTGACTACATAAATGTGTTGTTTTTTTTTACATTTTTTCTACACATAATTGTATGTTTTTTTCTGTAGCTTTGTTTTCATTTTTCAGCTTCGTATTGACTTTGTTTCCTAACCATGGCCACCACAGGAAGTGTTCACTTGCCACTAAATAGTGGTGTATGCGGTGGGTCTACTAGTACATTTTAAAGAGGAACTAGAAAAAGAAAATGTAGAGACTAACAAAGATGACAAGAGGGAGAAAAAAGTATTACCACGATCAGAAGGCACATAGTTGGCATTTGGTGATATTACTGTGGTACCGGTAGGCAAGATTCTGGAAAATAAAAAAAATATTTATATATTTTCAAAATATTTTTTAGCCGCAGTTTTATAGCATTGATGAATAGTAATATAAACTGTCCCTGGAATGACGCTCAAACGTTGACTTGAAATGACCCTAGTTGGGGTATCAATGCTGGCATATCCACCATTAAATTTGTTCCCCCCCCCCCTTTTTTTCTTTTAATTGCTTATCTTAAAAAGTTGCCCGAATCTCTTTCAACACATCTCAGGAGAGAAAAATATAAAGCAAGGTGCCTAAATTTTCTCTCTTTTCTGGAAGGTAGTGATATGGGATGATGAGCTCTAGACAAACAATGTGTTTTTAAATGTATTACTAATAAATTTTTTAATTTTTTTTTTATATATTTGAATCATAATATATTCCTAGATATAGCCTACAGCAAGACTTGTTCACAGTTGGTCAGTTATTCATTTTCAAAAAAATACCTAATAAGCTCAAGATTTTTTCCAGTCATATACCCATATCTAATCTAGATCTTGATCCTGGAGACTTGTCTAAAGTGGTAAGTTTTGATTGTTTATTGTTAATTTTCATTTATAAAACAATATTAAAATAATTTTTGGTTTTATAAACTTTTCTTTGTGTTATATTAATATTAAAAAGGGCATGCATGCTTTAATTCTATAACAAATATAAAATTATTTTCTGATAACAAAAAAGTTATTGAAGTTAAATCATATCAGAGTAGTGTACTACAATGGAGAAAAAGGTTAAATCCATCAAATGTGGAAAATAATTCCAAAAAGAAAGAGTTTGACAATAAATTACTCTTTACTCAATTAACTAATAATTTTTCTAGTCTTAACCTAATAATTACTAAAGTTGATATAAAACTTGTATCATATGTACACATTCTCTCCATTAATATAAGAATGTATATAGTGCCATTAACAAATATAATGTAAGCTCTAAGAACTATGAGAATAAGACAAGTGAAGTATGTGGAAAGCGTGGTCGAGAGGCTAAGAGGCGCTTGAACTTGGCTTGGCTACCTAGAAGGGGGCTTGAGGTTCGACACCCGACTTGGGCAGAGTTGTGTTTACTGAGCGCCTAAATGCAGCATGGAAAACCAACTCCTAGATACCACCTCCCCCCACTGGTCCACAAATGAGATTGGACCAAAGCACTCTGAGCACGCTATAAGCATGAAAGTAGCGCTATATAAAAGCTATAATAATAATATAAAAAGAAAAGTAGGCTAACTAATCTAAAGAAACATACAGTTCTATGTCAATGAAACATGATTAGTACATTTTGTTTATATATAAATAAATGCTATACTATATAAATAACTCTTTAAAGTTGCTTAAGAAACAGGAACAAAAGATAAATTACTTACTTTTGTCTGTAATATAAAACCACAGCTATCCCTAAAATCATTATGACACAACAAAGGCCCACTACTACAC
Organism: Biomphalaria straminea; assembly: GCA_021533235.1. Taxonomy (NCBI): domain Eukaryota; kingdom Metazoa; phylum Mollusca; class Gastropoda; family Planorbidae; genus Biomphalaria; species Biomphalaria straminea. Next base: position 38,034,069 of record JADKLZ010000003.1, on the reverse strand, counting down.
CAACAATCAGAAGTAAGCTCGAATCCTCTGTACCTGACGAGTCAAGAAAAACAAGCAAAATATAAAATTATATTAGGAAGAAAAACTGCACATTTAGAGTCATATATCTCAATGTCATATTTATTTCCCTTTTTTCTATAGCAAACAAATTTATTTATTATCACAAATTAATATAATTAATTTTTTGTAATGATTCCTGTGTTGTTATTGACTACAAAATAATTAAACAGATCAGAAAATGGAAAGTGGGAGAAATAATGTGTGCAAGATTTTAAAAGAGTCAACAATTCTAAGCATCCATTATACATTCCAAATTGAAAGCTTAGAATCTTTGACTAAAGAAAAATGCTTAAAGAAGATACCTGGAGGTTTGGGCAGTATGAAAAACTTCTCTGAAGTAAAAGTTTTATTCCCTGCTAAAGAAAGAGTACCAATTTTAAATGTGAAGTTTCCAAAGTCATCAAGCTTCAACCTAAAGCCATGATTTTTCAAATACTCCTGTCTGGTTAAACAAAGCTGAGTGCCCACAGCCTAAAACATAAGAAGAAAATAAAAATAAAATTCAGGCATTAAAAAAAATAAAAAATTTTTTAATGTGTACATTAGAAGTGATGGGATGGGGGCTAAATATGTCAAAATAAGTATTGTAAGGAAACAGTTTCAACTATTATGATATGCTAGTTGAACAGATGGATACCAAAGAAAAAAAGATACACTTACATTTTCTTGGTTTGCCTTTTTATATACGATGTAGTAGCTCATGATTAGTCCATTAGGGGTAGGTGGAGAGTCCCATTTGATGTTCACTCTGCCTGTGTAATTGGTTTCCACTTCAACTTCTATAGAAGACTCATTGATCTTATCTTGGTGCCCTAGACAAGTAAAAAAAAAAAAAAAAAAAAAAAAGCATATTTAAATACATTTTGTTTTGTTAACTTGTATGGTAACAGTCTCTTTGCGAAGAGAAGTTCTTTCTTTCCAAGATCAACAACCCCAAATATGTCAGAACAGAAAATGTATGCACAATCAAAAGATTATGGATGCTCAAAGACAGATTAATAAAAACCATACTTAAAAATACTTTGGACAAATAGACAACTCTGTAGTTCCCAATAAGAGTGAGGGCAATGCCATTTGACATAAAAAAATCCAAGAGTGACCTATCTGTCATAAGAGCTATCTTCACCAAGAATGAACTTCTCAAAATGGCCACAACACATCCTTGCTGTAAGTTACATTTATATTAGACTGAGGCTTACTGTTTAAAGATCTTCAATTAATTTATTGGCACCAAATGATCCTTCTTAACTCTTTGACCCCGCAACGACGCTCACATCGTTGATTATATCCAGATATAAACCTATAAATTCCGTCCAAACGTGGAAAATAATTTCGGTATCAAAGAGTTAAAGAACTACTACTACAGATATACAAAAAACAAAAAAACAAAACAAAAAAAACTAAGGGAAATAACACCTAATTAATACCTTTTACTGAAAATTACCAGGGTTTATCTCCCTTTGTGCTATATAAAACTTGATTAATTAGTACTAATTGATAAACTAATTTTTTAATTTTTGGAATGATTTGTGTTTTGTGATTGACTTTAAATAATTTTGCAAAATTTCACTTGATTGGAGAATTGGAAGTGGGAAAAAAAAAAAATGTAATAAGAGGATTAAATCTATAAATAAATCCACATTTCTCATGAAATAAATAGCATTTAACTGATTTTGATATTAACCCTTTTAAGACGACGCGGCCGATCTATCGGCCCAAGGCTATTTGGCGAGAAAGACGACACGGCCGATCTATCGGCCGCGATGTTTCCAACGATCTGACTGGCTAGCCAGTGTTTGTATCAGCCAATCAGATTAGTTCTTACTATTTTTACACAATAATAGATTGTAATGGCGGCAAAAGCGATAATATTATTTTTATGATTTTTTTAATTTAGCTAGTGAGAGGTGAAAATTTTATTATGTCAGCCGTTGATATTGATGAAAGCAAACTCTCCCTCTCTGATTTTATATAAACTATGATAATACTAATAAAAATGAGAGCATTATTGATGTAAGTTTTAGATATAAGTTTACACTATTATAAGATCTAGATCTAGTAATTGTTGACGATGTTTTCTCTTGGTAACAAGGTCTAGAGGTAAGGGGGGGGGTAGCTGGATAGAGAAGACCCATTTGACAACCAAGGGATTAGCACCCAATAGACTGTTTTATGCTATTTTTTAACTATCAATTTAGTTCAAACATTTATCAGAGACACTAATAAATAAGATGTCAACTTCTGATAAAAATACAGATAAAAAAACGATCCCTGGGTCATAAATAGGTGATAACAATGAAGGCATTTATTTTCTTGGTACCTGGG
>JADKLZ010000003.1:38020363-38031284 GCA_021533235.1 Biomphalaria straminea | reverse complement strand
GGGGGGGAGAAAAGTAGTAAAATCAAGTTATAGAAGTGTCTGAAGGGTCTCAATGTGCTTTGTTTCTCTAAAAACATGTATTAGGACTTATTTAAGCCTAAAACTTCTTAAAATACTCATACCTTTATAATTCTGTTATGTTTTGAAAAAATGTTTTAAAAATTTTATGTGCATAAATTATGCAAATTAGCTTGGCTTATTTTTATAAATGTTAATATTTCAAAACAATTCCATAAGATTCAATTAGTTCATTCATTTCCCTTCAATAATATATATAGTTTTGTGTATGTAAAGTAATTAGTTTATTTGTTAGAATTTTTTTTGTAAGAGAAGTGTTAAGACTGGAAAAAGGGCTCCGTCTTTCTGGCACAAGACATGCCAAAATGCTCCGTCTTAAAAGGGTTAAAAAAAAAATAATCACCAACATTAATTAACTAATTGGTGAATTTATACGATATAGATAGATTCATTTCTTTTCAGGTTTAATGAATGAATGTGTAAAGTTTTAACTTGATTCAAGAAAGGGAAATGGGAGAAAAACCATGTTCTAACTTTTACCTGACAGACAGACAGGCTGAGTGATTTGATATAAGCTTTGTAAAAAAAAATAACAAAAAAAATCCATTGCCTAGTTAACCTCATAAGTATAACTAATTATTAAACAAAGAACAGTTGTTTTTTTTTAAAGAGTATTCCTTTATTGTGAAGCTGAAAACCGTTTGAGGAGCGATTACTTTTCTAAAAAAAAAAAACACCCCCAAAAACTGGTTATGCCCATTCATAAATCTAGTTTAGAACACCGGATCTAGTTAGTAATATTGTCAAGAAGATTCTAATTTGGTGATAATGATTTTGTGCAGTGTACAGAAGAGAGTGTGAAAAATGTTCCAGAATCTTTCTTTCACTCTTTAATGAGTATATGCAGTAATCACTGACAAGTGTTCAAGTTAATATATAGATCTCCAGATCAAGTTTAAAGGTGATTATTTTATTAAAAAGCCAAATCAAGGTTTTCCCTATTTGACCAATAAGCTAGTAAATTCTTTTCCCAAAAGATATATATTAACTGTCAAATTTCTAGGAAAAATGTTAGAGCCATTTTCAAGATGTGTCCACTCAACGTTCAATTACCAGTTTCCATGTTGAGCCCATGATGAGCATGCAAACTAATAGGAGAAATAGTTTAAGAAAAAAAAAAAAAGAAAAAATGATATAGATTCTTATTAAAAAAAAAAAAGGTTCAAATATATATCCAATATAAATATATATATAAAGGTGTACTCACAGATAGGTAGAGTAACGCCCAGGGTAATTGCTCTGATGCTACAATATTTAGCTCCATTAGAGATGTTGGTGTTGGTCTCATGACAAGCTATCACCTAGTAAACAGAAGGGAAAATACAGTTATTTATCCTGCAAATGTAAGTGCTCAATTTATATGATAGCACCTGGTGAAGGAGCCTGACTCTGTTGAATGATTTATTAAAGAAAGATTATATCTACCCAAACTTATTTTGGAAAAATGTTTGTAAGGATAAAATGACTACCAATCTAAGGAACTGAATTTATGTTCTGTTAGTTCTAAATGTCCATTGTTCACTGCAATTGTATTAGGAAGTCTCTTAAGTGCCCACTAGTCTAGGAATATCGCTGAGTTTTTCAAAAAGTAACAGATTATGTTGGGCAGGTCACCTCAAAAGAATGTCAGAAAACAAAGATTGTTCACTGGCTAAACCAAAAAGGGACACCACGATTAAGGTGGCTTTATGACGTAGATGTAGATCTACATCGCTTTAAGTCCGGGCATGGAGACATAAAGCACAGGATAGATCAGAATAGAGAGATGAGCTGAAGCAGGCCAGGGCCCTCCATGTGCAGTAGCACCACTGTGATGGATGGATGGAGATGTTTCACATTGTAGCTCTAGCGTGAAAATATTGCCCTTATTTATTGGCTTGAGGTTTTAAACAAGGCAAAAGACAGGGAGGAATGGATGAAGACGATCGACAAGTCTTGCTTGGTGCCCCAACAGTCCAACAGACAAAGGGATAGGTAAAGGTAAAAAAGAGTGAAGAAAACTTGACCTATAAGATTTTATAATTGAAATCTATTTGCTTTATCAATCCAAATTAAAGTTTTTTTATTTACAAGGTAAAAATCAATAACAATAATTGGTCAAACTCAATTTGATATGTTTATCATTGCATTGGAAAGTTTGAACATCAAGGTGAAGAGAGTCATCCTATTTAACCATTTAACTAAAGATCAAACAAAAATCTTCATGTCTAAATGTTTGCTATTTGCCATATTTTTTAAAAAAGTAATATGTATGTAACATTTTATGCATCATACTTGCTATAGGCTATATGTTGTAGGATGTGTGACAGAGTGACTAGAGCCACTTGTCTACCTGTCAACTGAGATTTGAGTTCCAGTCCAACTAGAAACAGTGCTTGCTGACTGCCTAAAGGAAGTACAGAATCTTGCTTCAGGATACCCCCCTCCACTGGTTCACAAAAGAGATGTAACTGATAAGATATCAATCTAAACTAAATACAAAACAAGGTTACAAAGACAGTTTGTGTGGAAACACAAACTCAAAATCCATCCCCGAAGTGGTCCACCCAGGCAGGCTTCAATATTTTCAGAAAGAACATCCATAAGAAATTATAAATATAAAATACAAATGACGGATAAGAATGGAGAAAGAAGGTTGACAGATCTTGTCTAGTGCCCCAGCAGTCCAGCAGATCAAAGGATAGGTGAAAGTGAATGTAAAGTTAGATGTGAACCTGGCCTAATTGATGTCTTATAATTGATCTAATTGTTCTGTAAAGGCCCATCCTCTTATTGGAATACTCAAGAAAAAGAAACTTTTCCGTAAAAAGAAAGTGTTTATAGTTAAAGTTGTAAAAGTGGTGTATTTTTATGAAAAAACTGCTTGCATAACTGATTTAAAAAATTAGATTTTTCTCTTTCAGAAAAGAAAAAAGTAGCCGCTGCATCAGAACTTTGAATGCTCTAAAATATTGTGATATCCGATTTTCATTTTCTCTTCTAGTTTCTGAGATCTAAACGGGACGGACGGGCAGACAGGCTACACAAAACTAATAGCGTCTTTTCCCCTTTCAGGGGCTGCTAACAAAAATTATCAATTTACAAGGTCAAAATAGATTCTTATCAAGGGTCAAACACAACTGAAACGTTGGTCAAGAAAATCATGATACTAAATAAGTAACATTTGCAACTAATTTAAGTACATTTTGAACGAACCTCAATGCTGTATTCACTAAAATGGTCCAGATTGGTCAAGGTGACTTCTGTGGCATTGTAGACCTCTACTTCCATTATATTGGGGTAGGGGCTGGAGTAGTTACTGATACCCTGCATGATGGTGGGCTCACCCTCCAGTGTGTCCACTACCAAAGTCTCATTGAGATGAGTTTCATTGTAGCCACTATTGGTTAGCTCTTGCCACAACAGTTTGCTGTCACTATGCTCCACCAGGAAGTCAATGCTTAAATGTGCTAAAGTGTTATCCACTTCTTCTGGTAATTTATCATATCTATCAAAAGAAAAAGCAAAACCAAAAATTCATTTTATAAAATTTTCAGACATAGTAATACTGAATATAAACACATGAATCAAGTAAGTTTTTTTAAACAAAGCAGCAGCTTTCAGACCCAGTTACCTGCCAATTAGTCTCTATCCCCCCTCCCCTTTAGCTCCTAGGCGAAAATAACTTTAGTACAAACATACACAAAAACATAGCTACTGTACCGTAAATGGAAATTCCACTATTAATTGAAAAGAAAATATATTTCCAATATTCTTTCTTGGTATGCAAGTTTTCCAAGCATGTAGATTTTTCTTTTATACACAGGTAAATTTGGCAAGGTTACCACCAATATAATTTTTTTCTTTTAACAAGCCGGCTATTTTAATCTACATCTGGGAACCATCCATATTAATTACATTTTGTGCACAAACTACACACATTATTCCAGTGTGAGGTTGAATCAAATTTAAATCTGATACATTTTGAAGGTGATGCCCCTTTTCCATGCTAAATTTCCTTTTAAGGGCATGGTACAGGTGTAGATCGATCTGTGTATGCGTTTAATTTAGGGTTGTACTGGATAGTGCTTTTTGATATTCTGCTAGAGCTGAATACCCAAGTTTCATGTAAATAGCTTGTGTTGCTGAACATTTTACAAAACTGTCAAAACAACATACCTATTTTGGTTGTTTTTTTTTTTCCTTTTATATACCATATTGTTTTAAACTCAGTTACAGATTGATTTATTCATGCTTAACAGCATTTATAAACAGATAGGCCTATTACAAATGAATCTGTGTAGCATGAATGTGTCATCAATTATACCTATTTAAAGCTGGAACCTTACATGTTGGGAAGCAAAGATTTTATAGTGGTCTGTAGGCCTATTATTGATATATATGTTTAGATCTACTGTTATATAGATTTAAGACCATTAGGAAAACTAATGATAGAAGAATAAAACTCATCCACACCCTCCCGACCAACCCCCCCCCCCCCCAAAAAAAAAAAAAAGAATAATTTGCTGGCTTGACCATACCAAATTGAATTAAAACAACAGTAAAGAAAGAGAACTATCATTGCTTTTTAAATTAAAAGAGGATTCTATAAGGGGTTTTAAATCAACTGATATATACAATACTATACATTCAAAGTTGTAATTACCTTTTGCAATAAATGTTTTTGTGGAGAAAATCTTCAAAGTGAACCTCAACCTGTCTTTTATGACTTTCAGTTAACAGTTGCTCCTTAGTCATTGAACATAAACAACAACCAAAGGGAAGATTTTCTTGCGTTTTCTCTTCGTCCAACGTACTGGTTATTCTCAGTTTTGGAGAAAAAAAATCTTCAAAAAGACAAGAAAAATAAAATTATTGCAGTTTGAAATACAAAATCTATAAAATTGTAGATTAATTGAATAATTGGTTGATGTTTAAATTTTTTTTTTTATTTTTTTTTTCATGAATCAGGCAGTGATTTTTTATGAATTTCATATGCAGTGTTTTGTTAACTTGTATGGTAACAGTCTCTTTGCGAAGAGAAGTTCTATAGTCTTAGAGTTGAATTAAGAGTTTTAGATCTAGGAATAGAGAGAGCCTGAGTAGAAGTGGAAGAAAACTTTAACCACTATAATTGAATGTTTTCATTCTTAATTGTCACATACATACTACTTTCCAGAATCCCTGTGACATGGATTGACTTGTAGTCATTTGACTATTCTCGTGCCCTTCTGCACGAAGTAACTTATTGGTTAGTGACTAACCAGGGGGTGAAACCTCAGTTGAATTTTTGGACTCCTGGAGATAAGGAGCGTTATATATTTCTCTGTATTAAGGGATAATTTGTAGATATAATCCTATACTCTTAAGCGAGCAATTCTTGTATGCACAAGTATATATATATATAAATTTTATTTCGAAAAAGTCTCCAATGATTTCCTTTAAAATTTCAAGGTATATTTAAATATATGAAAAAAAAATTCTGAACTTATTGGCCACATCGGGAAAACTCGAGGTCGACGTTATATCGGTTTGAAAATGTCTCATTATCGTAAAATTAAATTTGGCTAGAAAGTTTTATGAATGAAAATTTTCCATGACGTGAATGGGGAAAACGCTGCTTACGTCACTAGGCCCAACCATAACATTTATTTGCAAAGAAGAACGAGTTTTCAAGTTTTAAACATTTGAGCACCATCTTATTGTAGATTGATTTATTATAGAACTATGATAGAAAAGTAATGAAATTAAATGTGTTGATTTATTATAGAACTATGATAGAAAAGTAATGAAATTAAATGTGCCAATGTATCATTAGTTATTGTGTTTTAAGTGCTTAATATTAAATTGTTTACACTTTAATTTCGTAGAGCGGTGTAGATACCTTTTACTTTGTTTTTATTTTGCTGGTGACCTCCAGCTGTCTCGTTCTGAGGCCGCATGCAATCAGGTGCTCTCTTCTATGTCAGCTCTGGCAAGTTGGCGCCTAAGCTGGTCTTTTAAGCGTTTCGGTGTTACGTCAACCACTATTTTAGCTCACCAAAAAAAAAAAAGACTGCCTTTGGCATGCGTTCGTCTGAGATTCGTCTCCCACACAGGATACTGCTCTGTCCAGCATAAATGTCAGACTTAAAGAATTCCCTCTCTACAAAGGGTGCGGATAAACATTTCAGACCAAAAGAAAATCTGCTGCCGAGGACAGAAGCAGACGCAAAAAGAAAATCTTAATCAGCCACAGGCGAACAATGGTTATGCTTGTCCTGGATGTGTCAAAATATGTAGGTCACAGCTGGGGCTGCGTGGCCATGGGAAATACTGCAATCCTTATTACTATTTGGACTCGAAGACAAGCCTTATTATTATTATTTTGCTGGTGAATTATTACCATGTGTTCATGTTTCGGTGTCTACTGTCCCATACCAAAACAAAGGAAATAGTCATAACACAGCTTCCTTACGACTTACTTGCTCACACTAAACATGATATCTAGCAAGCGACCAACAAGTTTGCGTGCGCTGCAGCCTTTTTTGATTGAACTATAAACCTCAGAAAAAAGCTTGGGGTTAGGGCATGGAGACTGAAGGCCCAGAAGAGATCTGAATGGAGGAATGTGTAAAAGCAGGCCATATCCTTCCATGGGCTGTAGCACTACTGGGATGGATGGTTAAAGCCAGTAGGAATTTCTTATAGTCCGACAGACAGGCTGGGCGGGGCACGTATCCCATATGGGGGACGAACTTATTGTTCGGTGTAACAGGGGGTGCCCCTTGGAAACATTTCTTTAGAAAACTAATGTAATATATTTAAGTCTATTAAAAAAGCGCCATTTTACATTGTCACAAAGTGGCTGTTTTACAATATAGCGTAGAGATTTGCATCAATTGATGTTTCAAACTAAAGCCATAATGAATACACTAATTCTATAATTAAATGTCTGAACGTAACCATCTGAGAAGTTACACTGCAAAGACTTTCTTCCAAGCCAATAAAGGTAGGCCTATAATAGTTTTACGCAAAAAATGGAATGCAAAACTATAAGACAGACATGAGCTGTGGTTTGTCTAGACTGTAGGAGGACTAAAGAGGCTTTATATTAAATCGCCATGAACAATTACATTTAGAACTAACAGAACACTAAAGCAACTCTTCAGATTATAAGTCTTTATCCCATCGTTCATTTTCGTAATTACAAAAATATTCCCAAAATGACTTCGGGTATATAACCTTCGTTAAGAAATTATTTAACCGAGCGAGGCTAAGCCACCTAATATTATTGATTGTGTAAGCAGTGTATATTTCACTTGTATTAATATGAAACATGATATATGTTTTGTAATGGCTGAAGATGCCCATATTTATTGTAGAATATAGTATTTAATGTAATAAAGAATCAAGTCTGCTGATCTCGAGTCTATTAATCATTATACATGTTGTGGTCTGAGAGCTCAATATACTAGTGCACATATGCACAATCAAATCCAGTGCGTGTAGGAATGCATTTACACGAGAACATTCTGACAAGGCCAGTTGAGGCCCTAATGCAAATCAAAGGACACTCTCACTAAAGAATTGTTGCATTAATCTATCAATTAATTTCTATCTATATTATCTTAAATTTATCTGTCCTATTGCCACTTTCTGTTTAAAAAAAATACATTTGATTGTTGCTGAAGCACAAACATTTTTCATATTTCTTGAAAACAAACTATAAATCCCATTTTTCTCAAAATAATTTTTTTCATGAAGCTTAGTCTTGTTTTTCATTTTTCTAAAAATTCCAATTGATTTGTTATTGCATAGTTAGTCAACTGGTGTGAGACACCCAGCCACATGCCCCACTTCATTTGAATTCTACAATTTGTTTTTTTTTATTTTAAGATTGGAAATCAATGATCTCTTGCTACCTACCACCAAATTTTATTTGAAAATAAAAATAGAAATGGAAAAGTAGTTCGAGTGCTGGGACAAGTCCCGAAAAAGCTAGCAGAGTCATGGAGTGCATGAAGCGCCCTGACCGCATATCCCTGTGACGGAGGCTGTCCAAACATGAGCAAGCTATTATAGTGCATGGAAGGGCAGGCCACTGTCCTATTGGCTCATATTTCTCGCCGCTATGGTCAATTTTTTACACACTGTGCCCCCAATGCGAAGAAGAAGAGGAAACCGTGTCTCATCTTCTTTTTGACTGCCCAAGACTTGCTGATCTCCATCTCAACAGGTCTGGGAAACCACAAATTCTCTACTTAAGTGGTGAAATGTATGCACTACGCAAAATAGCAGGGTTTCAGGATTTGAGCTCCTTAAGCCCTCATTCAAATAGAATTTGATGATGGTGATCTAAAAAATTAGGCCTACTAGGTTGAGCTAGCTAATTTCTATTCTCACTAATTCACCAGCTTAACTAAGCTTAGTGATTAAGTTTGCTTTATTATTAAATTTACATGATATGAAAGCAGACTTTTGCCACTGAAGAAAGTCCATTTTTTAAGGCTGTTCTTGGAATGGCACAGGCTGTACATTTTTTTCCAAAATTTAAAATTGCCATGTTATGATTCTTTAAAAAATAATTACTATCTGTCCAAAGAAAGAAGTTACCCAAAACTGAAAAAGACTTTAATAATTTACATTTTCCCTAATAAATTTAAAAAAATATATAATTAAAATAGGTTTAAAAAATACAACATGAAATTTGTAAGTAATTATTTTGTCAACTTACTTTCCACACAATAATTTCTTTGACAATATATTTTTTCATCGAATTCCAACTTGTGATAATACACTTTGTAGTACTTGATAATGCCATTAGATTTGATAGGAGGCTTCCATTTAATTTTAAGCTCAAAAGGACTTTCTGCTACTGCAGTCAAATCTCTTGGTTCTGATGGATCTGGTGATTTTAGTTTTATTTTAATATTAAATTTTATTATAGAATTAAATTAAAACAGATAACAATTTAACCCAGACAGTTTTAATAATTAAGTCTATAATGCATAAGAAAAAGAGTAAGAAAAAATTAAGAATAAAAATATATATATATTTGTATAGAAGAACATCATTTATCTGGACATCAATTAAACAAAACATCAAATATCCGACTGCATTTTTTTCTTTTGTTTTAGTTTCCACTCACCAAGCATATTTAAAAATTTAGATCTAGATAGGCCTATAAGCTGATTCAGAAGAACATTAATGTAACTTTTAAATATACAAAATCAGATCCTTCCTTTACATTTCTAATATACTTTTGATTTTTTTTTAGAAACTCTTGTCTTACACTTCACCAAACATAGAGTTGACTACAAGAACGCATCTAGCGTATTTTCTACATAAATGGACACAAAAATAAGCGAGTACGGTTTATCATCTGAAAATAGGCATTACACCATCTAAAGCAAAAAAAAAATTTATAAGAAAAGGTTGTTATTGCTACTCATATATAAATCAGTGCAATAATGACTGAAAATGGACTATTCTTATTAATCAACCACGGCATAGATTCATAGATCTAGATCAGTGATGCCCAAAATACAGTCCACGGGCCACATCTGGCCAGCGAAGTGATTATACCCGGTCAGCCAACAGTTGGCACAAAGTGTAGAACACCCCTGCCTCCTTTTCTTTCAGAAGAAAAAAAGGTTTTTAAATTATCTTATCTTAACTCTTTACAGTTCTCTCCCTTGAAAATTGATCTTAAAAGATCGACGCTTTGAGGGCATATTTTTCAATTAAATTTCCATTTTTTTTAATTTTTTTTTTGGTTTAATATTTTTTATAATTATTTTTTTATTAATAAAACTCATAAAAATGCAATATTTTTCTATTTTTACATTTATAAAATGCGAATGAATATGCGTCTATTTAAAAGTCACATCTGCCGCCATCTTGCTTTTTGAGAAAGTACTGTATCTGTACCATATCAGTAAAACTCAAATAAAAATGTCTAGGGATGAAAATGACACAAGTTTTAGTGATGAATCTTCAGATGAAGATATCTGGGAAGCCAGACAGCAGTGATTCTGACTCAGATATTGAAAATTTGAGTGATTTTACTTCACCCAGAGACAGAGGCAATGCTGTGTAAGTATTAAACCTATTGTTTACAATAGAAAATCATTTTTATATAGATCTATATCAAGCATACATTAAAATTCAGCATTTTTTATTTATAATCTAAGTAACTTGTTAGAGCATATAAAATAATTTTTTATGTTTCTTTCAGTCCCAAGGGATACAATGATGTGGATGAAGGACCACCAGCCCCAACGCCAAAATTCAGACCAGCCAGAGAACCAGGAGTTCATTTGAATGATGAGATTCTGACAAAGGCTGGAGTTAGAAAGTTTCTGAATACAATAGATTTCTTCGAGCTGTACTTCACCATCCACCTCGCCAATGTGCTAGTCTTATACACAAACAAATATGCTGCCCACTTCGGACCTACCAAACCAACAGTCTACAAAGGATGGCCAGATGTAACTGTAGATGAATTCTATACTTTTTTGGGTTTGCTCATGTATATGTCTATTGTTCGGGCACCCTGTTTCCAAGTATTGGTCTAGGTCATCACTTTACAATGGTTTATGGGCTTGAAGCTTCATGACTAAAAAAAAAGATTTCTACAGATCATATCCTTTTTAAAAGTTTCTAATTTTGAAACAGAGGATCGTCAAGATAAACTAAGTAAAATTCTTTTTTGTATGAATACATTCATAAGATATGTCAAAAACATTACCAGCCTCATCAAAATATTTCCAATGATGAGAGAATGGTACAAACTAAAGGGAGATATGATTTTTGGCAATACATATGTGACAAACCAGGGGCGGCCCTAGCAGTGCGCGGGGCCCTGGGCGAGCGTCATTTG
>JADKLZ010000003.1:37994733-38020353 GCA_021533235.1 Biomphalaria straminea | reverse complement strand
TATATATATATATATATATATATATATATATATATATATATATATATCGTACCACATTTCACTAACGGGCTAATCGATCTCTAATGTGGCCGCCTCAAAGCTGTGAGCCTTATATTTGTAACAAAACATAGAACATTACGTTGGTTTACTATTGGCCGTATAAGTGCATCTTATAGGCTATTGTATTTTAATTGTTCTTCATTAACAGATGCGAATAAAAAAAAAGAAAACACTCGCCACTACTAATATTATGTCTCCTCTCTCACTCTGCAAATTGAAGCCAATAGGATGTTCTTTAAGAATAAAGTGTGCTATAGGAGTTACAGTGGTCCATTCACTTTCACAGACCCGACTTTTGCGGAAGGGTTGTATCACGGGTTTTCAAAAAAACAAATCTATAAAAATAAGATTACAAAGACAGTTTGTGTGGAAATACGAACTCAAAATCGCCCCCGATGTGGTCCACCCAGGTTTCAATATTTTCAGAAAGAATATCAGAATGAAATTTTATCAAAGACAAACGACAGAGTAGAATGGAGAAAGAAGGTTGACAGATCTGTGTGGTGCCCCAGCAGTCCAGTAGACCATATGTTGCGTAAAAGTGAATGTGACGTTCGACGTTTTCTTCTCCTACCGAATTATGAAACTCAATAATAGGAAAAACTACTTATTAATTGTTGTTTTAAATTATGTCCAACTTATATACAAACTAAATAGATTTTTCTTTTTTTTTTTAAAAAGTAAACATTTTTATTTGTGTAAATGTAGTAGTTACAATACAAATGTAAAAAAAATATATTAAAAATTTGAATTATCCTGTTTAAGAAAAGAGTCATCTCCTTTGTTAAAGAGCATCCCGTGTTTGTTACTATTAATAGTGGATAGCTACAAAAGTGATGTGTTTTTCTTAAAGATACTGCTTGCATAAGTGATTTAAAATTTTTTTTGGTTTCAGAAAAGAAAAAAAACAAGCCGTTACATTAGAACTCTGAATGTCTTAAATATTTTGATGTCGGATTTTTACTTTCTTTTCTAGTTTACGAGATCTAAACAGGACGGACGAACGTACGGACAGACATTCCACACAAAACTAATAGCGTCTTTTCCTCTTTCGTGGATCGGTAAAAATATTCCTGCGTTTTTTTTGTTTTTGTTTTTGTTTTTTTTTTCCAACACGTTTACATGGATTTTTCCACGGCCGCACTATGTCTATGCATAGTATAATAGCCTATTGGAAAAAAAAAACTTAATACGTCATCTCCAAACTTGCTGAAAACTGATTTTCCAAAATAGCTATACAAGCACATCAACTGGTGATACTGTTTCTATCCGAAAATATTATTACACGTTTATGAAATTAAATAGCCTACCGCGAAAATCGGACATTCGCGTGCGGTCTTAGAACGTATCACCAGCGACAGTCGAGAATACACTGTATAATTGTTTAGTTATTTTCAGTGCTTATAAAAAAAAATAGGTGCCGGTACTCAGTGATGGATTGCCTAACTTTTAACTACTAAAAAAATAATAATAAACGCTAAAATACAAGACAATAGATCATTTTTCCCCACATTGAAAGAAATGAAGTACGCCGTACCGGTTTGACGGTAAAAAAAAAAAAACAAGATTACAAAGAGAGTTTGTGTGATACACAAACTCAGAGGCGGCCCCCGTCGAAGTCGGATCCCTGTCAGATCCGCCTATTCGCAAGATGTTTCGGATGTTCCTTCTAAGTCCCTGGCTCAATTCCTGTATGCTCCCATCCTTAAACTATCGCAATATTTCTGAAAGAACAGTAAAGGTTAAATCATATTTTCAAAAGCCTTTTGTGTTTTTTTCTAACCGTGACGGACAGACCAACCAACAGATAAAACGCACAAAAATATGCTTGTTTCATTCTAATGGGGGCACTAAACAATTTTTAAAAAAAATCAGATTTTTAAAAAAAAATAAGAAATTAGTTTAGAATCAAGTCATTTCCGGGCTTTACGCTAGTACACGAAAGCCGCTGCTAAAAGTTCATTTTAAAAAATGTGCGTGATATCCGCATATACAGGGCATTTCTTATAGTAACATTTCCTTCCTTAGATTTACGTAATTGCTTCACAATTGGTGTTTTATTATTAAAAAATCGCTTGCATAATAATTTTTATAAATTAAACGGTTTGCTTTTAGAAAACTAAAAGTAGCCATTGCAACTTAACTTTTCAAGCCGCATTTAATGGTAAAAAATATTTTTCGTATCTCTTCTAGTTTTGGCGCTCTGAGTCTGACAGACGGACAGACGGACAGACAGACAGAAATTCATTTTAAAAAATGTGCGTGATATCTACATGCCAAGAACATTTTTTCTAGTAACATTTCCTCCCTTAGATTTACGCAATTGCTTCACAATTGGTGTTTTATTATTAAAAAATCGCTTGCAAAATAATTTTTATAAATTAAACGGTTTGCTTTTAGAAAACTAAAAGTAGCCGTTGCACCTAAACTTTTCAAGCCGCATTTAATGGTGAAAAAATATTTTTCGTATCTCTTCTAGTTTTGGCGCCCTGAGTGTGACAGACGGACAGACGGACACTTTGCACAAACCTAATAGCGGCTTTTTCCCCTTACGGGGGCCGCTAAAAAGCACTGATTATTTTCATTAAAAAATCAATTTGTCAAAAGTTGCATTTATGATACTACAAATGTTATAAATGACTCTTTCATTTTCATTTTTTCATAATGCAAAGAGCAGATCAAACTTTATCACTACATATTTTCCCAAAAAATTCCGATTAGACGTCGTTATTTAGATAGCCTACCAAATAAACAATTAGGATTGGTTGCTTCCACATATGTGTTTTTATTGTGAACAGTTTGTTAAACAATGATAGCCTGTTAGACTCGGCTGTCTATACCGAAACTGAACGGTATTTCGAAACAAGAAATGTAAGTTTAGGAGCTTAAATGGCAATTGGTAAGGTAATTATACTGGGAAAATATAGAGTAACAAGTCCTTAATTGTTTATAATCACTCATTTAGTTTTCGAAGTTGGTGACAATAAAATCTCCCAGCGCGGGGCCCCTCTCAAGCGCGGGGCCTGGGGCGGTTGCCCCACTTGCCACCCCCTAAGACCGCTACTGGACAAACCAACCAAAATATGGGTCCTAGCTGACTCTCTTACAGGCTATACTTATGACTTTGAGATCTATGTTGGCAAAGACAACAGTCCATCTTCTCATTTTGGTTTGGCTTATGATGTTGTTATGCGTTTGTCTAAAAGTATTATAAACCAGGGATATGTTATATTTTGTGATAATTTTTACACGTGGCGGGATAACAAAACTGTATCTGTTATGTCAAATTTTATGACAGCCAATGGTCACTCATTTGTCAAAATGAGAACTAAAATTAATGGAGAATACAGGGAATTACTAGTGAAACAGCCTTCTGTTATCAAGGAGTATAATGTTTATATGGGTGGGGTGGATTAAAGTGACCAACTCATTAACAAATACAATGTTTTAAGAAAAACTAAGAAGTATTGGAAAACTCTATTCTTTCATTTTATAGATATTGCTAGAGTAAACAGTTACATTCTTTTTCAAGAATGGAGAAAAAAACCATTCTGACATACCAGAGCTCAAAAGACCTAACCGTTATTTACAGCTTGATTTTACGAAAGAACTAACACGTGAATTAGGAAAAATAGAAAAGTACCAAAGTGTTCCTACTGCATCAAATGTCAAACAGTCTAAAAAAAACTACCCATTCTATCATCCCAGAATTTTCACAAACCAGACGTAACTGTAAATTGTGTTACCAAACTTTGGGGGTGGAAAGAAAAGTTAGCACTAAATGTGGGGAATGTGATACATATGTTTCCATGGGAAAAGTAACTGCTTACTAAAGTATCACCAATCATAGTTTTTTACTTTTTAGTTTGTATATGTAAAGTAAGTAGTGTCCCCTTCAGACATTGTGGTCTATAGGGCAGATGATGTAAAGCTCATCTGATTCTGTGGCCTACGGTTAACGAGGGTGTCATGTGGCCAGCACAACAACCAACCGCCTTTACTTTTTCCCCAACTAATGTCAGGTACCCATTAGAGCTGGGTGGACTCAGAGGCGCCCAAGGATCCCGAAATAAAAATCCCAGCCATCACCAGGATTCGAACCCGTGGCCCCCGGTTCAGTAGCTAAGCGCTTTACCGCTCAGCCACCGCGCCTCCTAGTTTGTATATGTGTCTAACTTTAAAATGTATGTTATATGAAACTGGTTTTGTAATATTTTCTATGAATTTTACCTTTGGAATTTTTTTTTTGTTTTAATTTTGTCATTTTTTCTAATCATGTCCCCTTAAAATGTTGTTTTACATTTTGTTGCATAACTTTTTTTATTTTTTTTTTACAAATTACATTAAATTTATTTTCCTTTGTAGAGAAATGAATTCTCTTCAAAATAAACATGTTTGATTTCAATTTACTTTCATACTGAGTTTTTTTTCTTTATAGTGTCTTTCATGTTTATGATTTTTTTTTTTCAGAAAAAAAAATGTCATTTCATAATTAATTAAACAGATTAAACAAATTTTCAATGGCATAAAATGAAACTGCATTCAATTATCTTTCTATTGACATATAATAATCACTATTTCACTAAAAAATAAATAAATAAATACAATAATTTTAAAGCCATAGAAGCAGGAATAAAATTTCAGGATGTTTAGAAGAATTGTAAAGAGTTAATATATACATATATAGGTCTACATCTAGATCTAGCCATGTGGGATATGTTGTTCATAGGCAATTTAAGTATAGATCTATGTCTTAATGTAGATCTTGCTTTAGATCTCAAACATCTTTTCAATAATTTATTAGCTTAACTTACACTATAACTAGCATAATATAATCATATATAACTACATCTAGACTCTGATTATTAGCAAACTGCTTTATAAATCATTCTTTTTCCATGTCAAGAATGAAACATATAGTATTTTTATTTAGCTAGCTTAGACAGGTCTATAAACATTAATTTAAATATTTTCTAAAATTCATAATGATTTATGAATTTCAGAAGTAAAAGATAAAATCTCATGCTAGATACATGTCAAGTTTATGTAACCCAATTATTTTAATTTTACTACTTCCCTTGTTGGTAGAACATTAGGGGAGCATCATACTATTGATGGAAATTTTATGAGTGATGTGAACTATTGGTTTAATATTTTGAGTTTATAAAATTTTTACTTGTTTTATTGCTTCAGTAAAGGACAGTATATTTTCTTTTCTATACAATATAGCAGGTAAAGGACAGTATATTTTCTTTTCTATACAATATAGCAGGTGTGGGCAACCTTTTTCTTTCGAGGGCCGCATAAAAAAAAAATTGGGAAAGGGGGGCAGCATGTACTTACAAATTAGAAAATTTATATTTCTATTTATACTGTATTATACATTTACATTTCATTTTGTACACTCCCAATAGAGGAATTGCAACAAGAGTTAACGATATCTAAAAATCATTTTACAAATTTTTTTGCTTTATTTTATCATTCTCTTTTTAAATTGCAACATTTCACCACAAATCTCCAGCTGGCTGTACTTAATGTGAAGCATTGAACTGTCGAACTAGCTTACTAGTTGTTTTCATTGTGACTGCTGTCAAATAGCATTGTCAGCATCGATCTGTTCTTATGCTTGTTTTTTTTTTAAGTGTGGAAATACAGCTTCTGGCACACATAAAGCCCCTGCGGAAGAACTGACTGGCCCTAAATTCTCTTATAGGTCATAATTTGCTTTGAGGTATGTCTTCTGGAGCTGAATCAGCTTCTGCACTAAATGCTGAGCTGAGTCTATTGAAAATAGTTCCAAGTTCTTGGAATCTTAAAATGTGCTTTCTCATTCCAAAATCAAGGAACCCAAATAAGTTTTATACATTGAAGCCAATTCACTAAAAATAGCTTGACCTTTCAGCAAAAGAAAAGGGCAAAACCTTTTTTCCCTTGCTTGCCTTGGGAAAAGCCTTGTTTAAAAGAAAGCCATTGGAATAGTTTAAATGTAAAACAAAAAGTCTATCTTCCGCTCTTCATTTGAAATAGCAACAAAATCAACAGTTTAATGTCCTTCAAAGAACATAATTTCTTTCTTGAGATTCCAACAACTTCTAACACCTTGGCAGTGTTAAACCAGCGGATACTTGTGTGGTACTAAACATCGGGAATTTTGGTTTCCAAATCTTATAGTACTTCCCTGAACTGTCTGTGGTTAAGACCTGTAGCTCTGACAAGTTTGATCACTGAAATAATTGGGTCAATACTATGCATGATATTTCATGCAGTTTTGAGTTTATGTTGGCATATTGTTCTTTAATTTTAATTTATTTTTCTAAGTCACAGCATATACTCTGTCAGCTGTTACACTTGCATAGTTATTAATATTGTATCTTTGACTGTTTACTTTAAACTGTTTAGAATGACATGCAGGGACATAGTTTCTCTAGTCCCTTCATCATGAGCAATAAGTCAGAAGATTCAATAATTTATGTATTTATAATTTTTTTTTTCTAATATGTTTGCATTGTATAATTTGTGAGCACACCTGATTTCTGTAGGTGTTCGCGGACGCGTAAAACACTCAGGAGGGCCAATTGTGGCCCAAGGGGCCACAATTTGCCCATCCCTGCAATATAGTATTGAACTAAAGCAATATTTATAATCAGGGTTCATAGCCAATTTCATGAATGATTTTCCAGGTCTTTTCAAGGTTTTCAAGGTAGAATTTTAGATTTTCAAGGTATGCATCGCACCATAGCAAGCAATATATATATATATATGTATATATATTTACATACAGATGACATAAATATGTAAAAAGGAAAATAAAGATTATTATTATTATTATTGTTATTTGGAACTAAAAAAAAAGGATCCTAAGCATTAAAATGCAACTTTTTAATACATTCACAAAAGCTTGCAATACAGATATAAATAACTTTTTAAAAAATATTAACTTTTCAGACTATTTTTTTTTTACAGATGTTTGAGAAATATTTTTGTTGAGAGAATTATCTTCACTAGATATTCACTAGTTATTTAGCGGAAATCAAGAGTCCAGATCTAAGTCACTAAATTCGCGGACGTTTCGCGGCTGTGTGCAAATTATCTTCAAGAAATATATCGTAAATCTAGAGTCTAGATCTAAGTCACTAAATTCGCGGACTTTTCGCGGTGGTGTGCGAATTATCTTCACTAAATATACTGTAAATCTAGAGTCTAGATCAGGGGTCTCAAACTCATATCAGCATGTGGGCCGCAGATGAAAGTAACAACCAGTCCCAGTCAGCGGGCCGCACCACGAAAAGATAATTTTTTCATTAAATTCTACAAACACCACTGTCACTGTAGTTAAATGCAAAAAATACAGTTTTTATAATTATTAATTACATTTAGGGTTGTTAATTACATGCACAGGCAGTTTTGTTTACTGAAATAAGTTGATGTTGTCACTAATAAAAAAAGCAGAAACTGTAGTTTCCACCAAAAAAAAAACAACTATAATTGCAAGGCCTATTGCAGATGGCTAGTCACTCATGTTTCTGTCTATTCAGTGGAGAGCGTTTGGCAGAGAGCAGACCATCGACGTTAGGCCTGAAGTCGCGTGTAGTGGTTGCTTTGAGATGCTCAGCAGTCATTCTTGATTGTAATTTTGTTTTGTTGATCTTCATTATGGAGAAAAATATGTTCGAAAACGTACATTCTCCCAAACATCGCTAGAATTCTAGCAGCTGCGCAAAATAAGTTTTGGAAACTTCTCTGAGAAGAAACTGGTAGAAATCTGGAACACCAACATCAGCGTATTTTTGCTTCAGAACAGTGTCACAATGCAGGTCCAGTAGTTCCATCTGGACTTTGTCTTGAAAGTTCTTCCCGTCAAATGCAAACGGAGTGGCAACAAGGAAAAACTCTTGTTCGAGAACAGTGCATTGTTGAAAGCAGTGTTCAAAATCTTCCAGTAGTCTGGAGATGATGTCAACGTAGTCTTTCAAGCGATGTGTGGTTCAACCGTTATGCTCTGTAAAAAAGAGAAATGAGCCAGGTTTCCATCTGCCAGCTGAGTGGTCCACAAAGCCATCTTTCATCTGAATGATTTGATGCGGTCAAACATCACGATAATCAGCTGCTTCGTGCCCTGTAGTTGTGAATTGAGTGCATTGAGATGTTGCATGATGTCAGTAAGAAATGCAAGATCCGACAAAAAAAAATTGGGTGACTGAGATGAAGTATGTCTCTGTCTTTCATTGCCATGAACAATGCTATTTCCCATCTCAGTTCAAAAAATGTATGCAGCACTTTTCCAAACTCAATCATCTGACTTCCGTATAATTCAGCAACTCTCCGTATTCCGTTTCTAAATCAGCTAGAAATGACACAAACTGTCTGTGGTTGAAACCCCGTGCACGTATGAAGTTTACCATCTTCACAACATTCATCATGTTCTTCATTTGTAGACTTTTGCCACAGAGTGCTTCTTAGTGCAGAATGCAGTGTATGGCTGCAAAAGATCCCGCCAAGCTGAGCTGATTTCGTTTCTCTACCATTAATTCAACAACACCAACCTTCTCTGAACACATTGCTGGTGCACCGTTCGTGGCCACTGTAACAGGTTTTCCCACGGTTGCCCACACCTGTCAATACAAGCTTCCAGTTCTGGAAACACGTTGCATCATTCGTCGTTCTTTCATGGGAGGGAAGTCCAATAGCTCTTCAACAATTTTCATTTTAAATTTTATCTATTTTTTTTAATTTGCAGACGTGGTCGCGGGCCGCACAAAATAGCTTTGCAGGCCACATGCGGCCCGCGGGCCGAGTGTTTGAGACCCCTGGTCTAGATGTAAGTCACTAAATTCGCGGACTTTACGCGGCTGTGTGCGAATTATCTTCACTAAATATACCTTAAATCTAGAGTCTAGATCTAAGTCACTAAATTCGCGGACTTTTTACGGCGGTGTGCGAATTATCTTCACTAAATATATCGTAAATCTAGATTCTAGATCTAAGTCACTAAATTCGCGGACTTTACGCGGCTGTGTGCGAATTATCTTCAATAAATATATCGTAAATCTAGAGTCTAGATCTAAGTCACTAAATTCGCTGACTTTTTACGGCGGTGTGCGAATTATCTT
The DNA here is from genome assembly GCA_021533235.1 of Biomphalaria straminea. NCBI lineage: Eukaryota > Metazoa > Mollusca > Gastropoda > Planorbidae > Biomphalaria > Biomphalaria straminea. Next base: position 38,011,183 of record JADKLZ010000003.1, on the reverse strand, counting down.
CACTAAATATATCGTAAATCTAGAGTCTAGATGTAAGTCACTAAATTCGCGGACTTTTCGCGGCTGTGTGCAAATTATCTTCAAGAAATATATCGTAAATCAGTCTAGATTCTAGATCTCAGTCACTACATTCGCGGACTTTTTACGGCGGTGTGCGAATTATCTTCACTGAATCTACTGTAGATCTAAACTCTATAGATTCTAACACAATAAAAAAAAAAAAAGGTCACTCTATTCGCGACTTTTCACGGCTGTGCTCGAATATTATCTTCAATGAATCTACAGTAAATCTAGACTCTAGAATCACTGTAGATCCAAGTTACTAAAATTTGCGGACTTTTTACGGCTGTGTGCGAATTATCTTCACTAGATTCTAGTGATTTAGCGTAAATCTTGCATATTTCTATAGCAATCGAGACAGAAGATGTATCTAGATAAATAAATTGACTAAAATTCACTGAGTTTTCAGGTTAAGCGCGAATTATCTTCACTACATCTAACTTAGATCTAAATCTAGATCGAGAGAAGACTCAAAAGAAAAGTAGAAATTTTACTAAACACTAAATACAAAAACAAAATCTAATAAAATACTCAAGACACAAAGATAAAGGCACATTTCTCGTTCCATATCCTAGGACAAGAATATTTTCGGTGAGGGAGGGCCCGGAGGGGTATAGCCTAAACATTAGGCTGGTAATTGCTCTAATTATAGACAATAGTCACTATAGACTAGATCTAGCGCGTCTTCAGTCGTAACAATAAAAGGAAACAACTATTTCTAAGCTGTTTCAGAAAAATAATGCCAGGTCGGACCAGGTGAAATGCTTGCTTGAGCAAAGGCCGTTTTCAATCACGAGGTCGCGCTTCACAAGTGGGTGGAAGGCGGTGTAGACCCGATGTAGACGCGTTGTCACTGGTCAGCTCAACGTAACCGATAAAAACGAAGGTTATCGCAGTTATAAATAGCCAAAATAAGCACCAGGTATCAGGAGGGAAAAAATTCAAGGTCCAGTTTTAAAAGTCAATGTTTTTTCGACGTTTTTTTACGAAATTCAAGACTTTTTCAAGGCCTTGAATTTATAATGAAATTCAAGGTGTTTTCCAGGTTTTCAAGGTGGCTACGAACCCTGTTATAATGATTTACTATTGTAGATATTTAAATTTCCAGCATTTCAAAAAATAGTACACACATGCAGCTTTTATAGTTTTTTTTGTTTTTTTTAATTTTGAATTAAAAAAAAAAACTTGTTTTTCCTCCCTATTTGAAATATGCCAAAAAGGATAAAATGCAACATTTAGCACAAGTAAATAAAATCATAAAGTTATTTGAAAACTTTTTAAAAAAAAAAAAAGAAAAAACTGAGTGTGTTCTATGTGTTTATGTTTTTAATAAGTTTCATCAGTGGGATTTTTTAAATTTTTAAAAAATATTTAAGCTGTAGGAATAGATTTTGGGGCCTTGGTTTTAGAATTGTGAGATCTTCGCCAAAAAATATGTAGTGTCCATTTTGAAAAATTGGTTTTGGGTCCCTACTGTAAGTAACAAGACGGAGTTAATTGCAATTAAACTTATAATATTTTATTTAGTATTTAGTTTGGTATTAATGAAGTCACTTTTTGAAAACTTTAAGTAGCTGTGTTTTTAGTTGTATTGTAAAAAGATCATTTAACAAAAAGTCTTTGACATAAAAAGAAAAGTGGTACTAGGTAAACATACAATTTCTAAAAATCCAATATCCAATAAAAAATCTATTGAAAAAAAAAAAAGACAACCAATCTTAATTTAACTAGATATCAATTAAGTATGACATGGTCGTCATCAAGAAGTACAAAGAAGTCTAAGTCATAAAGTGCAAGTTGTGACTTTGTATGTGTTTGTGTGTGAATGTTGATCATATCTGCATCTACATTGTTATCATTACAATAGTTCTACCGAGGAGATCAATTATAGTCAAACTGAATTTCTATTTGATTGGACCAATAAAAATTATCATATCTTATCTTAATGCTGTAAGTGAAAAAGACAAAAACAAACTTACAATAAGGTAGAGTTTTGAAAGTTATAACATCTGTAATTGCAGAATGCGTAGCAGTCGTGACAGTGTAGGCCTGAACGTACACAGCATAGGGTGTAAAAGGTTTCAAGTCTCGTAACAAGCCCAGTTGAAATACATCTTCACTATCAACAGGAGGAAATTCTCTGGTCATCCATCTATTCCAATGAAATATAGAGGAAATTAGGATCATTGATTATTGATTAATTCCATCTCTTAGAAATGTCAAATATTTCTATTAAGCATGGATGCAAGCAAAGGAGCCCCATTTTGTCTGCCAGGGTGTTCAGCAACCAAAATAAAGCCTGCAAGCGGATGCCTCTTATATCTTCCTGACATTAATAAAACATTTACCTCTATTTTATATAACTATAAATACTATGCTTTTGCTTAAATTATTATAATTCTCATATAAATAATGTACATAAATGCATGTTTAAACCGTTCATATTTTTTATATATAATATGCACAAAGCAGCACATTGATACTATATTAGTATAAATCAAAATTTGTAGCACCTATGTTAAAAATTAGCTCTATTTCAAAGAAAAGATCTAATAAATCTATAAATATTTATTGGCTAACAGAGTAGTCAGAAGATCTTATCATATCTTAGTTAATTCGAACTTCTAACTAATGGTAGCTTAGACTTGTTTTCTAGATCTAGTCAAGAGATCATGTATTTTTTTCCACTGAGTTTTAGATATAGTTAATTAGCTTATTTAATAGCTAAATAGTCTAGCCCTAGCTAGAACCATAGTTTAAAAAATGTCTATGCCTTCTTTTTCTTGCCTTTTTAGACAAAATCTAGACTTTGTCTTTACTAGATCTAATTCGAGTTACAATCTACCCTGCTTCTGCCCTGATACTAGAGATCTAGATCTAGTGGTACATCGTAAGATTCTAACTAATTACCAGGTATTCTGATTATCTAGAGAGAGAGAGAGAGAGATCTAACTAGATCTAGATATAATAGTTAATACTGTATGCAAACAGGACATGAAGCTCTTAAAGATCGACACCAGCAACTGGGAAGGGGTGGCACTGGATAGATCCACATGGAGAGAGAGCATAAAGGGGGGGTCTTGGATTGCAGATGCCATACACAACAGAAGCAGACAGAAGGGTGAAAATGCAACAGCGCCTGGTGACTACATATGCCCAACCTGCGATCGCAGCTGTGTATCAAGGATCAGCCTCTTTGGTCACACAAGAGCTTGCAAGGGGAAAAGATCGTCTCTCGAGACGTCAAATGCCAGAGAGACTTAGGCATCTTAGACCTTAGCCTTACTCATTTGCTTCTAACTTTTGTTTATGTTTTTGATAAAAAGTGAAAATACGGCGCATGCACCATGACTTAAGAAATGTAACTTCCTGTCTTTCTTTAAAATTCAACCTATTATTAATTTTTAGTTTGAAAAACGACAAAATTTAGTAGACCAAAACTTTGTTGCAAGGTGAAAAAAAAGTCTGATACCAAGCCAGCAATCAGTTGGACTGGCATTGCAATCAAGCTTTTTTTTTACTTTGATTTTGCAGATAGCTGGTGATCTTGCATCCATGCAATAAAGCAATGTATAATGCCCTAATAAAGTGAGAGTACAACACTAGCTAAGTACAATTGGTATTATATATTTTGAATTGACTAGACTAGATGAATAAAGATTCAGATAACTGTGTGATTTAAGCACTAAGTACACAAAATTTGTGTAAACTATTTGATGTAATAAATAACGTAAGTTTTAATTTTAACATAATAATGGCAACTGTCTTTGATTCAAAAGTGCAGTGTTTCAAATGAACATATGCAAACCCAGTTGGGACCTGCATATTTTTCAACTTCTGATGCAGACAAAACTGTTGTCAGCTTGGGGTATATTTAAATTTTCATTAAGCTTTCTGCATTTGTCATTTACAGGGCTTTCTTTGGGCTTGTGTTTGTGAGAGCTCTCCAACAAAAGAATTTTCATTGCAATACTCGGTACGTAAAGTAAAGGAACTATTCGAAATAGAATACTTCTCTATGATCAGCCCATTCTTACTTGTTAGTTTTTTTTTTACTTACACATCACTTGAACAGGAGTCACGTCCATAAGTAACTTTTGGAATGTCATTCAAGTCTTTGCTGTATATTGAGGAAACAAAAAAATATTTGAAAAAAAAAAAATTATTTATGAAATTTGTGTAGCCAATCTGAAACAGTTGACTAACAGTTTGAAAAAAAAAAGGGCAGAAATCACTAATTATAATTCACTAACATGCAGGCAACAAATGTTTTAAATGAAGTATTTATTTAATTTTAAATAATTATATGAAATTTCTTTACATTTCATTTCTCTGAGCAACGTAAAGCAATCTTAATTATAATGGCAAAAACAAAGGTTGAATTCACTTATTTTTGTTACAAAAATAGTAAAAGCACAAAATAAAAAAAACACTAATATAAAATAAAGCAACTATCATGAAAGAGTAATTACGTTTCTTTGTAATTCATAATGTAAGTCAAAAGTTGCCTGGCATCAGCCTTATATTTATCCCATCTAAGCACTACAGATGTATGAGAGTAGACAGTGACTGAGATGTTTAGAAATTCTTTCATACCTGGAGAGGAAAATACAATACAGAACATATACAATCCATTTTTATTTATTTTATCTATATTTTAATCATAAAATCCTTCTTTCTCCTAAGCCTCTAAAAGTATTCAAAATTAGCATGAAACTGTGCAAAGTGTCCACCAATAGGACAAGGCCTGTTATGTAATGTGCAATAATCACATTTGCCTGCTCTTCCAAGCTGACATTTCGGTGGCACCTATGCTGCCACACATAACATGTTCTATCCAGAGTCCTACCTACCACTTTTCATTGACTGGATTTGTTATAGCCTTAAGAAACCCACTTGGTGCCTTCAGAGTGGATAAAGGCCAGGGTATGAAGGAGTCCATTGCATAAAATCCAAACAAAAATAAATTGTTTGAAACAAAAGAGTATGTTTTTTAGAGACCATTATTAGCTCTTCCAATAATTTAAAGCAAGATGCATGAGTAAAGAAAGTTAAACTTTGATACCCGGTATTCCGTTCCCTTTTTGAGTTATTTTCCCCATATTTAAAATCATTAATATGCTTGTGCATGTAATAATTAAAAATGGGTTTGCTCCAAAAAGTAGCCCTTTTCATTTATACTGAGCGTGAAGGAGGTGATGGTGACATAATATTTTTAGTAGCACTTTTAGTTTTTGAGGCAGCCAGTACTTGTGTATCTATTTTTATCTTAAACTACATTACATAGTCAACTATTATTTTACATTAGCTCTAGTTAATACACAAAACTGAGACTATGATACATACAGGGTCTTTGATCTCCATTGGTCATTGTGCTAATGCCCTCAGGATTAAAAGTTAAATTCAGATGTGAGACAAAATCTTGAATCTTGTATAAACAAAGGTTGCGATTATTGTGAATGACCAGCCTCCCATGTTTTAACTTCATCTTCTTCATTTGTTCCTCCGGGAAGAGGTCATATAAATTGTGATTATCTAGTAAAGTAAACTCATCGCTGTGAAAATAAAACAGAATTGAAATGGTGAAAGAAAAAATATATCATGAAGTATAAATGGATGCTATCCTTGATTTGCCCATATTTGCCTTTACAGCTTAAGAGGGTTGAGGAAAAACAAGGATTTTTTGTTAGAGGTTTCTGAGTTTTGATTAGATAATTTTTAGTTAAAGTTAAATTACTGAGTACATTTCAGTAGAAAATCGACTTTTATAGCTAGTCTTTGAAATAAATTTGTGAAGTCAGTCTAAAAGTAGAGATTGTGTGTGTTAATAGGTCATAATAAATAACAAGATTCTGAAAGGATGACCAGTAATAGATGTTTTGATAAAGAAGTAGGCAGGGACAGGAAAAGACAGAAGGATGATAAATAGATTATGTTGAAGGATAAAAATTATGTGACCATTCAGAAAAGTCTTTTAAGAAAACTATAAAGGAAGTAAAGCTAACTATCATGGTCATTGTTTAGCCATCATTATTCATTGATTAGTAGTTTTTGATAGTATCTTCCCATTGCTTTATTTATTTAACAATAATATTATACAACAGTCAAGTTATACTATTTGTACAAGTGATTTACATTTTTATGTGAAATGTGAGTATCACTGGATTACTTGTTTGAATCATAGACTATATATAAAGGACTGCCAACACTAAGGGTAACTAAGAATAAGTGTCGTCAGACTCCAAACTATTGGTAGAGGTACTTCCGGTATAAACTTATTTTGCAACATTCACAATGTTTGAATGATGCTGCCAGCTTGGCTAATATGTTGTTGTTTTTTTTCTCTTTTCATCACATTTCAAAATTTCTTTTTACACAGTATATTATTAATTAGAGCTTTAAAGAGCGATCAATGAAAGAGTAAATACAGTCTTGAGAGTTGAGAGTGTCATTTATTACTTAGGTAGCCTATACAATGGGGGATAGAAGTTAAGTCTGTGAGTGAGTCAGTCCAAAAACAAAATAACAATAGTGAGTCCCTGAGCCACACACTCACGTCTTTACCAACTTTTTGTATATCTAAATTCTATACCTATTTTTTTTTTTAAGCATAGTGTTATTGGAGAAATTATGCAGTATGCATTTTTTTAAATATATAAATGGATAATCAGCCATAAAAATTAAAAGCAATCATGTATTTATGAATAATTGAAATATAGGCATCAAACTTTCAGCTCTAAAAGTTATTTTTTAACTAAATAAAATCCCAAATAACATCCAATTATTCTAAAAGCCATTTAGAAAATTGAGATTATTACAAATTTTTCTTCGCCAAATAGAATGGACCTCATTCGCCAAATGTAAACAAACAACATTTTCTCTATATGTTCTATACAAATTACGCAATACCGGTACGTAAGGCTGTCACGTGATCCGTATGTTTGACTTTTTTATCAATATTATGATGTGGCTAAATGTGTTTATTTACAATTGGTGAATGAGGTCCATTATAGAATCATAGGGTCCTACTTCAATAAAAAGTAATTGTACACATAGTAAACAGCTAAACCTTTACCGAGACTTAGTGACCTATACTATGGCTATAAAATTTATCTACAAATACGACCATACACACTACTATAATTTGTTTTCGAGAAAAAAAAGTGCTTGGGTTTTTAATTATTTAGATATAAACTAGACTAGTTGGAGCAATATCTATATAAATTCTCTTTTTAAGTTGGTAAATCAGATTTAGTTGTTATAAAAATCTGGCTATGCCTATAGCACTGTTATTAAAAATATGACTAACAAATAATTTGAACGTAGATCTAGAATCTAGTGTTTATCTACTCATATGACATCTGTCTGTGACTCTGAGAATCCAGATCTAGATCTAGATATGATTATTATTATATCTAGTACAACACTTAAACTTAATTGCTCCAACTGTCCAACTCTAATTCGCTACCGTTCATGCAGTGGATTCAAGTTGAAGTTTTACCCAGATGCCACATTTATATTCTTATCGTTTTCAAAAGAGTTTGTACCTAGTCAACTACTTGAACTAGAGTCTAGTGCCAGAAGTCAGAAGCTGTATAAATACATTTAACAGTAAGTTGTTGTTTTTTTTAAACTATGTTGTACTCAATAATAACAATCCGTGTTACATTCTAAGCTTTATTTCACTGAATGACAAACAACTACACACATAGTAGAAATCACATCACGAAATACGAAATAAGGTCAGTACACAGGCTAACAAATGTAAACAAACACTAAGGGGTGACAATCCAAATTAGCAAATTCACAACATTCACCCCACGTTTAAATTTATACATATAACACAACCACATATAGTCAAGGCAAAATAAAGATAATGAAAATATACACATCTAAATACATTAGTTTGCTAAACCCTGTAGTTGGGTTTTGATCGTCTCTCTCTCAGGTTGTAACGGTAGCCAGGATTGGCATCATCATTTTCAGCAACAATGTCATTTGGTGCCTCGATGTTCAGGGCTTCAACCGAGTCCACACGAGGATTCGGAGCAGAGTTCTCTGCGTTGCTTTCTGCGAAGCCCTGAAGCGAGGGTGTAGCGTCCCCAGATGAACCGTCGCTCAACACAGGGGTTCTCACATTTTCTGTGAAACAGTCTTTTTCTTTTGGGGCCAAATATCTTAGAGAAACTGTTTCCTCTCGGCCCGTAGGTGTTCTTATCAGGGCGTATTGAGGGTTGCTGTCCACAAGCTCTACCTCCTCTGTTAATGGGTCATACTTTGATGATCTATTGTGTCTTTTTAATAACACTGGGCCAGGAGTTGTTAGCCAAGTTGGAAGGGATGTTCCAGAAGTACTTCTGCGATAGAATCCAAAGAGTCTCTTGTGTGGGGTTTTATTTGTCTTGAATACATAAAGGACACGGATCTCTGATCTGTGACAAGGGTAAAGTGTCTTCCGATAAGAAAATGTTTCCACTTTCTCAACGATTCTACTATTGCGTACGCTTCTTTTTCCACCGAAGAGTGCCTTCTTTCGCTTCTCGACAGTGTCCGAAAAAAGAAAGCCACAGGCCGACCATCTTGATTAAGTGTAGCTGCTATAGCTATGTCAGACGCATCTGTCTCCACCGTCAGCCGGCGAGTGTAATCTATGGTATACACGGCGGATTCCTCGAGCTCGTCTTTTAGGTCCTGGAATGCTTGTTTGACCTCCCCAGGGACAGGAAATTGTTTATTTCTGGCTAAGAGGCTGATTTTGTCTGAGAAGTTAGGAATCCATAGCGAATAATAAGCCAGCAGGCCCACTATTCGTTTCTGCTCTCGCAGGTTCGACGGAGCATTTAATTCCCACAAGGCTCTGAATCTTTCAGGGTCAGGCTTGAGCTGACCTTTAGTTATTTCGTATCCCAGCAGTCTGACGCTATGTGTTCCGATCTCACTTTTAGCTTCATTGAAGATAATACCGTACTTCTGAGCTACTTTGAAGAATCTCTGCAGGTTTCTATCATGAGATTCGGTATCATTTCCACAGATGGTCACATTGTCCACATAGGCGAATGTATTTTCTAGTTGTTCGTCTTCGATTATTTTATCTATGGTTCGCTGGAAACAAGCCACTCCATTTGTAACTCCAAATGGAATTCTTCGAAACTGGTAAAGTCTACCCCCAGCCTCGAAAGCTGTAAATGGCCTTTCTTCCTCTTTAATCGGGATCTGATGATAAGCATTCTTGAGGTCCAGAGTGCTGAAGACAGAAAATTGTGATATCTTCTCTGCTAATTCATCCATTCTTGGCATGGGATAGGCGTCTAGCAGCGTAAACCTGTTGATTGTCTGACTATAGTCAATAACCATATGTCTTTTGTGCCTTTCATTGCCTGTTATTAGAACCTGTGCCCGCCAGGGGGACTTTGAAGGTTCTATTACTTCTTCTTTTAGTAGTCTCTGAATCTCAGCATTAATAAACTTTGAGTCCTGTAGTGAGTGCCTGCGTGACTTAGTTGTCACTGGAGTGCAGTTTGGAGATAAGTTACTAAAAAGACTAGGCGCCTCTACTTTAGCTGGTTTAAGGGTGCTTACACACAGTGGTGGTCTCTTTCCACTAAATGGAATCTGTAGATTCTCGTGTAAGCTTATGAAATCCAAGCCTAGAATTACATCTGAACACAATCCATCTAAAAGTGACAGTTTCATATTTTCATATGTTTCATCTTTGAGTTGAATGGTAGCAAAGATATGGCCTTCAGTAACTCGAGAAAGGTGAGTAGAAGCCATAAATATTCTGTCCACGGAGGTTTTTATAGGCCACTTGTGACTCCTGGCAACTCGGGCTGATACGTAACTCTCACAGCTTCCAGTGTCTATCAAGGCTTTAAGTGGCACCCCATTGAGAAGAATCAAGGAAGTTGATTTTCCTAGTCCTACAGAGTGCAACGTAGCGAGGGCAAAAGCTGTAGATTTTCTTGATTTACAGGACCTCTGGAAATGTCCCTTCTTGCCACATAGATTACATGTTGCTTCACGTGCGGGGCACTCATTACGAGGGTGTCTTCCTCTACCACAGAAGTAGCACTTGCTATATAAAGTGCTTACCTCATGTTTTGCTTGACTTGAATTGATCGGGGCTCTTGGATCAGGCAAATTAGGAGCGACAGAATGCGCAGGGTGTTCTCCTACCGCATTTGTAGTAGCACAACTAGAGGTTTCTAATTGCGACTCGTACAGCAACGAGTGTTGATAAGCGTGTTCCAGTACTCTGGCTTCCTCAAATGCATCCTTTAACTTAAGATCAGTTTTTTCTAGGAGGCGTTTTCTGATACTGTTGGATGCAATTCCTGTAATGAATGCATCCCGTATGGATTCATCACGATGTTGCTCCGCTGTTACGGCCTTGAAATTACAATCCTTCGAAAGACTGCGGAGTTTTTGCAGAAAAGTGTCAACGCTTTGACCCATCTCTTGTTTGCATGTGGCTAACTTATGCCTTGCAAAGACCTCGTTAGTGGGCTGCACGTAAATGTTATTTAGTGACTGGACAGCTTCCTCGTAAGTTTCCTTGTCGCTGATTAATTGGTAAACTGAAGGTGAGATGTAATTTATAAGTAGTTTCTTGTTATCTACATTTCCTATCGTAACTACTGACAGAAAGTTTTTAAATGTCTCATACCAATGCAGCCACTTTTCTTGTGCTTGAGGTGCAGTAGGTTCCACATCGAATCTCTCCGGCCGTAGTACTCTATCCATGTTTAGACAGATTCAGTGAAATAAACAACTACACACATAGTAGAAATCACATCACGAAATACGAAATAAGGTCAGTACACAGGCTAACAAATGTAAACAAACACTAAGGGGTGACAATCCAAATTAGCAAATTCACAACAAACTAAATAATTTTTTTAAACGGTATTTAGGTTATTTTAATTGTAAAAATACATGTGTTATATTTTATTTAAAGTAGCTAATTTTCTAGGTGAATATTAACACAGTATTATTGTTTTGTTGTAAATAAAACTTTATGTATTGCCTCAAGTCTGCACAGGAGTTTCCTTATCATAGACTGGCTGCTGACCAAGGCAATATAGCCCTGTCTGCCCATTGGCTGAATTACAAATTTAGTTAAGCTTCATTGTTGTAAATTATAAGCAATAGAGTCATGAAAATAAAGCCTTTACGGCTTTACTATCTACATCTAGGATAGGTGTAAGTGATGCATATAAAATGGCCTCTCTAGTTTCCCAACAGCGTGTACTTTATAACAGCGAAAACCTTTACTTTATTATAATATGGATGGAATTTATAAGCATTAATATAAATAGCACAAAAATTTTTTATTTTAAAGCATTTAAAGTTATTTAAAGTTATTTTAAAATAAAAAATTTTTTATTGCTCACATTAAAAGCATTTTTTTTCTATTCCGCAGATGTGGATTTCAAGGCGAAATGATGCTTTCTAATTCATAAGAGATTATCAACAGAATGGATCCCAGAAACTCTTTAACTGAAACTTCCAGTAAGTATGGCAGTTTAAAATTTAATACTCTTAATCTTATCAAATTAGTACATGACTAAAGAGCACATAGAGAAAAAAAACATCCCAATCAATGGTTTAAAAAATACAGCAATGTCTAACCTTTTTCCAAGATTGGAAATTTCCTCAAATTTCCACAGTATTTCTTTTTTTTTAATTTAGAAAAATTGTCTTTAATGTTTTCAATGATAAATGTTGCCAAGAAAGCACAATTCTAACTAGTTAAGACTGCCTTGATCATTTACAAAGCAACAAGTGCAAAAAAGAATAAACGCGGTCTTCAAGTTCTCCCTTTAAATTTGCAAAGAAATGTCCATAATTTTATGTATGCAGTACTATGATTTTTAATTTTTTTTTTCAAATACTCAGTACAGCCTTTTCTATAACTACATTCCATTCTATGTAAGATATAATTTAAAATGTCAAAGATTATATAATAGTAATAATAACAATAATTTTTATTATCTGTGAAGAAATTTGTTTTATAATTGTGCATTTAAAAAAAAAATACATGATTAGAGCTAACATTTGTACAAAAGCACACAAGATATTACTATTTTTTTTTTAATATTTGTTTGCATCTATTTTGTTTCATAATACATTCTCATCACATTAATAATGTAAAACTTTTGTCCTAACATACCTTTTAAATAACTGTTTTGTTATATGTTTTCAAAATTGATTTCATCCATAAAGTACTTAAACATATGGAAGTTTGGTAAGTTTGGTACTATATGTAACTAACATTGAATTGGTGACTTGTTATGAAACAAATGCATGTTATTTCTATTCCAACACAGTATGAGAAATTGTCAAGTGCCTGTGGTCCTCTGAGTTGAAGGAGAATGATTGTGCTTCAAAATACCTACCAGTATCTTGCTGTTAGCGGAAAGCTCATGAATATAGTGTTGTCCTTCCTATGATGATTTCAAAACTACAATTTATGAGGACTTCAGCATTATTGCTATAACTAATTATATTTTTCAGAAAGTAATTTGAAAAATTATTTCTACTAAATATTTTTTTTAATGTATAATAGACATTTAATAAATAGTTACACAACTTGGAAAACTTGTTAGATTCTCAATTATTAAAATTTTTTTTTTTGACTATAAATGTAAATGTAATCTGTATATAGCCAACTAGCCTACTAAAAAGAATTTAAAAACTATACTGTCTTTTTAAATAACATACAACTGAAAACTTATTGGATTACTCAAACTTTCTCATTCAGTCAAGCTAAAGACACATTCCCATACAAAGTCTATAATAATTTAATAGTTTTTTTCATACCGGTATATATTATCTCTACTTGCTATGTCAAAAACAAATATTAATTATGATAAATTTTGCAGGTATGCTCAAAAAACAATTTGTTCAATTTATCAAATATTTTTATACTTTTATTGTTTTCTACTAAATAATAGGGAAACTGTATTTTCTATTTTAAATATAACAAAGTTGTTTATTATTTCTCAAAAAAAAAATAAAGAAGTATATTTTTACAAAGTTAATATAAATATTGTACTGTTCAGATCACCTATCAACTTAATCATTAATACTTAAAAAAAAAAAAAAACTATTGTTTTTATGACTTTAATTAGTTTGTAAATCAATATAATTTTCTTTTATCAATATGAAAATGACCATTTAAATTTCTGATGTATTCTTTTTTTATAAAACACAATTAGAATATTATCCATAATGTCATCCCTTCATTCTAACTGTAATTGGATTTTCAAAAAGATGGAGTGAGTCATACCGTCATGTCCATCATTTGACCTGTGTATTCACTTCCAGAACATAATTTAGCTATAGATTTCTTTAGTCAATTCATGTCAACATGAGTTGTTTGACTGGGTGGCACCCCAAGCTTGAGTTTGCATGCTCCTTCTTCTCACAAGTCCACAAATCAGATTTGACCAGAGTGCACTAAGCATGCTGTATAATGCAAGATGCACACTTCAGCCTTTTTTTATTATCTTGAGAAAGAACATTTATTAGATGTATTTCACTTTAGAGCATTTTTTTAAATAATGCAGCTTACAGTGCTTTTCATCATTTTAGAATGTGTGGACTGATAATTTGCTGTTGCATTTTGTTTTCATAAGTCAAAGACACAAGAGACTCTAAAATGACATATATCTTCAACTCAGTGCAATAGCACTTTTACATGTTGTTTGTCTAAGTGGAAGCAGATAAAATGTGTTCCTCTATTTGCTGTACAATCCTCAAAATCCATAAGTAACTGAGAAAAAAAAGAAAAGAAATTCAAATTAGTTGAAAGTTAAAGATAATCTCACTTGTGCTTAATCACCTTCGATTTAAAAGTTAGTGACAATCAAAGAACCACATTCAGAAAAATGAAACATGCATTAAAATAATTTTTCATTTCTAAATAAAATTTCTCTTGAGTGACTTGAGTAGAAAGTAATAGAAATTTGATCTTTACTTAGCAATGTGTTTATACTTAAGCAGAGAAAATTGGCTGTCTAAATAAGCAATTGAAAATAGTGTCAGCTTTACATGATAGGAACAGTACAGTTTGACAATTCATCCACTAGTTTAGGTTGTTATCCATCAAGAGCTGGGTAAAGGAAGGATGTGTTTCGGCCCCAACACTATTCTGCATCGATTTTTAGCCTGAATCTGGGCGCGTCCTTTGGCACCAAAATCAGACTGATGCACTCCCTAGTCATGGCCACATTTCTATATGCATGTGAGTCTTGGACGCTGACTGCAGAGCTAGGGAGGAGGACCCTAGCAATGGAATTGAGATGCTACAGAAGATCATAGGCATCACATTTAAAGACCGCATCACAAATCAAGAGATTAGAGACAAGGTTATTGCAGCCCATGGTGACCTGCTAACTAATGTGAAAAAACGCAAGCTTAAAATCTATTGCCATATAACTAGATCTTCCTACAGGAAAAAGAAGAGGCAGGCAGAGAAAGCGGTAGGAAGACAACATAAAAGAATGGACGGGCTTACCATTGAAAGAAGTTCTAAACAGGGCAAAGGATAGAGAGGAATGGAGAAAGAAGTCTACAAGTCTTGCTTGGTGCCCCAACGGTCCACCAGACTAAGGGATAGGTAACGGGTCATGATAGCTCCTTTACAATTGTGGAAGATGGAGTATATATCCACAGTAGATCGGATGGAATGCTCCTTAAACCGGCTTGTCCAAATTGAAGGGACAACGTATCCTGAATAAGGAGCTGATGTTCGCCGACAATGCGGCATTCTCTGCCTGTTTGCAATAAGGATTACAATGGCTAGTAAATGCTTTGACAGCTGCAGATACAAAGTGTTTACCAAAGTGTTACAATAAGTCTCACCAAGACAGAAAAAAGGGCATGAATAAACCAAAACCAGTGGTTCATCTGGAATCTGGGCGCATCCATTGTCTTTTGAGACTGAAGGATGCATAGCCTTCATAAAAATAACCTCTATATTTAGAGAAAAAGAGAGAGGTATATAGATTACATAAATAGTCCTTTTTAAAAAAAAAACATATTGGGCCTATTTTGCTTAAACTTTACACTTCAACTTGTAGACAACTTTATAAGCCTAAATCTATTACTTTCACATTACACATTGTCCTAATATATGACTATTTTTAAACTTGTAAACACAATTTCATTTAGGCCTATTATACTACAGTAAGAGCATATAAATGTGCTTTAACTCATACTAAATATTTGCCAAGAACATGGATTTAATCAGTCGTAAACAACTAAATACACGAACTATACATGCTTGGCTAAATAGTCTATATTGGCTAAGAAAATTAGTTATAAAGCTTTAGAGTTATAGATCTAAGTCACAAATTGATTTGTGCACACTTACCTCTGAATAATCTTCGATGGCAATTGAGTTTCCATTCATCATTTGGTGTAAAATTGGTGATACAAATCTTTAGTGATAGTTTCTTTATATAGTAAACACATTCACCGGAAGTCCCTCTACCAATAGTAGAACGCAACCGAAGGACGGGACTTATTTAATTGAAAAATATAGGCTTGGTGCGCATAGTTGGCAGTCCTGTATATATATAGTCTATGGTTTGAATGAATTGAATTTGAAGATATTAAATCTAATTCTATGCATTGTTTCTTAAGTGTGTTTAAATAGAGGCACCTCCAAAATCAGAAATGTCATGTAAATTTGAGAGACAACACTGCTTGCCAAAACAACTCATGAAAATACTTAAAACACAATTGTATTTTTAACATTAAAATTCTAAAGACTTTTATAAAAATCAAAATCAATAAACCTAAAACAATCTAGGATCAGAAATAAGGGCATTTCCTTTGGATGTATCTTACATACCTCTTGGTAGAATCCTTAGGTATTTCTGTGCCTATATATTGCAGACTCTTTAAAAAATAAAGAGTCTTTAAAGCATAAGACTGTCTGACTGCAAAAGACTGAGTAATTTCTATGATATTGCCCAAACCCTTTGTCAGTTCCTCTTCCACTTTGCTAGCTACATTTTGTAGAAACAAAAAAAAAAGTGTCTTAATTAGGCTTTTAAAAAAAATGCCATACTAAAGAAATTTAATGATAATACTAAAAGATTGTTTTAAAAAATTGAATTAATCCATTCAATTTCAATGCATATACAAAATTTGAAACAACTTACTGCTCTTCAGAATCTTTATTGTAAGGTCTCCAGATATTTTTGTGCAACCTTGAAGATTTAATGCATCTTCAGCACTCTGTATCTCAAGTCCACTGCATTCTATTTAAACATGCCATTACAGTATCTTTATGTAGGCAATATTCATACAATTAATAATTGCAATAATTAATAAATAATACTCAATATATATATATATATATATATATATATATATA
>JADKLZ010000003.1:37927881-37985629 GCA_021533235.1 Biomphalaria straminea | reverse complement strand
GGGGGGGAAATTACATCCTTAATTTTGCACAAACTTTCATTTTGATGATCCCCTAGATTACTTTTAAATTTGTGAAATCATCCCCATTATGATACACACTTTTAATAGGCCTTAAAAAATATCTGGTGTTTTTGAGAGAACAAAATGAAAAAATATATATTTTGTTTGGTTAGTTAAGTTTTTAAGGGACGAACCAAGGGCCTCTAAAAGCTTGAATACATGAGGGCAGGGTGAGTACTCAGTGATATAATGGAGCAGTCTAGACAGAAATTTTGATTGATATAGTTTAATCTTTTAAAGACAATAAATTTACTCCATTGTTTGGAGGGATGTGGGGATGAAGGGATTATTCATGTAGTACTTATCAAAGCAAAGGAGCGTTGTTATAATTAGGGGAATATCTAGATATAGAATTTATAATTTATAGATCTATAATCTATATAATATATATTTATATAATAGATTAGTCTGATTAGAATCTAATAGAATATATAATAATAATTAATTATTAATATCTAGACTAGAGAGTCTAAATCTATATTATTAATTATAAATATATATTTATATATAATATTATATCTTAGATTTATAAGTATAATAATATATTTCTAGATATTATCTAGAACTATAATATTATTATTAATATTATTTTTATACATATTCTTATTTAGTTATAACAGTTATAGTTTAAAATGTCATTATTCATTCACATTGTCATTATGAATAATTAGATAATTAGATAGATCTATATTGACTATATCATTATATTTATATGTTGATTATATTTATCATTTTATGTAGATCTAGATTCTATACTATACTATATTAGTATATATATAGATCTATATATAGTCTGTATATACTAATAATTAGATCTAATAATAATACTACTATTTTTTACTTTTAGTTTAGTTAGCAGTTAGTTAAAAAAGGTCTGGTACAGTCTAGTCTAGAGTAAGAGTAGACCAAGATCTAGACTCTAATCATAATCTACATTACTCAAGTCTCAATCATAGATCATGATATTGATAGATCTATACATTAGCCTCTAGAATCTAGATCTAAATATTTAATCTTAATAGTCTAGATCTAGAATCTCTAGATCTTCTACTAGAGTCTAGATCTAGAATCTAGATCTACTGACACCAGACTTCTTCTGACTAAACTGACTTGGATTTCCTTTCCTGAACCCACGGAAATGAGTAGGGTGGCATATAAAATGAGTATATTTCCA
Source organism: Biomphalaria straminea (assembly GCA_021533235.1). Taxonomy (NCBI): domain Eukaryota; kingdom Metazoa; phylum Mollusca; class Gastropoda; family Planorbidae; genus Biomphalaria; species Biomphalaria straminea. Next base: position 37,984,395 of record JADKLZ010000003.1, on the reverse strand, counting down.
TTTTACGTCGTATACAAGAGAAAACATAAAATTAATTTAGATCTATTAATTGATTGAGAGAAACAATAAGCGATCAACATTTCACAAAATTTACGAAATTGTTTTTAGTAAATGCAGCAACAAAATTCACCACAAGAAAACGGGGTCAAGTCTGTGAATGCATCTAATAGCAAGTAAACAACCTCTTTTCCTGATTGGTCAATCAGCAAAGGAGCTAGCATAAAAGAAGTTTGCGAATAAGTTATCAAGGACACATACTGAGCTGCCAATTACGATTTTTTCAACACGTTTATTTTTACATAACACACGCATGCCTACATTATACTTCTTTTTTTTCCACGAAGCGCTTGATTAAGTATATCTATAAATTTATTTGAATGGTCTTGCAATATGTACGCTGGACTCTCGTTCGATCGTTTCGATATGGTCTCGGGTGTATACCCTGTCAGCTGCTATCTCCTGTCGGCCATCGTCCTGCAGATTTCTTCAACTCTGAAGGAACATCCTAATAATGTAAAGCAACATTTTACAAATACCTCTACTCCTATTAAGTTACTAGTCAGGATAATCAAAATTAATGCAATGAGATGTATGCACCAATTTAAAATATTTAAGTCAAATCGTCGAAACAACGATAGCCCTATAACAAGTGCTATAATATATCGCCTTTACTCCTATACTCCTATATCGTGCTACTGATGAGCTAGGCTTTGATTTTTTAAAATGCATAATACCTATATTTTTTTTACAGTCTAATAAAGGTCGAGTTGATATATAGCCTATATACAACGGAGATACTAAAATAACACATAAATATATTAAATTGCAAACACTCTGGGGACAGAATCGTATGGTAATATGGTAATGGTAATCGTTTTCTTTTTTTAAAGTACCAGTAACGTCTGTATTATATAAGATAATTTTCAAAGATAATAATAATACGTCCGATTCTGACATTCAGCCCGCCTCTACTCTTTCTGGAGACATTGTTAGATCTATGTCTCGAATTTACTTTAATTGTTTTTTTTTTTATTTATTGATAGAAACATTACAAATACATTTCATTTATTCTGTTATTATACATATGAAATGACATAAAACGTCTCAAAATATATCTAGATCTACCCAGATCTTTATTTAATCGTAATTTTGTTCATAGTAAATATACGGAAGCAGTTGAATAATTTTTAACAAACTTCTTGTAAATCTAAATATCTTCATTTATCTAGACCAGGGGTGGGCAACCTTTTTTTGTATCGAGGGCCGCATTTTGAAAAAAAAAGGGAATTGCGGGCCGCATATATATATAAAACTATGTAGAGTGCATTTTAATTCATATTTACGATGTATTTTATTAACGCTTCTTTTTTTTCACACTCCACCTTGAGGAATTACAACAAGAGTTAGCAAATTTTGAAACCAATTTTACCAATTTTTTTTTTTTTTAAATCTGTTGTCTTTTTATATCACAAATATACAGTTGTGCTTAATGTGCAGCATTTTACTTTTTACACTCATGCATAATGTTCCGGAATTGTCGAACTAGCTTACTAGCAGTTACCCTTAAATTATGACTGCTGTCAAATTACAGTCAGTCAACGTCAACCAGTGTTTATACTTGTTTAGTTTCCACACAAAAAATGCTTGTTCACTGAATGAGACAATATATATTTCGGAAGTTAAATGTTGGAACGAGCTAAACCTGCCCTTTTGGAGCAACACCAGAGAATGCTGACCATGTCTATCAAAGACAAAGACCCGAACAAGACTCTGGCCACAAAGTTCTCCTATAAGACAAAAACTATATTAGGAGAACTGCCTGATCTGGAAACCAGTGCGCGGTTTATCTGAGATATAGGATTACTGATCTGAACCTTCCAAAATGTAAAATGAGAACGAAGAAGAACAGATGTATGTGTACCCAAATAGTGTGAATAGCAGAAAATTTTGTAAGTGTGGAAATACAGCTTCTGGCACCCATAAGAATCCTGTAGAAGTACTGACTGAAACTTCTCTTTGTTTGGAGTTGTCCTCTGGAGCTGATCAGCTTCTGCGCTAAATGGTTAGCTGATGGTATTAAAAGCTGGTTCTTGACTTCTTAAAATTTGATTTTTTAATAAATTGCACAATAAAGGAATCTAAAAAAGTGTTGAACTTTTAATCATTTCACCTTTCAGCAAAGGAAAATTATAAAACGTGTTTTCTTTAGCTTGCTGATAGAAATGGGAAAGCCTTGTTTAAAAAGATTTAACATGCACTTACATTTCATATGCAAAAAAAACCACAGCAGTAGCAAACATAAAATCTATTTCAGACTCTTTATTAGAAATATTGGTAACAATTTAAGGTCACAGTCGATGTCCTTCAAGGAACATAGCAATTTCTTCTTTGAGATTTTATATTCTTCTCATTAGCGGCTTAGCCTCGTCCATACTAAATTAACAGATACATTAGAATATTTTGTTCCTTAATTGAAACTACCCGTAGTTAATATTCATAAATCTATTAATTTTGGTAATTTATATATCTGTATTGGAAAATAGCTTTATTTTATGAAGCTTAGTGCAAACTTTCCTGTTTATAGTTTATGGTTTTATATATAAAATTTTGAAGAGAAAATTTATGTTCCGGAAGCTCAAAATTAATTGGGACCATTGAAATTTTCCCTTTTGAATTGTCCGCAGAAAATGCCGGCCTTGTCTACCAAATTGCATTGTATATCGAGATGCCTAAAACAAGACACCAGCCCCAAAACCCAAGCATGAAATTCTTTTAATGATATAAGTTTGTGTAAGAGTTTTTACAATTCTTCAACGGCTGATAAAATCAATAATTTACATATCGTGTGAGGTTTTCAGTATTTTACTATGATCATCAACTTCTCAATATGTCAGGTCAAAGATAGATTTTGTGGGTGTATTCTGAACTTTATCTTTGAATGTTTGAAAGTTTTGCAAACCTTTATCTTTTTATTAAGGTTGCATCATCTCAAATGAATTTCCAGCTTAATTGGTCTCATAGCATCATAAAAAATGGCACATTAACACTCTCTTGTTTGACAAGAAAGTAATGAAGTTCAATTTCAAATACTTAGCACTGTATAGTCTACATTTCTTTTTGTTAAAGTTATAGCTAGACAAAACTACACTATGCAATTATAGTTATTAAATTAATTAACATAATTTTTCACACATACATCAAGCACTCCTTTGTGCTGAGAATTAGTTCTGCTGTAATTTGGTCCTCTCCTGGTGCTTTGTGATTCAACTGATGAATGTTCTTGTCATTTTCTCTTCACATTTGAACAAGTAATTTCGTATTTAGCTTCTCATAACTGCGTTGATAACAAATTGAAGATATTCCTGCAATCTAGATCTACTAATTTTAGTTACTTTAGTGTATTAGTAACACCCAGGTACACTATCCGTAGTAGGGCCCAACCATGAAAGGTGCTCCATTTGTTGCAAATGATATGATAGTTACAGGGTTTGCTTTTTCTTCGAACGATTCCTTCAAAACATCAATTGTGTAATCGACTTTATTGTCAATTATTGGTTTCCACAAAAAGAAATTTTCTTTATCCATAAATAAACGATCATGTGCCCAGAAAAATGCTTCATTTCAGGCACAGCTCGGTTCATATATAGACCTATGAACTATTTGTTGCTTAGAAGAATTCTTAGCAAATATCATAGATGCAGGTTTGTGTAGAAAATAGTTTTAAAAAGTTCAGCGGCTGGCTAAATCATTAATTTTTTTCGCCAATTGTATGTCATTTTCATAATTTTGCAAGATATTTTAAGACATAGCAAACCATTATATTTTCCTTAAAATTTGAAAGCAAATATTTTGTAAATTGTAGATCTTTTCTCAACTTTATCACGGAATGTTCAATAGTTTTTCAAATATTATCAGGGTGGCTTTGTCTCCAACGATCCTCCAGCGTAGGTGGTTTCATGGTGTCATTACATAAAATGTTGTTAAATAAAAGGCACATAAGCAATAAAGTAATTTAAGTTCGACGAGAAAAGAAGAAAAAATTTTAGAAAATTAAAATTAACACCACCGTCTGTTTTATATTTAGATTCAGCCATGTTAAATATTAGTTATCTCTAGACCAAATTAAGCTATTAATGAGGTATTAAAATTTAAAATATGTTTTTCATTCCAATTATACAATGGAAAATTAATGGCCTAGCTATAATTAAGTATAAATAATGTATATGTGTATGATATAATAGGTGATTTCATTAATGTGAGATTTATATTAAACTCAATTCCTTATTAATTAAATTCCACTCTCGTGGACCCCCATTTGCATGTCATGTGTAGAATATTTGTATCACACAAATAACAAACTAGTGTTTAAGAGGGAAGACATTAGGAACTCGTTTATTACGTAAAACACTAGCGGTGCTGCACTGACTCGCTAGTGTGCAAATGTACATATAATACTATTATGTTACATCTCTCTTCTTTAATTTAGAAAATCTATTTATCAGAATAACTAACAAACTAATCTAGTTAACTAAAAAGTCAATTCACAAATCAAGTCTCTTGGGTTTGTTAACTACTTTGCCTGAGCGTGTCACGTAAGGTTCATGTGGTCTAGAGGTGTTAGAAGAAGCAGTGTGTAATGTCGGCTCTACATCTAGCGTAGTTTGTAATCTTGGACTCTCTAGATGTTGTGGTTCCAGTTGTTCTGACAAGTCATCTGGAAAGTCATAATTATTGCCAAATCTATTTGCTTTCTCAGAAGACGTTCGGATGTGTTTCCTGTTTCTTCTGTAGACCTGATTTCCACTTTTGACATTATATGATCTAGGCTTACAATGCTTCGAAACTATTGTTCCTGGTTTCCACTTTGAATTAAGTTGCATTCTGACTGCCGTTCCGTCTTGTAGTGGATTATGACTCTTAACACCTTTCCTCTTGTCATAATAATGTTTCTGAGACTGTTTCTCTGAGTCAAAGTGTTTCTTCACCACCTTAAGATCTGGTGTCTTAGGTGTGAGTATTTTCTCGCTCGAAGGTAACAGATTTCTGGGTCGGCGTCCCATGAGTAATTGTGCTGGCGACAAATTAATATTACTCAGTGGAGTAGTTCTGTAATCTAATAGCGACAGAAATTTGTCTTCGTTTTTCTTCCACAGTTTCTTCACTGTCTGAATAGGTCTTTCAGCCTCGCAATTTGAACTCTGAAAATGAGGACTCGACATTTCATGCTCTATTCCGTATTATTTACAGAAATTTAGGAATTCTCTAGAAGAGAACTGTGGCCCGCTATCTGATCTTAGTCTTCTAGGTATTCCATGGCATGCGAATATACTCTTCATTGCTTCGATGATATCTGATGTAGTTTCCTGTGACAGTTCTTTGACATCAATAAGCTTTGAGAAATAGTCAACTAGAAGCACATACTTTTTTCCCTCAAAGTTAAACAGATCACACCCAACCATGCTGTATGGAAGGTCTGGTGTCTTGGTAGGCATTAGCGGTTCTGAGTCTTCTGACACATTTTGATTCTGATGTTCAGCACACCTGCTACAATCCCTAACTGTCACTTCAATGTCTGCATTCATGCCTGGCCAAAACGACTTCTCTGGCTCGCTGCTTACACTTCACTATTCCTAAGTGAGTATTGTGAATCAGATTCAGCATGTATTTACGTAAGCTTGGTGGCATGACTATCCTCAGACCTTTGTATATGATACCATCAGAAGTTGATAACTGGTCTCTGGAATCCCAATATGGCCCGACTTCAATTGGAGTCTTGCTTCTTGTATCTTGCCAACCAGTCAATATTACTTCCCGAAGCATTGAAAGTTCCTTGCTTGTACAGTCTTGAATTTCACTGCATTTTGAATAACTTACAGAGATCATATGCACTGAATCATCTTTACATTCACATGTTAGCGTATCAGTTCGTTGTAGTAGTCCTAAGCATTCTGCAGTGTCACCACTCAAAATGTTCTCTTGGCATATGTCTACTGCCTCAAACCTAGCTTTCACCTCTAGGGTATTATTCTTCAAGGGTAGCACCACTGCTCCTAAAGTCTTAATGACGTGATTAGTGTAAAACTTGAGTGACTTTGCTGAATAAGCAAGTTTTACTTTGTCTTTGAGCTTTTCAAACTCTGACTTGACAAGTATGTTACACCTTGCTCTAGTGTCGATTCGGAAAACCAGTGTCTTTCCATGTACGACCAATTTTACAGTCCACTTGTCTTCAATGACATTGATGTTTTCAACTTTACCCTTCTTAGACTGGCTACTTGCAGTGCTAATAGGTATAATATTTTCATCACTGTGGCGTCTTTTTCTGCACATTTGATACCAGTGGTTTTTCTTCTTGCAGAAATTGCATGTGGTTCCTATTGCTGGACATTTTCCTTTTTCGTGGTTCTTGCCGCATTTACTACATAGCCTTTCAGAGTTGTCTTTAGACTTTTGCTTGAGTACATTGTGTGACTGTTTCTTGATTGCTAGAACTTCCTGGCCCCTAAACAGTTTCACTTGGCTTTGCGACATTTCGTATTGTTGTCCTATTTCTAAAGCCTTGCTAAGGGTCAACTTCTGTCCCTGATCAAGTAGTCTTAATTGTACCTTTTCGTGTATGACCCCGCTAATGATCAAATCAATAAGCATATCATCTGGGTTGTCATGCTCACAGTCCATAATGAGAAGCTTTAGGTCTTTAACAAAGTTATCAAAACTTTCTCCTTGAACATACGCCATTCTGGGTTTGTCTATGTTATTTTTATTTACTAGGGAAACTTGGAAAAACCTAGAATCTGGATCTTTCTCCAAACTGGAATTACCAGGGAGTTATTTATAGCTTTTCTTTGTCTTTCTAGAAATTAAAATCTATTGGTTGATTTAAAAATAATTAGACATTTTTCTTAAAAACTAGCGCCAGGATATTGGCGGGGCTAGAAAGAACGCCAGTCGATAAAATAATTTCGTATGAGCAGGTCATGTTTTATTAGAGCTCTGTTTATAAGCCTTTGTGATTTTATTTCATATTGTTTGATCTGCATTGTACATAAGTTGTACTTAAGTTAAATTTGAATTAAAGTTCCAAGTTGTTTTATTTTTACGGAGAAGTTATTTACTTGATTCCTAGATCGTAATAATTCGATATTGTATGAGTTCAAGACATAGTCCCCGGCAGCACAAGATTATTCTTCTACTCAGGCAGCAGCTTCCTATAGCACTTCAAGTTAAAGTTGATAACATCATTCATCAACCAATGTGAAGTAGAGGAAAAGGACTTGTGACACTCCTTCTAACTGCTTTCTCTGATGTGCTTTAGACACTCTTTTATTTTGTCTTGGCCTTATGTAGTCTTCTATTTTCTTTAATAGCAATCGCGGATCTCCCTCTTCACTATCGGTAATATTTAGAGTTTTGTAAACGTCACGGCCTTGTTGACCTATCCACATTCCCAGCCATCCGGCTTTTTGTTTACTATCGGCACCGGCTAACGGTCCTTTGAAACAAAAGCTCACCTGCTGTAAGTGCTGTTGGAATCTTAAAAACTCTTGATACAGATCTTTAGCATTCCAATTCAAGATTGGTTGCTCAAAATAAAAAGAAGCCATTATTAGATTACTAAAAACCTTTGTCTGGACAGCTTTTTAAGTTTACTTCTGACACCATGTAGAATATTTGTATTACACAAATAACAAACTAGTGTTTAAGAGGGAAGACATAGGCCTATTAGGAACTCGTTTATTTCGTAAACCACTAGCGCCGCGGTGCTGCACTGACGCGCAAGTGTGCAAATGTACATATAATACTATTATTTTTTTCACATTCGTGGACCCCTTTGGAAGTCTTCGTGGACCCCTGGGGGTCCATATGGACCACTTTGGGAATCACTGTTCTAGATCTTCATATTTTATGAATATCTTAATTATTCCTATAGACTACTATAGAGCTATAAGTTGATGCCAACTAAAAGTCATGGTGATGTAGCAGTGATACTATGATCTGTCAGAAATGCGAACACTATAAAGGCCTAAATTATAAAAGCCGTTGGTACTGATAAAAATGTATAATGGGGATGCCTAACAACAGGGCCGGATTTAAGTATGTGGAGGCTCTGGGGCAGACGCCTTGTAAGGAATTAGGCATTGGAATTGAAAGATAGCTAGAGCAAAATAAAATAATTAATGTCATTGTAACGGATGATATAAAATGTGTCAATGTAAAGATTATACTAAAGACTTTGTTTATTAATCAATAATAAAGAAACAATTGAACAAATAATGGCAGGATGTTCGGCCTTACCTAAACCTGCCTATCTAGATCTGCAAAAAAAGTTGCGAAATAAATATTACACTAACACTTTGGTTTGATACATAATTTGATCAATAACGATACTCGTCCTTACTACAAATACTCGCCACAAGAGGTTCTCGAGTCTTCTTATCACTTATTATACTGGGATAGACACATTTTGATTGACAAAACGGTATATTTTAATCATCACCCTGATCTGCTGATTATTTAAAAAAAACACTACCTATAATAATAATAATAAGAAGCAAGTTTAAAAAATATGATCCAAAGTGCCATACTTTATTGTTATATTAACCGAGAGGATAATGACAACTGACCTCACAGATACCTTCAAGGTCCTATGAACATTCTCGTTTCCTGTCAGAGGGCGGTACTGCTGCAGACCTGCCACATCACCAGAAAAATCCTAACTAAATAGAAACCGCTAAAGGGAGTACAATGAATTTGTTTCTCTTTAATAAAACTCGACATTGGCAGTGCCAGAGAAATCATAGCTTGCTCGTTAGTTTCTTACAATAATAATAATAATAATAATAATAATAATAATGATAGATACAAGCTTAAAAAATATAATAAAACTGCAGGCCTCCACCAAAGAACTAGTTTCCTTCCTACGTAAATACGACTCTGAAGCAACCCCTTTGAACCTAAACAATGCTGGTGTTAATGTCGGATTGGACGACGCGTGGCATGAGATTCGCAAATGGCAAGAAAAAAACAACATTCCACGTAAAATTACCAGCTTAATTAGAGATGGAGACAACATTGACAATGCTGCTTACTTAACATGACTCAAAGCAGGTCATCTCTACCCTGAAACAAAAGGCTTTGTTACAGCAATACAAGACAGAGTATCCAACGTCTCAACTGGCAAGGCACCGGGACAAGACTCCATCCCTGCTGAAATATATTCACTTGGTAGTTCAGAGCTGAAAGCTAACAGAAATCTACCAGATAATGTGGAATCAAAAGAAACTACCACAAGAGTTCAAAGACGCCTCCATCATTCATCTCTACAAGAGAAAGGGAAATAGGCGGTTATGCGATAACCATCGTGGCATCTCCCTCCTATGCATTGCTGGCAAGATTCTGTCTAGGGTGCTATTAAACAGACCACAACACCACCTAGAAACTGGTCTACTACCGGAGACTCAATGAAGCTTCAGCAGGACAGAGGCACGGTTGAGAGAAATGTAGAGAGCAAAATTCAAATCGCTATGCTGCATTCATAGATTTGACTAAAGCTTTTTATATCATCAGTCGTGAAGGTCTTTGATAAATCAAGTCCAAATTCGGCTGCCCGGATCAATTCATAACAATGGTGCGCCTGTTCAGTGGCGTAGCTACCAATGTGCGGGTGGTGCGGGCCGCACAGGGCACCAACTGGAGAGGGGCCCCAAAATCCCCCCAGTGTGTATTAATTTCCTATTTCCCTGAGCTTTTCAGTAAAAACGACTAAGTGTATGGACACGAACAAACATAAACTACTGTAAAACATGAGCTAACGATTTAAAAACTTGTCATGTCGCTATTTTGTTTCATCTCCTTGACGGTTATCATTGAATCCAGAAAAAATGATGAGGCCGACATTCTGAATGATAAAAAAGAAGAAAAGACTTCAATACCGCAGATTCTAGAGACTAAAGGACAGCACACAAGCATGTTTTTAGTACACTCCTCAAAAATTCATACTGAAGAAACTGAACTATCAGACAGTGTAAACAATACAGAAAGCAGGATAATAACTCTAGACTGAACGACATTGGAGATTGGCCTGATGTCATCACAGATAATATTCGCATACACCTTGTCACTCGAGGATCTGAAACAGTTCAGCGTATGAACAGTCAATTAAGAGAGGTGTATAGACATCAAGAATCAGCAAAAGGAAAGGCTAGAAAGCTTTCAAAGGCTTGTTTTTTTTTTCCGGCAAACGTCGAATGGCGAGAAAGTTCTTAGAAAGTAGATGTGTTATTCGCCAAGAAAAGAATCCTTTTTTTGCTTCCCCTGCATACCCTTCTCAACAAGATCAAGTACCAAATCTTCATTTAAATCCAAAGATGGATTCAATGAGTGGTGGAGGTTATCCACAAAAATAGAAAAACATGAGACCAGCAGAGCTCACATTCAGTCATCGCTTGCCTGGAGGAAACTTGAAGTTAGCCTGAGAGTAGGGAACATTATTGACAACAAGGCCCAAGATTTGATTACACAAGAGACGAAAACCTGGAAGGACTACCTGAAGAGAATCTTGGACATCATTCGTTTTTTCTCAAAGCAAAATATGTCACTTCGTGAACATCGCGAGCGAGATAAAGAAGTGTTGGAAGGGCGAAATCAAGGTAATTTCTTGGAGTTAGTAAAATAGTAAAATTACTATCAAAGTACGATTCACTCTTGAGGAACTAACTCTTCGAACTAACCTTTGTTCCAGACCGAATACATACATGTCTCCACAAATACTAAATGAATTTATTACAATATTGAGGATCACGTTAAAAAAAAAATCATACAGCAAGTAAAACAAACCAAATATTTCTCCATTGTTTTTGACAGTACACCTGACATCTCAAAGCTGGATCAAACTTCCCAAATTTTACGGTACGTTGTCATGGATGGGGTTCAGGTTCGTGAGTTTTTATTGACTTCATCGACACAAAGGACAAGCATGCTGCTGGAATCGCTGAGATGATTCTAGAGAAACTGCGTTCGGGTGGCTTAGACATAATGGACTGCAGGGGTCAAGGCTATGATAATGCTGCAGCCATGAAAGGTCAAAACTACGATGTCCAAAAACGTATTCTAGAAGTCAATCCCAAAGCACTATTCTTTGCCTGCTCAAACCATTCTCTTAATTTAGCATGAATTCGGGCTGCTGAAGCTGAATTCAATTTGGTAACATTTTTTTGGTACACTGGACCGTTTACGCGCCTTTTTCTTAACTTCAACACACCGCTGGGATATCCTTATCAAAATAACCGGAACTAGCCTTAAACGTTGAGACCCGCTGGAGCGCCAGAGGAAAAGCCGTCAAGATGGTTTGGGATACATTTTTCTAAAATTATAGAAACTCTGGAGACATTAACTAGCGGCGACGAAAATTCATCGACTAGATGAATTATTAGTTGCTATTCAGTCTTTTAATGTTCTCACCTATCTTGGATTTTGGGCTCCTGTATTAACTGAAATTAATGATTTGCAAGTCTACCTTCAAAAACAAGGATTGTCTATTCGAGACTGTTCACTCAAACTAAAAGTAAAAACAGAGACATTTTTAAGTAGTAATCGAGAGGGCTTCGCTGAAGCCAGCATTACCTTTGCCGAAAGCGTGTACTCAGATCTGAGAATCAGTACAGTACCTAAAAAACGTATTGGCCATAAGAAAAAAAATGCCTGGTAAGAAAAGTGACGACTCTGTACTTACACACTAAGAATAGCTACGAAGGGAAATTTATTCTACCTTGGACAGAATTGTTCAAGAAATAATCACCCAATTCGAGCAACTTCATGACGTAGCAGTATATATATGAATTTTCGTAGCCTTCCCAGCTATTAAATCCTCAGGTCGAAATCAATCTCAATAGTACTACTAGCAACATTGATAAAAAAAAATTTCTGCTGGAGCGAAAGAGGCTTCAACGGTTTGTCACAGTTTCATCAGAAGTCTCCGTACTTCCAAAACAAGGACCCGTTGAGCTCTTGAATTTTATAAAAAAAATATCAGCTAGATGATTAAATCCCGAATATAGTCATAATGATTCGCATATTTTTTACTATTGCGGTAAGCGTCACTACATGTAAGTTTTTAAAAAACTTAAATTGATCAAGAATTACTTGCGATCAACGATGACAAATTTACAACTCATTAATTTGGCCATTTTGTCCATTGAACAAGAGCTGGTGGAAAAAATTGATTTCGATAATTATTGATACTTTTGCCAGCAAGAAAGCGTGTAAACTTCACTTGTAAGATTTTGCAATGTTATTATTTAGTTAGTTTTTTTTTTGGGGAGGGGTGGCACCAAGATGAGGTACCGCACCAGGCATCATATACTCTAGCTACGCCACTGCGCCTATTTCAAGATGACATGCAAGCAAGAGTCAAGACAACGGAGCCTTTTCCTGTCTCAAATGGCGTAAAGCAGGGCTGTGTGCTGGCTCCAACGCTTTTCAGCATAATGTTCGCCGCCATGCTGAAAGATGCCTTTCGCACAGAAAGCATTGGAGTTGGTATACGATTTCACACTATTCAACGCTTAAAGACTCGAGGCAAGGACTAAAGTAAACTACGACTGCATCAGAGACCTGCTATTTGCAGATGACTGTGCCCTAAATGCCTCAAACGAAGAGGACTTTCAAAAGAGCCTGTCCCTCTTTGCTTACCCTGCTAAAATTTTGCCCTCACCATTAATATAAAAAAAAAATACAGAAGTGCTGCACCAACCTCTCCAAATAAATCTGTCACAGAACGTCAAAAAGTGTGTCTATCTAGGAAGCACCATAACAGCAAACGCCAACCTAGATGATGAGGTAGACTTCCATGTTGCTCGTGCCAGTGCTGATTATTGCAGACTTCAAGGACAAGTCTGCTAACGAATTGGAGACAACATTTCCACATTCCACAACACTGAAAGTCTACAGTGCTGTAGTTCCCGCCACACCAAAAAGTTAAACTCCTTCCACCTACGCTGTCTAAGGAGTATTCATAAGGTGCGTAGGTCCGACAACACACCAGACATGGAAATCTTAGTTAAAGCTGCCCAACAAGAACAGCATCAATTTTACAGTAAAAAGGTCCCAACTTCGATGGGCGGGACATGTAGTCCGCATACCAGACAATCGTCTTCCCTCACAACTTCTGTACGGGGAGCTGTGTGCAGGAAAGTGATCCAATGGAGGTCGATACAAGCGCTATAAAGACACTGTCAAGAGCTCCCTCTAGAAATGCGATATCGACATACGCGGCTGGAAAGCACTAGCTCTGAACCGCTCCTCATGGCGTGAAGCTGTCAATCTCGGAGTCTCAAGATTTAAAGCAAGAAGAATAGTCAGGGTGAAAGAGCGCCGAACCAACAAAAAGCTGAGAGAAGAAGCGGGTCAAACCCACCCATGCCACGAATGCGACCGGTTTTTCAAGCGAGGATCGGACTTTACAGTCACCTTCGAGTCCATATGAAATGAGAAATGTGCCTAACTTTGATCACGAAGGAGGAGCAATATATATCATGGGCGTAGCCAGGATGTTTTTCGGGGGGGGGAGGGAGGTTGGGGATTCAAAGAATGTTATATGTATATATATAAACAATATATATATATATACATATATGTGTGTGTGTGTTTGCGCATAATTAATCTTTCTAACATTCTGACCCTTCATTCTTTCGGAAGACGTTTATTGTACCCTAGAATATGTTCTTCTTGGAGCCAGCAAGGGGGTCTATGGGTGCGTAGGGAGCTCATAGAATCTTGTAACTGAAGTTTGCTTTAGAATATTATTGAAGAGAGAAGTTTTCAACATCAAAACTCTCAGTAGGAGCATTTTAAATTCAAAGCCATCTGAAGGATTTTAAACTTTAAAAAAAAAGCCATCTGGAGAAGAGGGGTTATACTCACACCCTTACGGCTTGGCTATATACACTCAAAGAATTTTAGTGTGTAGTTTGCTTTTTGCTTATATTGCAGATGTATTTTGTTTTATCATCAAACCCCGCTGAAGGAGGTTTTAAACTCAAAATCCCCTTTGGCTACGCTAATAGTATTTTGAGTGTATTATTTGCTTTTAAATATTGTAGAGGTATTTTTTTTTAGCTTCAAACCTAACTGAAAGTTTTTTTTTTCATATTGAAGAGTTATTTTTTTAGCCTTAACCCCCATTGGAGAGGGGGTTTAAACTCAAAACCCATGTGGCTATGCTCATAATTTGCTTTTTTTTATATTGAAGAGATCTCTCTATCTCTCTCTCTCTATCTATCTATCAATTCTGTCTCTCGTCTCTCTATCTATTCTGTCTCTCTTTCTATATATATATATATTATTATAATTATAAACATTGCTACGCCCGTTGATTTTTTCTCACATATATATTTTTATTTTATCAGTTTACTTCCCCCCCCCTTCCATTTTCTCATTCCCACATAGTGTTAAGTTGAATTGGAACGGCCCACTTTTTTTTACGCCCCCTCACGCTCTTGTGAATTCCAGTATTACTTTTCTACCCTTCCCGCCCAATTTATGATTATGTTTATTTTGGCCCATCTTGTGGTAAACACTCTGGCATATCGACCCTCTTTTATGAGATTTGGACTAGGAATAATCTTCAATTCTGAAAGAATGTACGGAACATGTCAAACAATGTTGTGTCATGTACTGCACATGAATCCTTCAAGAACTATTCATTTCTTTACCCAACAAGACCCCAATGGCTTGTTATATACTAACGTGATTAAAAAAAAACATGCCTCCCCATGAAGAGGTATTTTCTAAAATTTGGGGATTGTCGTTTGCATTTTTCTTGTTTATCGAAGAAGGGATTTAACTGCAAATACCTTCCTGGTAGGGAGTTGTAAACTCAAAACCCCCCTTGGCTGTGCTGGGGCAAGTGATGTTTCAGCAGTAAAAATTAAAATCGCACCTAAAATAAACTAAATCAAAGCAAAAAATCAGTTACTAACTTCCGACAGAAAAAAAAAGCCATTCATGCTGAGGATTTTCTTTTTAAAAGGGAGGTCCCTTAGAAATGAATTGTAGGCCCTATTTTTATTCTAACCTTTCCATCTTTCATCTTCTTCTTCGTTCTCTATATGCTGGAGGCTTCAGACGAGTAGTCCCTTATATGAGATGGACAGTGCAGTGGTTTAAATTCTATATCAGGCAGTTCTCCATATCTTTTTAGCGGCCCCCGTAAGGGGAAAAGCCGCTATTAGGTTTGTGAAAATTGTCCGTCTGTCACACTCAGGGCGCCAAAAACTAGAAGAGATACGAAAAATATTTTTTCACCATTAAATGCGGCTTGAAAAGTTTAGGTGTAACGGCTACTTTTAGTTTTCTAAAAGCAAACCGTTTAATTTATAAAATTAATTATGCAAGCGATTTTTAATAACGAAACACCAATTCTGAAACAATTACGTAAATGTAAGGGAGGAAATGTTACTAGGCCTATAAGAAAGGCCACCGACATGGAGATATCACGCACATTTTTTAAAATGAATTTCTGTCTGTCTGTCCGTCTGTCACACTCAGGGCGCCAAAACTAGAAAAGATACGAAAAATATTATTTCACCATTAAATGCGGCTTGAAAAGTTTAGGTGCAACGGCTACTTTTAGTTTTCTAGAAGCAAACCGTTTAATTTATAAAATTAATTATGCAAGCGATTTTTTAATAACAAAACACCAATTCTAAAACAATTACGTAAATGTAAGGGAGGAAATGGATATAAGAAATGCTCACAGTATGTAGATATCACGCACATTTTTTAAAATGAACTTTTAGCAGCGACTTTCATGTACTAGCGTAAAGCCCGGCAATTACATAATTCTAAACTAATTTCTTAATTTTTTAAAAAAATCAGATTTAAAAAAAAAATTGTTTAGTGCCCCCATTAGAATGAAAGAACGCACAAATCTGTTGGTTGGTCTGTCCGTCACGGTTAGGTAAAAAAAACACTAAAGGCTTTTGAAAATATGATTTAACCTTTACTGTTCTTTCAGAAATATTGCGATAGTTTAAGGATGGGAGCATACATGAATTGAGCCAGGGACCAACGATAAATCCGAACTAAAGTCTAGTGCGCAAACATCAAGATAAGGCAGGTTTATATCCTGCTCGCCATCCTCCGTCGTCCAGCGAGAAGTTAATTATTTTCAACTTAGAAGGAACATCCGAAACATCTTGCGAACAGGCGGATCTGACAGGAATCCGACTCCGACGGGGGCCGCCTCTGAGTTTGTGTATCACACAAACTCTCTTTGCAATCTTGTTTCTTTTTGGGCCAGTACTTTGCTCATATATCGTTATTCTCTTCTTCTTTGAGCTTCCGGTACATATGTTGTCTCATTCTGTTGTGTCCGGTGCTGAGTCGAAAGATTAGACGTTAATCTGGTTGGGATAGCTTAAGATAGGCATCATCTTTCTTGTGATTTGGTTGAGAGCTTATCCATTTCTCATTTATTTTATTTACTATTAGTTTCTTCATTTCCATCTAGTTCTATATGAGCTGGTTTCCATTGAATAACAGTTTTTATGCTTTTGTTGTTGAGCTTGGTCAGTGCTGTCCTGATTGTTTTATATAAGAGGATTCAGAGTTTTTCAAGCTTTGGAGGGTTGTTTTCGCATCGGTTAGAACAGTGTTTCTCAACCTTTTTTGTCTGCCGGCACAGTAAAAAAAAACAACAAAAATTTCGCGGCACACCACGAAGAGCAAAAGTTGTTTTAAAATAAAAAGAAAAAAAAAAGATTTACCAGTTTTTAATCATTACTATTAATGTGAAGGTTGTGCCTGTTTTTGAGAGCAAATGAGATCTATCCGAATCCGAGGCTCCAAAGTCGACAAACAAACTCGCATTTCATCATCTATTGAAAGAAGTCTCTCTCTTTTCTTAGACTTGATTTCAGTCAGTGCTGAGAAAATCCAAATTCACAAAACCATGAAGATGAAAATGCAAGAATTATTTTGATTGCATTTAAACTGATTGCTGGATATATTTTGTTGATTGAAATCCAAAAATTATCCAGGCTTTTCTCGGCAAAACTTGACTTAAGAACTACATCGTTTTTTTAAATTAATGAGCTGCTCTTCTTCTTCAGTTGTAAGATTTGTAGCTTCATAGTTTCCAAATGGATAGCTGATCCATCCATATTCATTACTTCCAATTGTTGGAAAGTAATGCTGCAATGCTGACTGCAGGTGTGTCAAAGTGTCATGAATTTCGGGAGTAATTTCTTTGTTTGAAGCACAATCATTGTAAGAAGGAAAGCAGTCGAAGACTCCTTTCGAGATCTTACTTTGCCACAAAGACAATTTTTCACCAAATGACTTTAGTTTTGAGGATGCAGTGATGATTGTTTCCGATGGTCCTTGAGGACTTAAGTTCAATGAATTTAATTTGTCAAATAAATCAGAGAGAAATGTGACCTTAACCCACCAGATTTCGTCATGAATAGAAAATCCAAAGTCTTTTTTTTCAGCCTCCAAGAATGAAATCAGCTCAGCCTTGAGTTGGACGACACGCTTTAATACTTTTCCCCTGGAGAGCCAACGAACGTTGGTATGATACAGGAGGCATTTGTAGTCTGAATCCATTGCTGCACAGAGCTGAGAGAAAAGTCGGGATGCAAGCGGTCGAGATTTGATGAAGTTTACAACTTCAATCACTTGATCCAGAACAGACATCAGACCTTTTGGCATGGGACCCGTGTAGGATGAACAGATGTTGAGTTCTAAGAGACCCATACATAGGCAAGCATAAGATGGACCGAATGCATTCATCCTACACGGGTTAGGAATGCATTCGGTCCATCTTATGCTTGCCTATTTATGGGTCTCTTAGAACTCAAAATCTGTTCATCCTACACGGGTCCCATGCCCGAATTTTATAGGAGATACATTGATGATGGGCTTGGCATAACATCACTGACAGAGGATGCACTAATCAAATTTATTGAGTTCACCAATAATTTCAATCCCGCCATTCGCTTCACTTATACTATCTCCAGAACTAGGGTAAACTTCTTAGACATACAAATAAACTTAACCCGAAATTCTCTGTCCACATCCACCCATTACAAAGATACCGACAGCCATAGCTATCTTCTATACTCGTCATCCCATCCACCGTCCTGTAAAGATTCTATCCCCTACTCCCAACTTCTACGCATCCGCCGCCTTTGCCAAGACGACAATGATTTCACCGAAAAAGCCACGGAAATGATAGAATTTTTCCTGCGCCGTGGCTACCCTCGGACTATTTTAGAAAAATCTTTATCGCGGGTGGAGAATCTAAAAAGAGAACAAGCTTTCAAGAAAAAAACGCAATCTGGCAACGTTGAAAGACCCAAATTAATACTAACCTACCACCCTCACAACGTGAAAGCCAAAAACATATTTTTGAAAAATCTAAACATTCTCCTAGCCGATGAACATACTCGCGACGTCTTCTCAACCCCACCTCTTGTGGTATTCAGGCGAGACAAAAACCTACAAGACATCTTAGTACATACTAAACTCCACAACATTCCAAGCGAACCCGGCACTTGGCCATGCAAGCGACGTAACTGTCAGACCTGCAAACACACGCTCGCCACCCCCAACATCACCTGTCCTAAAATGACCATCAAGATCAGTGGCAAATTTAACTGCAATAGCAGAGGAGTCATATATGCCATCTTATGCTCAAGGTGCCAAATGGTCTATATTGGTAACACGGGCAGGACTTTAAAAACACGACTCCAAGAACACCTTAGAGACATTCGTAACTTTGCAACTAAGCCCGTCTCTATCCATTTTAACAATACACATCATAGGGGTACCACTGATCTCCTCATCACTGTTATACAACAATGCAATGACAAAAACACCCGTCTGCAGATCGAAAACAAACTTATTTTCATGTCAGGTACCCTCCAACCTAACGGGATCAACAACCAACACACCTTTGTCTAATATGCGACGGTCACCCCACTCCCCCTCTCCCCATCCATCTTTTCGTGACCTCTCCGCCCCCTTCCGTTTTCCCGCACTTTTACACCCAGCATAGCTTATTTCTTTTCTGCCTCGATAGAGAACAACATCGGACAGATAAGTTACCTTAAGACTCTTTTGTGTTAATTGTTTGTTATTTTTTGTTTGTTTTGTAGCTGATGAAGGCCTCGTGGCCCAAACGTCCTTTGTTTTACTTGGTCCCGCAGGGTACATTTATGCATGTTCTTTGTATTTTCTATACAGTCGTTTACCCCTGCAGCAGTACATTTTGTTTTATTTTTTTTCAAGTTGGTGTTTCTTTTTTAGGTTTAGAGAATCCTTTATAAAATGGGTCCTTTTGATACGATTTTCTGTGCCAGTTTTGTGGATTTTTGTTTTGAGTGGGTGCCTCGCCAAGGTTTCAAATTTAGTGAATTGGGAAAGGATTTTTATTTCTCTTCTTTCATTCAGAGACAATGTCAGCGATTTCCTCCATAGCTCTTATGTGTGTTGTTTTGATTGCTCCTGTCATTATCTCTAGACCAATGTTTTGAGCATTGTCTATTTTTTTTTAAAGTTAGTTTGGGTTGCTGAGCCCCATGCTGTGGAACCATATTCTAGAACAGGTCTTATGTAACTGGTATAGGTCTTTTTCAGTATGTTGTGATTAGCTCCCAAATCTATCCAACTAATTTTTTCATGAGATAGTCTGTGGATGCCTTTATTCTGTGTTTTATCTATTTGGTTTTTCCAGTTTAATCTCGGGTCATAGCCGGTGACTCCAAGATATGTATATAATTAAAGGCTATCATTTTTTCTAAAGCTTCCTTATCTAATGTTAATATATATCGTTATTAAATGTTAGATTTTAAACAATCTTTGAGCATTTATTATTATTAATAATAATAATCTTTATTGTCCATAAGCAGAGGCGTCACTAGGGTTGGTGTCACCCGGTGCGGTAAGATCAGGGTGTCACCCCCATCCCCCCAGCGTTCCAATTTGTTCCAATTTTTCTTCCCAATAAAAAGAATCGTCGGCTTGTTCTTTTCTTTTGCGCAATAATACAGTTAGTTGATTTGCTGTTTTTTATTTTTGTCGCTGACATTTTATCGTTAATTATTACATAGATTAACATCTAAGATTTTAAAATTTGAAACAAATTAAACATCAACTGTATAAGCTTTCCTTAGTAAACTTTAATGACCTTCTAACGGAAAGTTTTTTAAGTAATAGTACATTAAAGACAACTACTAAAAATATGCAACTCTATGAAAAGTATATTGATCATTACAAAAACTTGAAAATATTTTTTTTAATCTTAACATTTAAAAGTCTACAATAAAAAAAATAAAAAATAAAAAAAATAAAATTTCCTTTTCAGGATTTCAAATAAATAACTTTAAACGCAATATATTTTGAAACTTCGTTTTCAATTGATAGAATTGCTTGATTTGAAATTCGATTTTTTAAAGTTATTAATAGTTGTTAATTAACTCTAGTTTCGAAAAGCTTCTTTCACATGATGCCACGTAGATATGCATTTGTCAAGAAACAGTTAAAGGCTTAAATCTAAGGCTGGTAGAGATTCGTTGACGTCCTTCAAAACTTTGCTGCCTGTAGATGTTTTCTGGTTCACATATCTTGTCGTCTGGCTAAGTATAAAAGAGATTGATGCATTCAGCATTAACCTCTTGTTCTTTATTTGAATAGTAAATCCGTCATCTTAAGATTACTGTCCTGATATTTCCTTATCGTTAAAACTTATTTTTCTGTTGCATTAACATACTAGCCTGATTTAACAAATGTTATCTCAATAACATTTTGAGCTATCTCACGTTTCGAAGAGTAAATGAAGTGCTCTAGCTTAGCCACCACTTCCCTCAGTACATCGGCCAACAAGAGAGGTAATCAATGAATGAAATGTATGCATGTATTCACAGACAGTTGTCTTAGCGCTGCTCCTCTAGTGTTTGTATTTTCAGAGCGACGGCTAAGATTTTCGCTGTAACACTTTCATAAAAATGTTCTTTCATGGGTCTAACAGCACCATGATGAGCACACCATATGACACTCTCATCATTTATTGGAATATCCCATTGATTGGTAAAAGCGGCAAAGAAAGAATAAGTCTTTTTTTCTAGAAAACCGAGTAAAAATGTATGTTAGAAGCATGCTCTGATTAAGAATGTTGACCAAAAAGCTAAAATTAATGGTGTAAACATCCATTCAAGTTTCTTGTTTCATTAATACTGCCTGCACTCCTTCGTGACTTCTTGACATTGTTGCTTCAATAACATGCTCTTTAATTCATTCTTTTAATCTCTTTCCGCGCGTTTTAAATTATCAGAACTGCTACCATCAGTTTTTGGTCCACTTTAAGAGGAATATGCCACAATATTTCAGTCATTTGAACATTACCATTGCTACTGTTAATATATCTTACAGCTTCAGAGATCGATGTTAGGTGTGGTGCAATACAAGACACCTGAGTACCTTGCAGCATTGTGTCTCCTTAAGAGGTTTAGTAAAACATTTATAAACTCTGAGTTCTGGTACAAGCTTGGAAGGTAGCTTTTTTTTTATTCGCTCCCTTGTAATCTTATAAGTTATTATTTCAGCACTGGGTCATATTTGGATAACATTTCCATAATCCCAAGAAAAAAAATTCCATTATTTATGAAAAGTCTTCTTCAATTCGCAACCATATACGAACTTTTGTTGCTTAGTGCGGTAGTAAGAAATCTATAAGTGCAAGATATTCCTCTGTTTTCTCATCTATACGTCGATCATAGCGATGACTTGCCTGTCAATTGTTTTGTAGTCTAAGTCCGGCTAATTAATTGTTCCAAATTTGAAAACCTGATAAATGTTCTTTGGTCCACTCGCGAGTTTCTCATTGTGGACATGCCCACTATCAAACAAGAAAACCTTGCTATTGATTTTTCCCCATTAAAAGTTTATTCAACCATTCCTATGCTTTATGATCTAGCTTCTGACACTTTTTAAAGTTCTTATTTATTTATTATTTTTTTTTTTTGGAAATGTGCATTTTTTCACTCGGGTGTCACCCCCTATCGGGTGACACCCGGTGCGGACCGCACCCCCCGCACCCCCCTAGTGACGCCACTGTCCATAAGGAAATTATAATTAGTCTTACAATTTGTGTGTATCACCAAACAATAAAATCCTGACCCAAATGGTGATTTTTTAAATTTCTATAATCTTTTTACCTTTTTATGGATGTTTGTATCAAACAACTGCCCAAATTTGGGTTTTGTTTTTTGCCAATGACTTTACCAGCAGCATTTAAGGCTCAAAGTTAGTTCTTTAACATGTACTTTGTATTTGCTGCATTAATCTGTCCAGGTGGGTAAACAAGCTAATTAGGCCTATATCATCTCTAATTCATGGTTCCGCAAGGTTGTCATTGCCGGAAGTGGTAATGGATGTAAGCACTCCACTACCTATAAAATGCTTCCTAATGGCATGCGTCTCAAATAGCCTCTGACAACCAGTCCAACTCCCGCCTTCACGTGTGGCTCAGATATTGAGTCCGGCGGAACTGTTCTTACTAACAGAAGGGGCACTGGCGCCTTAACCAGTAAGCTTCGGGGAGGAGGGGCTCGTTAGCTATGGCTGGCTACCAGTAGCGGTCTTAGGGGGTGGCAACTGGGGCAACCGCCCCAGGCCCCGCGCCTGACGGGGGCCCCGCGCTGGGAGATTTTATTGTCACCGACTTCGAAAACTAAATGAGTTGTCATAAACAAGGACTTGTTACTCAATATTTTCCCAGTATACCAATTATAGGCCTACCAATAGCCATTTAAGCTTACATTTTTTATTTCGAAATACCGTTCAGTTTCGGTAAAGACAGCCGAGTCATAGAGGCTATCATCTTTTAACGTTCACAATAAAAACACATAAGTAGAAGCAACCAATCCTAATCGTTTCGACGTCTAATCGGATTTTATTTGGAAAATACGTAGTGATAAAGTTTGAACTACTCTTTGCACTATGAAACATTGTATATGAAAAATACATTTGTAGTAACAATAATGGAACTTTTGACTAATTGAATATTTAATGAAATGAATCAGTGCTTTTTTTTAACGTCACATCGTACGGCGTACTTCACTTTTTTCAATGTGGGGAAAAAATATTAATTTTCTTGAATTTTAGCGTTTATTATTAATTTATTAATAGTTAAAAGATTAGGCAATCCATTTATTTTTTTAATAAAAAAGCACTGAAAATAACTAAACAATTGTACGGTGTATTCTCGACTGTCGCTGGTGATACGTTCTAAGACCGCACGCAAAGGTCAGATTTTCGCAGTAAGCTGTTTAATTTCATAAACGTATAATATTTTTCGGATATAAACAGTATCACCAGTTGATGTGCTCGTACGGTTATTTCGGCAAATCAGCTTCCAGTAAGTTTGACGATGACAATATTAAGTTTTCTTTTTCCAATTGGCTACTGTGTGAACGTGTTGAAAAAAACAAACAAAAAAAACAAACAAAAAAAAAAAACGCGGGAGTATTTTTAGCGGTCCCAGAAAGGAGAAAAGACGCTATTAGTTTTGTGTGGAATGTCTGTCCGTCCATCCGTTGCGTTTAGATCTCGTAAACTAGAAAAGTTAGTGAAAATCCGACATCATAATATCTAAGATCATTCAAAGTTCTGATGCAACTGCTACTTTTCTTTTCTAAAACCGAAAAATCTAATTTTTAAATCACTTATCACTTTCTTTCAGAAAAATACATCACTTTTACAACTATTCATTATTAATGTTAACAAACACCGAAAGCTTTTTAATATAGGAGATAATTAATTACCCGTTTTTAAACAGGTTTATATGCAAAAGTTTTTTTATTTTATTTTTTTGACATTTGTATTGCTAAGTTAAGTAAGTTTGGTTATACTAGCTACTACATTTACACAGAGAAAATCTATTTAGTATGCATATAAGTTGGACATAATTTAAAACAACAATTAATAAGTAGTTTTTCATATCACGTGTCATAATGTGGTAAAGTAATGAATAAAAATCAATGGGGCACTACCCAAGATCTGTCAACCTTCTTTCTCCAATCTATTCTGTCATAAATTTGTCATTGATAGAATTTCATTCTGATGTTCTTTCTGAAAATATTGAAACCTCCCTTTTTACTTGTCTGGGTGGACCACTTCGGGGGCAGATTTTGAGTTTGTGTTTCCACAGAAACTGTCTTTGTAACCTTGTTTTTATAAATTATTAAAAAAAAACAACGTGATACAGCCTTTCCGGAAAAGTCGGGTCTTCGAAAGTGAATGGACCACTGTAACTCTTATAGAACTTAATAGAACCCTTTATTCTTAAAGAACATCCTAATGGCTTCAATTAGCAGAGTGAGAGGTGCGACATACTATTAGCTGTGGCGAGTGTTTTTTTAATTTGCATCTGTGGATGCAGAACAATTAAAATACAGTATATAATGTACTTCAGCGGCCAATAGTAAACCAGCAGTACCCTACGTAATGTTCTATGTTTTGTTACAAAAATAAGGCCCACAACTTTGAGGCGAAGATACTGTATTGTTATTGTTGCAGCATTAGAGAAGGATTAGCCCGTTAGCGAGATGTGGTACGATATATATATATATATATATATATATATATATATATATAGTCTACCTTTGCGGCTAGGGGCCCCGCACATGACACTCGCCCAGGGCCCCGCGCACTGCTAGGGCCGCCCCTGCTGGCTACCCACCTAGGAGAAGGAAAACTCTGAATTCAAACCTCTGCTGCCTTGCAGCTATACCCAATCAAGGGAAAGGCTTCGGGAGTCAACCATGAGGAAAAATCAGGAGCTGGCGACATAAGGCAGTTTGCAGCACCCAGTGCTACACTCTGGCAGAACCTGCGACACTGCTGACCCCAAACTGTATCGGCACTGCCGTTCCTTTGGATACATCTGCTGCGTGGAGAGGGGGGAACTGATGTGTGGACGAAATCGTTCCGACCACAGCGTATGCCCAGGCATTCATCTCATTTCCATGAGATGGTCTATAGTCGCTTCGCGACTGACGGAGGCCATAGTAGACCTAGTAGTAGTAATTCATGCAGTGGTTGAAAACTGTGACTTATTATATTGGCTATGGTTCTTCCACAATGAATGTTTAGTGTAGGTAGAATATTATTTAGGCCTACTAGATAGGCCTATATATTTCCAGTAAGAGACGAGTAAAGTTTAGTGAATTGGGAAACGAAAACCTACAGAAAAGAGAGAAACAAAAGGCACAATTTTAGCAAGCACAAAAGCAAATATGCGTATCATTATTTCAGTTGCATACCTACGCGCATAGGCACTTTATGGTATATTTCTTAGCTTATCTTATGCAACACAGACCTTACTTCAAAAAAGAAGATGATTACGTCCTACGCGTCATGCTTTCAGTCATGCATATTAACCAATGACTTAAATTCTGCTAAGTCACTGGTTTTCCTGGCTATTAGGCTATAGCTCAGGCAATCCATTCCATGCTCTAATAGCACTTTGGTATTTTTAACAAACAAAGCAGCACAGTAGGTACATTTTTTTAAATTTATTATTTAACCATAATTCCATGATTTAACCTTTGTCGACCGGAGCGACGACGGAACTGCATGCGATTCTAGCGTGAGTTATATTATCTCTATAAATAGAACGTTTTCGAATTATTCCCACCCCATGACCACGAGTGCAGTAGAATAGGCTACTAGCAAAAAATGATAACTGAAACTCAAATGATCGCCTGGGTCTACAATATTTTTTTTCGCATGCCAACAGAGTAGATTAACTAGATTAACTTAAGAGATCGGCTTATTGACGAGAGCCTGGGAGGGCAACATTTACCCAAACGGGTCCATTAGGGGCAAGACTGGGCTCAGGACCATTGTAAGATAAGATAATGATTGTGCACTGTCCCTCCGGGCATTTGCATGATCCAGTCCGCCCCTGCTCATTAGCCACACGAGAAGCTACAAAGGTAAAATATCTAGACTCTATAGATTCTATATCAAGACGTAAAATATGCCACAAAGATCTACAGAACTAGATCTACATCTAGATCTAGATCTAGAGTTCAAACATCTTGTGTCCCCGTGTCGAGATAATAGTTAGTGGCATTTATGATTTAGATTTTAGATCTAGTGACTAGATCTAGATATCTATATATATATATCAGTGAATCCTTTCTTAGACATCCAAAAAATTGGAGTCTAAAATACAAACTTCCGTTTGTGTGTCACTTAAACCCGGAAAAGAATCAGTATAATAAGTCTTGGTCTAGACTAGATCTAGATGTAGATCTAGATGTCTACTCTGATATCTCTGAGTAATCTAGATCTAGATCATCAGTCTCAACGCTGCTGGATTTCATTATAAACTAAACTAAATCTAGTAGATCTATATGTTGTAGATCTACAAAAAACACTGTGAGTGTGACTGTGACTAGTAACATTGATTAACTGAGTCTGAGTAACTTACTCAGTAAGTTAGTTACTCATACTACTCATAGATCTACTACATAGATCTATATTCTGAAATTTGAATATTCATATTATACTTATTATAGATATAATATAGATCTATATAGTACTATAGTACTCATAACTCAGTTCAGTAAAAATTAGTAAAAAAGTCTTAAAGTCTGACTTGTCATAGTCATAGTCTTAAACTTTAGTCTTAGTGAACTTAGTCAAATTTAACTTAGTCTTAGTGACTTAGATCTAGATCTCTAGGGCTAGTTATTAATTAAATTATTAATTAATCTTAGATATATTATAATAGATTAAATCTAGATATAATATACTTCTACTACTACCGTACTGAGTACTACTAGTACTACTACTTACTTATTTACTACTAGTACTAGGCCTAGAGCAGTGTTTCTCAAACTGTGTGCCGCCGGAGTTTTCAGAACGCCACACAGGTCTGCCTACTATTAATTTTTATTTTACGTTGCTATGACTTCCCCACTTGCAACGACCAGTAGTAGTAGTAGATCGCTCTATAATGTTGAAAGGGGTGTTAGATATTAAGCTTATGGAATTTTCCACTACACATACACTATTATAAATAATGACTCAAATATAGGCCGCCTAAGCAGACGCACAGCAGTTCTTGAATTGGAAACGATAATAATAAGCTATGAGTTTCATGTAAATTGTTTCTAAAGGCTTAGGTGTATGTTAATAATAACAAATTATCAATAAGCATTATTCGTTGTTATCAATGGAGAAATATGTTAGCAAGAATGAAACTGTGAAAGCGGTAAATGAAAAGCAAGGAACCAAATGAAGGTAGAAAGAAGATTACTAAACATCAGATATGGTTTCATATCTTCTGGACCTGAAGATTCTCAAATGCCACTCTGTCTGATCTGCAATGCAACTCTGTTGACTGAGGCGCTTATTCCAAACATATTGAAGATACACTTGGAAACAAAACATGCAGTTTTAAAAGCGCAACTCAAAGAGTACTTTGAAAACATAATGGCTCAAAAAAAATAGACAAGCTAAGAAACTTACGAACTACCTAAAGCTGCCAGAAAAGTGATTGATTATAAGATTGCTCAGTTATTAGCGAAACGAAAGAAAGCAAACACAGAGACTGAATCAGTCATTGCACCAGCTTTAGCAATAGTTGTTGTTAAAAAAAGTTTCTTTTGTCAAATGACAGTAACTCGGGCAGAATCGAAACATATCGTCAGATTTATAAGATCAAATCTGCGAACACTTCGACGTGATTGACGATGAAGTGTCTCTGCTGTGATATCTTCAAGTTGATGAATCCACTGACGTTAGCGGCAAAGCCCAGCTGCTAACTTTTATTTGGTTCATAAAGGATGAAAAATGTGTCAACGAATTCTTATTTAGCAAAGACTTACCAACTATGAGCAAAGGCGAAGATATTTTCAAAGTGGTAAACCAAAACATTTTGCTCTTCAAACCACAGTAGAAAAACTGTCAGCATTTGCACCGATGGATGTCCTTCCATGCAGGGAAATAGAAAGAGATTCATCACTCTTGTGCGTCTAGAAAATCCGAATGTATTAGTTGTTTACTGTATGATCCACAGAGAAGCTCTAGCCTTCAAATCTTTGCCGAAAGATTTGATGTTTGTTCTAGGTCAAGTGATTGAAGTTGTAAACTTCATCAAATCTCGACCGCTTGCATCCCGACTTTTCTCTCAGCTTTGTGAAGCAATGGATTCCGACTACAAATGTCTCTAGTATCACATCAACATTCGTTGGCTCTCCAGGGGAAAAGTGTTAGTCGTCCAACTCAAGGCTGAGCTGATTTCATTCTTGGTGGCTGAAAAAAAAAAGAATGGATTTTCTATTCATGGCAAAAATCTGGTGGGTTAAGGTTACAATTCTCTCTGATAAATTTGACAAATTAAATTCATTGAATTTAAGTCTTCAAGGAACATCAGAAACCATTATCAAAACTGAAGTCATTTGGGGAAAAATTGTCTTTGTGGCAAAGTAAGATCTCGAAAGGAATCTTCGACTGCTTTCCTTCTGACAATGAATGTGCTTCAAATAAAGAAAACTCCCCCGAAATTCTGGACACATTGACACACCTGAAGTCAGCATTGCAGCATTACTTTTCAACAGTTGGAAGTAATGAGTATGAATGTGTCAGCTATCCATTTGGAAACAATGAAGCTAAAAATCTTGCAACTGAAGAAGAAGAGCAGCTCACTGATTTAAAAAACGATGCAGTTCTTAAGTCAAGTTTTGCAGAGAAAAGCCTGGATGTATTTTGGGTTTCAATCAACAAGTTATATCCTGCAAACAGTGTAAAATAAATCAAAATAATTCTTCATTTGCATCTTTATGGTTTTGTGAGTTTGGATTTTCAGCACTGACTGAAATCAAGTCTAAATAAAGAGAGAGACTTCTTACAATAGACAATGAAATGCGAGTATGTTTGTTGACTTTCGAGCCTCGATTAGATCGCTGCGCTCAAAAACAGGCACACCCTTCACATTATATGTAACACTTAAAAACAGGCAATTTTTTTTTCTTTTTATTATAAACAACTGTTGTTCTACGTGGCATGCCGCGAAATAGTTGTAGTTTTTTTTTACTGTGCCGGCAGACAAAAAGTTTGAGAAACACTGGACTAGAGCTACCGACTAAGTTCTTAGTCTTAGTAGTTAGTTGAATAGTGATAATAGTTCTATAACTTGTTACTCTTCAGTCTTCTTGTACTTTCACTACTATCATAGATAATATTACTACAGTTATAGTGTCTAAAGTCTACAGCTACTCAAATAATAATTTGTTTACTGTCTTTACTCACTGTAATTGTAATTTATCATATATATCATATATTATATTATATAATATATCATTTATGACTCACTGTCACTGACTGTAAATGATAACTATTATAATGGAGTTGTTTCAAATTTCTTGGTTGTTGTGTTTACATCTTGCCCAGTGCTTAGTTTTTGTTATTTTCTAGTGGGAAGCTGGATCATTATAGGATAATATTTAGATCTAGTGGTTTTAATTAATTAATTAGTGCCAAACTAAAATAGGAGAATCTCAATCTAGATATCCATCTTTTTATTGTTTTTTAAACATGAAAAGAGTTAAACATTTGACAGATGGTTCTGAAGAGTGGGCTTATAGATCCTATAGTTTGCCACCTCTTTTTTAAAGTGTGATATACAGCTTTTGGCACTCATAAAATTCCAGCAAAAGAACTCACTGGAACTTTTCTTTCAGGTCATTTTTTTTTTCAGGTCTTCATCAGGATTCAAACCTGGGACCCCCTGTTCAGAATTTAGATCTCTATGAATTACACAAATGGGAATCAAATTGGAGCACATATTTCCACCCAGAAAAATGTTGTTATTAAGAGTACAGAAACAAAAAACAACAACCCTAAAACAAATAAATACCACTTATCTTATTCATGGTAAACTTAGTCTTAGGTATAGATCTAGAATATAGATTATAGTCAGCTAGACTCAAGACTGTTACTAGAGCCCTCTAGAGCATGTGGCCCGCAAAACTATTTTGTGCTGCCCGCGGCCATATCCGCAAATTAAAAAAAAAATAGATAAAATTTACAATGACCACATATAAGCTGTGAAATGATTTACAACTGCACAGCGTGCGCGACATGTTTCAAGAACTGGAAGCTTGTATTGACAGGTGTGGGCTACCTGGGGAAAAACTTGTTTAGTGGCTACTGACGGTGCACCAGCAATGTGTTCAGAAAAGGTTGGTGTTGTTGGATTAACGATAGAGAAACGGAATGATCTCAGTTGGCGGGACCTTTTGCAGCCATACACTGCATTCTGCACCAAGAAGCACTCTGTGGCAAAAGTCTACAAATGAAAAACATGATGGATGTTGTCGTGAAGATGATGAACTTCATACGTGCACAGGGTCTCAACCACAGACAGTGTGTGTCATTTCTAGTTGATTTAGAAACAGAATACAGAGAGTTGCTGTATCATACAGAAGTCAGATGGTTAAGTCGTGGAAAAGCGCTGCAGAGATTTCAATCTCAATGTACTCAATTCACAACTACAAGGCACAAAGCAGCTGATTACCGTGATGTTTGACCACATGATGGCGTATTGCTAATTATAAACGAATGTGCTTATAGTAAATTTTCACCCTATAAATAATTGAAATAATATCTATTATTCTGCAATAGTTATGCTGCAACATTAAAATGTTTGAAATGATTTAGATTCAGTTGTTTTTCAACATCTATCCTCAAATTACAATTATAGTTTTTTTTTTTAAAGTAAATAACTTTTTAAAAAATTTGTACAATGTCGTGTTTTCTAGAAGAAAAATATATTTTTCTGATGGTCTTAGGTGACCCCTGACCCTGGTAAATCGCCAATCGACCCCCAAGGGTCGCATACCCACAGGTTAAGAACCCCTTATCTGGATAGTCTAGATAGTCAATGAAGACAGTCTTCACAGACCTAACTTAAAACTTTGAAGAATTAAAAATTATAAAAAAATTATACTTATACTTATAGATCTAGAATTCAGTTGTCTGGTGAGGGTGCGAAGTTAAGTCTTATTTTTTTGCAGGGTCAAAAAATTTGTATTCTAGTTAAATAAATCCACAGTTGAGCTTTGAGCCCTGAATTTGAATTCAAATCGTATGCCTCTTTTTAAAATATGCATTTAAAAGTGATCACTGCAACATTCACACAGATACCCTTTTCCCATCTCCACTCCTTTCCCAACTGGTTTAGACAAGTGATTGGATCATAGCTCATTGAGAGAGTTAAAAACATGAACAATGGGTATAAATATTTTTAATTGCACAGATTTATTATTGTGAGTCTAGATATATTACAAAGTTTTATAGCCCTGCAATCTCTGGTCTCTTGTACTCCATCCTTATTGTGTACATTTAATCATTTTTATGTTATTTTTTTTTTTTTTTTCAAACCAACAGAATGTTTTTACTTGATGGTAGAAATTTAAGATAAAGAGGATGGATGCCACAAAAAGCTGACAGAAATTTGCTAGAAGCACCACCAACAGCAGCAATTGATAGACATCATATATATATTGGTGAAAAGAACCATGGTAAGAAGCTTCTGTAATGAAGACAGAAAAAGAAAGCAAAAACTCTTGACTAGAACAAAAAAGTGAATAGATTCCTTACTTTCTGAAGAGGCTTGGTTGAGATAACCAAGACATCCCTCCCTAAGATACAATATAGACCAGTCCCTCCTAGGCAATCCACAGCACAGTTCAAGAAACTAGTTATTTTAAATTTGATCCCTTCTGTGCTACACATGAGAACAAAAAGTAGATAGTTCCTTAAAAATTGCTTTTTAATTGAAATAAATCTTTTTTTTTTTAACTTTTATTTCCAGCCTTACCACTGGCAGAGTCATAATGTCAAGACAAGTGGAGTGGACGATATGGTCCTTCTGCAAAAAATTTCTGAGGCTGGGATCATGGACAACTTAAAGAAGCGGTTTATGGATGATGTTATTTATGTATCCTTTGAGAAGAATTAATTTACTGATAATGTAGGGCTATAATTTTTTAACTTTTTTATATTTTTTTATTCTAAGGATTGTTATTGATAATTTTAATTGAAGCTCACTAACGGATTGGAATAAACTATTTTTATCTAGTCGTATTAATTTAAGAAGTTTATTTTATGATTTCAAATGATTTCAATTTTAATATTAAATCTTATAATTTTTTTTTAGTTGATTTGTCAGCAGTATAGATCTAATAGTTTTTTTTTTTTTTTTTTTTTTTGAGTGCTTGGTATAAGATAAATAGCTTAGATATTATGTATGTATTATTTTTAACTCAACCTTTTAAGACCTACATTGGGCCTGTATTGGTATCTGTAAATCCTTTTAAGAATATTAACATCTATGGAGACAAGGAAATTGAAATCTATCAAGGAGCAGTAAGTGCTTTTAAAAGATTTGAAAGTAATTATCACTTTAGAAATATTCTTTCTGATGTTCTCTTGATTTACTATCTTCCTTGCTGCCACCATTGTCATAATCACCATTTTGTGGTTGCCATATATATAACTTCCTGATAGCCATTTCCCTGAAGTTCCCTAACCACCAAAATATTCTTTTAGCATGAACATCTATCTGGTTTTCTCTTGGTCATATCATACTTAATACTTGATACTTAAGAAGTGGTTTAGAGTTTTAATGGGTTGAGAGCTGATGCCAGTTTTAATAAGCATTTCTCAGCTTATACATACTGCTAGGAGGGAATAGAGAGACTCGTTGAGTACCTGGGAGCATTATCTTGAGAACTAATAGTTGAAATAAAAAAAAGAGTTTATAATTATATAATTACTCATGCTATCCTTATTATTTAAAAAAAATAATATTGTTCTCTTCAAATCTAGGCACAGTATGAGAACCCTCCACATGTTTATGCCCTTACAGACAATATGTACAGAAATATGTTGATTGAAATGGAGAACCAATGTGTCATCATTAGGTGCTGTTTCAAAGTTATTTATTTCAAAATACTGTCCAAAAGTAAATTATCTCTTATTTAAAATATTTTTTTTTTCAACCAAAACTTTTAGTGGGGAAAGTGGTGCTGGAAAAACTGTGGCAGCCAAATACATTATGGGATACATCTCCAAAGTATCTGGTGGTGGTCCACTTGTTCAGGTCTGTTGATTCCTCTTTGTTTTTAGCTTATCCACCTACTTTTACCTTGCCTGTGTAGTACAAAACTTTCATAGATGACCTTACATTAGTCCATGCTTTCTGATATTTATGTGTATATGTTGCTATGCTTTCTTATTTCATTTTCAATTTGAGGGTTTTAAATGGTATTTAACTTCTCAGCATCTGATGTGGTGCATTTTATTCTTTTTTTATGAATCAGAGAGTCAAAGACATCATTTTAGAATCAAACCCTTTGCTTGAAGCTTTTGGAAATGCCAAGACTGTGAGGAATAATAACTCAAGTAGATTTGTGAGTATAATGAACCTTGAACCCAAGATAACATATGCAATTATAATTGTGTTAGAATTTCATCATTGGAATCTGTCTTGTGTATTGTTCAATATAATTTCATTGCTTCAGTAAAAGATATCTCTCTCTTTGCAGGGTAAATATGTTGAAATACAATTCAGCAGAGGTGGAGAGCCGGATGGAGGAAAAATTTCCAACTTTTTGTTAGAGAAGGTGATTTATAAATATTTCCTCACATTGCAGCGGACTTGTGTGCACATTTTCATGATAGGTTCAAATAGCTTAAGTTCTAGCCATACTAGTCATGTAAATACCATACACTTAAATGAATGCGTTGCACATGTAATCATACATTTACCCAAACCTGTTGTACATGCACTCACAGTTTTTTTTATTGTCTAGTCAAGGGTAGTCAGCCAAAATACAGAGGAACGAAGTTTTCACATATTTTACCAGATATGTGCAGGCGCTACTGAGAGAGTTAAAGGTAACAAAACCATGCAATTATTGGTCTATTTTATGCTACTGATAAACATATAGGTATTTTAAATGTCATTAGGTATTGTTGGAATAAAGTCTGCTTATTAGTGCTACACATAAAATTATAGGGTAACATTTTGACTAAGTTGTCCTGTTTTAGGTTTAATTCACTTGATAGTCTTGAAGCTATGTTTCTTTCTAAAATCAGTTTTGTTGAATCATTGTCTAAGCTTACTATTAAATATTTGAAGGACAGGAAGTATAAAATAATCTTGAGTTGAGGCAGATGGAATGAACAAAGAATTCATTTGTTGTGAATGAGGAAGTAAATTGACCTGCTCAAATAGAGAAAACCAATATTGGACTTTAAATTTCTATGTGTGATTTAAAGCTGACAAATTAAATAATGTATATTTATAAAGTTTGTGACATAATTTTTTTTTTATTTAAATGTTTAGCAATCTGTATCTCCCTAACATTGTCTCATATTTACATTGATGTTATTGTGTTGCAAGCTTCTTCATGCACTCTGTCAGTTTCTCCCCCATTTGATAGTTTAGTGGACTATTCAGCTGATTCTGTGGGGGTGACAGTGGGTGAGAAGGAAATAAAAACAACTGAGATATGACATTTAAATGGAATGTTGCTTGAATTGGTTCTTCATATTTGACTATATTTTTAAAAACAGTCATTTAGTTTCGTAGACATTATGTAACAAGACCTTAAGATCTTACAAGCACTGTATATCTGATAATTACCAGTTTTCTCCTATATATTTTTGTACTGACTTTTACATGGTACCACTAGTACAAAAAAAAAAACCAACAACAACAAAGCAAAATAAAAACTGTACAAAACTTTTTATTTTTTTTTAATTTTTGGCCAGTACATCACTGTGTATACTTATCCTTAAAAGGAGAGGATGTAGATTTTGTTTCTTATATTGTTCTTCAGCAATCCAATATGGTAGAGAAAAAAATATTTTTAAGAATTTAAATAAATTAATTATTTGCTATTGAAACAACCAAAGGTATTACACTTCTATGTAATGCTTCATGAACTATTTTAAAATTGAAACTGATCTTACAAAATGAGAATAAAGTTTATGGTTAGATACATTGAGAAATGGAATATTTTTTTTTTATAAAATATATATATATATATATTTATTTATTTATGACATTACAGAAGAACTAGGCATATCAACTCCAGACTATTATAGCTATTTATCACAAAGTGGTACTTTCAAAGTTGATGGTATTGATGACAACAAAGAATTTCAAGACACATTAGTAAGTTCATCTTTCTTAATAACAATGAAAATAATAGTAAAATAAGCTTTCTTTAAAAATCCTGAAACATATTTGTTTCATGTTATATTACACTATAAGTTTTGTGACCAAGGGGTATGTTGGCTGCTCTGTTGAATAGTTCAAAGAGGCTAGAACGCATGAGTTTTTATTTTAGTTATAATAGTTATATATTTAGTGAAATTAGGAAAGTCCACCGACATTTGCTAGGAACAGTAATTAAAGCGGTTTTTAGTGCTGATATACAAAGCCCTTGTTAAATATTGCTCTTAAAACCATAACTTTGCTACATTTGGCCCCACCCCTCTTATTGAATGGTTTATCCTCATTGTTGAGATCTATTCCATTGATAATTGTTCATTATATGAACTCCTAAAGATATGCATTTTAAAATATTTTTAGCAAGCTATGCAAGTGATAGGAATCTCTCCAGACACACAGAGGGAGATTTTATCAATAGTAGCAGGCATTCTCCACCTGGGCAACATCACTTTTGTTGAGCAAGGGAATTACGCCACGATAGCCCAAGATGATTGTAAGTAAACTTCACTACCCAGAACCTAACTTTGTTAATGGTATTATGAAAATGTCTTCTGGTTTATATATATATATATATATTTTTTTTTAAGTTTAAAAAAAAAAAAGTGATTACAAAGTCTGTTGTGTCAGCAGCTTGTTCATTATACAATATCTTTCTAACATTTAGGGCTAATTAAAAGTGTTTTTTTTTAGTCCTACAGTTTCCAGCACATTTGTTTGGTGTGGACAGTGAGCTGTTGCGAGATAAGTTGACAGGAAGGATCATGGACAGTAAATGGGGTGGTAAAACTGAAAGCATTGAGATGAAGCTGAATGTACAGCAAGCAGAGTTCACCCGAGACGCCTTGGCCAAAGCCGTTTACTCTAGAGTTTTTGATTTCCTTGTAGAGGTAGCATTTTTTTGTTTTGGCCTTTGCACGTTTGCATGGCTAAGATAAGATTTTTTTATGTGAGCAATACAAATTAAAATTGTATCAATATTTTAACCAATCCCCAAATCCAAAAAAAAAAAACAACACTTAATAATAATAATAATAATAATAATTTTATTTATAAAGCGCTGTTAACAAACAAAAATATAGGCTCAAGGCACTGTAAAACATTACAAGCACAAACATATGACATGACAATCTAATCTAAAAAAAGTTCTAAACAAATAGGTCTTAATGTTCTTCTTAAAAGTGGTGAAGCATGTTGTCCGTCTGAGATCAATTGGGAGTGAGTTCCAATTATTGTGTGATTTACAGTAAATGAAATTGGGGATTATTTTATTTTAATTATATCCTCTTTCCACCAAAATTACCTTCTTCTTCGTTCTCATTGTTATGTTGAAGGGTTCAGATGACTAGACCAATATCTGAGATGAACTGCACAGTGGTTTCCAAGTCAGGGAGCTCTCCATATAGTTTTCTTTCTATTGGGGTGTTTTGGGGCCAGTGTCTTAGTCGGGCCTCTTGGTAAAGAGCGCAGTCTTGGAGGACGTGGTCTGCATTCTCTGATGACACTCCACATGGGCAGATATCACTGGTTCCAATTTTGAACTTCCGGTACATGTGTTGTCGCATTCTGTTGTGTCCGGTCCTAAGTCGAAAGATTACACGTTGATCTTGTCTTGTAAGCATCATCTTTCTTGTGATTTGGATGTGAGCTTGTCCATTTCTCATTTATTTTATTTATAATTAATTTCTTCATTTCTTCCGGGTAGAGTGCAGAGTTCATTTGTGAGCCACTTCTTCCATCCTTGGCGAGTGTGTCAGCCTTCTCATTTCCCTCTAGTTGAATATGAGCTGGCACCACTGAACAACAGTCTTTTTGCTGTTGTTGTTGAGTTTTTTCAGTGCTGCTCTGAGGTTTTCAACACAAGAGAATCCAGAGTTCTGCAAGCCTTGAAGGGTTGTCTTCGCATCGGTTAGTAGGACAATCTGACTGTGTGGGGAACTTGGATGATTAGCTAAGATTGTCAATTTACTTTTTTTTTGTTAGATGTATTATTTTTAACATGGTCATGGTGGCTAAATGGTTAAGCACCTGGCTTTCGAACTTAGAAGTTCCAAGTTCAAATCTCTGTGAAAACTTTTTTTTTTAGGAATCTCCCAAGGTCACACAAACAGGTACCTTACAATAGTTGGGGAAAATAAGGGTTGTTGGTCATTAAGTTGGTAACATTTTGTTAACATTCTGTTGTCATGTAAAAATGAATTCCAGGTTAGGGACAATGACTGGATTTCCCTCATTAGTTTATACTTTGTGTTCTTCTACCTTCCACAAATGACTTAACAACAAATTCCCATTTTATAATTTTAAGCTCAAAATATTTTTTTAGTTTTATTGTTAAATGTTGTTAACCTTTTAAATAAAATAAAATAAAATATTATCCCTTGTTAGTTAATGAATATATCTTGAATATAGAACTGCATTTATTTCCAAAGAAGAAGACTTTTTCAAACAGAAAATAGTCTATTTTGTTTTCATATTTATTATATCCCATAGTGGCTACTAAATAAAATAAAAAGGAGGAGGCCAACAGTTAATCATTTTTTACTAGATTAATACAAACAAAGACCTTTTCATATCTAAACCTTATTTTTTTCACAAAGATCTCATAATTTTTTAGGTCATTTTATTAATTATTTTGACTACAGGCTCTGCACAATCAGAAATAATATTAAATTCAAACATGCAACTATGCAACTCACCTAAGACAGAATGAAATAGATGTTGCTGAAGCTGTATACTGTAATTTAAAAAAAGCATCATAATTTATATGAACAAGTGAATAAATGTTCCAATTATTTTGCCTAGTGTCAAGTAATCTTAAACAGACTTGTCATAATTAACTCACTCTGCTCTTTTGAATGCCACATGCATTAAATTCTTCATTTTTTTTAAATTTAACATTTATCACAGACAATACAAAATTTATGCAGGTAGCTACAATACAAGAATTGTATTAATCTAATTATAAAAATAGACATTTTCAGTTTAGAAATGTTATTCATTTTAGAATTATCCCCATTATGTGAGCAACCATTGCTTTTGCTAAGAAAGACCTTATTTAGTTAACACCATTTTCTTCATGGATTGTTTTCACCAGTCTATAAATAAAGCAATGCAGAAAGACATAGAAGTGGTGAACATTGGCATCCTTGATATCTATGGTTTTGAGATTTTTGCCCGCAACGGCTTTGAGCAGTTCTGCATCAATTATGTTAATGAAAAGCTTCAGCAGATTTTCATTGAGCTGACTCTGAAGGCAGAGCAAGAGGAGTATGTCCAAGAAGGCATCAAGTGGACAGCTATAGAGTATTTCAATAATAAAATTGTTTGTGATCTAATTGAATCCAAGAGTCCTCCAGGCATCATGTGTGTTTTGGATGATGTGTGCGCGACCCTTCATGCAGTCTCTGATGGAGCTGATGACAAGCTTCTTGAGGTAAGAATTGTTTTATTTAGCATTTTTACTCTATTCCTGATATCCTGACTTTCACTTTGAAGGGTGAATTTTGTTGACCACAATATTGAAGGTTGGCCATGTAATAACTTGGCTATGAAAACAGGTGAACACTTTTACACCTGCCCTTTATGTCTTGAGTTTTCTTTGTATTGTTTTTTTTTGTATAGCATGTCTCCATGGCATGCTCAGTGTCCTCTGGTTCAGTCTCTTTTATATAAACATGTGGGGGTATGGCTATCAGGGAGAAGGGTTCTGTTTTGCATTTAAGGCGTTCAGCAAACACTACTCAACTGAAGTTAAATCTTAATTGAATTACTCCAAGCCTCTTCTTGAAGGATTCAAACTTAAACTCTCTCAGTCAGGTGGTTTATGCACCTCAGCCAGGTATTCCTTATAAAAAAAAAGTTCCCCTTTCAGACCTTGTGGTCTATAGGGCAGCTGATGTAAAGGTCATGTTTCTGTGACCTATGGTTATGAGAGTGTCATGTGGCCAGCACAATGACCAATGATCTTTACTTTTCCCCAACTAATGTCAGGTACCCATTAGAGCTGGGTGGACTCAGAAGGGGCCTAAAGATCCCAAAATAAAAAATCACAATCTTCACCAGAATTTAAACCCGGGACCTCCAGTTAGGAAGCCAAGTGCTGTACTGCTCTGCCATCATGCCTCCCTTAGGTATCACTTATGCTAGAGTTATTTACCATGAAAATAAAATGAAGCTCCTCATGATAAGTGGTCTCAATTCAGTTCTGTGTGTTTAGTGTCATCTTGAATAAGTCTCTATTGAAACCATTGACACTATTATCTTGTTTTTTTTTCTCATTTTGCAGAAACTTCAAGGCCAGGCAGCTTTGAATAAACATTACACTGCTTGTGGAACAGGCTTCATTATACATCATTATGCTGGTCAAGTAAGTGGTAGATTATTAAGGTCAGAAGTTACCAATTAAATGTGCCAAAGGACAAAAAAATGGGTAGTGGGCGATCTTTACATGCGCATCATAATTATTTTGAAGAAAAAGATATAGGATACATATATATGTACTTTTATGCATATTTTAATTATGAACAGCAATTGTCACAATAGCTTCATTTCAGTTTAAAATACTAGTAATACTAAAAGTGTTTGTTTTTTCCATAGGTAGAGTATTGTGCTGATGGGTTCTGTGAGAGGAACAGAGATGTCTTATTTACTGATTTAGTTTTGCTGATGCAGTCTAGTCATCAGTAAGTACTTACATCTATAATATCTTCATATGCCTTTTTTTTATATAGCTATTTATTTTTTTAATTTGGTTTGATTGTCAAGCTAAGCTATTTTCTTTAATAATGTTACTACATTGCCTGCTGTAGGCTGTTAACATTATTCAAAACCTTCTTCAATTTCAAAATCAGAAAGTTGTATTTCAACCATATTTCTTTTTTCTTTTTTTTTTAATCACCCAAAGCCTTCTCTTGTATGTATTTTGATTTCACAGTCTCCATTTCTTGGCTAAATTAGTTTCTGGTTTTGACAATTGTGTGTATTCCTGTTTTTATGAGATCCAGAGCTAAAGATGTAAACGGCTATCACAGAACTAAAGGAAAGCTAATTAAAAAGTTAAAAAAAAATATTTTTGACATCCCCAATTCATACCTCAATGTACAGTTTTGTTGTCATCATACCAATAACTTTTGAATTATTGCTGGCTTCTTCCCTTTTACTTAAATATGTTTTTCAATTTACTAAGTTAATGTAAAAATAAATTTTGTTGATAGCAATGACTTATCTATCTTGCCATCTGATAGAAATATTATGAGGCCAGGTTTTGTTGTCAAATGTTTTTCTATACTCCATTAATAAGTTTTATATTGAAAATAATTTTAAACCTAATAAATAGGAAATCAATACACTAACAACTTTCAGTGTTATAACTATTTTAGTTTATAATTTTATGTATAAGTAAATGTATACAAGTTTAGGTACATTGTCAATTTCGACTGCTAAATTAAATCTAAAATGTACTCTTGCATCACTAGCCCATTTATTGTCAGCCTGTTTCCTGAAGTCATTAACACTGCCACTAAAGGTCGACCAACAACTGCAAGTAGCAAAATAAAAGTGAGCCATAATAAATCTTCCTCTCTTATTAACCTAATATTGTGAAATCATGCACAGTTATGTAATCAATCTTAGTAAGTCAATTGTAGTGAACAACATTGTATGAATCGACTAATATTAGTGTTGTCTCTGTTAGACTCAAGCCAATAAACTTGTAGAGACTCTAATGAAGTGCACACCACATTACATCAGGTGCATCAAACCAAATGAAACCAAAAGAGCTAAGGATTGGGAGGATACAAGGTCAGTTGTCCTGCACAAGAGAATTTTAAAACTAGTGTAAGAAAAAATAATGTGAAGTGCTAATTGACAGACTAACAGACTTTGATGGGATTTTCTTTTGGCTGTTTCAGGGTCAAACATCAAGTAGAATACCTTGGTCTAAAAGAAAATATTCGAGTTCGGAGAGCTGGTTTTGCATTTAGAAGAGAATTTGCCAAATTTATCAAAAGGTTTGTTGTAATATGTGACTTGAGGATGAAATGATTTAAAAATAATAGTCATTCAAATAGCCCTTTAACTTTTATGTGTCTATGTAGAGAATTCTAACTATGTAAAAAAAACTTTCACCAAGTTTTGAATTAAATCTACTTGACTATAGAATCCTGAAATTAGAATCCAGTTCAACTATTTTGTAAATTGTTATGAATTTATATTTGTGTAAATTTTTTTTTTGTTTAGGTATGCAATTTTGACACCTGAGACTTATCCCAATTGGAAGGGTGATCCCAAACAAGGAGTTCTTCATCTTCTCAAAACAGTCAACATGGACACAGACCAATACCAGTTGGGAAAGAGCAAAGTTTTTATTAAAAACCCAGAATCAGTGAGTAGCACTTTTTCAACTCTAAAATAAGTAGGGCAATGGAAATCATTGAATGTGTAAAATATTCTTTAAAAATGTCCTCCAATCTGTTCTCAGCTTTTCTTGCTGGAAGAAATGAGGGAGAGGAAGTTTGATAGTTTTGCAAGGACTATACAGAAAGTCTGGAGAAAGCATCATGCACAGCAGAAGTATTTCAAAATGAGAGAAGAAGGTTAGAGTTGTCTGTCCAAGGTTTCAAATGTTTATTATTCCCACTATTTAAAGTGAGCTAAATGGACTAGAAGTTCTTTTTGAAAGCTTAAAAAACAACAACATTGATATCTGCCTTTAGCCATAATATTGCCAGGGCATGAATATTTTTTTTCAGACCCTTATCAGATGCCATCTTTATCATTGTCAATTATATTAAGATTTTTTTTTCAGATTTTGCAAAACAAAGAATTCTGTCTGACAATGATTTTTGCACTTATGTTTCTTATATTTTATATTATAGTTGTACTGTGAATTTCACTTGTATCAGCTTACTTTAAGTAAAACAGTCACACTTGTTATCATCCAACCTTTCTGTTGCCTAAACAACATTAGTTCCTATCTCTTACATAAGTTTTGATGTTTGAGAGGATTGGGTTGATGCTAACTCAAAAAATATGGAGGGGCAGTTGTAAGAATCAACTTAATTCTACTTGATTGAAATTTGAAGGTGCATCGAACTCTAAAATGTGTATCATACAGTTTGAAAATACTTTATTCATTCAGTATGTACTAAAAACAAGAATGCGTTTTTTTTCTCTACTTTTTTTATTGCTTCAATTTGTGCTCTGTTTATCTTTTATGCATTTTATTTTAAAAAAAATTAATTTAGTACAGCACATCTTTCGTGTTGTAGCATGCTAAGTGTGCTAAGTCCCAATCTCTTTGTGGACATGGGGGGGAGGGGGAGGCAGGGGTATCTGGAAGGTTTCCAGGCTGCCTTTGGGGACTCAGCTTAATGGGACTCTCAATAAAAAAAAAATTCCTGGTCTACATTGAGATTCATGCTTGAGCCCTTTTGTTAGATAACCAAGTGAGTTATGCCACTATCCAGTTAAGAAGAATTGAAATAGAGAGCTCATTTTGATGCCTATATGGGTGGAGTGCTCATTTGAAGGCACAGTGTTCAAATCTTTGGGGAAGTCTTCAAGATACTTGGGCCTGGGTTGAAGTAACTTAATATCATCCATACCATCCATACTATAATGTAACATTTCTCTGAAATGCTTAGTTAAGACTTTAACAAAAATATAATACCCATATTATTGTTTTCAGCATCTGATATACTTTTTAACAAAAAGGAGCGCAGAAAGCACAGCTTAAATCGAAATTTTGTGGGAGATTATTTAGGTCTTGATGATAACCCAGAACTTAAAGCTCTGGCCGGTAAAAGGGAAAGAATAGAATTTGCAGACTCAGTCAAGAAATATGACAGAAGATTTAAAGTAAGTTTACAATTAGTTGTGAATTAATTTCAGTACATGACCTAGAACTGTTTGGCTACCACTTATGACCAGGAAAACATAAGCAATGTCAAAAACAAAGAAAAAATGGGTTTAGAAAAGTTCAATGAAATTTACATTTTAAAAATATAAAATCTGAAAATTTGTAATTTCCTTTTGGAATTTTACTATTGGTATTTTAAAACTTAACTAATAATAATACAAAAGGACTTTTATTTTTCATCTAAACTACAAAAGACATTCTTATTTTTCTCTTCCTCTTTATTTCATCTCACTGCACCTTTCATTCAATAATTTAAATTTCCACGTCATCACTTGTTAGGCTTGTGCTTCTTGTATTTTTCCCCTTAACTCTTTACTTACATTACTTTTTGTGTTCATAACTTTTGTTACTATTTATCTACTCCAGTTTTCCCATTCTTTCAGTCTATAATTAATAGGCATTACTATCCTAACTTTTTTTAATTTCAAGTTAGTGGCATAGAGGGACATGTTTTGATTACATTTTTATCACGAATGCTTAATGCTAGTTAGTGAATAAAATAATGATCTAATTATAGGCAATCAGGTATGAACTGATTTCACACACGCTTTTTTCTTTTCTAATTGGATGTGAACTACTTCCTTCTTTATTTTTTTTTTTTTAAAGTAGTACAAAGTGAAATCATCTTCCTTCCAATGTGTTATGATAGTGTTGCTATTTTTACACTTGGCACTAGAATTATTTCAACCTCTGTCAATAATACTTGAAATTTTCCCTTCACAAAACAAAAATAATTACTTATCTATTAGCCCCCTGAATGTATACTCTCATTGTCATTATATTCATTCAGTGATTTCTGAAAACCTGCAGAGAGCTTAATTTTAAGGAGGTTATCTTTAGATCTCATTAGAATAAAGATTGCAGAATGGACATTTTAAAACTCACCAAAACTATTGTTCTAGATACTTTTAAA
Organism: Biomphalaria straminea; assembly: GCA_021533235.1. NCBI lineage: Eukaryota > Metazoa > Mollusca > Gastropoda > Planorbidae > Biomphalaria > Biomphalaria straminea. The sequence goes on along the minus strand of JADKLZ010000003.1, from coordinate 37,940,244 downwards.
TAACTCAGTTTTAAAGCTGTTTGAATAGAATGACAGTCCAGTTATTTGATCAAGGCCTTAAATTGGACAAACCAGTTGATTCATATTAATTACAACCTCATTATATTAAATTCACAGGTTGGTTTATTTCCAGTCTTTGGCCACAGGCTAGACATTGTACAAATTAATTAGAGTTTGATTGTTATTAATTTTTAACCATCATCGATTACATCAAGTTTAGTTGGTCTTTTGAAGTTCATTGTAACAAGATTTGACTATGTCAATAAACAAGGACACTTTTTTTTTATATTCAAATTAAGTCAACTAACTATTTACTTTTTCTCCTTTTTGTTTGTAGCATGTTAAAAGAGATATGCTTCTTACTGGGAAAAGTTTGCTACTTGTTGGCATGGAGACGGTAAATAATTCATTATCTTTTTTTTTTATCTCTATTTGGAAACTTAATAATATTAAAAAGAATTAATTGGTTAACTTTGTATTTTGCATTAACAAGCAATTCATTAGGAATATTTATTATTGACCTAATGTTTTCATCACTCAGATTAAGAAAGGCCCACAGAAAGGGACAAAGCAACTAGTCGTGAAGCGCAACATTCCTATAGATCAAATTTCTGGTATAGTTATGAGGTGAGACTTTAAAACTAACTACACCATGACTACAAGAAGTAGTTTAAATTTTTTTTTTTGTAATAGTAATATATGTTGAAGTCATTTATGTCTAGAAGCCAAAACATAGTTACAAAAATGTGTGTAATTGTAATGTTTTTTTTTTAATACTTTCATAGCACCATGCAAGATGACTTCTTTATTCTCAATGTGAACAATGAATATGGCAGTTTCTTGGAAAATGTTTTTAAAACTGAGTTCCTGACAGTCCTTTCCAAAAAATATAAAGAGAGAACAGGCAAGGAATTAAGAATCAACTTCACTGATGCGTAAGTACATCAAAATTTATTTTCATATTGATATATTTACTTACTTAGATAATAAGTATAGAGTGTAAATTTTGTTTTGTTTTTAAATTTTGACATTTATTCTTCCATAAGATGAATATGATCAAAAAGTATTTTTTTAGTTTATTTATTAAACTTATAAAACCTAAGGCATGGGAATGTCTTATAGCTTATAAATAGCAATTGTTGCAGATGTTAAGTGGTGGCCCACATATCAGGGCCTGTGAGGTTATCGTGACTCTTACTTTACTGTAGAGCATATCCTCCTTGATTGTCTCAGATACCAGGAGGGAAATATTTTAGAACAGACTACCTTAAAACTCTGTTTGGCAACAAAGATCCTGTGAAAGCACTGTGTTTGATCTGGGAAGTTGGAATGACTGCTAAAATGCTAGAGATTTGATATATATATTATTATAGGAATATAATATATATATATATATATGTATATATATATATATAAGGTTCAAATATATATAAGGTTCAAATCTGATATGCTTATTCTTCACAGAAGGTTCAGGGTTTGAATTCTGGTGAAGATTGGGATTTTTTTAACTTTTATTTTGGGATCTTTGGGCACCTCTGAGTTCACCCAGCTCTATTGGGTACCTGACATTAGTTAAGGAAAAGTTAAAGGCAGTTGGTCGTTGTCCTGGCCACATGACACCCTCGTTAACCGTAGGCCACAGAAACAGATGACCTTTACATCCTCAGCGCTATATACAACAAGGTCGGAAAGGAGAACTTTACTTTACTTTACATATTCTTCACAAAAAAGAGTTTTTAATTTATTTGTCATTTTCAGAATGGAGTTTCAGGTGAAAAAAGAAGGATGGGGTGGAGGAGGTAGTAGACAAGTTAGATTTGTCCGAGGTACAGGGGATATAGCTCTCCTTAAGCCTTCGTCTAAAGTACTTACAGTTTCTATAGGCCAAGGACTACCTAAGGATTCTCGTACGTTTTTTTTTCTTTACTTTTGATTTAAAAAAACAAACAGGTTTACTGTTTCTTAAGTTCTTAAGTGTTCTGTAAATTGAATAACATTTGCTTTTTTCTTAGCCATGATCTAGATATCTAGGTCATTTCATTGTTCAAATAAACATGTCAATGTTTCATGTTTCATTCTTTGTTACAAATCTTTCTAAGACATTCTGTCTAAGAACACATGCTTTTGAGTGATCATGAAGTTTCTTAGAGAATTATTATTTAATGGGAAGGTTATATTTGATAAATAGCGCTCAGATTCAGCATTATTTTTCATTATTATTGTTGCTACATTTTCATAAAGCTTATTTCAAGTCACTCTCACATCCCTTTTTTTCTCCCTCCCCCACCTCCATCCATCCATTTTAGTGGCACTACAGCCTAGATCTACTACAAAGTTCATTAAATGACTGATCCAAACTAATAGATACAATTACACTTCACATAAGTTGTTTTTTTTATTTTATTGTCTCAACATTATCATTTTTTAAACTGTACATATAACAGGACCTGGCAGAAAACCTGTGGTCAAAAATGGTGGTATGCAGCAGAGTAGAAAACCTGGCCCCCCAGCCCCAGCAGGAGTGGTGTCCAACAGAGGCAATCCTAGTCGGCCAGCACCTAGTCGCCCATCAGGCGGCCCACCCTCTGGACCGGCACCGCCACCTCCAATATCACAACCACCGTCCAGGAGAACAGGTAAGCCATTAATCAACTAATATTAAAGTAGTTCTTCTCTTGAAATTTAAAATATGTCATTAGCAGACTCTGTAATGACCCTTAATTTGAAAGATACAATAGAGTGTTATGTATACTAGTTTTTTTTTGTTTTAATAGATACAAAGAAGTTTTATGCAGGCTAATCTGGAGGAAAGATAAAATTAGATACATTTTAAAATGCAGTGCATTTACAAAGTGTGAATTTGGACAAGACGTTGGATTGAAATTAAAAGAAGAAATAAATGAATATATTTTTGTGAACAGTAATTGTGTGATTCGATTCAAGAGAATTTACATATTTGTCTTTTGATTTATTCTAGTGTTGTTCTTGTGCAAGTAATTCATGCAATATGTAGTAATAGGATTTTAGCTTTTTCTTTTTGTATTAGTCTAAAAATTTTTTTATTCAGCACTAAATTTTCCCAACCTTTTGTTGTTACAGTAAATAGGCAGTCTAGTCGAGAGATACAAGAGAACCTGATGCAGAGGAAAGGAAGGAACCCTTCTGACCGCATGCCATCTCTTCCCAAGGAGGCCGACAGCCCGGCCAAGAGAATGGCTGCGGCCATGAAAGCGAACAACAATAACAACACAAACTTCATGAGGCCACCAGACCCAGGAGTTGCAGGGTAAGTGTCCTAACTAGTTATGTCACATCATTGATTTACCCTTTACTATTTTATTACACTTGTGTAATTGTTAGGTGTCTTCTTCATTGTCTCATGACTCGAGTTGTCTTCATTGTCTTTTTGTATTGGTTTGGGTAACAGAATATTCAACGCAAATTAATAATCTGACTTTTTACACTTGGTTTTTATTGTAATCTAAAGCATTGTCATTGTCAATTCACTAAATGGCTTTTGCTTTGTGTAACACAGAAACTAAAACTAGTTATATAGAACAATATATGTTTTACTTATTCAGTTATATAATAAAATATATGTGGTACTTATTGCCTTATCCAAAAAATAACAACCACCTTAGTTAGAAGGGCTAGTACGTAGTCCAAAAGTCTGAAGTATTAGTGAAAGGTTTAAATTGAAGCATCAAGAAAATTTTTTTGATTGATGATGTGATGCTGTTTCTCATGTTTGTATTTGTTGTCATCCCCAGACTTGCACATAGAGAGTAAGTGAATAAGTGTTCAGGGTCTGAATAGAAAATGTAGTTCAAAAATTCAATAAAATTTTTTTTATACTTCTTACTAGTTTGATAAAGATATATTTTTGTACATGTATACATGAGAAAAAGTGTAAGTCTCAGTGGCAGTATTTATGTATTTATTATTCAAACTCTAATAATTGACAGATAACTATGATTATAAATTTTGTTTTATTTTCATACCATTCTAAATTGCTTTGTGGATAAAATATTTATTGACAATTTCTTGGCGGGAAACTTGTGCACTTTTTTTAATTGCTTTAGATCTAGTTTTATGTGATTCTTTTATCTTTTTTAACGTGATTCTTTTATCCTTTGATTACTTCAATTAATTTATTTCCCCCCCTCTGAATAAAATTGAAGTTTATAGAAGAAAAAGTGTTAGGTTGAAAGAGCAATGTATAAAAATGATAAATAAAATATATTTTTTTAATTGAAACACAATATTCATAAAAGTAAAATCTGACTGTGAATTTTGTTTTAAACCACCAAGCCAATGTATTATTTGATTGTATACAACTATCTTTTTTGTTGTGTGTGTGGCTCTAAATACTTGTTTTTCTGTTGCATGTCTGTGTCTTCATGTAGTTGTGTGTTGTTCATCTGCATGCCCTGTTACATGCTGTTGTTGGTCATTCTTTTACTAAAACAAAATTGTAGTCATCTTTAGATAGTACAGTAAATAAGTAAAGTAACCCTTTTTAGACCTGTGATCTATTGGCAGACAATGGTAAGCTTGTTTCTGTGGCCAACAGTTAATGAGTGTGTCATGTGGCTAGCACAATAACCAACCACCTTTTACATCTCCCAACTAATGTCAGGTACCCGCTAGAGTTAGGTCCAGTTTAGGGTGCAGTTTTATTTTGTGCATATTTTATTTGTGTTGGGCATTTGAAAAAATGTTTGGTGACCTTGGGTATGGGGTGAAGCTGAAAACTTGTTCAAATCAATGCCATGGTGAACAAAAATGTGATCATTGTGACTTGTTCTGAAAGCTCATCATCTTGACTAATTTTTTTGCTTTTTTGAACATTCAAAACACTTATTAGCTTTTGTGTTTTTTGAGCTTTTACTGAAAGTAAAATAATTGGTTTAGTGAATACATAGTGAAAAAGTGTCTTGGTGATGTTTATTTTGGTAAGAGGTGATGAGGTTTGATTCATGGGTTGAGTCTGTGGCAGATGATGATTGCTTCTATATCTGTAATAGGTATTAGATTTCAGAGTTTTGTGAGATTTGAGCTTTTGAAATGGAATTGAAGTGTTCTGCTTTTTTATGCTAAGACTCATTTTGTTATTATTAATTAGACTCTTTGAGCTTTGTAAAATGTGAATACATTTCACTGCATACTATTTATTTATTTCAAATCCTTACTATTTTATTTTGCTTTGATAAGTATATATAAAATTTGGTTACTAACTATGGCACATTTAACTCTTTCTCTCCATAATTATTTTCCACATTGCGACAGAATTTTTCATTTTGCACATATGTATTTCTCTACTCTGTTCTGTTATCAGAAAATGTTATATTTGGTATAGGATTAAAGCAGAATGAAGGTCCTGCAAAATGGAGTAAAATCCATGATGGTATCATCGATTAGGAGAGAAAGAGTTAAAATACTTGGAAGAAAAAAACATCAGCTTTATCAGCAAGAATATTTTTGACTACTGACACTTAGATTGCGCTCATTGGTGGTTTCGAATAGATTTAGATCATTATTGATTTCTTATCTCTTACTAGTGTGTCTGCATTTTTTTGTATATTATTATCCTAGAGACAGTTTCTAATTTCTCTTCTTTCTACAAGACATGGTTCTGTTTAATAAGAGTAAGTGCTTGCTCAAATGTTGTCAAGTTTTTCCATTTTGTTATTGTTTGATTTGATTTGGCATATTTAAATTTTTTATTTTTTTTATAGACAAAAGTAGATTTAAATATTCTCGTATCGAAATTTTAGATTTAAAAAAATATAATATAAGTTTAAAGTCAAATTAACCAAGAAAAAGCACACATTTTAATTTTGAATCCTCTACAATAGTGTTTGTATTAATTTATATGACTGTTAAGGTGATTGCGTGTTCAACAGCTAATTGGGCTAATTTCAATAAAATACAAAGTTCACATTTAAGGAAATTGGAATTAACACAATGTTATAGCTGTCATTAATTTTCTTTGTTGTTTTTTATTAGACATGCTCATTAGAACAGACTAAGACATTCCCAGTTGCTATCCACATTTAATATATAGAAACCACACTTAATATATAGAAACCATCTTCAGTGTTAAGTTCTTACTGCAACATATTAATTTTTAAAATTAAGTTTAAAGATCCAAAGTTTATTCAAATTATTTTTTTATGTTAAAATAAAAAGTTAAGGTTTTACAAAAAAAAAATATTTCTTCTTCACATTATAAATTTGAAACTGAAAACCTAACAAAAATAAGTTATGCTTATGTAATATAAATGAGTAAAAAGGTTATTAGATAAATTTTCATTAACCATGTGTTACTGAATCTCTCAATATAAGATCAGTGCTTGAAAACACAGAATTATATCTTTTTATGTCTTTCCAGAGCTCAGAGGCAGAGCTTAAGTAAACCACCTCCAGCAGAAGGAAAGCCCAGGCCCAAGCCCAAGATGGCACCTAAACCACAGCTGCCTCAGGTCAGGTGTCTCTACGCCTATGATGCGCAGGATACTGATGAGCTGAGTTTTAATGAGGGAGATTTGATTGACCTTCTCAATGAAGGTAGCTATTGTAATAACTTAATAGTAAGACATGTAGAAATTGGGCCTTCCTTAGTGATGTGATGGTACATTAAAAACATAGAGCAAAAGTAGCTTAGAGACAGAATATCAGACAAGGAGACCCACTTTAGTAGAGTTCAGGAAAGGACATGTTTTTTGTTTTAGAGCTGATGTCGTGGACTGCGCCCTTATTTTGTTAATAAATTATTTTATTATGTCAAAGAGGCTGGATGTAGATTCTCTTCATTCAGTTGTGAGTGTTTTATATCTTATAACATAATAATAAATTATGACTACAAACAGTTTCATCTTAAGTCACATCAATCAAACAACCTCTTACACAATCTTGCCTCATTTAAATAGCGTTATACAAGTGCTGAATCTTTTTACTTTTAAACATTATGTAAGTTGTTAGACTTCTTTATTGTTACAAAAGTTGTTGGACTACTTTATTATTACAAAAGTTGTTGGACTACTTTATTATTACAAAAGTTGTTGGACTACTTTATTGTTACAAAAGTTGTTAGACTTCTTTATTGTTACAAAAGTTGCTTGAACTTGACTTGAATGTAACATATATTGCTTTCTTTCATTGCAGATGCTACTGGATGGTGGAGAGGTCGACTGAGAGGCAAAGAAGGACTTTTCCCTGAGAACTATGTTCAGAAAGTTTAAAGACATCAGTTCTATCATCTATTTCATCTCAGGTTGAAATGAAGAAAATGTTTTCATTTGTTATGATTGGTCAGCTTCTGTTGTTTTTTTTGTTATTGATTTTGGATGAAACTCAGTTTTACTGATACTGATGAGGTTTAAGGAGCGAGATTCTTGGTGTGTGACAAATTAGAAATCCACATAAATGGTCTACATCTGAAGTGATTCTATATCAAACCAAAGAAACCCAGAACCAATACAAATAGGAATGATTAAGTTTTATTGATTTTAATCTCTATTATATGCATTTGTCATGCTATAGACAGAAAATGTTATTTTAATACAGTATCTGGTATGTTACAAATTAACCATGAAGTTTCTAGGTCATCATGAAATACAGGCCTGATATTGTAAATAATAACTTTTACTATGAATATGTACAGTAAAAATCATATTAGTGGGATTATTGGGTAATTGTTTTGAAATGATGGATTGGAAAAACTCTGGGCATTTGAATCTGTTTTGTATTTTTAAAAAAATTGATCTGCTTATAAAATTGTCAGGAATTTTGTTGTGAGACAGAATGCTGTTCATTGCATCACAGCTGTATGTTTTTGTTGTAGTTTTTTCATTCCCTAGAGAGTGAGTCTGTGTTGTAAATGGATGCTCTCTCTTAGCCATCATAGTTCTACTTCAATTCGTATCTGTGATGTCAAAGTCTATCACATTCCTTTCTTAGAACAAATTACTTCTTCACCTACGTGCACATGAAATATATGTTTTTGTAAAGAGTTGCCTAGCACTAAAGGATAAAGTATGTCTATGTTAACAAACACCATGACATGGTATGAGCTAAAGGTGTTTACAAACACCATAAAACAATGCACTGCTTCAGTTTAACCTGTGTACAATTTCAAATGGCATTATTCATTATATACTCCATGATAGGGGTGCAACTTCAACTTAGATGGGCTACTTTCTATGTGTTGATTGCTTGCGCCACTTTGATGGGTCAACAAAAATAAAGTGTTAACATTTATTATTTTTAATTTGTTTATTGCATTACCAAGCTGTAATTAATTATACGTAATGCATTCTGGAAAATGAGAAGTTTTTTGTCATGTTATTTCAATGATATAGCAGATGATATGCCTAGTATACTAATATCTCTTATTCATTGGCTATTCACTTCATAGCTTTGATATTTTTGTAGCTTATAAGCTACTTTCATGTTTATTTTTTTCCCATTATTAATGACTTAAAAATGTTGAAGTATATTGTATTAAATTAATAACATTAACTCATTTTTTTTAGGTTTTAAACAGTTTTAGTTTTCTTTCTGAAAGAGTCTGGATAAGTTGTTGCATTCTGGGATATTTCTAGCAAACTGGTTCACATTCAGTTTTTGTCTCACCTTTTTTGTTTTTCTCCCACAATTCCATGCTTTTCTCACTGTAACTATTTCAGTGCATCAAATCTTATGTCTGCTTTTTTTTTGTCTCAATGATTTGCTTGTGATTCAAAAATCTCATTTTCTTATAAACACTGCCCTCTCTGTGTTGCTTCCTTGCCTAAGCTATATTCACATTACAGTGGCAATCTTTGGACATGTGCAGAAAAATGCAATAAAGCTATTCCTGATGACTATTAACATCATAGTATCTCATTGATGTACATTATAAGTAGATTAAGTTTCTTGCAAAATGGTGTTGAGGCCATACACAAATTTGTCTACATATCTTAACATAAATTCACTTTGTGAATCTACTCAAGTCTATACATATCATTCTCTCAAAGAAATCTATATCTTTTAATATTGAAATACTTGCCTTGAAGAATTATATATGCATTTTTTTTGGAGGGTGGGGGAGAATTATTCCATTCTTTTACATATTTTTTTTTTACAAATTTGTGACCTGCCTATTCTTTCATCGGTGACTGGTATAAATATTGAAATATTTTCTCTACAATTGTTATTGTTGTATATCTTTCTCTTACTGTGAATGTATGCTATATTTTAACTTGCTTCTCTAAAATTGCTAATTTCATCATCTTGGAATCAAATATTTCTTGTTGCACTGCTCTTGCCCTTGTAATAAGGGCAACTATTGATAGTAAGATACACCTTCAGAGGAAGCAGGCTTTTTTTTGTATCTTGTATCTTCTTGTTATCTCTACATTCCAACTGTTTTAAGACTTGTATGAAAAGAAATCATCTGCTGACTTGGCTGTTTTACTAGCACATTGTTGATAATGTTTTGTTTTGTCAGTATATTGATATACCTTTGTCATTAACTAATCATGTAAGTTACAATTGTAAGATGTTTTGGTGTTATCCCCCTTTGTTTTTAATTTTATTCTTTTTAACATTTGTTGTTTTTTTTCCTGATGATTTTGTTTTCTTTCGTTATTATGCTTTTCCAACATTTTATTGATTTGTAAGATTTATGTTTGAATTGGAATTTATGTTTTTAATAATTTATTTATCAACATAGGAACATATTTGTTGGTAGAGGCTATTTACTCCTTAACTATATATACATGTATATTTAATTTATATATGAAACACTCATGCTACGTTAATTACCTGCATTTTCATTTTTCTTTAAGTTATAATTTGTTTTGTTTATTTCATTGTTATATTAGTTGAAATACTTTATATTACTTGTATTACCATTTTCTTTTAATTGAATTTTATGGTTCTTCGCCTAAAGTCTTGAGTCACAAACTTATTTTAAAATTATACTTTTATGTTCTACCCATTTAGTTATAAAAGGCATTTTGTGGATGCCATAGAACATTTTAAAATGGAGTCATGACCCATGGTCTTGGATCCATTTGTTTAATGAATAGTTTAAAGACAAAAATCTACCATTGTATGTAGCCCTTAACAGTTTGAATTTTTTTTTGTAGTTTTGGTGGTATTTTTTTTTGTAATGACTCCTTTTGCATATGTGAAGGCATTCAATTTTTAGTCATATTTCAGGTAAAAAAAAACATGACAGTCTAAGTCCATAATGTAACAATCTTAAGTTTAAAATAGTTCAGAGTCTAAAAAGAAAGTCTAGTCTCTAGCTATTTTCATGCTATTGTCAACTAGTATATGCACTCTAGACAATATGGCAGTGCAAGGTGTTCTCTTGGAAATAACTTCACACACACACTGCATATTTAAGACTGATGCTATGTATTGTTTGTCTTCATGCTGCATGCTGAGGATAGGAAAAGTATTTATAAAGTATTTCTTTCTTTTGCTTCTTAAACCTTATTCATCCATTTGCCTTGCAGATCTCATCTTATAACTTAAGACTATTGTTGTCTATTTTGTTTTCATCAAGGCATTTTTAAAAAAATGAAGTCTTATAGGAACAAACCAATATATTTATCACCATATATATATTTATTATTAAGACTAGCAATAACTAACTAATTAATATGTTATTTTTTTTTATATGTTAATGACAATTTAGAAAACCTGTCTATATTTCATCTAGATTGTTGACTTTGAAATGTGAAGTTTTAAACTGATTGATATACATGTCTTTACCTTTACTCTGTTCTGTATCCAATTTTGTTGCTTTTTTTTTTAATACAAAAACTCAATAACATTTTTTATAATTGTAAGTTATTAATCTTCTCTTCTAGCCTAAAGGCACTGAAATATTTTAAATTAGTTACTCAGCCCAAATTTACATATTTTTTATCATTGATTCAGACATTCATTTATTTTGTTTGTACTTTGGAACATAATTGGTTAGGTGTATAGTTTAAAAAATCTTTTATTTAAATATAAGTAGAAATTCCAATTGTAAGTTTTCAAAATAATGTACAATGATTGTGCTGTTACCTTGTTCTAAGCACAGCTATATTCTTGATTTGATTAGACCTGACTTTCTACCAAACTCTTTGCGGAGCACTAAGGTGGACTAAATTAAAACATAGCCAAGTAAGTTTCTTTTTCTCGTTGAATAAAAGGCTGAAGTAGGGCAGCTTTTTGTGGTCTCGGTCTCATGTTCGCGACCTGAAAACAATGCTATGTATACATGTTGGTGTATTTACTTTTTATTTCTTTTGTACGATTGATTCTATACATATATAGTACTTGTCAGTATTTAGTCAAACAGTTTATGTTCTAGTGATATTATTCTTGTGAGAACTGTTTCGACTTGTTCAATGCATGTAGACCATACCTTCTAGTTACCATTCTAAATTGGACTGCAGACTGATTCTATAACAACTGCTTCAAGTATATTTCTATTATGTAACATATTGTGTCCTTCTTGTGCCATACATTTGGTGACATCGAGTCATTAGAGCATGTCTGCTTAATACAGCAATTCATCTTCATCTGCCAACTTTTCATAAACCATGTTTAGATCTGGTCCTCTTGTAAAACAAAAGTAAACAACATTCATTGATCTATATATTTTTTTTATAAATTTACCAACCTTGATTATGCATCCAAGGTAGTGGCTAGATTTTGTTTGACCCATGCCGTGATTAATTGATTCCCTTATGGTGGCGTCTTTTTTGGACCTTTTAATGCCTTTCCCTGTATGTAATGCGTTTTCCCTTTGTTATAATGATTTGTATAAGTATAAGTATTTCTACAATAAAACAAGTATTTAAAATAGGTCTGCTAGAAATAGATCTAGTATTTATTCAGCAGGCAGCAGTGTTTGAAACACCAGCTTCACCTTCATATCAATTTTTGTCTCTAAGTAAAAACAACAACAACATTGCCTTGTAAGGAAGAGGAATCTGCTTAAAGTGTTAATGCAGTCTAAAATCTTGGATTGCCAACTGTCAAGAGTTATCCTCTTTATATTTCCTGTAACATAAGATGTTCTGTTAAAACTAATAAAATAGTCCAAATCTGTAATACACAATCAAGTTCTAAACATTCTAACAATTTAATACAAATAATACACTGAAAAAGGATTTTGTTCTTCAATAAAATAGACTACTATGCCTTAATATTGTTTTGTTATTTTTTTCTAGTATTTTGTTAAGTGATTTTTATACATTGATGCTTTTGAAACGTAGAGACTGTGTGATGTGGCTGTAAGGTCTGATGCATATGTGATGTGGCTGTAAGGTTTGATGCATATGTGATGTGGCTGTAAGGTTTGGTGGATAT